>BSQW01000010.1:46209440-47409440 GCA_030161315.1 Eutrema japonicum | reverse complement strand
TATCCCATAATATTACATTTTCGAAAATATTCATATTGGTCGGAACTGGGTCGGAAATTTCCGACCAATTTCCGACCAATATGAATATTTCTGAAAAATGCTAAGTGTTTATAATGAGAATACATTTTCTCGTATTAATTTTGGTCGGAAAATGGTCGGAATTTCCGACCAATTTCCGACCATTTAGGGTTTCGAATATAAAATACTAAATTTTCAAATTGTATACCGTTTAATAAACATGTAAACATCTGATGTCTAAAAAATATGTGGCAAAGTAAACATATAATAAAGTATATGATGTTTTTATAAATTGAAAGTATATCGAATTAAACCGTTCATAACGAAACATTCACTTTATATTTAAATTTTTCGGTTTCTTTTAGGTTTTATAGGATATGCCCCAAATTTGGGTTAGTTAAGATATATTGACATTTAATTCTTTCAAAAGATCATATCTAACCATTTTAAACATAGTCCAAATCAAATTTATGCGGTTTGAGGTTTCAAAACCCTAAATGGTCGGAATTTGGTCGGAAATGTCTAGTAATTCCGACCATTTTCCGACCAAACAATTCGATTTAATCAAGAAACAGCGTTTTTGCAATTAAAAAAAAAAGAAGGCATGATCAAAAACTATATATATATGTGTAAAAAAAAGAATGATCAAAACCCCTTTAGCGCACCAAAAAAAAAAAAAAAAAACTTAGCGGTTATTTTGGTCGGGTTTGAAACCACCAAAATATTGGTTTTATTTCGGGTTAGTCGGAAATCAGTCGGTATTTCCGACTAATTTCCGACTATCCCATAATATTACATTTTCGAAAATATTCATATTGGTCGGAACTGGGTCGGAAATTTCCGACCAATTTCCGACCAATATGAATATTTCTGAAAAATGCTAAGTGTTTATAATGAGAATACATTTTCTCGTATTAATTTTGGTCGGAAAATGGTCGGAATTTCCGACCAATTTCCGACCATTTAGGGTTTCGAATATAAAATACTAAATTTTCAAATTGTATACCGTTTAATAAACATGTAAACATCTGATGTCTAAAAAATATGTGGCAAAGTAAACATATAATAAAGTATATGATGTTTTTATAAATTGAAAGTATATCGAATTAAACCGTTCATAACGAAACATTCACTTTATATTTAAATTTTTCGGTTTCTTTTAGGTTTTATAGGATATGCCCCAAATTTGGGTTAGTTAAGATATATTGACATTTAATTCTTTCAAAAGATCATATCTAACCATTTTAAACATAGTCCAAATCAAATTTATGCGGTTTGAGGTTTCAAAACCCTAAATGGTCGGAATTTGGTCGGAAATGTCTAGTAATTCCGACCATTTTCCGACCAAACAATTCGATTTAATCAAGAAACAGCGTTTTTGCAATTAAAAAAAAAAGAAGGCATGATCAAAAACTATATATATATGTGTAAAAAAAAGAATGATCAAAACCCCTTTAGCGCACCAAAAAAAAAAAAAAAAAACTTAGCGGTTATTTTGGTCGGGTTTGAAACCACCAAAATATTGGTTTTATTTCGGGTTAGTCGGAAATCAGTCGGTATTTCCGACTAATTTCCGACTATCCCATAATATTACATTTTCGAAAATATTCATATTGGTCGGAACTGGGTCGGAAATTTCCGACCAATTTCCGACCAATATGAATATTTCTGAAAAATGCTAAGTGTTTATAATGAGAATACATTTTCTCGTATTAATTTTGGTCGGAAAATGGTCGGAATTTCCGACCAATTTCCGACCATTTAGGGTTTCGAATATAAAATACTAAATTTTCAAATTGTATACCGTTTAATAAACATGTAAACATCTGATGTCTAAAAAATATGTGGCAAAGTAAACATATAATAAAGTATATGATGTTTTTATAAATTGAAAGTATATCGAATTAAACCGTTCATAACGAAACATTCACTTTATATTTAAATTTTTCGGTTTCTTTTAGGTTTTATAGGATATGCCCCAAATTTGGGTTAGTTAAGATATATTGACATTTAATTCTTTCAAAAGATCATATCTAACCATTTTAAACATAGTCCAAATCAAATTTATGCGGTTTGAGGTTTCAAAACCCTAAATGGTCGGAATTTGGTCGGAAATGTCTAGTAATTCCGACCATTTTCCGACCAAACAATTCGATTTAATCAAGAAACAGCGTTTTTGCAATTAAAAAAAGAAGAAGGCATGATCAAAAACTATATATATATGTGTAAAAAAAAGAATGATCAAAACCCCTTTAGCGCACCAAAAAAAAAAAAAAAAAAACTTAGCGGTTATTTTGGTCGGGTTTGAAACCACCAAAATATTGGTTTTATTTCGGGTTAGTCGGAAATCAGTCGGTATTTCCGACTAATTTCCGACTATCCCATAATATTACATTTTCGAAAATATTCATATTGGTCGGAACTGGGTCGGAAATTTCCGACCAATTTCCGACCAATATGAATATTCCTGAAAAATGCTAAGTGTTTATAATTAGAATACATTTTCTCGTATCCGGTCGGAAAATGGTCGGAATATAGAATTAAATGTATTAAAAAATACGTACACCAGATTCATAAATTTGTTACTTAAAAATAAATGCATATAAAATATTATTTATAAAAATCTATTCTGAGTCCGATGAATAATCTGAAGAAGCTGAATCGGATTCCTCATCAAATTCTCCTCTTTCTTCTTCAGAATCCTCAAATAGTTCGCCCATGCCGGTGAAGTCAACCACAAGGTCAACCTCTAGAGAATGCTCGATTTCACCTAAATTACCAATTGGCATTTCCTGTAAAGGGTCATGCTCGGAAACACCAGATATCATTCCTCTTGGTTGTATTGATGTTACTGCAATCCATGGATCTTGCTTGTTCCTAACCCGGGGGTATCGAATGTAGGAAACCTGGTCTGCTTGTGAAGCAAGAATAAATGGATCGTATTTCCGATGTCGCTTGCCTCCGTGAACAGATGTCACACCGAATTCGTCCTGACGTAGACCTTCCACTGGATCATACCAATCGCAATAGAACACAATGCACTTCAAACCAATCATTCCTGGATATTTGACTTCTAATATTTCGCGGAGTATTCCGTAGTAAACAAATTCTCCGGATGTAGACGAAATACCGTAGTTGCATGTTGTCCTTGAACTCCCTTCACGAAAAGCCTTAAAAGCATACCCCCGAGTGCAATACATCGGATAAACACTTGGAACAAAAGTAGGGCCACGCACCATCTCAACTAACCATGTGGGAATCGATGTCCCGGTAGTATTAATCTGATCAACCTGTACAATTTGTGGACACTCATAAACAATATGTGTAAGTATGTAAAATTTATTTTAATTGCGGGAAATCGAGCACTTACGTAATATTTCAACCAATCCGCGAATTCATTCTGTTTACGGACCATAAGCTCATCCTCTGTGCAATTTGGAAACCAATTCCTTATTTGCTCCATGTATATACTGTGCATAAAACAAATACATTATTCAAAATACTACCAAGGATTAATTTTTGGTATTTACTAAACAAATACATTATTCAAAATCAAGTGACGTACCTCTCATATTCGAAAACGTCTTCGCAGTTTGTCAGAAGATATGTATGCAAATGCCTTTGTTCCTCCTCTGTTAGTCGTCTAGACCTCCCTTTTCCACTAAGCCTTCCAATTTCTGCAAAACTTTTTGGGACATAGACCGGATACATCGGTTTTTCTCCTCCATCATCATGACGTGCAGGTCGTCTACTTTTAGTCTTCACCGAAGATGGAAAGTAGTAGCTAGCAAAGTTGGAAGCTTCTTCATTCACGCTCTGTGCAACAATAGAACCCTCGACTCTTGCAAGATTTTTCACCTTCTTCTTTAGGTGGAGCATATATCGCTCAAACGGATACATCCATCGATATTGAACTGGCCCACCAAGTCTTGCTTCCCTAGGGAGATGAATAGGAAGATGTTCCATAACATCAAAAAATGCTGGTGGAAATATTTTCTCGAGGTTGCATAGGAGAGCCGGTATCTTTTCCTCCAAATTTTGGATATCGTCTGCTGTAAGTGATCTCGTGCATAAATCCCGGAAGAAAGCACCGATCCCTGCATAAATGATAAATAAAATTAGTAACATTTAGACAATTTAGATAAATTTAGTAAAATTTAGATATAATTTTGTAAATTATAAATGTACCTGCAATAGCTCCATGGACGTTTCTAGGAAGAAGACCGGCAAAGGCAAATGGAAGGAGGCGTTGCATGATAACATGACAATCATGACTCTTCAACCCTGAAAACTTCCCTTCTCCAATATTAACGCAATTACGAAGGTTAGATGCGTATCCGTCTGGAAATTGAACACTATGCGTAATCCAGTCGAAGAACACCTCCTTTGAAGGCTCATCCAAACGGAAAGCGGGGGCCAGAGATTTTCCGTTCGCCATTATATGAAGTTCCTTCCGAGAACAAATTTCTGGCAAATCCAATCTGGCCTTCAAATTATCTTTCGTCTTCCCTTGCACATTTAGAACAGTATTCATGATGTTGTCAAAAAAGTTCTTTTCAATGTGCATGACATCTAGATTATGGCGCAGCAGATGGTTCTTCCAATATGGCAAATCCCAAAAAATACTCCTCTTGTTCCAATTGTGGTATTCGCCACAACCATCTACGGGAAAATGACCATTACCACCACATGAAACCGTCTTCTCAGCACCAAAATCTCTCAACTGAGTGATGATGTTATTCCCATCCGGCTCAGGAGGTGGACCATCAAATACTTTTTTGTTCTTCTTAAACAATGTCGTGCTCCGACGATATGGATGATCATGCGGCAGAAATCTTCGATGACAATCGAACCAAGAAGTCTTTCGACCGTGCTTTAATTGGAACGCATCAGTGTTATCTTGACAATACGGGCACGCCAACCTTCCATGAGTCGACCATCCAGATAGCATACCAAATGCTGGAAAATCACTTATGGTCCACATAAGTACCGCACGCATCGTAAAATTCTGTTGGAGAGAAACATCGAACGCTTGAACACCATCTTTCCATAACATTTTCAACTCATAAATTAATGGCTGCAAGAAAATATCAAGGGATCTCTTAGGATGCTCCGGTCCGGGGACAAGAATCGTGAGGAACAAAAACTCTCGTTTCATGCACAAACTAGGCGGCAAATTGTAAGGTGTGACGATTACTGGCCACAATGAATATTGCCTCCCATGTTTCCCAAAAGGGTTGAATCCATATGTAGATAACCCGAGGTATA
The DNA here is from genome assembly GCA_030161315.1 of Eutrema japonicum. NCBI lineage: Eukaryota > Viridiplantae > Streptophyta > Magnoliopsida > Brassicales > Brassicaceae > Eutrema > Eutrema japonicum. The sequence continues at coordinate 47,404,154 of BSQW01000010.1, read as the reverse complement.
CGTTACTTGGCTCAGCCGCAAAACTAGGATACACCTCTTGAAAATGTTTCCACGCTTCTGCATCTGAAGGATGTGCAATCTCTCCATATGAATTATGTTCTGCATGCCATCTCATAGCTCCTGCCGTGCGCTCGGATTGATATAACCTCTTCAACCTATCTGTTAACGGCAAATACCACATCCGTTTATGTGGAACTGGTACTCTTCCACCCGTTTCCTGATACCGAGGTTTCCCACAAAAACGACACTTGCGACGGTTTTCGTCTTTTCTCCAGTATATCATACAATTGTCGATGCACACATCTATCATCTGATACGGCAATCCAAGACCAGCTACAAGTTTCTGAACCTCGTAGTATGAAGCCGGTGAGAGATTATCTTCAGGTAAAATATCTTTCACAAAATCAGCTATCGCATCCACACAATCCTCTGCCAAGTTGAAATCGGTCTTTATTGTCATCAACCTGCTTGCAGTTGATAAAGGCGATATTCCCTCTCTACATCCTTCGTATAGTGGATGCTTAGCTGCATCTAGCATATCAAAAAACTTCCGAGCTTCTAAATTAGGTTCCTCTATTCTAATACCATCCGGAACATACGATGCTACGTTTTCGCGATACGCATCATTCACCATCTGAACGTTTGCATCTACTTCCGGTGTTGGTTCCTCTATTCTACCCGAATAATTAAAACCGCTACAATGATGTTGCACCATTGCATCAGTTTCTCCATGCGTATACCAAATCTTATAACTCGGCATTAACCCATTCCTATAAAGATGCTTCCATACTTCCCCAACAGAGACTAATCTATGATTCCGACATTTAGGACAAGGACAATACAATTTACCGTATTCCGACGTCATCCTATTGTTTGTCGCAAATGTCATGAATTCCTCAACACCTTGTGCATACTCCTCCGTCAATAGATTCGTCGCTGGATCTTGTCGTGGTCTATCCATCCACGATCGAAAATAATCTCTAGTGTTTGGATTTGAAGAAGACATTTTCTATGTTTTTTTTTGGTGTAAATTGTGAATGAGGGTGGTATTGTATTTATAATTAAAATTTCCGCGGATTTCCGACCACTTTCCGACCAATTTCCGACCACTCTAAAAATTCAAACGGCTATATAACGGCTACTGCAACGGGCAGATTAACGTATATTTCGTCGGAATTTAGTCGGATTCATTTCTGGTCGGAAATTGGTCGGAAATTTAATCCAATTTCCGACCAATTTCCGACCAAAAAGGAATCCGACTAAATTCCGACGAAATATATACGTTAATATAACCGTTGCACTAGCCGTTTCATAGACGTTTTAATTTGTACAATAGTCGGAAATTGGTCGGTAATCCGTGAAAATTTCCGACCATAGTGATAACGTATATTTCCTCGGAATTTCGTCGGATTTCATACTGGTCGGAAATTGGTCGGAAATTGGATTAAATTTCCGACCAATTTCCGACGAGTGTTAATCGGTCTCTAATACGTCGGAAATCCGTCGGTATTTCCGACCAAATTTCCGACCAATTTAAAATTGTCGGGAATTACCGACTAATTTCCGACGGGTGTGTTTTAATCGGAATGTGGTCGGTATGTGGTCGGAAATTCCCGACTATTTTAAATTGGTCGGAAATGTGGTCGGAAATCGTGATGTTTTCTTGTAGTGTATGGTTATAAATAGTATGATCAATTGATTGGGGCAGGACAGGTCTGGCATTTGCTCGATCCATCGAGGTGTGTGTTGTATGGGGGCAATGCAAGAAAACGTAGCCCTTAGAAAATTAGGGTTTCCCTGTTTTATTAGAAATATATATCGTATATTTAGTTGTAGGTTTTTTGGACCGAAGCGATCTCCGTAGAGCCACTCGGGTTAAATTAATTGTTAAATCGACAATTACTGAGTATAAAAAGATATGATAATATTAATAATACAATATAAGATCGGTCACCATCGAAGAGGTAGTGGTGAAGTAGAAGGCGGTCCATTTTTTTACAATTTTATCTTGCTTATATTTTGAATTAAAAAATGGAGAATCGGTGGTGCGATAGTGCAACAACATGCTCCAGTCGTCAATTTGCCCCCAGAGTCTAGGACTCTCTCCCTCTCTCTCTCTAGCCAACCCTCTCCTTTATAAGAAAAACATAATTAATCTTTAAGCATGCATCTTGATAAAAGTTCATGTGCAAAAAGAAAATAAAAAGAAGAAAATTTCATTTAATTGTGGCTAATTAATTAAAATATGATTTCTTGAAATTTCTATTTCCTATAGACAACAACAAAAATATTATATTTTTCATGTCCATAGTTTTCAATAGTATCATTCTTTACCCGGCATTATAAAATGGATTCAATCTATATAGCATTTTGAGTTAATATTATGACATGCATGCTGTCAAGAATTTCTTTCTAAATTTTTGACTTTATAGTATTAAACATATACTCGATTATGTAAATGATTCGTTAATTTGTTTGATAGTATATTTCTACGTACATCTTAATTTTTTCTCTCTTGAAAATCGATAAGTAAATGACCAAGATATGCATGTAATATATTAGTTGATGTTTCAAACTTGAACAATGCATATTATTGAGAGAAAAAATGATAAATAGTTTTCAAAGTATATTCACAAAATTGGTTTCATCCTCGTTTTTTTTCTTTCTGTTCTTACTTTTGTTCACTTTTTCATTATTATTTAATGTTAATGGTGTCACCTAGTTTGTGTTAGACCTAAAAGCAAATAAATAATGAACATTATTAGATTTGTTTACGATGAAAATATAAATGCAAATATATACGGTGGGGTCGGTTTGTATGGAAGGATGGATACAAAGGAATCAAACACCTCAGGTTGTCTCAACTCTGAAGGCCAAAAACACTATTGAATTTGGAGGCTTTCTTTGCAAAAATAGGATTTTATATATTCGCGTTATTATATACTATTCTAACTTTATATTATTTACACTTTCGTATATTCATGTATTAATATATAAGGACCCTGTAGTAGCTGCGAAAGTCACCATCCCCTGCAGCTCCTATATTCACATTTATTCATTCACTGTTCCCACTCTTTAATCTCGATAATTATATATATATATATATGTATATATGCATCTATTTCTGTATTTTATATTATTTATAAATATACATATGTACACACGTACACATGTCGGGCCATATCTTACGATTAATTTCGTCATTTAGTTGATTTTACAAGTTTATAAAAGAGAAAAAGAAAAAAAAAATGGAGGGGACTATAGTGTGGTCCCTATAAAAAAGAAAAGTGAGGCCCAAAATAAATACGATATAGATGATAAATCCAAAAGCCCATTCTCGTGCTACTCACGTTTAGTCGCTTTCTCATTTGGATCCACACTACACAATATTTCCCAACTAAAAAAACCTGTTTATGTTCAGAGAGATCTTTCGTTAGGATTTTTTTTGGTGTGTGTGTGTGTACTTATAAGAAAAATAATATTAGTACGTGTCATTCTACCTTGTAAACTTTATATTTTAATATATACTAAATTAATAAATACGATAAATTACTAAATTTCTGAATTGGATTGGTTCAAAATATAATATAATTCGATAAGGAAATAAAATATTTTTTATGAATTTTTTTAAAAAAATGTAAATATATAATCTCAACAATATGATTTTATTGTTGTTTGATTTTTTTCGGAATGAAACTCATCTTTAACTTTTTATTATTTAATAAATTTCTGACATTATCTTTTCGATTTACATCTATAAACTGCATTTACACTTTAGAACACGCATACTCAAAAAAAAAAAAAACATCTAAACAAAAATTCAGGATCTTAGTAAACACAAAGAATGAGACAAAAGCCAAATCTTTATAGTTTAATCAATATATAAAAACGTGAACAATTTTTTTTTATAATTTATAAATAAAAGGATATTTAATAAAATTATAGACTTAGAAAAATTATCTTCAAATTAATAACTCTATAAATTTATACGATTATTATTGTAGTACAAATTTACTTTCGATTCGCATATAGGTTTTATTTGGTTTCTAAATACACTCGTTATATTTCATTTAAATTCTAAAAGGCTTGGTATATTTGGGCCAAAATAACTTCTAAAGCCTATTAGTGTGGATCAGTGACCAAAGGAAAAAAGAAAAAGAAAATGCATTTCATCAAATTACAAATCAACAAAATTCCAACAGCACAAGAAAAAATAACAAAACATATAATAATGAAAATATAAAATAATATTCCATATTTAGATGGTGCGAAGAAGCATCTCTTTCGCGTATCAGTGTGATGTGTTGTTCATCTCCTCAATGTATGGAGAATATACTCAGCGTATAGATCCCTGTAAAATTCATAAAACAATGTGATGAGATGTTTTATTTTCCAATAAAGTATTCGACTTTAGGGATAAAAGTATTGGATCCTCACATGGAGTACTGGATTGCTTCATGTGCGCTCTCTGATGGCAAGAAATCATTCACAGCCACCTTCTTGTTCTCGTTCTTCTTATCTACAAGCAAACGCGATATTAGGGCTTTTTTCTTTCTTTCACATATTTGAAATTCACATAATGCGAGTCCAAAGGATGTTTTACAGTCTTCGAAGAAACGGCGGATCTCTTGGAGGCGATGAGGAGCGAGTTGTTTGATGTCAGTGAAATGTTTGTACTCAGGATCATCAGCACAAACGGCGATGATCTTGTCGTCTTTCTCTCCCTGAAGCAAACATTATTTACAAATTTGACTCCACTCATCTCAATGATAAAGCTTTCACTTTTGTACCTGATCAATCATGGGCATTAATCCAATGGCTCTAGCACGCAGGAAACATCCTGGAAGCACTGGTTCCTATATATACGAATCACAAGTTATAAAAATATGGGATTCGATGATTTTTGATCTTGTGAAAACACACACACTTGCCTGCATAAGGACAAGAACGTCAAGAGGATCGTTGTCTTCACACAATGTCCGGGGGATGAATCCGTAGTTGTGAGGATAAACAACCGATGAGTACAAGATCCGGTCAACCTGAAATCGAATTCCATGTCATGGATCAATCACAACAAGTTGGGATAAAAGCAGATCACAAATCTGAGATCGGATTTCACATACCTTGATAAGACCGGTCTTTTTGTCGAGTTCATATTTCACCTTGCTTCCCTTTGTGATCTCAACCACCTGACCCAACCCGAGAGGCTCTCATTATTATAACAGACTAAAACCAGAAATGACAAAAAGAGTTTATTAAGAGACATACCACATTGAAGACCAATGGAGCTTCAGGTCCTGCAAGATAACAATAATTTGTGTTGAGAATCAGATGCGATCATAAGGGATATCTAGAAAAAGTGAAGTTACCGATCTCAAGGTCGTGCCATGGATGTGCAGCTACAGATCTCCTGGATAGAGTTGAGAGAATCCTCTCGTTGAGTTTTGGAACAGGGCGAGGAGATTGACTTGTTTCCTGAGTTTCTTCACTCATCTGTTTATTATTTCAATCGCAAAGCATGATGATATATGTTACGGGACAAGATTCCAAAAGCATCAACCTTTTGTTGACATCTAATAAAACCAAGAAACAATCAGAGATTAGTAGTACCTTTGGATCTTCTTTAGTTTAAAAGGGACAAAACAGATTTAACTTCTGAGTAAACAGAGCTACGTCCTTATATATATGTATACGAGAGAAACAAGAGTTTAATAATAGCATAACGATTTGGTCAAAATCGATTTTGATACCAGAGATATTCTTTCTCAGCCTTTCGATTTCCTTTTTTTTTTTTGCAGAAAATTCAATATCTAATTTAGAGAAAATGGTTCTTTCTCTTTGCCTGCACGTTGTTATAATCGTGACTACCAATTGCTATCACGATGTTTGTTTTTCAGAACACGATCTCGTAATTGAATAGGAAAAAATAAAAAGACGTTTCTTTACTCTCAAGCAAAGCTCCCCTAACATTCAAAACAAAACAAACCCTTAATTTTCTCTGTTTTCTTTAGGTCTTAGGGAGATAGATAGAATCAGGAGACATAGAAATCATCTGAAGCAAGCTCGAATTCGAAAACGTTTCCTCAATTCCATCTCCTTTCTTATCGCAACCGCCCCCACCGTTATTTCCAGCGATCTGCAACAGCTCTCTAGCCGCATCAACCACACCAAATTTCCCATCACCACCAAACAGAACGCACCGGGTTGCGATATCAGCAACTAAACCAATCTGCTCTCTCAAAGCCACTGGCTGCTCATGAAAATACAAACAAGGATCCACGATTTCTTCGAGCTTACCGCTTCTAATCCTCTGTAACGCTTGAGTCACCGTCTCTTCTTTCTGTTTCAACCCAGTCACAATCTCCAGAAGCAAAACCGCAAAATCGTACATACTGCAATCAATCCTCTGTTTCCTCTGTAATCCAAAACCTGTGACTTTAGCTTGAAAATCTTCGTCTAAGAAGATGTAACCAGAACCAATGTGGTTGTGTAGAATCGGTGGATAATTCTCGTGTTGAAGTAGAGCAAGTAAGCCAGCTACTTCAGCTACAATGTTAACTCTCTTGCACCAATCAAGCCCTAGACGCAATCGATCTTCAAGCGATCCGTTTACAGGATACTCGTAAACAACGAGTGGACTATATCCAATATCCATACAGACATCTATGATTCTGGCGAGGTTTCTATGCAGAACCGCGGATAGATGATCAATCTGAGACGAAATCTCCAAGAATTCAATCTGGTTTTCGCAGAGAACCTTGTGGACGATCACTCGTGTTCCGTTTGTTAGATTGCCTGAGTAGATTGTTCCGGTCTTGCCTTGTGTGAGCTTATGTGAATCTTGAAACCCTTTGGTGGCTTCTTCTAGCTCACGGTATGTGAAGAGACGAGTCTTGTTGTAACCTTTGCGAAACGAAACACTAGTAGTAGTTGTTGTCGTAGAGTGATCGAATTGTTGACCTTTGTGAGTTGTTGTTACCGGACGTTTTAGGAGACAGAAGAGTGCTAAGAGTGATCCGAGTATGAACAGAGGAGCTAAAACTCCTGCATATTTTAAGGATTTTAGCAAGAAATTTTAAATGTATTGAGATGGGACAATCTTAATTACCGGCTAAAACGGTGAGTTTCTTCCCTTTGTGTTTATTGGTCTCGCATTTGTCTCCATATACTTCCTTCCCGTCTCTGTAGCAAGCTGTAACAGTAAGTCAAGTTAGTTGCTTGTGACTCAAGAAACATTCGTCTGATTAAATTAGGGCAAAGCGAAGTTTCATTTTAAACCGGCCAGTATAGAAAAAATAACCAAATTTTATCACAACCAAAAGACGAATGTTCACCTGTAGTGCAACAAAGTTACTTGAAGGTACTGTTTTTGTAAAGATGAATTTGTTTTTAATACGGAAAAACTCACACTTTAAGCAACCTGTTCCATGGATGAAACCATCGCCGACGAACCCATCTCGGCACACACATCGAACACTTCCTTGAATGGCCGTAGCGTTAACAGTTCTAGCCTCGCGATCGCAAATAGCCTCGGAAGAGTTTCTCGGAATCGCCCATTCTAACTTAACTCCTCGTTTTCCTGTGTTCGTCCCTCTCGGAACAACCCACGAAGAGAATCCTCTGCATCCATATTTACCAAAAACAGAGAAATCGTCGCCGGCACGCCACGCGCTGTGATCGGACAAAGGGTAGCAACATCCGATATCTCCGCCGGAGGTTTCGTCTTCTTCTCTGCCATCGCAACCGAATAGATCGTTGGTTTCGCAGCCGGCTTTACAGAGAGAGGAATCTTCGCAGTCGTAAAGACCGATTACGTTTTCGAAAGAGATGGAGAAGAACTGGTTTGTGGAGAACGGGAAAGAGCGCAAGTCGTTGAATTGGCGACAAGAAGGAGATGAAGGGAAGTCTACGAGGAGACCGTCGGTGAAGAATTCGCTGATTCGGTAGGTCTGGTGGTTTATGTGGAGAAAAAGAGTTGATGAGTTTGCGCAGGAGAGTCGGAAAGCGACGGAGGAGGAGGAGGAGAGATGGAAAGGGAAGGAGATGGAGAAGTTTCCGCACTTTTCCGGTGAACGGAGAGCTTCCGGCTGAGAGAGAGAGATAGAGGTTAGGGTTTGGAGAGTGAAGAGGAGGAGAAGAAGTAGAAACAGAGCAGAGGAAGAAGAAGAAGGGAGAAACAGAGGATGCATTTCAGGTTTTTCGGGCAACAATCAATGAGTAAAAGATGTTTGTATAATGTAAAAGAATATTTAAGACTTTGTATTAAAAGCTACATTCGTGGGACTTGGAATTATGATTTTTTTGCTAATTATTATTTATTTATTTTTATTTGGGAATTGTGAAAATATATATCGACATGCGTGTGTGCACAGTAGTCTTTGTTAGAAATCACTTGGGTTCCGAATTATTAAAAGAAAAATGTCACGTGTCGAGATCGTAAGAGGTATAGGTGGAAAGATGGAGGGTGGAGATGTGAAGGAGAGGAGATTAGAGAAGTTGGGAAGACTAATGGTCCGTTGAATAGCTAACAATTTAGCACCATTGGACCTCGAGCTCTCCTATTTTTACTCCAAAACGCTAATCTCTTGTTTCAATCAACGTTTTATCACCATCGATATTGTGTATACGTATAAGTAGAAGGAATACAAAATAAAGAGATTTGTATTATATGAAAGAAAGATTAAGAATTACGGAATGTCAGGTTACTCCTTCTCTTCGCAACAAAAACTTGGGGACTCCCGTTACGATGCTCCTCGCACTACCGTTTGGTAACAGAGACAATCATACTCCTAACTCGACTACCGTTTGGTATTATCTGGTCAAGAGAGCTCTAAAGCATGAGACACTCGTTCACCCATATACTTAATTTCTCTGACAAAGTTTCCATCTTTCAACAGCGTCATAGGATTTTCAAGGACGTCCAAAGTAAAACAGTTTATGATTTGTTGATAATACAGAGTCAAATGTTACAGGAAGACTATGGACAAGGGAAGTGTGCGTGTGCACAAAATACAAAGCAAGAAAAACAAGCACACAATCTGTATTTATAACATGAGGAGCAATATGACACACTACAACAAGATGTCATTGACCATGAAAATCACCTCGGAAAGGGACATTTTTTCTGATCCAAGGGACTCTTTTCCATCATTCACACCCGTTTTTACAATCGGGATATCTCCACTTCCTATCTTTCTAGGATAAGGATTGCTTGGTTTTCGTTTAGGCCGCGGAGGAGGAATAGCTATGTCTAGCGCTTGACCCATTGCTACACCTTTAGCTTCAGCCTCTTTCTCTACCTGAGAGATGATAGTAAATCTTGTTACCCTCTAGACAAACGCAAACAAACAAAAATCTATTGGGATTTAATGACACTAAGAAGTTTAAATGACAGAAGAGGAAAATCAAAATCGGTTACATCTATGACTCATCACAAGAAACAATAAACATATTCAGATGGTTCACCTTGTGAAACAGAAATTTCTAGGACCTATTGCCACTACCTCAGAATCGACAAGATTTTCAAGAGAAACTAACATTCTTCTGAAGATACTATACAACATGTGTGGATTAACAACATATAGGCATAAACAAGACAAAATAATCACACTCTCCATCTCTACTACTCTATTACCTCATCTCTCATTAATTATCCAGCTATCATATAGACTTATTGCTAGAACGCAATGTATCTCCTGACTAAAGCAAGAAGAAGAAAACTTGCCTGTCTCAACAAATAAACCGATTTCAGTGTTACCTTGGAGAAGAATTTCTGAGCATGGCTTCTAATCTGAACAGCAGTTTTTGTTGCTACGTGTTCTGTACAAATGATGAAGAAGCAAATCAGTTTTGAAGAAACAAAGCAAGAAAAACAAGAAGACAAAAAGAAAAAAGAACCTTCTATCTTCTGCCATGCTCTACCATAAAGCCTCAAGGAATCTATTATGTTCTTCCTCAGTCCACCGTTCACGTTGCTTTGTGATCGTATATGGCTTCCTCGTCCAAATTTATTTAATACCAACAACAACAAAGAAAGAAAGAAAGAAAACTCAGACAAAATTCTCCATCTTTTCTTTCACCTAACTTACAAACATTTGCCTAAATTACCTTAATAACCAGATCTTCTCCAGACGAATTTGTCTCCATCACTGAATCTGAGAAGCTACTACACACAGATTCAGTATCTTCGATTTCAGCTAATACACAGAAGCAGACACAATCGATTCAGGTTTACAATTCCGATTGAGAAATTAGAGAGCAAAATCAATCCCGAGAAAACGGGGAATAAAGTACCCTTAGAGAGATGGAATCATTTGAAAGAGAGAATGGAACAAGTAAGCTCAGCCTGGGCTCGCTGAAGATCCCATGGTTTTCGGAAGATTTGAGATGAGATTCTAATAAGTTTTTCGATTCCTCGGAGAAGAAAACAGTAAGAAATCTAGCGAATGGGATGACGAAGAAGAAGATGCAGCAAACACTCTGGTGCTTTTTGTTGATCAAAGGGACCAGAAGCTACGGAGATGGAGAAATCTCAGCCACTATAATAACTAATTTTAAAACATTTTAATCTCAGATTTATTCGAGGCTAAGGAAGAAACTGGTACCGTGAAGCTGCCACATGTCAACATATTAGTGGCTAGTGCGATGATACTGCTTTTCGTGAATTTCCATTCTTATCCATCTCGAGCCCCACTTGTTCACAGCCATCTCCGCATACAGGCCACGAATTCAGGACTGCCTGAAGGGTAAAAGGGTCAAACCGTTATCATTTCTCGATATTGTGGGACCCACTGAAGATCGTTCACCTCTCCCGCCAGTTTATCGACACCTGTCATACACACTGGAATCATCACCAGTGGAAAGAATTTCTCGAACATGGAAGGCGCATCGTACGGTTCACGCGTTGTGTAGTCAAGTAAGCCGAAAAGCATACGGCCCATATATATACTTATTGCGCTTAATTATATTTGGACTACAAATTGGCCTTTGTTCTTTTAAGGTTTTATAATTCACTAAAATCATCTCCAATCCTATTTCATTTTTAAACGTAAAATGGGAAAATACCATTTTTTTTTTCAATTATAGAGTAACTCCATTTTCAATTCCAAAATGGAGTTAAACATTTTTATTTATAATTTAGTACTTCATATTTTATCATTTTTTAAAACTATACCTTTTGTTTTAACAAATATTACGAGACAATGATTTTATGGTTTCATTATTTTCCAAAATTTTTTAAGTAATGTACTTGTCACTATTTTCCAAAAAGTTCTTCTGCAACGGCAACAAAAACAAAATAGTACAAAGAAAATATTAAAATTCGTCGTCCCAGAATTGAGAGGAAGATATATAATAATATGTTGCCGAAAATTGTTTGAGATAATAACAGGAACTAAAATTATTAGAACAACAATAACCAAAAAAAAAAAACTAATGTAAACTATGTAGCTTTCTAAATCATGAACAAGAAAAAAGAAATGAGAAAAACAAATAATACTCAATTATAAATTGATTAGAAGGAGTTGAGATCAAAATAGTTTTTACTATTTAAATATGTAATTATTTTTCTTTGAGGTATAAAATAATTTTGTTACTTGCGACATCGATGAACGCGATCTCGATGTTCCAATTGATGCTCCAATTGAAGTTAGAAGAGAAGCTCCACCTCCAGAGGTATAAGTAGCTGATGATGAAAATATTCAGTTCCAAAAATTTTTTACTCAATTCAGAGAAATCAAAGATAAAAACGCTCATTTTTCACTTCGAAATGCGTTAATTAATCATGTATGGGAAAAATATTCAAATGGTGATGTTTAAATTAAAATGTGCTTTGTTTTGTTATTTTTTATGATATTGTAATGGTTAAATTCAAATAATATCACAATTTGTGAAAACGAAATTAGACACAAACACAGACCAATTTGTGTCTAATTTCACAACTAAGGGGAAATTAGACACAAACACAGACCAATGTACAACATTGATATGATAATTTGATATACGAAAACGAAAACACTGTTGTTGAAATAATTTATGCAATTAACTTACAAGATACATAGAGATATAACTTGCGTTTTTTTTAATATAATTTGTCTTATTGTCTATGATGAGATATATTTTTGTGATTTTGATTCGTAATCTTGGTCGATCTCACAGACCATGTCTGAAGACTAAGAAGGTAGAAAACTAATCGTTTTGAGTGTTTATACGCGGGTCCCGTGGGTTTTGATCCACCGCGGAGCGGTTACGGGTCGAGAATTTTCAAAATGCTATAAAGCGGGGTGGGTGCGGGTCGAGCGTTTTCAAATACGGGGCGGATGCGGATCGATATTTTTTTTTCGCGGGTCTCGCGGGTTATCTGCAATTAAAAAAAAATATTTAATAAATACTATTAAAATGTTGAAATATTTTGTGATATATATATATATATATATATATATATATATATATATAAATATATTTTTTTGTTAACTAATTTGTTTTGTAATATATATAAATTAATTATTTATTTTGTTTATTTTTTCAGAAAATTATGTATTTATGTTTTTTTCATGTGAAATTTATTTTATTAAATTTATTTTTTTACTAATTTTTTTTATATATATATTTACAGGTTATCCGCGGGTTCAAACGGGACGGATACGGGTCGAACAATTTTTGTTAATGAATCAAGCAGGACGGGTCGATACGGATCGGAAAAATCATGTAACCCGCACGGAACGGATTGGATCCGCTTGACAGCTCTACTAAATGGACACAAAAGTTTGAAAACTTCAGAAAAATGAAACAAACATCTCAAATGTAGTCTTGAGGAATTTACAACACTCACATAAATGGATGATATTTTGAGCTAAAAAGGAGCACATAGAGAGAGAGAATTATTTAGTTACAAGAAGGAAAGGGTGAAAGGGTGAAAGGGTGAAAGGGTGAAAGGGTGAAAGGGTGTGGCATGTTTAGATTCTTTGATTTCCTTCATTCGTCGGATTCATGAATGGCCTAAAAAGGCTCTCTCTTCTTTTTCTTCCTCTGATTCAGTTGTTCCCTAATATGTCTCTGTACGTGCCCTTGACCTTCTGAAACAGAACCTCCCTGAAACACACGTCATAAACACGATAGAGAATCTGAGTTCCATTTTCTCAAAAACACTAGACGAAACCAAACACAGGTTAAAGAGAATTGCTTGACCTGTCTGGTTTGAAGATCAGGTTCTTGTAAGCGAACCACTGCGTAAAGAAAACAATTAAACCACATGCTAATTAACTTCCATCACACAGATGAACCAAGCAACTAAAAAATCTTTGAGATTGAAGCTAGTGTTGAGATTCAAAAGCACTCATGAGAAGCAGCAAATCCATTTGTAAAATCAGATCTCAATATGGAAACACTAAATTGCGTTGGTTCGGAATCGGAGGACTAATCCTAAATCCAAAAGCGATGGTAATTGATGAATCATCTAAATCCTGAAAAACAGGCAGATTATACAAAGACAAAGAAGATACAAGTACAGCTAGAAATTCACCCCTGTGTAACCAATGCCTACAAGTTCAAGAACACCAGGAACCAATGGAAGCCTGTCAATAGCCTGTTTCCACAAGATCATCAAATTTGGAGTCAAGTAAAGGAACTTAAACACTAAGGGTTTTGAAGATGGATGAATGTTTCTCCTCACCGAAATCAGTCCAGTAGATCCCCAAACAGCCACCACACCAGCTAATGCAAGAGAACCAATTGCATACTTATCCTCCACTTTGTCCCACTTGAATAACAAATCGAGATAATCAAATTCACTTCATAGCAGAGAGAATACCCAGAAACAAGAATCATTTAGGATTATTGACAAGTGGATAAAGTAAATGTCTTTACAGCTTCTTGAGCAGTCTTAACGATTTCCGGTAACTCTGTAGTGGCAGCTTCGGTAGTGGCGGGAACTTCACCTGTAGATTTCGTCACAACGTTCCTCACAATCTTCCGACCTACAAATCAAAACCCATTTCCAAATTTAGCATTTTGACACTCGGAATCGGACATAGAGTTAAAAAAAAAAAGTTTCAGATTTATCGAGTGTGGAAAACGGACAGTAAGCGGTGGCTTTCGCGGCGCGGTTTTGGGACTGAAGCGGCGGAAGGGAAATACACGACGGAGAAGAGGCGGAGGCTTGTCGAGGAGGAGCTCTTGAATCGATAATGGTCGAGGAGGAAGAGATTGAAAGGGAAGCCATGGCTTGGCGCTTGAATCACAGAAACCCAACAATGTCGGAAACAAATTAGTAGTATTATCTTGAGATTAGTGGAGAACAAAGTGTTGGGAGATTTGATACTTTCTTTGGGAGATTGTGGAGATGGTTTTTCTGTTATTCCAACCACTCGTTTTGGGTTTCCCGATCAGGATAGTGCTGACGTGGCGGTCGTAGAGGCGATCTTGGAGGTTTCATTGGATAGGATTTGTTTATTCGGTTTTTACAATTTGGGACTGAAATTTTTAAAAATTTGGATTTTTTCCCTCTCTTTTGGAATAAATAAGAACACATACAAATTACTTTACTTAAGTTTTTAAGGATTTTTTCCTACAAATTACCGGAATTAAATCAAGAGTCAAGACTATACAACACGACGACAATATTTAGTACAAACCTTTAAATTACAAATCCCATTCTTTTTTTCTTACTAAAAAGAGAGTTTTACATAGTCTATAATATAATTCTAAAATAGAACGCATTTACTGTTCGTTTGGAAAAAAAAAAATACACATTACAATTTATCATAACCTTTTGATTACGATTCTTCTACCATATATTTCAACTGTTATAACTCGTATTGTTGTTATAAAATTTCTTATACGGTTTATGATCATTTATCATACAATCGAGATAAACATTTCTTAGATCGTGTGCATGTAAATACAATCTTCTTCTCCGGTCCTATAAATGATGACAAAACAGTGTATATATACCCTAAAATACTGATTGTGTTGTGGTTAGCCCAATTTGCATTGTGCTTCCAAGTTCGAACACTGTTTGGTATTTGACGCCTTTAAATGAAGGATAAAAAAACAACAGTGTTTGCCTCCAAAGATTGGATTAAGAGTGCATGTGAAAAGGAGAAGATAAGTTTTTATTTACATAAAGACATGTGGGCTATTTATCTTTGGACCAATCAGTTAGTTACTCGAACATTCAGACCCAATGCCATATGATAAGATATTTATTAAAAAAAAGAGTCAACCCGAACCAAAAGACAATGATGATGAAAATATAAAGACACAATAAACAAAGGTCAAACTTCATATACATTTATCAGGTGGGGCCCAATTCTGTAGAGTACCCTTAAACGAAGTCAAGTGCCATGCCGAGAAGACTCCAATTACATACCAACAAAACGAAGTTTCGAAAAAGAACGTTACTTTTTTCTTTTTGGATTTTCGTGTTTTTAATCCAATAATCAGCAGTCCAAAATCTGACGAACCGCCGCCGTTATCTCATCGGCTGATCCCAAATTGCAGTCGTCTTCCATCTGAGAAACAAAAACATAAAAGATTGATTTTTTTTCACAATTTGGGTTAATTTTTGTTTTCATAAGTACCTTGAGGCTGAAGGAATAAGAGACAGATGCATTGGACGGAGATGTGATGTTGAGATGAAGAACAGTGAATCGAAGTTTCTCGAGCAAAATGATTGATCTGAGAAGTTGTCCTTGTTTCCTCGGGCATTGGATTTTCAGATTGACGTGACTCTCTATCACTGTGGCATCGATTCTGTGTTTACTAGGTTGTTCTTCATCAGTCGCACGCCACTCGTTCGACGAAATGCCCCTCGGATTATCACTGTTGCATAGATCCGTTTGTTGAGTTATCTTTTGGGCTTCAAGGGATTGCAAGTGTTGCTCGAGGATCTTCACGAAGTCTATTGCTCCTCCTACTATAGACGCTTGGTCTCCCTATGGAAATTACAAACCAAAATTGTTAAACAATAAAGGCTGAAACTTTAAGTTTTGTTTTTTGTTATGTACCCTTTGGATGTAGGAAGATGGAATGAGGGAGCGGAGTGAGTTGAGATGAACGTTCATTTGGCGTCTGCGATTTCGTTCAACCGCAATGTGCGTCATTCTTTGAGTCTCCATCTCTTCTGTGTTTTTTGTTGGTTTAGTTCTCCTTCTCTTTCTCTTTTCTCTTGTCATTGATGTTGCCAGGTTGTTGTTTCTGCGCTTTCGTCTCGAGTTCACATTGTCTATTGGGTTTAACTGAAACTCTTGGCTTGAGATGGCTTCATTGACTCCTTCCAAAGATGGATTATGATAGTAGTGGTTGGTTTCACAATGGATCGGTGAATGAAACTCTGGAACTTCATGCGGGAGATGGTTTTCGAGTTCCCAAGGCTTTTCGAGTGTCTGGAGAGAGAGTAGCGCTAGGAAGTTTGGGTCTTTAAAGGACCAAACCGAAGAAGGGTCTTCTTCACTTTGTTGCAGCATTTGTAGAAATGGAATTGTTGTATCTTGCAAGCTTGGAGTTGAGAATTTCTCTTCCTCAAGAACAAAATTTTGATACTCTGCAGATCCTTGAACTTCTATGCTTCTTCTCACATTCACTTTTTGATCCAAAGACTGCAAGAAAAAAGAAACAAAAAAAAAAGCAGAGGAAAGAGTTACCTACCAAATGAGTGAGAGAAAGAGAAAGAAGTGAAATTGGGTATTCTACTGTGGGTTTTGGTTAGTGGGTCAGTGTAGAGAAACAAAATTAGAATGAAAAATGGAATGTTGCCAAGAGAGGTAAACAGTAGAGAGCAGATTTGTTAGTGTTTTTTTCGGTATAACCAACATCATAGCATTGAATGCAACTCATTGTGGAGTCATTTGGGAAGGGAGTAAATGCAAGTCCACATCTTTGATTACAGAATCAATAGTGGGAAAGAAAGATTAGAAGAAAAGAAAAACGTTCCAGATTGAGATAAGATACATTACACAGAGCTTGTTTTGTCCCTGAATCCTCTCCATTAGAAACTGAGACCTCTCTCTCTAGGACCAACTTTGGGGAGAAATAAATGTGAGGGGTTTAAATTTAAAGAGGTAAAAACAAGAAACGTATGTACTGGCTTCTGGTTATGAAAGTTTCTGAAGCTAAAGCCGTTAGCTTTATATAGAACAGTAGTCTTAAATTGCTATTGAAGAGAAAATGGGAAAGTGAAAGTGAGATATGAGAGAGAAAGGGAAGGAAACAAAGAGGTAAAAATAAAATAAAAAGAGATGACAACAGATGTTTGTTTGAGGACTGAAGATGAGTTGGTGAGGCTGAGCAGAGCAAATAACGGGAGAGAGAAAGAAAGAGGAGAGAGAGAGAGAGAGAGTCTCGGACAGAAGAAAGGTCCCTCAAAGAAACATTATTGGCTGTGGCAGTTTTGTCCGGCAGCGAAGACAGACAGTTGTGGGGACTTTCGTTAATACACAGAAGATGAAGAGGAAGAAGAATATGAGAGCTTCCATTGATTTGAGTCTTGAAAAAGCTTTAATTTTTGTTGAAACCCAATAAATTAAAATTGAATCTTTTGAAGTCTAAGTAAGTGTTCATTCATCATTCCTCTCTTACGATCAATTCAATTAACGCGTGCTTCTTATCTGTTAAGCATAGAAGTGTCGATGCCTTGGCTTTACCGGTACTAACCAGTGTTTGCCTCTAAATATCTTTTTTTTTTTTTTTCATCACATTTTTTATTATTTTGGCTGTAAAATAAATAAACGGTAAAATAAATTTATTTCCCTTCTTTTACGAAAAGTCGTAATCAATCAAATGAATCCAATTTTCCCTTTATGTCCCTTACTTCTCTGCAATATTTACAGACAAGTATATTTTTGTTATCGATCAAATCCGAAAATTTTATCTCTTTGAGGGCAAACACGAACGCAGATTTTATCATAAACCTTATCCATGTTCTCAACTGTGGCCTCTGTTTATCTCACGTGTTAAGTCTAACACAGCCAAAACTAGTCCCTTTTTCTCGTCGAGATCTAACACAGATTACCCATAACACACGAAATCAATTTGTCTGCATCCTCGAGATCTCGTTCAAACTACTGTAATCCGAACCAGAAGGGCCTAAGCAAGTTAAAAAGATTCAACCTTTACATACTCCTTTTAATTTATGCTTTAGAAACCTTATCAACAACTTAGGTTTTTGGAGATTTCATCTCTGTGTGTACTTTTTGATGCAACTTACAAGCTCTGGTTACTTACTCTCAGGACAAACATGGCCCACTTGTGACATATCAATTAAAAACCCTAACAATCAATCAATCAGATTCTGTTTCTAACACGATCACAAGCCCTGTGACTCCTAGGAAGATAAATGAAAGCAGACTTAATAATCTCAGAAAAGTTAAGATGACGTATCTGTTCTAAGCAAGTCGTGTCCTTCGAAACACTTTTTAAGAGAAGGACAAAAAGTTTCTTCCTTTAAGAGGAATAGTGCTTACTTGAGCTGAACCAAACGATGATGACATATAACTATACCAATATACCTAAGCAGAGATGAACACGAGAAAGTGAAAACAAGGTAGAAACTTTATTGAATTTATTGTTAATGAGAATGGTGATACAAATTACACCTCAGATGTTTGCTTTGCTTTTAGCGCTCGATTTGTATTGTGACATGACTGATGTTGTACTCCCTGCGGATGTAATCAACTACCTTGTTGAGCACCATATCTGCATCTGCTTCTGGACTGATATTGACATGGCAAGCCAGTAAAACCTTTCCCACTGTGATAGCCCAAATGTGAAGCTCATGAACAGCCACCACTTCTTCCATTTCGAGCAAACCCTTTTCGAGTTTTGTAGCGTCAATCTCTCTGGGTGTACTCTCCATCAATACTTCAAGGATGCTTCGAATCATGTTGATGGTTGTTCCCAAGACAATAACGGAAAAGATGAGTGTGCAAATCAGATCGACTATTTTCCATTTCGGATTGTACCAAATGATAGCTCCTCCAATCATAACACCAACGCTCTGGATGGAATCCCCAAGGACATGAAGATAAGCTCCTTGGACATTAATGTTCCTCTTTCTTTTCTCTTTATCCACGATTTGAGGTTTAGATTTGTCCAACAATTGCTCAGTAACGTCCCCATGAGCATGGTGCTTGTCCTCTCCATGACTATGACTATGAACATGATCATGATCATGATGGTGATGGTGATGGTGATGGGTGGTAACAGTCACCCCATGGCTATGGTTCCCACCATGATTGTGATGGTCGTGACCATGTCCATGTCCATGTCCATGACCATGATCATGTCCAAGCATGACAGCCATTATGATATTCACCGCTAGGCCAAAGGTAGCAACAACAAACATGAGGAATCCATTAACCGCACTGGTCTCGGTAAGAAGTCTGATAATGGCTTCATAAACCAGAATACCGGTGAGCAACCAAATGAGCTGGATAGATACAAGAGCTCCCAGGATCTCAATCCTGAAAAACCCATAAGTCTGCCTAGGAGTGGCTTCCCAACCAGCAGCCCACAAGGAGAACAAGGAGATGGCAAAGGCAGCAACATCAGAGAGAAGATGGGCTGCATCGGTTAGTATAGCCAAACTATTAGCTTTAATTCCACCAACAACTTCAACGCTCATGAACAAAAGACATAACCCCACGGCGATACAGAGCTTTCGCATAGAAGCAGTGCGCTCGGCGGCATCACCAGAAGCATTCTTAGAATCTGAAAAACCACACGGCGCTTCTCCACAGACTTTACGTCCCCCGATTATTCTCTGGTCAACAGATTTTCCTACATTACTAACCTCGATGATGTGACTATGTTGGGGGCTTGAGGACTCCATCTGAAAAAAGAGAAAGGCGCTAAGTGAATGAGACAAACAACGAAGGAGCTTAATAATTGCTTACCGAATCTGGTTCAACAAAAAGAAAGCAAATTTATCAACAAAGATCCCACTACTAGTAGCACACAAGGAGGAGTCTCTTCAAGCAAAAGCACATACGAAAGAATATAAAATAAAACAACAACAAGCTAGTCAACGCTTACACAGAGTCAAAACTTCATAAATACAATTTTAAAAAAAACTGATTCCAAGTTTGACCCCAATGATAAGGTCACAATCAGGCCAATTCCAGATGTCACAATCAGAAAGTGAAGAATCTAGAAACCCTAACACGATTTATCAGCTACAGAGATGATGCGTCGGCAAAGACCAATTCCAGAATCGAAAACCCTAAAAAAGAAAAAACTCACCAGAAGAGAGAGTCGAGATTCAAGTTTCTGGTTGGGGATTCACTTCTCCTCCCTTTAAAGAATATTCTCGTGCGGTGCTCAAAAAGGAAGTTAACCTTTTAAACGGCCGCCACCGATTTCAGCAGATCCACCTACCCTTTTTCTTCCTTATCTCCTTGCTTTGAGATCTCGAATCTCTATGGTTGCTTTTGTTTTCCTTTGACGGTCAAAGTTATGTACACGTGGACGAAACCGTAGTATTTGCGGTTTGATGGAGCCTTTGGAATAATAAGCGGTTTAGTTCAATGATTGGGATTCGGTTTTCCACGGTTAGGAATCTCTCATATTTTTAGATGGATAATTGAGCAAAATAGGCCACTTAATTTTTTTTTTCTTCCAAATTTAAGTTAAAAATAATAATAATAACACAAATTTTGATAATAATAAAATAAATCTTATATTATATAAAGCAGAATCTTTCGACGTGAGCGTGATACGTAGAATAATTATAACTCACAAGATTGTGACATTTATTTTATCGTAAACTTTGTTTCTAAATTTATGTATAAGATATTTTCACAGGTGATCTAATTTTGTTTTCCATTTTATCGACTTTCATTTTTTTCAGGGGTTATAAAATATTAAATTACAAACCCGCATATATGCGGGTACTTATTTAGATGGATAATTGAGCAAAATAGCCCACTTAAAATTTGTTTTTTTCCCAAATTTAACTAGTTAAAAATAATAATAATAACACAAATTTTGACAATAATAAAACAAATCTTATTATATAAAGCAAAATCTTTCGACGTGAGCGTGACACGTCGAGTATATTTATAATTTTTAAGTTTGATCGTGGTTGTTGTATATTATAAACTTTTAAGTTTCCTTTTGTCACTTTCCTTTATTATAAGGTTTCTTTACTTATACTTGTTTTTTTGTAAGATTGCCTTTTTTAGTTTAAAATTTTATAATATTTACTTTAATTCATTTTTACTAAAATTACCTTTTTTAGTTTAACCTTTTTAATATTTATTTTAATTTATTTTTACTTTTTAATTAAATTGACACATGTCAAGATTTAAATTAACAATCGTGACAAATGTCACAATCTCGTGATTAAAAATTATCCTACATATCACACTCACGTTGAGGGATCCAGCTTTATATAATAAGAGATTATATATATATATATATATATATATATATATATATATATATGAATCATATATAAATTTTATAGTTTTTTTGTAGTTTATATTTTTTATTTTTTATTTATTAGTTTATATTTAAATAAAACACAATTTATTTTTGCTTTTTTATTATTTTGTCTTATAAGAAATTTTATATTATTGCATTGTTATTTTTTATTTTTTACACATGTCACGATCTCATGATTGTTAAAATCTTAGTTAAAATCCTAATTTTTTTTCTATTTTTTTTCCTTTTATTCAGATTAATTTCCTAATTCTAAATTGAAATAAGTT
Organism: Eutrema japonicum; assembly: GCA_030161315.1. Classification (NCBI taxonomy): domain Eukaryota; kingdom Viridiplantae; phylum Streptophyta; class Magnoliopsida; order Brassicales; family Brassicaceae; genus Eutrema; species Eutrema japonicum. Next base: position 47,382,450 of record BSQW01000010.1, on the reverse strand, counting down.
TTTTTAAATAAAATTTGGATTTTATTCCTTTTCTTTTTATGATTGTAATCAATTGTTTAATTTATTTATTTTAAACCAAAATATGGGTTTTTTTTTACTTTGACTTTTCTTTATAATTTTTGTTTAATTTTTCTTAATCTAAACATAACTACTTTTTCTATTTAATCTAAAAAAATAAATTGAAGAAATAGAAAATAAAATTAGATCACCCGTGAAAATATAGAATACATAAATTTAAAAAACTAAATTTTCGTTGAAATAAATATATATCTTAAGAAAATTATTTGGTGAAGCAAATGCAATAAATTGCTTTGAATACGATTATTATATTTTTAATTATTTGGTGTGTAATTGACGTACTATTAAGTTTAGAGTATATTAATAATTTTTCTTTTTTAAGTTTGATCGTGGTTGTAGATTATAAATTTTTAAGTTTCCTTTTGTCACTTTCCTTTATTATAAGTTTTTCTTACTTATACTTATACTTTTTTTTGTAAGATTGCCTTTTTACTTTACACCATTTAATATTTACTTTAAATCATTTTTACTAAGATTACATTTTTAGTTTAACCTTTTTAATATTTATTTTTATTTTTTTAATTAAATTGACACATGTCAAGATCTAAATTAACAACCGTGACAAATGTCACGATCTCATGAGTTATAATTTTGCTTACGTGTCACGCTCACGTTGAAATATTCAGCTTTATATAATAAGATTTTTGTTTAATTTCCTTAATCTAAACATAACTAATATTTTTCTTTTCATTTTACTTTGAGGATTATGAATCGATTATAATTTTTTTTCCTTTTTATTTTTAAGATTATGATTCGATTATAAATTTTACTTTTATTGTTATTATTATGTGTTAAAATATAATTAGAAATTTATCAAACATCTATCATAATATAGTTAGAAATTTATTAAACACGTGTCAAAATATGATCGATTAACTCGACACGTGTCGCGATCTTGTAAGTTACTAACTTTGAAACATTATCTTTTATATATTTAGATTTTGTTTTTTAAAAGTTTTTTTTTAAGTTTCCTTTTTTTTGCTAGTTTCCTTTTTTTGTTGTGGTTTTATTATTAGTTTCTTTTTTATGTTTCTTTTTTTATGTTCTTTTTGCCTTTTTTATGTTTACTTTTGTGGTTCTATTTTTTTTTGCTAGTTTTTTTTTTTTTTTTAATTGTCGTACTTATTATTAGTTTCCTTTTTTTGTTTTTTTTAATGTATTTTTTTCCTTTTTTAAATGTTTCATTTCGTGGTTATATTAATTTTTTAAGTTTCTTTTTTTATATAGATTGTTTTTTTTCTTTTTTTTTAGTTTAACTACTGCTTTTTTTAGTTTATCATATTTAATATTTACTTTAAGTCATTTTTACTTTATTTAATTAAATTGACACATGTATTTACTTTAAGTTATTTTTACTTTTTAACTAAATTGACACATGCAAGATATAAATTAACAACCGTGACAAATGTTACGATCTCGTGATTGATAATTATCTTATTTGTCGAGGAATTTAACTTTATATAATAAGATATATAAAAGAAATTACGTATGTCCAAATCATACTTGTATTTTTTTGGAAATACCATTTAACGGAAAAAGAAAATTGAAAGATGAAAATTATGGATCTGATCGAGTCCTCTTAAAAAATAAAAAATAAAATAAAAAAAATATAGCAGGAAATGGCGTTACGGTTTTAAATGGCGTTACGGTTTTAAGTAGCGCAGAGTTGATTTGTACAAAAGGGGGAAAATTAGCTCTCCTGGTTTCTCCGATTAGCTAAGAAGAAAACACACAAATACTAAATATAACAACATTACAAATCTAAATAAGTCTTTCTATAACAAACCCAAACAAAACAAATTGTGAGAAAGTTTTTGTTGTGCTTTCAGGCTTTAGTAGACGCGTCTGAATTGACGGCACGCACGAACTGGCCTTTCACTCGTGGACGCTGCTCTGCTAGCTTCTTCCTGCTCTGATATCGAACCTGTAAATCCATATGAATCAATTTGTCGATCCTTCCTGGTATTTTATAATCAAATTGAGAATCCATAGCTTGTGGGTCTCTTACCTTTTTATCAAAGCATCGATCTTTCCTCTTCAGTCGGAATTTCATCAGTGCAGCTTCCCTCTGACTCCAACGTTGCTGGGCACTGAGTCCTTCTTCTTCCTTTGGTTTCTCTGTGCTGCTTTGAGCACCAACTTCTACTTCCTTGCTTGCTTTCAGGCGGTTTGATTCTACTGGAATGGGAGAATCTTGCTTCTGACTCGTAACAAGAACTTGGTTACGGAAGCTTAACTCATTCTGTCCGCTTATGCTTGATGATCCGATATTCTCTTGGTTGCTGCTCGTTGTAGCGCTTCCCTGATCAGATCTTACTAACTTCTCATGTGACTCGCTTGGTGTCTTTGGCTCCGCTGAACTACTCTCCCCTAAGTCAACTACTGCTTTCTCTGCTGGCTTGCTATTCTCATATCTGCAAGTTAAGTAATGCTATTGATTAAAACACTAATCAAAGATCTGAGACATTCTATTATCTTGTTTTCAAACAAGCAAACGGACCTTAAGAAGGCTGACGCATCAGAGAAGCTAAGCTTTTTATGTTTGCTTTCAGCTTGGTTCTCCAAACTTCCAGAACAAGATCTTTTCAGAGAAAGCCCAAGCTCGGGACCAACATACTCGTCACCAGTGTTGTCTCCATAGAAACACTCAGGCCGTTTGTCGATTCCACCAATCAAATCCATTGTCAAATCAAAAGATTCAAGCTTTTTGTCAATTCTACCAGAATCCTTAAACCCATCTCTTTCATCCAGCGGTTTGACATCTGCCATTAGCTTATTAAGGCCGTTGTAGCTGATAGCCTGCGTAATTTACATGTACACAATATCAGCTTCTATTGAAATACGATCAAACAAAAGTGACAATACATCGCAATCTCAAGATAAAAGCTCAGTGTCACAGCCACAACTCATAGAAACACACAATACAGAACATAAGAGATTGTATTGGTAGCATCCATACCTGAGCACCACTTCCTTGATCAGAATGATATCTGGAATCTTCACTAGTTTCATCAGTATCTTCAAGGTTCTGCTGTGAACCTGGTAAGCTATGAGCACGAGCAGTAGGATCATCACGCAGCTGATTCATAACCGAAAAGACATAAGTCATTCAAACTTGAAATCATCACAAGGAAACAGAAGTCGAAACAAAAAGAAAGCAGGGAAAATAGCTTACAGAAAGTCTTCTCCACACATGTTGCCATAGATTTTTCAGCTCGTTTTTCCTCATGGGTTTAATTAGATAATCAGCGGCACCTCTCAGCATACACTTCAAGACCATAGTTATGGAATCTTGCGAAGACATCACTATTCATTTTGCAACACAAGACAGTAAAACAAAAAGCATCAGAACAAAAAAAAACTCAAGAGAAGCGTTTTCAAAGATATAAAGGACTTAGGGGATCACCATCGTACTTATGACAGGAATGTTCTTGCAAGCTTCATGCTCCATCACCAAAGCAAGGAGAGCAAAACCAGATATAGATGGCAAATCCAGCTCGGTAAGTATAAGGTCAATGTTATGCGACTTCTCTTTTAGAGTCTCCCACGCAGCTAAACCATCGGAAACAGCTACAACTGTTTCGAATCAAAAGAGTTTAATTTCACAGATCGAACACATCTATAGCTTCAAACCAAGACATAAAACGAAAGTACGGCAAAGAAGAAATGATCAATCGACCTTTGTAACTGCATTTGCGAAGAAGGACAGTGATGATTTGGCGAGTTGAGTCATCAGATTCGACAAGCAAAACCCTAAGCACTGTTTTCGGAAGATACTTCTCCCACCGGACAACTTCCGATGACTTGCCTCTGTTCATCATAATCTCTTCATTCGTCTCCATACCATCGTCGCTACTTAAAACCACAAACTCTCCCATCGATCGGAGCTCAAAAAAATTACAGAAAAGCGCAACTTGGTAACAGCAACAAAGTACAAAAAACACAGCAAACGAAACAAGATTTAGATCTTAATCCGCCTAGAAAATCGTTTCCGATCAAGGATTAAAGGAGAGAAAAGATATCTCAAGTTGAAGTGAGGACGAAGGAAGAAGAACTCTTTCTTTGATATATTAGTAATCTAATTCAACTTTCGATCACAACCGCTCAAATCGCGAAAATATCTTCCCTGAGAAAGACACAAGACTTGTGTCCTCAGAGGAAAACGAAAATAGAAAAAAAAAAACAAATTGGGTAATGTAATCTAATTGACGGTGAATAATAAGGCGGGCCGTCATTGGGCTGACGTGGCTGAATATGGGCCATTATTTTGATTTTCTCTGTATCGCGGCTGATTCGGTGGATGTGGTCCTCTGCTTCGCAGGTCCACAGTACACGTGTCAGTATGGTATAGTTATACGGAATTGAAGATATTCGTCTCAGTATTGCCACGTAAGTAACGAGGATCAAGTGGTCATGTGGATGACACGTGGAATATTTGTGTGGCTAAGCTTGATTTTAGGGATTTTAGTTGGCTTCAAAAGTAGATATTTTTTTTTTTTGGGGATCAAATCATTAAAAATTGGATGGCTTTTTTCCTTTTCAAAAAAGCAAATTATATATCGTCTTAATTTTTCTTTTGGAATTAAAATATGGACCATTATCTAATTTCAATACTTAAATGCCACTAGCATTGATTAAATCATATTTGGTGGTGACCGTGTAAATTCTGACCCCAAATTAAAATAGAAATAAGTTATTTTTCTGTGGATTCCAAAAGGAGTTCTAGAACAATGTATAGACCTTGCTTTGCGTAGAAAAAATGTCCCATCAAAATAGTAACAAAATAATAATTATTGGTCTATGATGTGGACAATTAATACGTAAAAACTTCACTTATGCTTGCGTGTTTACTTATGTAAGGCTATAAGCTTTTATGGCCAACGTGGTTACACATATCACATATGTCTACGGATAAAAGGTTAATGGGCTTTGTAAGAAGTTAGGCCTTAGATTTACAAAAGCCCATCATCATTTGTATACTTAAGCTCTAACTTCTAAACCATATTTGCATCGGTGAAACTGAAACCCAAGTCTGATTTCACTTATTTTTTGTATGTTTTACTAAAATCATATTTTCATTTGTTGTTTTACATATTTTCATTTGAAACTCAGCAAAAGTGATTTTTCAAATATGTAAGAGGCTAAGAGCTGTCGATAAAAACTAAAACAAAAGAAAGAAATAAAATCCGTAAGAGTTTCTGATTTTTTTTTGGGTCCATTTTCTATCTATACATGCAGACAACTTTTGCTAAAACTCTCACATAAGATAAAATAATTAGAAAAAAACAAACTCTCACATAAGGGAAACAAATAATATTGATGATATGTTGAAAAAAATACATGGGTTTATTTCAAATTTATTTAAGCAATAATAATCATGAAATTTTATCCATAGACGAAGAAAAAGATCCGTTTTTCCCAACGGTCTTTTGACCGGTACTTTTGTTTTCATAAGATCCCCTTTGGAATCCAAAGACAATAATCATTTACACTGAGAACCGTTAAACTAATCATGCGAATTCAAATTAATAATACTATAAAAAGCTTTTAATTTTAAAAAAGCGAGAAAATTTCATATCAACAAGTTGGTAAAAAAAAAACCGAGAAAATTCCAGCTGAAAGCGAACTATGAACGGATTTTGAGTTTCTCTGAAACGAACCAGATTAAAGATGTTATCTTTAAAATGTTATAATCATGTCGAACAAAAAAAACAAGAACAAACCAACTTTGAGTTGATCTAGTGGTTAAGAAAGAATGGGTATGTGCCTCTTCTACCGGTCCTGGTTTCGACTACCGTTGGGAGGAATCTCCTCCGAAAGTGTGACTTTAACATAGTTTGGAGACTCCGCTCCGGGAATGTACGGCCCAGAACCTCTTAATTCAAAAAAAAAAAAAAAAACCAAAAAAAAAAAGAACAAGCAATGAGATTGAACTATAACAAATTTCAAAAATTACAAATGTGAAAAAGGGCTTCCAAGCTTATCCGAAGCTTGAAATCCTGTTTGGGTTCAAAAGAAGACATAAAACAATTCTTCTGAACCTGAAATAAATCCCCGAATTAATGTAATTTGATTGATGCTTTCTGCATCAATCCAAGAATCCGAAAGAAGGCCACCAATGCCTACTCTTTGATTCTTTAACCTAAAATGCAATATGAATCTTGAAAAAAAAAATATAAAACAAAGAATGTGATGATGGTTTCTTCCTCTTCCTCCTCCTAAGTACTAATTAAGATTCTAGAATCCTAAAAACGATATGAATAAATGTTTCTAGAACACGTTGGAGAGATTGATGATGAGTTAGTGTACAGTGAAGTAGATCCCTTGGCTCCGGCTATCGCAGTACTGAATCAATCCTCTATCTTGATGGATGATGTCATTGCTTCATGGCCATCTTTGTTGCTAGCTTCAGCTGCTGCTGTAGTAATAACTACTGTTTTTGTTGCAGCTAATACAAAACATTCAAGAATCAACAAACCAAAGGATGAATCGAAACCAATGGTTTTCAATTCAGATAGAGATTTTACCTGAGGTGGAAGTTGAAGATGAAGCTGAGGATGCTAAAGATAGAGCCAAAGAGGTTGGGAGGGAGAGGATTGGAGGCGGAGGAGGCTGAGAGCTGAATTGCTGATGAGGCAAGTAAGGGTACTGCAACAGAGGAGGAGGAGGAGGAGGCGTAGTGTATTGAAAGCTGAAACCTTGATGATGAGCCTGGTTGCTGCTTTGTGATGCATTGTATTGAGGGTAGAAAGGATAGTAACAATGGAATATTCCTGTTGATCCTGATGATGGAGGTCCCATATATGGAGAATATTGTTGACCTCCATAGAGATGATGATTGTAGTAGTTCTGTAAGAGAGAACACATAGATAAGAACTTCATCAAGATCCAGTGAGACATGAAACAATGGCATTGTGGAAGATCAATGAAATCAACCAACCATTGGGTACATTCCCTCTTGAGAATAACCAGAAAACCTGCACATGAAGACACACAAACATTTCATTAGACTTTTCGTTACATAAGAACAAAATCTATTGTTATGGATGTGATGATTATGCTTACCCGTAAGCAGAGTAAGGAAATGGGAATTGACCAGTGTGTTGCTGTTGTTGTTGATGAACAAAAGCAGAGGAAGAAGGAGAGCCTCGAAACTGAGGAGAAGGAGCAACTAATCCTGCTCCTCCTGGTGACCTAAATCTCCCTGTTCCTGCAAATCAATGTTTCCTCAAGATTCACTCAACTCCTTCACGTGTTAATCAAGTGAAAAAGATCCAAAGATCAGATTTTTTTTTAAATCAACATAAGCTAGTTCCCATTGCATTCTAGAGAGAGAGAGAGAGAGAGAGAGAGAGAAAAACCATGTCTTGGAGAAGTCGGAGGACGAGGTTTCTGAGCACCAAGACAAGCAAGATTGCAATTAGCTCTTCTTCCATCGATCACAGGGTTCATATTCTGACAAGCTCTCATTGCTGCTTCCGCTTCCTTAAACGTAACCTGATCAATAAAACCGATTTAAGAAAGAAAAAAAAAGCAAACTTTTTGTTTTTTAAACTATACATATGTCTGAGAAACAGAAAGGAAGAAGAACATACAAATCCATATCCTTTGGATCTTCCAGTGTTCTTATCAGTAATGACGACAGCTTCAACGATTTCGCCAAACTGTTCGAAGTAACGTCTCATTGTATCTCTCTGCGTCTCCCACGCTAATCCTCCCACGAAGATTTTCGTCAACTTCGTATCGTTATTATTAATATTACTACCTTCCATCTGAAGATGTCTCTGTTGAGCCATTTGAAAATTTCCCCAAATCAAAAAAACTTAACAAACCCTAATTCACATCAAAGTTTAAACCTATTTTCTACTCTATGGCTTCGAAATTTTGATTACAAAAGAAGTAGAAAAAAATGTAACTTTTCCCCTACCCAACAAAAAAAAAAAAACCGATTCACACAATACAATTACAAAAAAAAAACGATTAAATCTCTATACGCAGAGAGTGAAACAATAGAAGAAGAGCAAAACCTCTGTTTGTGTTGATTGAAGGAACACAAAAAAAAAAGAAGACAAGAAAGCTGCTAGTGGGAACCCACGTCAATGGCTAGAGAGAGAGAGAAAGAAGCAATTGAAATAATGAGAAAAGCCAGAGACCCAAATTTACCTTTTACGCTGTATATATATATATATATCGACATATTTGCGTGTATATAGTATATATATGTGTTGGGTCCGCTGCATAAACATTTGCTTCGCTGTCTTCAACCTTGTCTCTTGAAATCTGCAAATTCTTGAAAATAAAATACAAAATAAATAAATTAACCAAACTTTGACCGTTCGTCTCCGATAATAAATAAATAACGTTGAGAAACTTTTTTTTTTTGTCTGATCAATTCTACACAATTTTTATTTTTTTTGTCAGCTATCTTTATATATATAAAATTTAATATACATAAAAAATACATTAAAAATACAATACTATAAAACAACAAAAGAAAATTTTGACGATTTTTTTTTTGAAAAAGTTTACTCGTTAAGAAAGTGTCCACTTTTTCCTTTCTCAAATTCGTATTTAATCTTATATGATCTTCAACACAAGTTTATACCCATAATAAATGTTTTTAAAATTTTTGTTTTATTTTAGTTGATTTACGTCTGTGCAGTATGAGATATCTGTAAAAATAAAAATAGAATTTATAGTTGAATGATGTTTTTTCTGTGGGTCTCGACTTTCTGGCACAACCTTCTAAATTCTCTCTCTTTTTCGAATTTTTTTGGATGCTAATATGTTTTTTTTTGTTTTCCCCCGAAATTTAACAATAAATCATTTTATGAAACAATAAGATAAATTATAAATGTAGGACACACCTGGTTTTAAAACACAGAACCAAGCCAGGTTGTCTTCCTCAAAAACATTCCAGAATTGCCCTTCTCAGGTTTGATTCCTTCTTAATTTTCATATTAAGAAGTTCTTGTAGTAACTTACTAGTGTCTTTTTTATTCGATCTTTATTTTGATTGTCAACTTTTTTTTTCTTCGTTCTTTTGTTTGAGCAGAGCCGTCAAATGGAGTACTATTAAGTATTAACGGTAATTGTGGAAATACATGAACTTTCCATACTATATAATACTAATAGTTTAAAATATTTAGTTGGATATATAGCTCTGTTCAAATTTGATTGAAATCTCTCAAGGAATTATCGATTGTCGACTACCAATCATTAGCCGATTTATCAACAGAAAATATAATCCATAATTCCAAATCTGATGAATTTACCAAAGAACGAATTAATTGTCGTCATGCCTAAAATCCAAATTAAGCACCGATTGTAATATATTTTTTTTGGCAAAATGATTACTACATTTTTGATAAAGCTATAAATAATAAGTGGAGAAAAATAGTGAAATTTATATGTATTCTGAACCATTGTGTCAACATATGCATTGTCAGATCAAGGTTTAAAAGTCAATTTAGCATTGGAGAATTTGGCAGGCCAAAACTCTATATATAACTTTCCTAAACAGCATCCATCAGTAGTGATTATCACCTTCAAATTCAAATTCAAATTAAAAAAAAACATTTGTTCGATAGCTTTATCTTTGGCACCAATTAACACATTTTGCATCTCTTTGATTTGGGCACGTCTCATCAGTTGGTTTTGGAATAGAAATATTTAGTTTTTAATGTAAGAAAGTGTATATATGAGTTATTTGATAAATGGATAGTGTCGCACTGATAAAATCCACATGAAGGCTGCAAGATACAGGCAGGCATGCACATGTTTGTGGTCAGCCACTTTCCGATATTATTAAAAAAAAAACTATAATAATTATTCTTATATTTTTCTCTACTTGCACAATTAGATAAATCGCACTTTTGAATCCAACGGTTGTAAATGATAATACTTTCTCACGCGTACGTGGTCCCGCGTGCATGGGATAATTGATCTCAGTGATGTTTATTATTTTTTTTTTGTTAAAAAGAGTATTGACGCGTGACGTGTCCAGCGATTTTGTTTCCTTAAAGTCTGAAATCCGTTAGAGACGCTGTTGATTGGTTTCTTGTGTCGTGGCGTAGGAACGTGACAGCGTCTGATACGGATTCCGTTATTTTGACCGTCAACGTTCTGTGCCACGTGGTGGAATATTCCTTGGCAAATGGGACTTTTAATAAAAAGGAAAAATCATTTTTAAGCTATTTATGTAATGTCCTTGAATACTTAAGAAGAGACTCTTCGTGGGCTTTAAGTCCATTTTTTATTACATAGTCTAAAGCCCATTTAACTAGGTTTACGCTATTTTTAAGCTATTTATGCATGTGTCTTACTCGGCCCGTTTGTTAAAGAACCCGTTTATAACTTCATCTGTACAATACATTTTTTTTTTCTTTGAACATTACAATACAATACATTTTTGGGTGAATTAGCTTAGTAACAAACTAACAATATTGAGAATAAAAATTAAGAATATAGCCATAGAACAATGGTATTTAAGTGACTAACAAAGAGAATAAAAAATAGACAAAAAATGCAAGAAAAAGAATGGATATTGTACTATTTTCAGCAGATACACGTACTATTGCAAGGAAACTAGACATCCATCATTTAGATTTAGTTTTGATATGGTTTTGTTAAAATTTGGTTTCAGATTTTTGGTTGTGTTTTATGTGCTAAATCTGATAACTAATTAAACAAAGAATAATTTAAGTGTAGATAGTTATATGAACGATTAAGATTGAATGGTAAATAAAAGGATTGCTTGCAAAACAAATTATGATCGAAAGACAGAAAAGTTTTTTTTTTTTTTTGGGATTCATCATAGATTGTAGAAAAGTCCCAATTTTTCTGTAAAATAAAAGCCCATATAGAATTGTACGTAATAAATATATTGGAGGTAAAACGAGTGTCAATCAAACCATGTCAAACGAAGACAAATTTTACTTCATTTTTTATTTCTTGGACAACATCAATTATTATTTTTTAAATACTTAAAAATGCGAAATATCATATCTTTAATTGGTATATAATTTATTGGACCGACAACGAAAATCAAACATTAAATTATTACTAAAAACGTTTTTGAACTCGATTTCAAAATATATTATGCACTGAATCAGTTTCCTTCTAACTAGTTCACCTAACTATATATTTGGATAATTAAAAATATTTATTTATGATACGATTAAATATAATAACTGACCGTTTATATACATAAATATATATAGTACAATTTCAGCTTTTCCATATATATACAATGAAACATATAGCTTTTAATTTTCTAATTAACTATGATTTAAAGGGGTGGGCAAATGGTTATTCGGTTCGGTTCGGTTCGGTTATTTCGGTTTTCGGTTACGTTCGGTTATTTCTTTTACTATCCATTCGGTTAGTAACAGTTTTCGGTTCGGTTTCGGTTCGGTTACCATTCGGTTCGGTTCGGTATGGTTATCAAAATTAATAACCGTTTGGTAACCGAAATATTTCGGTTATTTTCGGTTAAATTTCAAATATTTTCGGTTATTTTCGGTTAAATTTCAAAATATTTCGGTTATTTCGGTTAAATTTCGGAAATATTTCGGTTAGTTTCGGTTATTTCGGTTAGTTTCGGTTATTTCGGTTTGGTTATTTCGGTTATATTTCGGTTATTTTGGTTAATTATGGGAAATAAACATAATATTTTTTTTTTGATATCCATGGATACCCATTGGTTATCGGTTAATAACCATTCGGTTATCATAACCAATGGATATCAAAAATAAAAACCATTCGGTTATTATGAAGTAACCATAACCTAACCAAACCATTAATTTCGGTTCGGTTCAGTTCGGTTTCATTCGGTTCGGTTATTATGCCCAGGCCTAATTTAACCCGTTTTAATTATAGCGCGAAGTATTTGTTTTTAAATAAATTATTTTGAAATTTAAGAAAATTGCTTTTATCAGAATTTTACAATATAGCTAACTAATGATTATAGATAAAGCTGTCAATTTATAATAATTTTTCTATTTAACCCGTTTTGCAGTGAACTAAAATATTATTCGGACTAACCCGCAAAAATTTATAATCTTGAAAACATAACTCCAATATGCACCGCTAAATTACTCTACTTTTTATGGTTAGTATACGAACTCTTTTTAAAAGATAGTTTTTTTGTGTATAACTTTTTATTAAATTAGTAAAATATTTTTTAACTTTTGTTTTGATATATATTCAAATAAAATATAATAAATTATAGTGAAAAATATAGCAAGATTTTGAATAGATTTTATTTTGAATATATATGAATTGATTATTATTTTAAAATATAAAGTATTAAAAATAATTAAGAAATTAAATAATAAATAATTTTTAAATACAAATATATACTTTCTATATTCTAATCAATAATTTTAAAAACTATTTTATCATTTCCTATTTCAATTATTCTTTGTTATTTGTAATGATATTTTATGTAATAATTTATAAAACAAAATTCATTTTAATTAAAAATGTTTTTTAAATAATATTATAGAGATAACTTACAATATTAGTCCAATGTTTTGACCACAAAACTAGTAGTTTGCAACGTGTAAGTAACTTACCCTGCCCGTATAAAGAGGTTAATCGTTGCCCGACTGCCCGGGAAAACAATTTCAAATTCTAAAGGAGTAAAATGTTCAACGGTCGTCTAATAACGTTAAAATAATAGTAAAGGGGAAAAAGAGGATCCGATTCTTACATTAACCACAAATATTCTCTTCTCCAATTTGAAAAATTTCGCTCTCTATATTCGCTGATTGATTTCTATTCTTCTACTCTCGTTTTTTCTTCCGCCTGGAGCAAATTTGTCGATTGGATTTTGATGGAGGATTGTTGTGATCAATGGCACGATCCACTTCTCGCAACTGATGCTTCTTGGCGACGTGAAAGCTTCTCTCGCTGTGAGATTTCGATTTATCTTTTGAAAGATTTTTATTTGCCTTAAACCAAGTTTGTTCACTTTTTTCTTTCCATCAGCAGCTGAAAAAGCTACAGTACCGAGCTCAAGGACTATGACAATGGTAGATCTGGATTCAAATTGCGAATTCATATGAAATTCGAAGCTTATGTATACGAAATACAGAATAGTTCTGATTACTTTACTAAATCTGGATTTTGAATTAGATGTTCACATGGAACAATCAAGGCCGAGATTGATGAAAGTGGAACAATATAGTGATCCCATAGCGTTAGATGGTACCGAACTTTTCTATTTACTTAGTTAATCAAACTTCAATTTCCTGGAATTTCCCACATTTCTTATCACATTTTTCCTCATTCAGATATTGAAGAAACTAGAATGCTCGCAGTTAAAGGAACAACTGACACAATTCTGTTCCACCCAACTCAAGTGAGAGATCTTCCACAAGCTTGATGCTTCTAGTTTAGTTTGGGAGTACATAAGTTACAGATATTGTTTTTAGGAAAATGTTTACTGCAGGACGGACGAAGAGGCCCACGAGATGAGGAATGACTGTGAGAAACAGAAGAAAGAGATGGCAGACATGAAGAGAATGGTTGATGAACTTAAACAAGAGAATCAACGAAATAGTAGAGAATGCGAAGAAGCATTGAATTCTCTCCGTGAGCTTCAAAATGAGCTTATGTGCAAGTCAATGCATGTTGGTTCTTTGGGTATGTAGATCTTTCTTTTCGGTTTCATCTTCCTTGCAAGCGTGAAAGTTGACATTTCGGTACTTGTTTACATTTAGCCTTTGCTGTCGAGGGACAAGTCAAAGAGAAGAGCAGATGGTTCTCTTCACTAAGAGACTTGACAAGAAAATTGAAGGTACAAAGAAGCAAACTTAAGACACTATCAACAACTGCAAATTCTTATGCCTCATTTTAACGAATTTGGGTTCACAGATTATGAAAATGGAGCAAATTAAGATGTTGGAGGAGGCATCCACATACAAATTGCTAGTCCAAGATATCAATGAGTTTAGTTCTCATATCCAGTCCAGAGGTGAATCTTGGTCTTGATGTCATTTGGACATAACTAGCACTACACATATTTTGTAAAATTGTGTGTCTGAATTTTGATTCGTTTAGATCTGTTTTCAACAGTAAAGCAGGATGCAGAATTGCATGAAAATCTCAAAGTCAAATTTGTAGCGGGAGAAAAAGAGAGGAATGAACTATACAACAAGATATTAGAGCTAAAAGGTTTGTGTTAATTTCAATACAACTTCTAGACGGACCTCCTTGACTATAATTGGTAGTCTTAAAACTTACAGTGATCATTCTTTCCTACAGGAAATATCGGCCCCTAAACTTTGAAGAGATTGAAGGAGTATCAATGGGAATTGATGTCGAGTCAACCAAAAGTGGGGAGGTCATAGTCATGTCAAATGGGTTTCCCAAAAAAAGTTTCAAGTTTGATTCTGTTTTTGGGAAGCGTCAAGGTGATTTTTGGCAACCATTATCAGTTTATCACCCTTCGCATACTTGCCTTTCTGGAAATCTCATCTCACAAATCGACATGTTGTTTTCTGTTTTATTTTTTCTATAGCTGATGTTTTCGAAGTTACTGCTCCTTTTGCTACGACAGTCATTGATGGATACAACATTTGCATCTTCGCCTATGGTCAGATCGGCACTGGGAAAACGTTTACCATGGAGGGAACTTAAGATGGCCGTGGTGTAAACTATAGAACACTGAAACATCTGTTTCAAATAACCAAAGAGCGAGAAAACCGATACAATTATGAGATCTCCGTCAGTGTCTTGGAAGTTTACAACAAGCAAAGGTACATAAGATTTGTGTGTAGTTAAGCATCCATGGTTTGTTCTTTAGACTCGTTAATTATAACTTTGTGTCTCGGTAAGGGGGCCCCTCAGTAAGGACTATAAGTAAGGACATCTTTTAACTGAAACTCATATCTCACGGTTCTTTGCAGATTTGAGATCGAAGGAAACCATCATGTACCAAGATTGGTTGAAGCCCGTGTGAAAAACATAGATGAGGTTTGGGATGTGTTGAAAACAGGAAGTAATGCAAGGGTTGTTGGGAGAGGCTTATGAAGGTAAAGTAGCTTTTGTCTACTCATATTAGTATCTTGTTATCGTTAATGTTCTAAACTAAAACTATTTAGGGAAATATTTTATATTGTTGGATTAGTCAAAGAATTTTGTGTTTTAACTGTATAATTGTGAAACCAAGTTAGACATGGACATCCTGTCTTTTTGATCGTTAGAGGTGTCTCAAGTTTGATTTATCTTTTCACTTTTCTGCTAGTTTTAACACTTAAATTTTTGATTAATTTGACAATTAGAATATTTTCCTAACTATGAAGTTTTAAGTTTACTAAAAAACGGAATTATAATGCTTGAAAGAATTGATTATGTGCTTTTGGACATGCTGCTTGTGGCTGAACTGAACGAGGAGGAGGTACTCATGAAGGTAAAGTTTATCTTGTCTGTTCATATGTTATCGGTAATGTTCTAAATTGAAACCATTTAGGAGAATATTTTATATTGTTGGATTAGTCAAATAATTTTTGTGTTTTAACTGTATAATTGTGAAACCAAGTCAGACATGGACATCATGTCTTTTAGATCGTTAGAGGTGTCATAAGTTTGATTTGTCTTTTCACTTTTCTGCTAGTTTTAACATTCAAATTTTTGATTAATTTGACAGTTAGAATATTCTCCCAACTCTGAAGTTTTAGTTTACTAAAAAGCGGAAGTATAATGCTTGAAAGAATTGATTATGTGTTTTTTTTTGTCCTGAGATTGCTTTTGGACATGCTGCTTGTGGCTGAACTGAACTAGGAGGAGAGGCTCATGAAGGTAAATGTTAGAGGGGGGATTAGCACCCCCTTGGTTTAACTCGGTTTGAACCGAGATCGGTTCAATCAGGATCGGTTTACGATGGTTCGGATCGAGGATAAGCCGGCCCAAAAACATTGGGCCGAGCTTGGAATCTCGTTGAAAGCCCATCTCGGCTATCGATCTAGGCCCATCACAGGCCCGGTCCGTTACAACAGATGAAGTCGGAATATTTCCCTTTTCCACCGGACTCGGAAAAGGAAATATTCTCTTTGGTCGACTCCACGAGATATGCGGAGCTTATCCTTATCTCGGAGAGAAAACCGGAAGATTTCCTTTTCCTAATCGAACTCGGAAAAGGAAATCTTCCTTTGAACCGCCTCAAGGACACTATAAATAAAGGAGGGGGCACATTCTTTCAAGGGATCCACAACTTCCGCAGAGACAGAGAATATAAGAGAGAGCTCATTACCGATCTCAAATCCTTTTGTCTTTGCCTTCCTACTTAAACTCTGTTGTAACGCCGACCTTGATTAATAAACGAGATTCCGACCAAAGTACTGTTTTACCCCTTTTGTGTGATTTACGGATCAACAATTGGCGCCGTCTGTGGGGAAAGATAGAACAGTACTTTCGGATATCGTTTGATTGAGGTTCGGCAATGGCTCTTCCAGTCGATACCACCGCTGCCCTCGTCAACAGCTCAGAAACCGATGATCAAAACCCACGGTTCGACGAGCTCAATCCTATCGATACCGAACTACAGACAACCGGAGGAAGACCCCCTCCAACCGTACCTGTTGGAGAAGACAATCAGGTCAATCCATCTCGGACTCTTCCTCAGTCTCCGGCCGCTTCGATATTCACGGATCCGACCGCCTTCATGGAAGCTATGGCGGCACAGTTCGCCGAAATTAACAAAAAGAACGAAGAGCGGATCGCGTCTCTCATAGCATCCCATTTCGAGCGCCGAAATCAGATCGGTAACCTCGATCGGAATCCGGTCACCCCCCCCAACGATAGCACGTTACGCCGAAATCTCTTGTCCGACCTAACCGACGCTCGACCCCCAGGCACGATCGACCCGCCGTCAAGAAGATCCTCCGCGACCGATTCGGAAATCAACATCACAGACCGAGCCGCCCTGAATTTGGAATTCGCCAAGGTTCAGGCCCAACTACAAGATATGCGGACCACAGTCCATCAGGCTACAAGTTCAGCGCCGGAGATCGACCGGGTAATTCAAGAGTCACAGAGGACCCCGTTTACTGACAAAGTCGTCAATACTCCAGTCCGACGATTGGAAAGAGTCAAGATCACACCATACGACGGGTTTACCGATCCTAAAAACTTCTTGACTTCGTTCGTCATCACGATGAACCGATTTCGTTTCGGCTCGGAAACTGAGAAGGACGCAGCCATGTGCCAACTATTCGTGGAGAATTTATCCGGGGCCGCGCTCGATTGGTTTTCAACGCTCGAGCCAAGTTCGGTAAACAGCTATAACGAGCTCACTACCAAATTCCTCAAACGCTTCACCATGTTTATCAAGCAGAAAACAAAGAACGCCGAACTCTGGGCCCTCGAGCAGAAGCAAGACGAGCCCCTACGCAACTTCATGGAACGTTTCAAAGCGGTTGTATCCCATTGTACGATCGACGACGAAGCCGCGATCGAGGCTCTTTACAAAGCCACCTGGTACGAATCGGACTTTCACAGAGAGATCAAACGCAATAATCCAAAGACGTTGGAGGACATCCTGCACAGGGCGCATATCTTCATCATGGAGGAGGAGGAAAGGTCCGAGAAAGACAGGCGATACGCAATCACGAAGCAGCCTGCCACCAAGGACAAACTGTACGTTCCCCCGAAACAACCCGTCAACACGGTCCAAACTCAGCAATCCTGGTCAAACACTTGGGTTCGGTCGGATGAACCAAAAGAACCCGACACCACCGAATCCGCACCGTACTGCAATTTCCATAACCGGTATGGAAATCATTCCACCGAGGAATGCCGACATCTACAAGAGTTCCTGATGATGAAGTACAAAAAGGGGGAAGTTCCGGTCGAAGGAGCCTTCCAACCCTCGAACAGACCACGCCGTAACGATAACGGTAGGAGACGTAATTCCAGACCAAACAAGGCTACCGAGCAGCCTAAAAATAAAACCGACGACGAACAACCGAAACGAGATCGGGAGGACAACGTGGAAACTCAACAACCTCCGCAGGTTCGAAAACGCGTCAACATGATCATGGGTGCATTGGAGACGTGCAACTACTCCGTCCGAGCTCTGAAGACATACAGCAAGGAAGCAGTGGCCGCGAAACAGTCACATCAGACTACACCCTGCGGAACGCCGATCACCTTCTCTGAGGCCGACACGGAAGGACTTCATATGCCGCATAACGACCCGCTAGTCGTCGAGGCACTCATCGGTGATGTCGTAGTCGGGCGAATTTTGATTGATACTGGGAGCTCGGTTAACGTGATTTTCAAGGATACACTGAAAAATATGGATTTTCCCGACAACCAAATCAGACCGAATATCGAACCACTCACCGGATTCTCAAGCGAGCAAACCATGACAGCAGGAACGGTCAAAATCCCTATGTATACCGGGGGAATATGTCGAATGGTCAAGTTCTTGGTGTTAAACAAACCCGCGATCTACAACGTAATACTCGGCACGCCGTGGATATTCTCGATGAAAGCAGTCGTGTCGACGTATCATCAGTGCGTCAAG
Source organism: Eutrema japonicum (assembly GCA_030161315.1). Taxonomy (NCBI): domain Eukaryota; kingdom Viridiplantae; phylum Streptophyta; class Magnoliopsida; order Brassicales; family Brassicaceae; genus Eutrema; species Eutrema japonicum. The sequence goes on along the minus strand of BSQW01000010.1, from coordinate 47,363,837 downwards.
TTCCCGACACCTTCCGGAGTTTTCACCCTTAGAGGCGACCAGGTGATGTCCCGAACGTGTTTCATAAACGAATGTAAACTAAGGACCACTCCCCGCACCTGCGTGATCAATAAAAAGAAAACCCCAAACGATCCCGATCTGCCGCGACGCGAGACGATCGTCCAAACCAACATCGATGATTTCAATCCGGAAAGATGCGTAGGAATCGGAGCCGAGCTCGAAAAAGACATCAAGGAGGATTTGATCCGACTCCTCAAAAGAAACGTTTCGACCTTCGCCTGGTCAATCACGGATATGCCCGGAATCAACCCAAAGATTATAAGCCATGAACTCAACATCGACCCCACCTTCAAACCAATCAAACAGAAACGACGCAAGCTCGGTCCCGAGAAAGCCCGAGCTGTGAACGATGAAGTCGAAAGATTACTTAGCGCGGGATCGATTACGGAAGTTCGGTATCCCGACTGGTTGGCAAACCCAGTTGTCGTGAAGAAGAAGAACGGAAAATGGAGGATATGCGTCGACTTTACCGACCTAAACAAAGCCTGCCCAAAGGATAGTTTCCCACTACCACATATCGACAGACTCGTCGAAGCCACCGCCGGGAACGAACTCCTCTCATTCATGGACGCCTTTTCAGGCTACAATCAGATACTCATGCACCCGGACGATCGCGAGAAGACCTCATTCATTACCGATCGCGGTATCTATTGCTACAAAGTGATGCCGTTCGGCCTAAAAAACGCCGGTGCTACTTACCAACGCCTCGTCAATCGGATGTTCGCTAGCCAGCTCGGCAAAACAATGGAGGTTTACATCGACGACATGCTCGTCAAATCACTGGTTGCAAAGGACCACGCCGGACATCTCAACACCTGTTTTGATATCCTGAACGAGTACGGCATGAAGCTAAACCCGACCAAGTGCACATTCGGTATTACCTCCGGAGAATTCCTCGGGTATATCGTGACTCAAAGGGGAATCGAAGCCAACCCTAAGCAGATCTCGGCAATCCTTGACCTACCATCTCCAACAACGAGAAGGGAAGTGCAAAGACTCACGGGACGCATCGCCGCACTCAACCGGTTTATCTCCCGGTCTACCGATAAGTGTCTCCCCTTCTACCAATTGCTGCGCGGAAACAAAAAACTTGAGTGGGATGATAAGTGCGAAGAAGCATTCAAGCAGCTCAAAGATTACTTATCGACACCACCAGTTTTGGCAAAACCCGAAGACGGCGAGACCCTCTATCTCTACATCGCGATCTCAACTTCGGCGATCAGCGGGGTCCTCGTTCGGGAAGACCGGGGCGAACAAAAACCGATCTTCTATATCAGCAAATCACTAGATGGAGCTGAAGGGCGATATCCGACTCTCGAAAAACTGGCCCTCGCCGTTGTTGTTTCAGCTCGGAAATTGCGTCCTTATTTCCAATCACACTCGGTCACCGTGCTAACCGATCAACCACTCCGGACAATCCTACATAGCCCAAGCCAGTCCGGTCGGTTGGCTAAATGGGCTATCGAACTCAGCGAATACGACATCGATTACAAAGGCCGGACAAGCATCAAGTCACAAGTCCTCGCCGATTTCCTCATCGAACTATCTCCGGAATACGTCAACACTGATGTCATAACCGCCGAACAATGGATCCTTCACGTCGATGGGTCGTCATCTCACCGAGGCTCTGGAATAGGCGTTCGCCTCAAATCTCCAACGGGAGAAATCCTGGAGCAATCTTTCCGCCTGACGTTCAACGCATCTAACAACGAGGCAGAATACGAAGCGCTAATTGCCGGACTACGTTTGGCCAAAGCCATCGGCGTCACACGCATTCACGCCTACTGCGACTCACAGCTCGTCGCAAGTCAGTTCAGCGGGGAGTATGATGCCAAGAATGATCGAATGGACGCATACCTCAAGCTCGTCAAACAACTTGCTTCCGAATTCGATTCGTTCGAACTTACCAAGATTCCGCGGGGCGAAAACGCTCCAGCCGACGCACTCGCTGCCTTGGCGTCAAGCTCCGACCCTCACCTCAAACGGACGATCCCGGTGGAAAGTATATCAGAACCTAGTATCGGCAGCACAGAACAATGCATTGTCACGACTCGCAGACGGGATTACGAGGAAAATCCCGCGACTGAACCTGTCTCACGTCGACAGAGACGGACTCCAACCGTCGAGCCCGATCAGGACACCGAGCCCGAACACTCTAATACCGCCGAAGGCAACGACACGTTGCAAGACGGTGACACGGCCCGATCAGATAATGAAACGGAGGAACAGACAGACGGACTTCATGAACCAATAGACCTCGAACAGTCCGACGAGCAGACTCCCGCCGATTGGACATTGGAAATAAAAATGTACATCATCGATGGCGAAATTCCGGCCGATAGATGGGCCGCTCGACGACTCAAAATGCGCGCCGCTCGCTACATACTTGTCAAAGACGGACTGTTTCGTTGGAGTGCAGCAGGAATCCTCCTCACATGCATCTCAGGCGATGAAATTCAGGAAGTCATAAGAAAAATACACGAAGGCGACGGCGGCAATCACTCCGGCGGCCGATCTCTAGCCCTGAAAATCAAGAGAGCAAGCTATTATTGGCCAAGTATGCAAGCAGACTGCGAGAGGTTCGTCGCAAAGTGCGACAAATGCCAAAGGCATGGCCCAATGATACACCTTCCTACCGAGCTGCTAACCACTTCGACAGCTCCGTATCCATTCATGCGATGGGGGATGGACATCATCGGTCCTTTCAGACGATCCACTTCGCAGAAAAAGTTCATCCTCGTCATGACGGATTACTTTACCAAATGGGTAGAAGCCGAGGCATATCCCGTCATCCTCGCCTCTGACGTCCAGAAATTCGTCTGGAAATTCATTATCTGCCGACACGGAATTCCGTACGAGATTATCACCGATAACGGTCCCCAATTCATATCAACACTATTCAACGACTTCTGCGCCAAGTGGAAAATTCGACTAAGTTTTTCCACACCAAGATACCCGCCGAGCAACGGTCAGGCCGAGGCAACAAACAAAACGATCATAGCCGGCCTCAAGAAACGATTGGATACTCGTAAGGGGACATGGTCAGATAAACTCGACGGCGTCTTATGGTCTTACCGAACGACCCCAAGGTCGTCAACGGGGCAATCCCCCTTCTACATGGCCTATGGCGTGGAAGCCCTATGCCCCGCCGAACTCACCATCCCGACTATCCGTCGGACGATGCTCGTACAAAATCCTGATCTTAACGACGAAATCATGCTCGACAACCTCGACAATCTCGAGGAACAACGCGATCAAGCCTTACTTCGGATTCAGAATTATCAGAACTTGGCAGCACGCTACTACAACAAAAAGGTCCGCGGACGTCACTTCACCGACGGCGACCTCGTCTTAAGAAAGGTCTTCGAAGGCACCGAAGAAAAGAATGCCGGCAAGCTCGGCACAAACTGGGAAGGACCGTATCAGGTCATGAGGGTAGTCAAACCAGGCGTCTACGAGCTCATGAAGCTAGACGGAACCCCCATTCCCCGTTCGTGGAATTCCATGAACCTCAAGCGGTACTACATTTAGGCCAACCCTCAAGCGCCAAAAAAAAAAAAAAAAAAAAAAAAAAAAAAAGATCACCGAGCTACTACCCATACGCTCGATTCTAATATGTAATATGAACTACGAATGGCTTGATCCTTCTTTCGAAGGTACGTAGGCAGCCCTCACAAGGCGCAGCTATAACATTAATAAAATTTTACCAAGGCATTCTACCGAACTCCAACAGTTCGTACCTTCAAAGCCAAACTTTGTGTTTGCCGAACTCCAACAGTTCGTATTTTCTAAAAGCCAAACTTTATGTTTGCCGAACTCGAACAGTTCGTATTTTTTAAGCCAAACTTTACGTTTGCCGAACTCCAACAGTTCGTATTTTCTAAAGCCAAACTTTATGTTTGCCGAACTCGAACAGTTCGTATTATTTAAGCCAAACTTTACGTTTGCCGAACTCCAACAGTTCGTACCTTCAAAGCCAAACTTTGTGTTTGCCGAACTCCAACTGTTCGTATTTTCTAAAAGCCAAACTTTATGTTTGCCGAACTCGAACAGTTCGTATTTTTTTTAAGCCAAACTTTACGTTTGCCGAACTCCAACAGTTCGTATTTTCTAAAGCCAAACTTTATGTTTGCCGAACTCGAACAGTTCGTATTATTTAAGCCAAACTTTACGTTTGCCGAACTCCAACAGTTCGTATTTTCCAAAGTCAAACTTTCAGTTTGCCGAACTCCAACAGTTTGTATCTTATAAAGTCAAACGAAAAGTTTGCCGAACTCCAACAGTTCGTATTTTCCAAAGTCAAACTTTCAGTTTGCCGAACTCCAACAGTTTGTATCTTATAAAGTCAAACGAAAAGTTTGCCGAACTACAACAGTTCGCATTTTTTGACCACCAACGGTCCCATATCAACGTCCTGGCCAGACGATCTGATAAAGCCGAGCTTAGCTCGCACGCATCCTCATGATGCAATGGATAAAACACTTTCCACATTCAAAGCCGAGATCAGTCTCGCACCAACTTCTCAGATTATCCGAGCCAAATAAGCCGAGCCCGTCTTGCACACTCGGATTCAATGTGAGAAAACCTAGAGCATATTAAGATGAGCTGTTCACGTACTCTTAAGCTAAACTCTAGGGTCAAGCCGAACGTCCTTCCTCGCAAATCTAAGCCGACTTCTCAACAGTCGCAAAAACTAGTAAGCCGATTTCTCAACAGTCGCAAAAAACAAGTAAGCCGATTTCTCAACAATCGCAAAGCAGTAAGCCGATCTACGATAGGGATTGCCGACCTCGAACAGGTTCAGTCGAATTTATCCTCTTCACCCGGCTAAGACCGTACAGTTTACGGCACCACTGTGTACGATAAATTCGAGAGGTTCGTATTACGTACGACTTCAAATACATCAGAACTCGGCATAATAATAACTTGAGAAATAAAGCGTAACACTCAAAATAGAAAGAAGACAGATAGAAATCAGATTCATAAAAAGCCCCTCGGGCAAAACGACAAAACGGATACCGGACTTTAAAAACCCTCCGGTCCAAGAGGTCAAGTTATAAGCCCATTCGGGCAAAAGAAATCCAAACAAATCGCGAAAAAGGCTTAGACATTTTGCTTCCGCATCGCGTCAGCGCGATCAGCCGACATGGAAGCCTGATTGGAGCCGAACTCGTCGAGGCCCGGTGGAACCTCATTGCCCATCGACGTCGAAACCTCTGGATGCACCGGATCACTAAAAGGCGTGACAACCAAGTCCGCCTCATCCAGCTCACAGAGGTCGATCGCGGCATATTCCTCCACCTTTTCAGCCTTAAGCTTTTCGAGCCGATCGATACGAGACAAAGGGACAACGATGCCGTGCTTCTTCTTGAGGGCCTCACAGAAATCGAGTACTCCCTGAACCTGATTGATCACGAGGAACGGTTTCTTCGCCTGCTCAACCGCCGACAAATGATCCTTTACCTTCTGGAGCCGGACTTGGCACTTTTCCGTGACCACCTTTCTCCTGGAGATCTGCTGGGTACGACCAGCCCTCAATCGCGAAGTTTCCGCGAATAGCTTTATCGAGAGAGCGTCTCTTTCCAACCCCAGCTCGGCATTGGATCTCTTAAGTGCGGCAATCTCGCGAGTCAGCTCGGCTACCGCACGATCGCCCGCCTCCACTCGATCCTCGGATATATGCAGCTCCTTACGAAGCTCCGCCGCTTGAACCCTCGCCTCGAAAGCTTTACGGCGCGATTCTCCGAGCTCGCGGTCGTAAGACCCGACGATCTCGTTCGTCTGAGCAACCATCTGCAGAAATAACGAACTTCAAAAATAAGCAATCGAAAGAAAGAGGCTAACAAAAAAAAAGTGAGTTTTACCTCGGCAGTAGTCTGGGCCAGTTTCTTGTAGGCCTCAGATTGGCGAAGGCTGTCGACCGGCGGAAGGAAGTCCGGGCCGAAACTTAAGCGCCGATACGATTCGACGTAATCCCAAGAATCGACCTCGGGATCTGACGTCCGACGCTTCTTCGACGCTGGAGAACTGTCCGATAGGACAATTGTATCTCCTTCAGCTTGTTGGGGTTCGGTAATCCCCTCGTCGCCTTCATCACCTTCGGCGTGCTCGGTACCGACTCCAGCAGTTGAACCAGCAGCCCGTCGAGACCCCCTCTTTGTCTTCTTTTTCTTCTTCTTCCCGGCCGGATGAGAAGTGTGCTCCCCAGCAGGAATGTCTCCCTGGCCGATCTCTTCTGTTGGGACTTCCGGATTCGCCCGTTCGGTCGCCGAAGGCGTCCGATCCCCAGCAGGAACCTCCTCTTGGCCAGCCTGTTCGTCAACAGCCGTAGCCCCGGGATTCATTTGGTCATCAGGCAGGGGAACACCCACGTCCATCTCGTCATCGTCCATCTCGGCTGAAAGATTAGGGATATCTTCGAACTTCATTTTTCTCCGATGACGTGATGACTTTGCTGCAAAAAAATAAAAAAAAGCGATATAAACACCGGAAAATGAGTCTCGGTATCGACGATCTACAAAATGACAGAGTTATACCTCTGAGAACTCTCTTCGCCTTCAAATCAAGCTTTTCCTGGTAAGCTTCTGGCCACCGAGCTTTACCTGCCGCACTTAATCTCTTCACGTGGATAAAGGTGAATCCCGGCGTAGTGATAAGGAAGCCCGGTATGTGACGATCTGAAAAAGAAACGAAGAAATATAACTTAGGCAAAATAAAGCATTAAAGGGAATCAGGAACGAATATCTACCAATAGGCGTCCTCCACTGAGTTCGGTAACTCCCTCTTGGATGCTCGACAGAGGACTCGTCGATCTTCACATAGAAGTACCGAGCATCCCAGTTGTTAACCTTGCTCGGTTTATTCCCGGTGACGAGGTCGCACTCCGGCTTCACACTAGCTGATAAAAACCAAGGCTTGGCCTTCGACAGATTCACCCGGAATAATCTTTCAAAAATCTTCGCCGTAATAGGGATATCACACTCTTCGCCGAGAGTGAGAAGACCCATGAGATTTATTACCGTGGCCGGCATCAACTGAGAGATCGCAATATGCCGCCTTTTGCAATACTTATAGAAGAGTTCCGGGATGGGAAACTTAAGACCGCAGCTCCTGAAATACTCCTCGTAAACACAAAGATAACCGTCAGGAGCGTCCCACGGGCGGTCGGTCTCTTTCGGGATCTTGAAAAGGATGCCGTCCGGAGCATTGCATCTTTCCAAAGTAGCTTGGACCGTCTCGGCCTTGGAACGAGACGGCCCAATATTCGCGGGCTTTTCAACCACCCGTCCGGTAGCTGACCTGGAAACATCATCCTGGCGGGCCGCTGACGATATAGCGTGATCGTCCAGACAAGCAGCATCATCGCCCTCCGCGAGCCGAACTGCAAATTCCCGATCTGCCCGAATCTGTTCATCCGGCTCAAAGACTTCTTCAAGTTCATCCTCATCAATAAGTTGAGGAACCTCGATCGTAACCTTCGAACTACTCGCTTCGCCACGACGCGAGTTATGTCCGAGTAGATCTTGCATATCCGAGCTCGAAACAGAATCGTCCATAAAACGTCTAAGGTCTGGGAAATCTTGATTCGAAGATCGGTCACCAACAGATATAGAGTCGCCTTCAGAGGTCATTTCGATCAAAGGAAGGAATCGGTGAAGAACAGCTTGAAAACCAACGAAGAACAGTTGAAGATCGCCCGGGAAATTCGAAGATCTTCGAACAGATCGGAGAAACCACGGCGGAGATACGATCGGAGAACGGAAAGAAAATTAAATTCTAGAGAGAAGGGAGAGCGTTTAGAGAGAGAAAGTACCTTTTTCTTTTCGGAAGCAAAGCAGAAGTGAAAAACGAAAGGGAGTCCGAGCGATATTTATAGAGAAAAAGGCAATGATGACAGTTCCTCGAAACGCGCAACCAGAGAGGATAAATCGACACGCGCCTCTTCGAATTCTGCGACAAGAGAAGACGAAACGACACCCTCTTCTCAAGAAAAAATATCGAACTCGAAGGTTCAGGGGCGATACCGGAAACTCACCGAATTCGAAAGTTCGATAAAACAATTCAACCGCGAGAAACCCCAACTCGAACTTAAGCAGTTCGCCGAACTCGAACAGTTCGTATCATCAAGCCGAACTTAAGCAGTTCGCCGAACTCGAACAGTTCGTATCATCAAGCCGAACTTAAGCAGTTCGCCGAACTCGAACAGTTCGTATCATCAAGCCGAACTTAAGCAGTTCGCCGAACTCGAACAGTTCGTATCACCAAGCCGAACTTAAGCAGTTCGCCGAACTCGAACAGTTCGTGTCATTAAGCCGAACTCGAAACAGAATCTGATCAGATCGTACCGATCTCAGTTTCAACCGAGCTAAAGAATACTCCCTAAAAATTCGCCGAATTCATAAACTCCCTCGCCGAACTGAGGGGGGGACCAATTGTTAGAGGGGGGATTAGCACCCCCTTGGTTTAACTCGGTTTGAACCGAGATCGGTTCAATCAGGATCGGTTTACGATGGTTCGGATCGAGGATAAGCCGGCCCAAAAACATTGGGCCGAGCTTGGAATCTCGTTGAAAGCCCATCTCGGCTATCGATCTAGGCCCATCACAGGCCCGGTCCGTTACAACAGATGAAGTCGGAATATTTCCCTTTTCCACCGGACTCGGAAAAGGAAATATTCTCTTTGGTCGACTCCACGAGATATGCGGAGCTTATCCTTATCTCGGAGAGAAAACCGGAAGATTTCCTTTTCCTAATCGAACTCGGAAAAGGAAATCTTCCTTTGAACCGCCTCAAGGACACTATAAATAAAGGAGGGGGCACATTCTTTCAAGGGATCCACAACTTCCGCAGAGACAGAGAATATAAGAGAGAGCTCATTACCGATCTCAAATCCTTTTGTCTTTGCCTTCCTACTTAAACTCTGTTGTAACGCCGACCTTGATTAATAAACGAGATTCCGACCAAAGTACTGTTTTACCCCTTTTGTGTGATTTACGGATCAACAGTAAAGTTTCTCTCGTTTGTTCATATTACTATCTTGTTATCGTTAATGTTCTAAATTGAAACCATTTAGGAGAATATTTTATATTGTTGGATTAGTCAAATAATTTTTGTGTTTTAACTGTATAATTGTGAAATCAAGTCAGACATGGACATCCTGTCTTTTAGATCGTTAGAGGTGTCACAATTTTGATTTGTCTTTTCACTTTTCTGCTAGTTTTAACACTCAAATTTTCGACTAATTTGACAATTATAATATTCTCCCAACTCTGAAGTTTTAATTTATTTATTGAGATACAAGTAGAAAGAGTCTAGTATATTAGATGTGGTTTTCTACTTGATCTGATTCACTCATGTGTGTAGTAGCGAAACTGGTATGACTTAATATATATAAGATTTTTTACTTTTTACAAAATAAAAATGTATTCAATATAAATAAGATAAATAATGTTTGTTTATTTTTTGTAGTCTTACATGGAGGTTTTTAGTTACTTGCGAAACCTAATGTAGTAAACCTCTAATTTAAAATCTAGAATTTCGTCAAAACTTTGTGGTCTTTTTAGTTTGTTGATAAGTATTCTTAGATAATATTTGTGGCCTGAACCAATATTGTTTTTTTTAGTGAATTAGATTTGAAACTTGTGAGAAGTCACCATGTAATTTGTCTTGTTGTTAATGACCAAGAAATTTTTAATCTTATAGTTTACGTCGGCCTTTAGGTATGCCTCATAATAGCATATTCTATTAGCTATCAAAACAGAATATAATAGTGCTAATTAAATTTTCGATTGGTGATGAGTAACTAGATTTCTTAGTACCTTTTAATCGATAAGAAACAGTTCAAAACCCATGATGAAACCGTATTTTAGTCATTTCGTGTTTCTAATAAGTAGACGACTCAAATAAGCAGTCCCAACTCCTTCTTAATAAAACATTAAGACATAAGTTCTTCTTTTTTTGTTAGTTAAGCCTAGATATCAAGTTAATTGTATTTTTATATAATTGTTTTTCTTTGTTAGTTTAGTTTTTTTTTCTTGATTTTCATTTTATTTTGATATATAATTTTCTTTTTCTTTTTTTGTTTGTTAAGGTTTTTAAGTTAATTTTTCATAGAGTTATCATATATATCAAATTAATTTTCTTTTAAATGATTTTTTTTGTTAATTTAACTCTTTTGAGATTTATTTCTATTTTAATAGACACGTTTAGTTATCCATGAATTACGTTTTAATTCATATTTAAAATTCAAAAATGATTCATATTATTAGTTTCCATTATATATAACACAATTTTTTTTTTGTTATTTTTATTTGGTAGTTTTTATTTTTTTCTCTTACTTTACTTTTTCAATATTATTAATTTCCATTTTATAAAACACAATTCTTTTTTTTGTTATTTTTTATTTTAAATTTATAAATAACTAATAATAGGAAAGTTTATATTATTACTTTGATACATATCATCATCTTAATTAATAATGACAAATGTCATAATCTCGTGAGTGAGAATTATCATACGTGTCACGCCACGTTGAGAGATCCAACTTTATATAATAAGATAAATATAAACATATGCATATAATTGGTCAGGTTCGAAAAAGTAAATATTACTTTAAAGACTCTAAGGGCAAGAGCATTAGGAGACACCATCTCTTAAAAAAAACTATTTTTTTTAAGAGTTCGTAAACTAACCACAAAAACTAGAGTCATTTAATAGTGCATATTAGAGTTATGTTTTCAAGATTACTAGGTAGGTAGCCCGCGCCTTGCGCGGGCCAAAAGGATCTTAAAAACGTAATACAAAACTTTATGTTATAAACCGAAGAAATTTAGAACAACCACTTGAGATATACATGATCAAAATAAAGTTAATCCAAAAAAAAAAACTATTACAAAATTAAAAACTGAAAAAGCAATACCAAAATTTTGTTTTTTTTCGAGTTAAACTCAAAAAGCAATAACGATTATATGAAGACGGAGAACTCGCATTTGTCTTCCCTCACGTCTTCTTCTTCGTTTTTTTTTCTTCTACCGTTTTTTCTTTGTCACTCGTGTTTTCCACATCTTTCCATTCTTCTTCCTCATTGTCTTCAACTTCTACTTCCTCTTCCTCTTATACATCTTTTGATTTTCTTATTCCTCACCCTTTTCTTTCATCTTCATCATTGTCTTCGAATTCAACTTCTTGTTCCTCTTATGTTATGTCTTCATCTTCTTCTTCTTCCGGGTTATATTATTCTCTTTCTTCTTCTTCGTTTTCTCCTTCTTCATCACCTTCGTCTTCTTCGTTCTCTTCAACTTCCTATTCGTCTACTATGTATTGGTTTTCTCCTCTGACTTCTCTGACTTCTTCTTCTTCTGATTACTTTTTTCTCTTCTCGAAATTCGTCATTTCATTCTTCTTTGTTCACCATATTCGTCTTCTCCGACTATTTTTCTTTTCTTCATTGGCTTCTTCTTTTTCTTCTCCCTCTTCTTTATCTTTTAGTTTTTCATATTCTTCGTCTTTTCCTTCTTATCCTCCATCGTTTTCAACTCCTACTTCTTCTTCTTTATCGTCTTCATCTTATTTGACTTTTTTTTTCATTCGGGTTTTCTTCATTTTCTTCTTCTAGATTTTTTATTTCATTCTTTTGATTTTTTTTATGCATCATCTTCTCCTTTTTCTTCTATCGTCTTTGTATCCTCCTGCTTCTTAATCTTCCACATCTTCTACTTTTTCTTTGTGTTCTTCTTCTTCCTTTTATTTGACTTTCGACTTTTTGTCTTCCTCGTATTTTCCTTCTTCTAATTATTTTATAGAATTTTTCGGACGTATATTTTCACATTCTTTATGGGCTTGACTATCTTTACACAAACGATTAGTTTCAAAGAATCTTGTAAAGTATAAGCACATAGATAGCATGGACACATATTATCCGACCGTTCTAACATGAACCTCCTCTTGAAGCTAAGGGGAAATATAGTTTGAAATTTGAAACAAAGTCACAATTTCTAATTGAAACACAATACACAATCATCTTAGGATTCAAATTTCTTCATTACAACCGTTTGTAGCAAGTACATGCCACAACCGCTGAAGCAGCAACACATACAACAGGAAGAGCGGCATATATATGTATCTTATCGCTCCCAACTCTCTAACCATGTTGCTATTCCGAAGACCTTAAGTGTCACTATTTATTCAAAAGAAAATCTTTTTCGCAATGTATCTTCTCGGATTCCGGTGTAAGCTTTTTAATGTTGTTATCACTTTTAAGTTGATAATCTTCCGAGGTGTCCAAAGATAATATCAAATCAATATCACCATAAGATTGTCAATGTGACTTCTTCTCAAAGATTCTATATGGTTTTTCTTCTCCAAATTCATCATCCTCTTCCCCTTCTTATTCTTCAACATTTTCGTCTTAACCTAATTTTTCTTATTCTGATTTATATATTTTTTTTTTTCGGTCCTCTCCCTCTCGTCTTTTCCTTCTTCTTCTTCACGACTTCGTCCTCCTCTTCTCCCTCCTATTCAACTTTCGGATTTTCTTTTTCCTCGTCCTTTATTTCTTCTTTTTCACTGTCTTCGTCTTCTTCTTCTTCATTGTCTTCTTCTTCCTCTTATTTGTCTTTCGATTTTCTTATTCCTCATCTTTTCTTTCCTCTTCTTCATCGTCTTCAACTTCTATTTCATTTCCCTCTTATGATTTGTCTTCTTTTTTCTTCCTATTTTGCATTGTTCTACTCTTCTTCCTATTCTTTATATTTTGGTTTTGTTCGTCTTCGTATTTTCCTTATTCTTTTTTTCCGGTTATTATTTGTCTTCTTCTTCATTCTCCAATTTTAAAAGCTTTTGTCAGTTCCTCATCTTTTTCTTATCCTTCTTCATCGTCTTTGACTTCGACTTCTTCTTCTTCCTCTTATATATCTTTTGATTTTCTTAGTCCTCACCCTTTTTTTTCATCTTCATCATCGTTTTCGATTTATACTTCTTCTTAATATTCTGTTGTGTATTATTTTTCTTCCTCTTCTTCCTCTTTTTGTTTTTTTCTTCCTCGTATTTTTCTACTTCTTTGACTTCTTCTTCATCATCTTTGTAATATCTCATTTCTTCTTCTTCTTCTTTTTTGATTTTTATTAGCCTACTTCATTCTCTGCTTCTTATTCCTCCTTGGTCTTCTTTGTCTTATCAAAACTCTTCTTCTTATGGTTTTTCTTCGTCTCTTTCTCATCTTCACATTCGTCTACTTTGTATTATTCATCTTCTGGTTTTCTTCTCTTTCTTTATTATTTTTTTTTCTTCCACGTATTTTTCTTCGTCCACTTCGTCTACTACGTATTGGTTTTCTTCTCCGACTTCTTCTTCTGATTGTTTTTTTTATTCTCCAAATTCGTCATTTCATTATTCTTTGTTCACCATCTTCGTCTTCTCCGACTATTTTTCTTTTCTTCATTGTCTTCATTGGCTTTGTCTTTTTCTTCTCCTTCTTTTTTATCTTTTAGTTTTTCATATTCTTCGTATTTTCCTTCTTATCCTCCATCGTTTTCAACTCCTACTTCTTCTTCTTTGACTTTTTTTTTCATTCGGGTTTTCTTCGTTTTCTTCTTCTGAATTTCTTTGTTTTATTCTTCTGCCTCATCTTCTCCGTTTTCTTCTATCACCTTTGTATTATCAAGCTTCTTATTCTTCCACATCTTCTACTTCCTCTTCCTTTTATTTGACTTTCGATTTTTCGTCTTCCTCGTGATTTCCTTCTTATAATTATTTTTTGGAAGTTTGGATTTTTTCGGACGTATATTTTCACATTTTTTATGGGATTGGCTATCTTTACACAAACGATCATTTTCAAAGAATCTTGTGAAGTAAAAGCACATAGATAACACATACACATATTATCTGACCGTTATAACATGGACACTCCTCTTGAAATGAAGGGGAAATGTAATTAAAAAGGGAAGATATAATAACGAAACAGTCATCAGTCATGAAAAGTGAAAATCCAAAGACATTCCATCGAAATTAATTTGTTTGTCGAATGATAAGGAGCTCAAATGCTAACCAAAACTTGTATGGATAAAGAACGGAAATATTATGTTATATCAGTAGTGTCATATAGAATCCTTTCATCCTTTGAAAGAAAATTTACCAGTAGCCTCTTCCCAAGTCAATCAAAAGTCCTTTTAAGTTTAGTATAGTAACAGTCTATTTGCTCCATTTATCAATTTTCATTTCAATTTTGAAGTTAATTTTTAAACTCTTGCAAAATCGAATATATCATACGATTGAGACAATAGCACAAAAAGTATCCAATGTTTCGAAGAGTCATTTCTCTCATGATATCTTTATCGATTCGAAATGAAGTGTTTTCTGCTAACGTCATCAGTAAGACTCCAAAATGTTCATGCAACATCAACGAAATTCTCGCTTATCTGAAACTTTTTTTTACACACACTCAATCCTTATCTTTCTTTATAAATAATTGTGCAGTGTTTCTCACATGTGGTCGTAAATCTGAGGAAACGAAATTCACAAAGCTCGATAATATAATGAATAATGTTTCTTTGACACACACATTGTAATTACGAACGATTTTCTTCCTCCCTCGTTGGAACTCTTCCTAAACTATGTTTCTTCTTCATCCTATTATTCCGGTTTTTATTCAGCTTTATCTTCTTCTTCTTTATATTCTGGTTTTTCTTTTTCCTGGTATTTTTCTTATTTTTTTAATCGTCTTGGGCTTCTTCTTTTTCATAATCTTCGACTTCTTCTTGTTCTTTTTCTTCCGTTTTTTATTCGTCTTCCTCTTCTTCTTCCTCCTCCTAATTCATCGCATTTGTTTTCTTTGGTTTCTTATTCTTCATGTTTTTCTTAGCCTCCTTCCCCATATTCACCTTCTCATACTTTGTCATCTTCATCTTCCAATCTTTCCTTATCTTGAACGTATGTGTCTTCGTATTTTCCGAGTTCTTCTTAATCAGCTTCGTCTTTTTCTTCCTCCTCTTCTTTTTCTTTCATGTTTCTCGTCTTTTCCTTCTTCATCTTCATCGTCTCCGACTTCTACTTCTACTCCTTAATCGACTTTGTCTTCTGCGAAATCTGTTTCTTCTTTTTCTTCGTCTTATTTCTTCTGATATTTTATTTTTTATTTTTATTATTCTTACTTATCTCGCTTGCTTCGTCTTCATTTGCTTCCTCTTCTTATCTTCCTCCTCGTATCTTTCTTCTTCTTTTTTATCGTCTTTGACTTCTTTTTCACCATATTCGTATTCCCCGACTTCTTTTCCACTTTTTTTACTCATCCTTTTCTTCCTCTTGTTCTTCATATTCTTTTTCTTATTTGAATTCTTATTCTTTTGGTTTTTCTTCGTCGCTTTCCTCATCTTCACCTTTTTCAACTTCTTCTACATAATCTTCGGGTTTTCTTCTTCTACTACTTCGTTTTCTTCATCTTCTGGTTTTCTTCTTTTTCTTCATCTCTAACTTTTCTGATGACTTATTCATGTTCTTCCGGTTTGTTCTTCTTCTTCAACTTTCTCATCTTCGTATCTTTATGCTTCTTCATTATTATGTGTTATCCATGTTTTTATTTTTCTTCCGGATTTAATTGATATGACTTTGTCTTTGTCTTCGTCTTCTTCCTCATCTTTTCGACTTATTTTTCTTCTGTGTCTTCGTCTCCTTCGACTTCTTCTTCCAGTTTTTTCTTCTTATATTGAATAGGAATTATAATTGATAGTTGTATGGATTTGTACATAATCAATTTCATTAAAAGTATTATAATAATTCTTGTGAAATTAAGAAATAGAGTGTAAGATTGTGGGCTAACATGTTTTTTTTCATCGATGTTTTCTTATATTACTGTTTCCTCTAATGGAGGTTTTGTAAGACTTTGATTCATTCAATCAAAATCAAAATCTGATGAAACACAATTACAATACACAACTTTTCAAAAACGATGCCTCGTTGCTCTCATTGGAAAAGTTACAACAAAACAGAGTCGGACATTTTCAAATGTTATAATGAGTTCGAACATAAATTAAGTTTTTGTGCCTATAACTTTATTATAATCTTTATCAAGTCTATATCAATAACTACCAGTCTACCACTGTAACTAAGACATGTCTTAACTCTGAGACTATACTTACACTGTAACAAAAACTATCTTAATAGCTCAGTACAGATAAAGAACCGGATATGAGACAAAGCTGTAGAAGTTCATGAACAAATTCCCTGTCCATAGAATTACTAAAATTTCGGGCTTGGATGTTATAGTTTTTATAACAACTATATCCTCCTTTAAAAAAGGAAACCAATAATTATCTCACTTTAAAATATGACCCTAAACCAATCTTTTGTTTTGAAGGCATCCGAACATACCAAATTCTAATAAAAAGATTTTGTTTTTGTTAAGTAAAGTTGTATAAATCCAACTAAACATGAAAGATACGGGCAGATATGCATTTTTGCCACCAAAATCTCCGTTTGGTTATTGCCAAGATCCTTCCTAATAATTACCTCAATGTTGCGTGGCTAATTCCACTAAATACAGTTTGTTTTTTGATAAGCAAATTTTCTAAATCTAATAAAATACGAAAATAGGCAGAAATATATTTTTTGCATAAGATATTTTTTGCTAATAAGTTGTTATTGTACACCTGTATAAATACGAAAATACGGGCAGAAATACTATATCATACGATTTATACGCATAGTTACTTATAGCCACCATCTTTTGGGTCTGTATGCAAACTTTATAGGTGATATTATCATACGATTTGTCATTTGGGAAGGTTACATTCTTCTTAACGATATTATAAACACAAAACTTGGGACGTATATTTATAAAATGCTCTCGTCAGGATAAAAAGAAGAAGCCCCGATTTCATTTTGATACTCTGAAAAGCTTAATTGATCAATAAAGCCAAAATAAAGTGGGAGTCAATTCCAAGTAAATATCACATCAGTAGAACCGTGAGACTGTGTCGTAGACGGTCCCACCAGGGTCCCTAGACTCGAACCCGTGATCTCTGGTTCCGCCCTGAAACCTAGCCATCTCTCCATATGCTTCGAATCGATCTGAGCCGTAGGATCTGGATGGTGCATCCGCCACAGCCACTGGATCTTGAGCATTGCAAATGTAACCCTGGGGATGACCAGATGGCATTAGATTGGCAGCACCAACCGTGTTTGGATGGTACTGATCCATCATCCCCATGGTTCGCTGCTTGTATTGTTGCTGCCTAGCTTGTGATTCTTTCCTCATGATCTCTTCTCTTTTACATGTGTGCCGTCCTCTCAGTGCAGCTAATTGTTCTTCGTACCGAGTATTAATGGTGTTTATTTTCTGTATACAGAGTTAACAGCTTTCAGATCAACAAACTAAAACCCCAAAGTATAGTATTTCAATGGCAGAACTTTCCAATTTGTTGCTAGCTTCTCGATGTCTGGCAATCTCTGCATCCTCTGCTTCGATTTGATCCTTTGCTAGTCTTGTTATATCATCCATGAACTTCTGTTTAAGACCTTCAAAGCTCTGCATCCCATGGTTATTTTCATAACCAGGTTTCAGGTTTTCTTGGTGTTGTGGTTGAGCTCTTGGATCGCTGCCTTGCTTCTCCATTCCTGATTCTGGATCCCTTTGGCCGCGGTAATACGTCCTCGATGAATCAACGCCTTGACCTGCGTAAACAGAAGGCTGGAATCAATAAATAAATCCTAAAGCTTGAGACACACTCGATGCAGGATCTACAGAAAGAATCATATCATTGTCGTCGAAAGATAGATTGCAAAAACGAATAAAAATAAAAAAATAGATTGCAAAGAGAATAATAATAATTAGTAATAACGATCAATAAACGAAAGAAACAGAAGATGGCTAACAAACTGAAATGAACAGCGATTTTGATATCAAAGCACAAGGATAACAAAGCACAAGAAGAACATAAATGTGTTTGATTGTTAAAAATCAGAAAGTGAGAAACTTACCTCCGATAGGTAGATCCCCCATGCACCTTCACAAAAAAAAAACATTGATTAGTTTCGATGAAAAAAAAAAACAACAAAGACAATGCCAAGAAATCAAAACAAAACAGAACAAAATATAAAAATCGCAAAAGAAATACGTATAAAGTCAAAAGGAGAGAAAAAAAATGCTAGACGACACAAGGACTAAGATATTCGACACATGTGTTTAACGTACTAACAAATAAATATAGATGGATCAAAGAGACGATGGCACTGAATGAGTTTCACAAAAATTATGAACGTGTGATATATATAAAGTCAAAAATTTAGGGTTTTACAAAAACCAATTATAGATAATTGCAAGGAACAAAAAATCAAAATCAATTATAGATAATCGCAGAAGAAAATCGCAACACAATTTCCGAAAATCGCAGAAGAGAATCCCAAGAAAATCGCAAAAGGATATCGCAACCCAATTAAAAAAAAGAACGGCCAAAGAATATCTATTCCGAGATTACGATCGATAATTGGTACGAAAAAAACTTAAATCAGACCGATATAAAAAAGATAAACCGAGTTTTACGGTTAAGGGTGAACGTGAGAGCTCCATTCCGAAAATTTACTTCGCTTTTACTATATATGATAAGCTCGAGTCTTTTTCCGGATGGATGAGAATTATGTGTCCAGACACGCAAAATCTTAGCGAATATCATAGAGTCATACAAACCAGGCTTCAAACGTGATACACCGGTGACAACTGGATCAAAACCAAATAGCGTACTATCTGATTTAATAAAACCTTGACCACGTAATCGGTGATCCTCGGTATCAACACCAGTGGTCTTAGGAGAAGGTCTAACAAAAATACTATTTTCAAACTTCGTAGGTGTACCAGGATAATCGAGGCCGGCCGTGAAACCCTCACACCCGAGGACAGACGAAACAAAAGAACGCTTTCGCTTTGGTGTATAGACCCGAGAACTGTAAACACCATCACCAGTAGAGCGAGATTCCACCGAGTCACTTCCATCGGGGATACCGACATCATCATCGACTAATTTGTTATGGTCTTCCGAACCCTCACAATTACTGGAATCGGAACCATGATCAGACCCATCAGTACACTCATCTAAGCCATCACCATCTCCCGATGTCAAGCTATCAGTGTCACCACCATCAGAAATATCACCATTAGAATCACACCACTCTGCATCTCCGTCACCATCTTCATCGCATTAAGTTTCGCTATGAGACATATCACCAACATCATCATCATCGGAATTATCGTCACCAGTATCAATCCAGTCTGCTTCATCTTCGTCACTTTCAGTGTCAACATCACTCCCATCACCATTTTCATTATAACCACAATCATCTAGACAATATCCATCGTCAACAACTTCATCCTCTTCATCACCTCCATCACCAGAGCCAGAAAAATTACGATAACCGGTGACACCAGACGCACACAAGAGATCATGCTCCAAAAATGGTGAAACAACTACAAACCAAAGAAGTACCAATCAAAATTGAGAAAAAAAAACGACCAACAACCAATTTTTTAAAAAGGTAAGGGAAAATCTAGACACCTCGATTATTAACGGAACATGGTAAGACCGAATTGTTCATACTCATCGAGACCCCAAAAAAAATTGTTCGTACGAAGAAGATAAAGGAGACTCATACCAAAAAAAAAAAATCATAGCAACGCAGGCTCATACAAAGAAAATAAAATCATAGCAATGCAGGCTCACACTAAGAAGATAACTCATTCAAACTAATTGTTCGCACTCATCGAGACCCCAAAAAATTACAATTGCAAGACTTACGCTTTCGAAAAAAAGAGGTAGCCATATATTGCGTCAAGAGAAGCAGCCCGCGCAAGACGATTTTATTTTCTATTAAACTCAAGAGAAGTGATTTTATAGAAGTATGATTTTATTTTCCTAGTATTTAATTTTCTCGATAATCATGACTTAGATATATCTACATTTTATTTAGTTACATAACAACCGGATATACATATCATAAATATTATAAAGCATGGAAATTTGATTTTCTCGATACTCACGATTTAGATATATCTACATTTTATTTAGTTACATAACAACCGGATATACATATCATATATAATATAAAGCATGGAATTAAACAAAGATTCGAAAACAATATATATTATACGGAACAGATTCGATACAATATACTAAATACGAATAGGAAAGTCACAATCCCTTTATTTGCTATGTTTTGTGATTTCTTGGTGGTTAGAGGACTTGATATTTTTTGGTAGACGAAGGTGATTTTCGTTACCTCTTTTTTTGTGTCTCAGTGTATACTTCGTTATGTGTCTCAGTGTATACTTCGTTACCTCTTTTTTTGGTATACGAAAGTCACAATCCCTTTATTTCAGAAGTTTCTAGAAGCTAAATTTCATAAATCTAGATGACCAACACCAATTAATATTTTCTAGCTAGTTTATAGATTATAATTTCTAAAAAGGTAATTTTCTTTCAAAATTTATATAGGGGCTGGTGAGTGCATCGAAGGTGAATTCTTTCAAAATGCCTTTTTATGATCCGACTAAAAAAGAAGTGAAAGATATGATAAGAAAAGAGGGATCCTTCCAAATAAACGACTTGGAGACACATGAATTTGATCTCGGTCATAGTATCGAAGAATATAGCTTACAACCACACATAGTCAAATCAGGGCAAAAAAAAGAAGCTAGTTGTATACGGGCAGTGACTGAAACGATGCTCGTAGCTCATTTCGGAGATGCCATTAATTGCTTTCTTATTATTGCTGAATCATTTATAGTTTATGCTTAAATAATGAGATCGAGATTTCATTTGATAAAAACAGAAAAACATTATATCAAAGTATCAAAAGAAAATGGAATATCTGGGAAGAACAAAAAAACTCAAAACTAATAAACTACCACCCAATCAGGCAACAAATGAAGGAAAGAGGAGATGACGAACGGAGAACCAAACCACCACGGGCCTCAACATAGAACCAGATTGGAAGAGACCAATAAACATCTTCCGCAAACAACCAGAAGTAGCCCATCCACTTGCTTCCACAAAAGTTTCGACATACTCATCATCACTATTACAGACCGTCATAATATCTGAATAACTACACGGACCCGACGAACCTACGATACGGGGTTTCCACCGAACTTCCTTACAATCCCAAACCCATGTAGACAGAAACTCGGAATATAGCAACACACGCGCCTCAGCATACTCCCGATTACACCTCATCCAAGCCAAAAAAAATACTTTTCCCATAGAGATTACCCGAGACCATATCGTGATGTTGGCAAAACGCAATAACCTTTAAAAACAAAGGGAGAGAAATATTAACAAAAAAAAATTAAACGTGTACAAAAGATGAGGAGAAGGGTTAGAGAATTCGATATTTATAGAGGATACAGAGGCGAGGATTTTCGTATTTTGTAAGATAAGCACAAATATTATATATAATTTTTACGATTTGTAAGATATTAGATACGATTTGTAGGGTTTTTTTTTTAGTAAACATTTATCAATCTTATATTTTTATTTAATATATGTGGGGTTATATATGATAATATCTGTACGATTTTTTTGTTTGTATATATTTTCAAGTGGTTATTTAAATTTGTAAGATAAGCACAAAGATTATATATAATTTTTACGATTTGTAAGATATTAGATATGATTTTTACGTTTTTTTTTTAGTAAACATTTATCAATCGGATATTTGTATTTAATATATGTGGGGTTATATATGATAATATCTGTAAGATTTTTTTGGTTGTATATATTTTCAAGCGGTTATTTAAATATATGCATGATTATATAAACCGGAAATAGAATCGACAATTTAATTAAACTTAAATTAAACCAAATAAAAGAGTATTTACGACTTTTTGAGAAGGGACAAGAGGATAATTAGCCACGCTGAGAATGAATGAGAGAGCTCCATCCCTAAATCTCACTTCGCTTATATTATATATGATAAGTTTTTGCAGGTTAGCCCAAATAATATTTTAGTTCACTGTAAAATGGGTTAAATAGATAAATTATTACAAATTGGCAGTTTTATCTATAATCATTAGTTAATTATATTGTAAATTTCAGATAAAAACAATTTCCTTATAAAAAATTACTGTGCGCTATAATTAGCTCGGGTTAAATCCTAATTAGGTTGTTAATCATTAATTAATTTAAAACTATGAATAGTGATAGTTGAATAATCGGCGCAGAAAAATTGAACAAGTAGACAAATGTGATCAGTACGCATTAATAGAACGTGCAGAATGAATAAAACGAATACAGTGGAACAAAACTTGAATTGTTACGAAGTGACAATAGTTATGTGGTCATTATTGTTATGTTGATCGAGGACATACTTTGATCTACTGCTGGACACATTTCTTTGATTATTACAAAGATTTTACATAGGAATTATAATTTATGGAACTTAGTTTTGGTTTGATTGAGGTCTCCCATATAACCACAAAGTAGGTCTCCCATATAACCACAAAGTATAGTAATGTAGAGCTTCATTATTTTGTTGAATATATCATAAGAAAATAATTGGCTCAATATATAGTTTTCTGAAAACTCTTTGTATGGCGTAATAATATACAAAATGTTATAATTTTTCGTACTTAAGAAAAATATATTAAAACAAAATCTCAAGTCATATAATATAATATGATATGATATATTCAAATGAAAACAAAGACATGGGATGATCTATCATGAGGGTGCATATGCACCCATAATATTTTAAAAAATTAATGTATTTTTAACTAATTATTCATATGCATCCATTATAATTTGTAATTTAAAAGTCATAAAAATTAGATAAAAATTAATGTATTTTTAACCTAAGATGAGTTGGTGTAGTGGTTAAGCTCCTTAGTTACTGAAAACGTAGGGACTTTGGAAGTCACAAATTTGATATATGCGTTGGGAGAGATTTGCTCTCCAAATTACTCCAAAATATAATTAAATTACATGGTCTAGACCTCGTCCAAAAGGAACGTGCAAGGCCATGATCCCAAACCTCCTAATTATAAAACCCATTTAATAAATCAAAACAACTTAACCCATTTAACAAAACAAAAATAACTTACATTCTAAAATCCACTTGTGTTTTCCAAAATTTTTGTTGTTGTTAAAATCCCTAATTACTAATCTTTTTGGACTCTAAGAAATATATTTATTTTTTAATATTTTATTAATTTCATATTTGTACATCCGGTAAAAAAACACTTGTGGATCCGCTAACGAAGAGATGCCATGATGAATCGAGGAAATAATAATGAGAGAAGATGATCAAAACATGATCATTAATCTTATCTTACAAGCATATCATATCTCAATTATTTTCTTATCAGCAGGATATTGTAAATTAAAAACTGGCCTTTTACGCCACACAACCTCTATATATACCAAACACCAAATGCGCAATACATTTGAAGATACCTCATTAATGGCATTTACTTATACGCCTTCGTTTGGTTCCCAAAACGCCGCGTTTTGGCGCACCCATCTCGTATTACACTGTATAGCTACACTAGTCTTCACTACCATCTCAACACCACCTGAAGATCCTGTCAAATGTGTGTCGGGAAACTCGGATTGTACGGTCACGAACTCATACGGAGCCTTTCCAGATCAGTCCACGTGTCGAGCCGCCAATGTCGCGTACCCAACAAGCGAAGCCGAGCTCATTGCTATCGTGGCTTCAGCTACTAAAGACGGACGGAAAATGCGTGTAACAACTCGATATTCCCATAGCATCACTAAGCTCGTGTGTACTGACGGGACCGACGGTTTGTTCATAAGCACGAAGTTTCTAAACCACACGGTGCGAGCGGATGCAGAGGCCATGACCTTGACGGTTGAGAGCGGTGTGACGCTGAGGCAGTTAATCGCTGAAGCGGCTAAAGTGGGATTGGCGTTGCCTTATGCACCGTATTGGTGGGGACTAACCGTGGGTGGTATGATGGGAACCGGTGCTCACGGGAGCTCATTGTGGGGTAAAGGAAGTGCGGTCCATGATTATGTGACCGAGATCAGGATGGTTAGTCCTGGTTCGATCAATGATGGGTTTGCAAAGGTTAGAGTTTTAAGTGAGACTACGACTCCTAACGAGTTTAATGCAGCTAAGGTTTCTCTTGGCGTTCTTGGCGTTATTTCTCAGGTTGGATCAAATAATTTTTTTTTTTTTAGTTATTACTTGCTACAAAGAAAAATACTACCATAGTTCTGACACATATTTGTCGCAATTGTTCGAAAAGGTGACTTTTAAATTGCAACCGATGTTCAAGAGATCGATAAGGTATGTTATGAGGAACGATTCGGATTTCGGGGATCAAGCCGTGACATTTGGGAAGAAACATGAGTTTGCGGATTTCATATGGTTACCGAGCCAAGGCAAAGTGGTATATCGAATGGATGACCGAGTAGCGTTCAACACGTCAGGCAACGGTTTGTATGATTTTTTGCCGTTCCGTTCGCAACTCTCTTTGGCATTAGCCATCATAAGATCCTCAGGTTCATCATTATTTCTAAAGTTTTTTTTTTTTTTTTGTGGGTGTTTGCATATGATAAAGATAGATAAAAATATATATATATATATATATCATTAAATAATTCGCTCTATTCAACGTTCACCAACAAGAAAAAAGAAATCTCTCTATCCCAATTTATTAAATGTTGGTACATAACTTAAATTCTTCTTCTTTTCTCCTGTCTTGTATTAATTAGAGGAGACGCAAGAGACGTTCAGAGATGCAAATGGGAAGTGTGTAGGAGCCACACTAATTTCATCTACACTGTTTGCTAGCTCATTCGGGTTGACCAACAATGGTAATTAATTAAAATTAGATTCACTTTTACTTGTACATTTTCATTGATTTTACATCGAATATTAATTAACTCTCTTACCTTCATGTTTCAAATATTCACCGGCATTAGGCGTTATATTTACTGGTTATCCGGTCATTGGAAGCCAAAACCGTATGATGTCGTCAGGATCGTGCTTAGACAGTCTTCAAGATGGGTTGATCACGGCGTGTCCATGGGATTCACGTATAAAAAGCGAATTCTTTCACCAAACAACTTTCAGTGTTCCACTTACGCGAGTCAAAAGTTTCATCAACGACATCAAATCTCTTGTCAAGATCGAACGGAAATCTCTATGTGGACTTGAGCTTTATTACGGTATTCTAATGCGTTATGTCACATCTTCCCCAGCTTATCTTGGGAAAGAAACGGAAGCTTTAGACTTTGACCTAACTTATTACCGAGCCAAAAACCCACTAACACCACGACTTTACGAAGATTTCATCGAAGAAATTGAGCAAATTGCGTTGTTCAAGTATAAAGCATTGCCGCATTGGGGAAAGAACAGAAATTTAGCTTTTGATAAAGTTGTTAAAAAGTATAAGAATGCGCCGGCATTCTTGAAAGTGAAGGAAATTTATGATCCGACGGGTTTATTTTCGAGCGAATGGACAGATCAGATCCTAGGAATCAAAGGAAACGCGACAATAGTCAAAGATGGATGTGCATTGGAGGGGTTATGTATATGTTCGGAGGATGCTCATTGTGCTCCGACCAAAGGATATATGTGTCGACCGGGAAAAGTCTACAATGAAGCTAGAGTTTGTGCACGTACCAGTGGCCTAAGTGTGATTCAATCAGTAAGTTATTAATCTTCAATTCTTCATTGCTTCTTATATCAGAAAGCGCTTTTATGTGTGGTTCTATATTTACTATGCCCTGTTCGTTTGCTCATTTGACATTTTCATCCAGATGATCCATTTCAATGATTCATCTCGATGATGTATCTGAATAATGCTCGTATTCATTTTCGGTTGTTCATTTGGATGATTTATCTGAATGAACAATTGTTTTAATCTAAATTTACATCTCCATCTAGATGCTCTTTTAATAAGAAAATGACTAAAATACACGTGCTTTAACCTAGTCATACTTTTAGTCTTAAGGTTAACCATATTAATTTTAATTCATGATTTAAACAATATTTACAAATAAATAATTTCAAATTATAATTTTTGACATTTTTAAATTTTCATTTTCATGAAAAATAATTTTATAAGAAATTTTATCATATAACTTTATAATTTATAGATTTCTATTTTCATGAAATATTAAAATTTAATAAATTATTTTTTTTATAAAAACTTAAAAATACACTAATAAAAAGGATTTATTTTGTTTAGTAGTGAAAACACGAAATAACATTTTTGATGGGAAAATTTCATAAAATGCAATTTTGTTTTACTAACGGAAAACATGATTTCACGTTTTTGGCGGGAAACAAAATTTTCGTTTTTAGCGGAAAAACATAATATTCTTTTTTGGCGGGAAAAACGAAATTTCATGTTTTTGGCGGAAAACGGAATATATGTTTTGGCAGAAAATTAGGATTTTACGTTTTTGGCGATAAAACAAAATTTTATGTTTTTGGCGGTAAAACGTAAAACGGAATTTTATGTTTTTGTTGGGAAAACATGATTTTACGTTTTTGGTAAAAAAACGAGATTTTAAGTTTTTCAGGAAAACGAGATTTTACGTTTTTGGCGTGAAAACGAAATTTTATATAAACGGAAATTATTATTTATTATCTAATATTTAATCATTTTCCTTATTTCTTTATTGTTTCGTTAAAAAATTCGGTATGTTTAAAAAAAATTATTTATATTCTCGTACGTGCGACAATATTAGGCTCTATATTTTAATTCAAAATATTACAATGAATAAATTTGAAAATATACAGCTAAACTACAGATAAGTTAAATCTTAAGTAAATAATCCTACGAAGGAAACCAGAAAAGGTCAAAGTCAAAGCGGCGTTCGGGCCGGCTCTTCCGCTCTCTTCATCGAATCATCGCCCATAGCACGACGAGTTCCACATATCCGACGGTGGATCCATATTCCCAGACGATTGATCTATTAAAGAAGATCCCACCCGACATCTCAATTATAAATTGGATCCATGATTCTTACGTTGTGCATGTTCATAGATCATTAGTTAACGGAAAAGTTCATACTTTCAATATATCATGTGCACTACTAGTTAGGTCTAAAAAATCATCATTTCGAAAGGACATATTGAGAATAATATTCCACATTAGTATATAAGGGACATACACTAATCTACTCGTTATCAAATTTGTTCAAAGTTAGAAACCCATAAAACTTTAAAACTAATGTATCTTTTTATAAGAAAAATCCAACTGATGTGCGTATATAGCTGGATAGTTGATATTGTCCAAGAAATTCATAGTTGATTTCTTAAAAGCTAAAAGATTCGTACACTAATTAATAGTTTTTTTATAGTAAAACCAAACTAATGTGTGTATTATATAGGTTAATTATGCCAAGTCCACAGTTGAGTTCTTAATGCTACCAAATTTGCATGATAATTAGATAGTTGAATTTCTCGTGTATATAAATATGGGTTGACTTTGGTAGACCCCTTCAACTTTACCTTCCCAATCTATTTTTCCCTAAACATTTCGGCTTATCACTAAACACCCCCCCACCCCCAAAGTTGAATATATCATCACTAAACCATCATAATTTTTCAATTCTAATTAATTCCATCTATATAATCATTTATATGAAATTGCGTTTAATTAAGATAATTTACGTTTTGAAAATTGCGTTTATCCAAGATCCATTTTAGGAACCACGATTGAACCTATATCCGCATTTAAACCTAGGCCCGATTGAAAATCCAACCCACCTAAAAATCCAACCCGACAACAAACACGCTGAATCAAATTCGAGGATGCGAGATGGATTCGAGAAACCGTTTGCACTTCATGGTGAGTTTGATTCCTAAAACGGATCTCGGATAAACGCAATTTTCAAAACGTAATTTCACATAATTGATTATATAGGTGGAATTAATTAGAATTGAAAAATTTGGATGGTTTAGTGATGAGATATTCAACTTTGAAAGGGGGTTCATCGAAATGTCTGGGAAATAATAGATTGTGAAGGTAAAGTTGAAGGGATCTACCGAAGTCAACCCTATAAATATATGTAGTAAATTAAATATTCGCCCATTAAGATTTTCAAGTTACCGTGTACAAAAAACAGAATTGCATAAGCCGACGAGGCGACTATTTTGACTAAAAACAACAAATGATGCCAGCGGCGATGGGATTACGACAATGATAAGGATTATGGTTTAAGTCTTTCATACCATATGATACAAATGAAATTAACATGATAGTCAAAAATTGATGGATCGAATGGGATTAGTCGTTACCATTATCTCAACTTTTTCTAGTTTAATTAACCAAAATATTGTATTTAAATCGTACTTAACCGGCCTTTTACGCCACACAACCTCTATACATAGCAAACATGTTTACAAAGAAGCCAATCGCAATACATTTGGTAAGATTACAAAAAAAAAACTTAATCATAACCTATGGAATTTAGTTATGCTCCTTCGTATGGTTTCCAAAACGCTGCGTTTTGGCACACCTTCCTCGGGGTACTTTGTATATTTACATTTGTGCTTACGGCGGTCTCAACACCACCTGAAGATCCTGTCAGGTGTGTGTCTGGAAATACGAATTGTACGGTCACAAACTCATATGGAGCCTTCCCTGACCGTTCCACGTGTCGAGCCGCCAACGTGGCATACCCAACATCCGAAGATGAGCTCGTCGCTATCGTGGCTTCAGCCACTAAAGCCGGACGGAAAATGCGTGTAACCACTCGATATTCGCATAGCATCACTAAGCTCCTGTGTACCGACGGAACCGACGGTTTGTTCATAAGCACAAAGTTTCTAAACCACACAGTGCGAGCGGATGCAGAGGCCATGACCTTGACGTTTGAGAGCGGTGTGATTAATCGCTGAAGCGGCTAAGGCAGTTAATCGCTGAAGCGGCTAAGGTTGGATTGGCGTTGCCTTATGCACCGTATTGGTGGGGACTGACCGTGGGTGGTCTGATGGGAACTGGTGCTCACGGGAGCTCGTTGTGGGGTAAAGGAAGCGCGGTCCATGATTATGTGACCGAGATCAGGATGGTTAGTCCTGGTTCGGTCAACGATGGGTTTGCAAATGTCAGAGTTTTAAGCAAGACTACGACTCCTGACGAGTTCAACGCGGCCAAGGTTTCTCTTGGTGTTCTTGGGGTTATCTCTCAGGTTAGATCCATTATATTTCATTTATAGGTTTTACTACAAATCAAAAGTATAATCCTTTCTAACTATAACAATTGTTTCATTATATATATAATTTTTTTTTTTAGGTGAATTTTGATTTACAACCGATGTTTAAGAGATCGTTAAAATTCCACTTTTTCTTTTTACTACAAAAAAGACAATATCATGGTTCTAAGTCATTTTAATTATAATTTTTTGGTTGAACTCTATTTTGTTTTTAAAGGTGACTTTCAAATTGCAACCGATGTTCAAGAGATCATTAACATATACAATGAGAAATGATTCGGATTTCGGGGATCAAGCCGTGACTTTTGGAAAGAAACATGAGTTTGCTGATTTCTTATGGTTACTGAGCCAAGGCAAAGTGGTGTATCGAAGGGATGATCGAGTTTTTTTTTTTGCTAAACTGCAAATATCATATACATGAAAGCTGAGTTTTACAAGAGCAAAGCCCAACATTTGCTATCACGACAAAAATACAAATAAAACATAGTAGCAATAACTTATAAACCAACTAGATTACAATTAGCACAGCGACATCAACATTAAGTCACCAAACTGTCGCCGGTGTCTTCTTGCTGATATCGTGTTGCGGATCTGCCTGTCGACGTCTAGAAACAGTTGCGAAGAAAGGACAGATTGGAGGTTGAAGAACCTGTTGTTTTTTGCCCTCCAGATGTTGTAGATCAAGACTTGAGACACTAGTTTCCTTAGCGTAGAAGGAGACTTGTCTGCTCTTCGATTCATCCAAGACATAAAGGCTGGCCAAGAATGGAAAGTGCGTGGTAAAAGCCCAAGTCTAGCCTGAACCTTATGCCACAAATCAGCGCTGTAATAGCAGCTGAGAAACAGATGTTCCCTGCTTTCATCGAAGGTATAGCAGAGACAACAAGTAGTAGGAATTAACATACCCCACTTTGCTAGCCGAGTTTTTGTGGGGAGCCTGTCAAGGTGCGCAGTCCACATTGTAAACGCAAGCTTAGGGATAGCTCCTTTGAACCAAACTGACCTGTACCACTCCTTTACCTCCATCCTCGGTCTGATTGCTTCCCATGTCATTTTGGAAGAAAAGTTTCTGCATTTGACTCCCTCAACAGCCCATCTGAACTCATCATCAACAGTAGAAGAGCTTGGCAGAGCAATAGTCGATAGATGAATATGAAGGGAAAGAGCTTCCTCCGATCTCGGAGATGCTAATTTCCACCCATGTTGATCGCAAGCTTCAGCCACCATTGCGTTAATAGGGATTCTCAAATTCCTTGGCCCATCTTGGCCCAAAGACTTGATTAAAGGGATAATCGAGTTGCGGTAAACACGTCGGGAAATGGTTTGTTTGATTTCTTGTCATTCCGTTCGCAACTCTCCGTGGCTATAGCCATCATAAGGTAGTACCTACTTATCATTCTTTCTAAACCTTTTTTTTGCAATTAGTGAAAATATATAAATATACAATGTTAAGTTTTATGGGCTTTCAACTCAAAACCAATTGGCAATGAGTGGATTGGTCAAAATCTCTTATATATTATCTCAAATCATTTTCCATTTCTAATGTGAGATATATTCTTCACACGCCCACTCGAGATAGATCGATTGGGCCTCATTCGATGGATCAGATCGATTTTGGTTCGGGTTGGGTTGCGAGTGTTCGGACTCTGATATCATGTTAAGTTTCATGGGTTTCTAACTCAAAACCAATTGACAATGATTGAATTGGTCCAAATCCCTTATATATTTGCTCAAATCTTTTTCCATTTCCAATGTATGGTATATTCTTCACATACAATTTTAATGTTCATCACGTTTCTCCTTAAACAGAAGAAAACATGTTCTAATCCAAAATCTTATTTTGTTCGCATTTTTTTAGTCAATTCGTTTTCTTTTAGATTTTCATGTTTAAAAAACTAAACCATTAACCAAAAACAATAGATTTTTTTTGTTTGGATCAAAAATCCCAAAACAATAGGTCCGAACCAAATTTTTGCATCAATGGCCTTATTAGAGGTAGTTGGTCAATAATTGAAGAAGAGAGTACGGAGGTAAATAATAGGTGATCCCAAACCGATATTTATATAATAGTATAATTAATGTATGGTTGCCAAGAGATTATCAAGTGACGACGATTCCAATAATTTCTTTTAAATATTATCATTTCTCTCTATAGATAAAATTATACACGCAAGTTTAATTTGTTTTCTTGTATACTGTTCAAGAGGAGACGCAAGAGACGTTCAGAGATGCGAATGGGAAGTGTGTAGGAGCCACACTAATTTCATCTACACTGTTTGCTACCTCATACGGTTTGACCAACAATGGTACTTACTTTTTGTCATCTTTACTTATACATGTTCATTGTTTTCACATATAATATTTACTTACTCCTACCTCGATGTCTCAAATATTCACCGGCTTTAGGTGTTTTATTCACTGGTTATCCGGTCATTGGAAGCCAAAACCGTATGATGTCGTCAGGGTCATGTCTAGATAGCTTGCAAGATGCATTAATCACAGCGTGTGCGTGGGATTCGCGTATAAAAGGAGAATTTTTTCATCAAACCACTTTTAGTGTTTCTCTCACGCAAGTCAAAAGTTTTATTAATGACATCAAATCTCTTGTCAAAATTGAACCGAAATCTCTATGCGGACTTGAGCTCCATTATGGTTTTTTGATGCGTTATGTCACATCTTCTCCGGCTTATCTTGGGAAAGAAACTGAAGCCCTAGACTTTGACATAACATACTACCGAGCCAAAGATCCATTAACACCGCGACTCTACGAAGATTTCATCGAAGAAATCGAGCAAATTGCATTGTTCAAGTATAACGCATTGCCACATTGGGGTAAAAACAGAAACTTAGCGTTTGATGGAGTGATTACAAAGTACAAAAACGCACCCGCTTTCTTGAAAGTAAAGGAGAGTTATGATCCGAACGATTTATTCTCCAGCGAATGGACGGATCAAATCCTAGGGATCAAAGGAAAAGCGACAATTGTAAAAGATGGATGTGCATTGGAGGGGTTGTGTATTTGTTCGGAAGATGCTCATTGTTCTCCGACCAAAGGCTATTTGTGTCGACCGGGAAAAGTTTACAAGGAGGCTAGGGTCTGTACACGTGTCAGTGGCATAAATGTGGTTCAGTCAGTAAGTTAATTATTAATCTTCAATAATGGCTTCTTTTCTTATATCAGAAGCGGTCGTCTATTTCTTTATGTGTGGGTCAATATTATTATGATATGTCGTTGTAATAATATTATAAATAAATAATGTCCGGTTGCAGTAAAAATTGGATATTTCGTGAGGTATAACGCCTAATAATTTCACTGTGTTGGCTACTTGGCTGATGTGGATTACATGAAGTATTTATATATGCTCGTGCGATAATTTTAGTAAATCGTTTTAAAAAACAAACACGATGAAGAATTTAGGGTTCAATCGGCGGTGCGGAGGTATTATGTTTGTCTTTATCCGCGATGGATTCGGATGGTTGTCTTGTCGTTTCGGTGTGATGTCACGGATCCGATGATGGATCCATCTTTGACACCATCTATCCGTTTAAAAATGAATCCAACCCGATGACCAGAGCCGGTCCTGAATTTTAGAAAGCTGCAAGCTAAAAAAAATTTTGGACCATTTTACCATATTAAGTTTCGAACTTATGATTTTTTGAAAACCTTTTTATAATTTTACCACTAAACTAAAAAGATTTTTTTTAATTTAAGGATCGATTTTCTTATGAAAATGAGAGCCACAAGCCCATAGTTGCTTTGCTTGGACTCAAGACTAGCCATGCCAATGATTCAAATTAGTTTTCAAGTAGAGCCAGATGTACATTAATTTTACATGTTCATGAATTATTTGGTGATTTAAAATAAATGTGCATCAGTAAGATTTTTTTTAAAAATGATAAAAACATCATTTATTATCTACTTAAATATAATTTAACTAATTAATGATAAAAACAAACTGTAGAATACAAGTAGTTATAAAACTATAAAAAATTAATAAATTTTACATCTAAAACATCATATAATTTGAAACAAAAAAATTTCTCTAAAACAGCAACTATTTTGAAACGAAAGGAGTACTTATTATGATTAACTCTCGTAGACTTTGTCAAAATCTTTTGAGTAAATGGAGGTGTTGATATAGACTACCAAATGTGTTATTGAGAAAGGGTGTCACGCGGTGGTATTCGAATTTGACTGTTCAGAATTGTTAAAAATGTTTTCTTCCATGTTGGATGAGTTTTCTTGCCGTAAAAGTCATTTTTATTATTTTTTTCGTTGATTTTTGGATTTATTAATGTCTGTATTGATTTTTTTTGCAAAAGGGACAAGAAAACGAAACCTGTTTTTTTTCATACGTTTATAACTTAGTTCCAGTCTGATTTCTCTTCAGGGATGAGCCGGTTTTTATTTAGTTATTAATAAATGAGATCTGTCATATATATATATATATTGAGTATGAAGACAAGGGCTTGTGAGAGACATGCCTACCATGGCATTCTTATCCTCCATCTGACCATCTTACATATAAAAGTGATTTTTTATAATTATATTAAAATAATATGGGGCAAAACCCAAGTGATTTGTCGTTAGAAAAAAAAACCCAAACTAAGTTGTTTATATATTTATAATCAAACCCATCTAATGTTCCAGCCATTTCAGCCGCTTTTCACTCCTCCTACGACATCACAACCACCATCTCTTGCAAGTTTCAAAGTCTTCTTGAAATTTCCTTACCACTTGCTCATTTTGCTCATGTTCTGTTTTCCCAAAGTTAGAACAAAAATATTCCCCTCTGTGTATTATAATATATAGAGTTTGGTATTGTAAGGCATTCCAGAGTTGAATTCTTAACTGCTACGAAATCTGTGTGATAATTAATTACTAGTTGAATTTGTCATCCATATATATATAATTAATAAAATATTTCACTTATTTATTGAAGTCATCGTCTATCTTTTTCTTTATAACTGCATAAGACTACGAAATATAGTTCTTTTATTTGTTGAGGAGTTGTTATGTAGGTTCAGACTAGATATTGATTTTTTTTAAGTGTGTAATTATCCAAACACTCTCATTTGACTAGTCAAAATAATGTTTTGCTTTAGACCCATTAAAAACTGGATAAATTGGCTACTCGACGGTTATACTCACCATAAAAAGATTATCCGAATGAAACCTTTAAAACGAAGTGGGATTTAAATGAACCCCCCCCCCCCCCCCCCGTAACAAAAACATGTAGTGGGATTTATATTATGTTTTAAACCCTGAGCTTTAAATTGTTAACGAATAAACCCTTATGTAACCTCTAAAACGAAGTTGCGTGAAACCATGTGTTTTTGAGTCTCTAAAAAAGACTGCATGGGGCTTTTTGAAACTGTAAAACGGGTTGGGGTGTTGTTGAAAGAGCAACAAGATATTCTCTTTATCAATTGAAAAAGAGGCAAGTGTTGAACAACCCTAAATAATAGTGGAATAACTATCTGATTAAAGGTGAAATTCAGAGTGGAAAATAGGTAGAGAGATCGACTCGTGGGTTAAAAATCGAGAAGGATTTGAGGATTTGAATAACTATTTGAATACAGAATTCAAATTGCGAATATAATTTGTTCAAAAACATCGATTTGCTCGGAATTTCTTCGTTCAACTATCCATACACAAGCCAATTCCATGAAAACATTACGAAGAAAACTACTAATTAAAACAGAAAGTAAAATTATTTAATTTTGTACTCAAAGTATACTAAACTCGTAGATTTTTCTTATAGAACATGAACATCCCCACCGTTTCTTTTTTAAATCTGATATAACAAAACACACCTTTCAGCTTCTGTTTAAGGGGACAAAAAGTTTTATTTGCTAACGGATAAAAGTTTAAGGAATGAACATAATAAATTTTTAAGGGTTTAAATATAGATCAGTGGAGAGTTGAAGGATCTTTCATTGATATTCCTTTTTTCAAAAAGCTATAAACGATGCCAGCGCCGATGCGGGGTATCACTAATATATAATATGGTTTAAGTCTATAAGACCATGTGGTATAAATGAAATTAACTTGACAGTACAAACGAGCACATGAGCCTTTTACACCACACAACCTCTATATAATACCAACGGCATCATTTCCAATGCATTTGAAAAGATTAAAAAAAAAACTAAAACGAAAAACAATGGAATTTGGTTATTCTCCTTCGCATGGTTTCCAAAACGCTGCGTTTTGGCGGATTGTTATCGGGTTACATTGTATATTTACACTTGTGCATACGGGGCTCTCAACGCCTCCGGAAGATCCCGTCAGATGTGTGTCAGGAAACACGGATTGTAGAGTCACAAACTCATACGGAATCTTCCCAGACCGGTCCACGTGTCGAGCCGCAAACGTGGCTTACCCAACAACCGAAGCCGAGCTCGTCTCTATCGTGGCAGCAGCCACTAAAGCCGGACGGAAAATGCGTGTAACAACTCGATATTCCCATAGCGTCCCTAAGCTCGCGTGCACGGACGGAAGCCAAGGATTGTTCATAAGCACAAAGTTTCTAAACCACACGGTGCGAGCGGATGCAAAGGCCATGACCATGACGGTTGAAAGCGGCATGACGCTTAGGCAGTTAATCGCTGAAGCGGCTAAAGTTGGATTGGCGTTGCCTTATGCACCGTATTGGTGGGGACTAACTGTGGGTGGTATGATGGGGACCGGAGCTCACGGAAGTTCATTGTGGGGTAAAGGAAGCGCGGTCCATGATTATGTTACCGAGATAAGGATGGTTAGTCCTGGTTCGGTCAACGATGGGTTTGCAAAGGTTAGAATTTTAAGCGAGACTACGACCCCTAATGAGTTTAACACGGCAAAGGTTTCTCTTGGCGTTCTAGGCGTTATCTCTCAGGTTAGATCCATTATATTTCATTTTTGAGTTTTACTACAAATCAAAATTATAACCCTTTCGAACTAAA
This sequence comes from Eutrema japonicum, assembly GCA_030161315.1. NCBI lineage: Eukaryota > Viridiplantae > Streptophyta > Magnoliopsida > Brassicales > Brassicaceae > Eutrema > Eutrema japonicum. The sequence goes on along the minus strand of BSQW01000010.1, from coordinate 47,327,653 downwards.
ACAATTGTTTCAATATATATACACATATGTAAATAATTTATTTATTTTTGAACAGGTGACTTTTGATTTACAACCGATGTTCAAGAGATCATTAAAGTATGTTATGAGAAACGATTTGGATTTTGATGATCAAGCCTTGACATTCGGGGAAAAACATGAGTTTGCGGATTTCGTATGGTTACCAAGCCAAGGCAAAGTTGTGTATCGAATGGACGACCGAGTAGAGGTCAACACGTCGGGCAACGGTTTGTATGATTTCTTCCCGTTCCGTTCGCAACCCTCTGCAGTAATAGCCACCATAAGATCATCAGGTTCCTAGCTATCCTTATTTCTAAAGCTTTTTTTTATGGGTTCGAGTTTATGTAGAAGTCAAAAATTAAAGGTACGATCTCGTGCATCACATTTTCCCTAAACATAAGAAAACATTATCTGAACCTATCTTTGAAGAAGTGACAGATGTAATCAGGTGGTTCTTGAATTTGTGTTGTATAAACTGATAACTCTTCAACCCCTGTTCTGGATACCAAAACTTATTGTTGAATGGTAGAAAATTAATGGTTTGGCAAAAAACTATCTGGAAGAAAAATATTATATATATACCATTATACGTTGACATATATTAGTTTTAAATAAAATTATATCAAGTGAAGATTCCAATATATACATCATGTATAATACATGTCTCTGACTTTTACATATTAAAAGAAATTTTAGAGAGATATTAAAATAGAAATTGTAAGTTTTTTTCTTTTAATTTATTTTCTTTGTATAATAATAATTTTAGAGGAGATGCAAGAGACGTTCAGAGATGCGAATGGGAAGTGTGAAGCAGCCACACTAATTTCATCTACACTGTTTGCTACCTCATACGGTTTGACAAACGATGGTAATTTTTTTTTTCCGTTTACGTTTTGGTTGATTTGACATTAAATACATTTACTCAATCCCACCTTTATTTTTCAAATATTCAACTGCACTATAGGAGTTGTATTCACCGGCTATCCGGTTATTGGAAGCCAAAACCGTATGATGTCGTCAGGATCATGTCTAGATAGCTTTGAAGATGGATTAAACACGGCGTGTGCATCGGATTCACGTATTAAAGGCGAATTTTTTCATCAAACATGTTTCAGTATTCCTCTCACGCAAGTCAAAAGTTTCATCAACGACATCAAATCTCTTGTCAAGATTGAACGGAAATCTCTATGCGGACTTGAGCTTTATTACGGTATTCTAATGCGTTATGTCACATCATCTCCGGCTTATCTTGGAAAAGAAACGGAAGCCTTAGACTTTGATCTAACGTATTACCGAGCCAAAGATCCGTTAACACCGAGACTCTACGAGGATTTTTTCGAAGAAATCGAGCAAATTGCGTTGTTCAAGTATAATGCATTGCCACATTGGGGTAAGAATAGAAACCTAGCATTCGATGGAGTGATTAAAAAGTACAAAAACGCACCCGCTTTCTTGAAAGTAAAGGAGAGTTATGATCCGAACGGTTTATTCTCCAGCGAATGGACGGATCAAATCCTAGGGATCAAAGGAAACGCGACGATTGTAAAAGATGGATGTGCATTGGAGGGATTGTGTATTTGTTCGGAGGATGCTCATTGTGCTCCGACCAAAGGCTATTTGTGTCGACCGGGAAAAGTTTACAAAGAGGCTAGGGTTTGTACACGTGTCGGTGATATAAACGCGTAAGTGTGGTTCAGTCAGTAATTTATTAAACTTCATTGCTTCTTACACCACAAAGCCCCATCGTATTAATCAGTTGGTCTAAATATTATTTTATTATGACAAGTATGTTGTTGTAATAATTATAATGTATTGGTCAAAAAAAATAAAATAATAATTCTAATGGGGAATGATAACAATTGGAATTGAAAAATAAATATACAGCTAATTATTTATAGTATGCTCTTGCGATAATTTTAAAGTAGTCGTTTTCTTTTTTGAGTAATTTTCAAAAATACCACTAAGATAAATTTTCGTTCCAAAAATACAATCACTAGTTTAAAAACAAAAAATTATTTGTGTCGACCGGCAAAAGTTTACAAAGAGACTAGGGTCTGTACAGCATAAATGTGGTTCAGTCAGTAATTTATTAAACTTCATTGCATCTTACACCAGAAAGCCCCATCGTATTAATCAGTGGGTCGATATATTATTTATTATGACAAGTATGTTGTTGTAATAATTATAATCTTGTACGGTAAAAATTGAAATTGAAAAATAAATATACAGTATAGTATGCTCTTTTTATTTTTTTGACTAACAGTATAGTATGCTCTTGCGATAATTTTATAGTAATCGTTTTTTATTTAGGGTCATTTTCAAAAATACCACTAAAATAATTTTTCGTTCCAAACATATCATTATTTAGCTTTTTATTTCCAAAACTACCATAAACATTGTTTTTTCCACAAATACCATAAAACTAAAACTAAACTTGTAACCTTCAAAACTAAAATTTAAACCCAAAATAATGAATCCAAACCCAATAATTTAAATTATAAACTCTTAAAACTCATTTTTAGTGTTTGTACTATTTGTGAAAAAAATCATTTATTGGTAAATTTTGGAGGAAAAAACTAGTGATGGTATGTTTAAGAGATAATTACATCAATAGACACTTTTATCACTTCACATTACATTAATAGGCACTTCTAACTATGTAGTCACTTTGTATTAGTGAAAAGTCTTTTATACCCTCTAAAACAATATTTCACTCATGGTTTCGGTGGATACAATGTGGTCGACACGGATAAAAAATACAAAATCTGAGTAAAAGTAATTATTATCCCCACATATTTTGTTTTCTTATTTTCAATATTTTGAAAGGCATAAAACAATTTATTTGGTTATAACGAATTATAATTTTATTTTTTCTATATTTTAAAACCTATTTTGCTACTTATAATTTAGGGGTCAAACAAAAAAAAATTAAGAAAAAAAAACATTAGTCTAGTCATGACAAAACCATAAATCCATTGGATGATGAATTGTGGACGATGTAATATGGACAAATTGGTGACTGCATATCAATGTATTTGAAATTCATATATTTAAGTTTAAAAATGTTTTCTCTTTGAAAGCACATTAAATCCAAACAATATTAAAACCATCTAATCGCACTAGTTTCACAATTTATACGTTTGCATATCACTAATCTAAACAACATTGATTTTGTTTCTAAAGGTTATTTGTAACATCAATTATAATAGATATTTGTATAAAATATCAGTCCACGTCGATATGTACATAAAAAATAGTCATGCTATCATGTACATTGATTCATTATTTGTACATGAAAAATTGTTCATTCTCGTTTGAGCGAATTTCGAGAACAATAACACATAAATTCAGTATGGTGGACATGTTTCTGTGTACCAATTTTAATTGATATTTGTGTAAAATGTTTATCAACGTCGATATGTCAATGAAACATTGTCCACGTCCATATGTCCATATTACAATGTGTACAATTCATCATTCAAATGGATTTCTAATTAAATTTCTGATTTTTTTTAAAAAACAATTCTTGTTTGAAACATAAATTATAGTAAAATGGATTTTTTTTTAAATGACAAAATAAAATTATAATTCATTCTAACAAAAAACAATTATGTATTTCACAATATAAAAAATATAAAACAAAATAGATGGGAAAAATAATTATTTTCTCTAAGATCTTTAATATATTATTCGTCTACAACATTACATCCACTATTATTATATACATGCAAGACAATTTCACATTTAATGAAAATAAACAGTGTTAAAAATGTTCTAATAGTAAAAAGTGATTGTTTTGTAAGAAAAAGTAGTGAAATTATCTTCTGGTGTAAATTATTCTATGTATATTTAAAACTAAAATTCATTTTAGTGGTATTTTATTTTTTATTTTTTGTGACATATAGTTTTAGTTACAAAAAAAAAATTGAAAAAAAAATATACAGCTAAAAAGACTTTGTGAATATATGTGATGTTGTAGGAAAGGTCACAGTGAAAGTCAAAGTCAAAGTCCCGTGTCTTGAAACTCTTTGAGAAGTTTCTCGAATTCGTCCAATCTGTGTCCCCAATCGCTCTTGATCTCTAACGGCCTCACGTTACTGTAATCAACAGCGTTATCTCTAATGGACTCGCCCGCAGAAGATGACAGCTCCACAAATCTTATCTTCTTCTTCTTCGATCTCTTCCTCTGAGCCGTCGCTCTCTGAATCGCCCAGAGCACGTCTGATCCACTAATTTCCTTTTCCTTCGGGACCGGTTTATCCTGGTTCGATTCGGCGGAGCGGAGGAGGATTTGTTGGCCTAATCCCCCGACGGATTCGGATGTTTGCGACTTCGTCGGGATGTTACAAAGTCGACGGTGGATTCCGTCGTAATTACGCGGCGGAGGCTGTGAATAGCCGACATAGACTGCTCCGGTTCGTCCCCTGATAAATTGAACCGGCATCGGCGCCGGTTTTACGGTCCACATCGTAACTCCGATTTCTTGTGCGAATTTATCGCCGTCCCCTTTTCTGCGGTGGTTGAGAGAATCCATCCAGTCCACATATAGTAGTTAACTGTAGCTTATTGGGCTTTTTAGATAAGGCCTATTATATATATTGAGTTTTGTAACAGCCCAATATAAGTTTTTGTAACAAATAAAAAACGAAAGTAACAGAATTAATTGATTACACGCGAGGACTATAGAGTAGGTAAGCATCACCATGGTTACGGTTAATGCGGTTTAGGTTATTTAACTATCGATTACGGTTATAAATTTTTTTAATTTTAATCTTAACCGTTTAATATACGGTTAAAATGGTTACGGTTAAATACGAGTCCGGTTAATACGATTACGGTTAGATATGGTTATGGTTACTTGATGATAATAAATAGTTAATATCATGATTTATAATTAAATAATTATAAATTTTATAAACTAACATAATAAAAAATAAAAAAATATTTATTTGATGAATGACGATGATCAATATGTTTACAGTTTTTTTTATTTAGCTTCATTATGAGATTTAGCTTTATTTGTTTAATTTTGTTGTATATGTGAAATTTAAATTTAAAATTTTTTGTTTGCCTCCCAAATTTTGTTGTAGTGGACAAACATATATCTATTATCTTAAACCATTAAAAATAGTTACTTGAAATGAGTATTAAGAGAAATCATAAAAATAAAATAAAAATGAAAACAAATAACTAGAAGTCTATAACTAATATTCTAAACAATTTTATTAATAAGGGTAAAATAAACTAACTAAATTTTTTATTAGTTTGTTTTAAAATATTCCAAAATACATTTTATTAATCTATAACCTAAAGAGTAAGTAAACTATTACAACAATCTAGTTAAAAAAAAAAGTTAAAAAAAATATTCACTATTTTCGGATCTGGTTGTTGATACATCACTATCAATATTTTCTAGCTCTTCTTCATTGTCTCGAATGTATTCTTGTTGTCTATATTCGGCTCTAGTCCAATCGTCAAGATACGTTTGACTTTCGAGAAAATCTGGACTCATTATTAATTATAATTATTAGTATATATAATTTTATTTTTAAAACAGTTACGGTTAAAATTTTACGGTTTAACCTTGCAATTAACCAACGGTTTTGATACGGTTACGGTTAATTAACGGTTACGGTTAATAATTTTTTAACCATAACTAATATATTTTTACGGTTAACGGTTACGGTTTTTAACCGTCTGACACGGTTACGGTCTGGTTACGGTTTGAAAATGGTACGGTTACGGTCCGAAATACGGTTACGGTTCCATTTTGGTCATGCCTAAGAGTAGGGGCCGGGCAAAAAATTCGTATCCGAAAATCTGAACTAGTACCGAACCAAAAATACATGAACTGAATCTGATCCAAATTTTTAAAATATTCAATCGGATTCTAAATTCCTATACCCGAAGAACTGAATCTAAACCAATATCGAACCGATAACCGAATGGGTATCCAAAATATCTTAAATGTAATTATATATCCAAATATATTAATTATATCTAGACTTGGTATAACCTAAATACCCAAAATTACAACTATAAATCCGAATATATTAATTATTTTTTGGGTATTTCGGGTATTTGAGATATATTTTTGATATTATGAGTATATCGAATACATATATTTTGTTTTTTCTGGATTTTTCGAGTATTTTGGATACTTTTGGTTTGAAAGTATATTGGTTTTATTGAAATGAATATTCATGTTTTTATGTTTTGTCTCGGATTTTGGGTTCTTCGGGTTTTTCGGATATTTTGATACTTTTGGATACTTTCGGATCCGGATCCGAACATATCCGAAAAATTTTGGATCTTAAAAAATACATGATTCGATCCGAACCCTATCCAAAATTTTAAAATATCTGATCGGTACCTAAATACCCGATCCAAACTCGATCCGATGATCTGAGCGCACACGAGACCACTGTATAACTATATGAAATTAAAATGTAGCAAATTATTGAAACTGTATATTTTTGTCATTAAATTATAAATCCTCCTTTGTTCTTCCATACATGTGTATATGGGGATCCTGTCAAAAAGTCCAGAGGAGGAGTCTGGGAGAGACTTACAAGAATTGGAATAGGAAGAACTGGATCATGGATGATGACAAGAGATTTTAATGAGTTGGTTGACCCGTCAGAGAAAATTGGAGGAGCAAGTAGGAAAGATGAATCATGTCAGGAGTTTAGAGCAATGCTTCAAGCTTGTGGAATGTGGGAAGTTAAGCACACTGGATACCAATATTCCTGGTATGGAACGAGGAACGATGAGCTAGTGAAGTGTAGACTGGATAGAACATTATCCAACCAGGCTTGGAGTGAGATGTTCACACAAGCACAAGCAACATACCTGCAAAAAGTCAGCTCATACCATAGTCCACTGATAACCTGTCTTATGGGAGAGCAAAACAAGAAGTGGGCAAGCTTTAAATATGACCAGAGATGGGTCCAAAAGGAAGGGTTCAGAAAGGAAGTGGTGAGAGCATGGCAGAAGGGAAACCAAAGGAACCCTGCTAGTCTCATGGAACGTATCAAAAGCTGTAGAAAGGCCATTTCAGGCTGGAAAAGAAGAAACAAACCTAACTCAGCAATCAGGATACAAGAGCTCCACCATCAAATTGATATGGCAATAAGACAAGCCACTATGGACCGGAATGAGGTCACGCGGTTGAAAAGAGAACTTCATCAAGAGTATCAGAATGAAGAAACATTTTGGATGATGAAGAGTAGAGTGACATGGCTGAGCAGTGGAGATAGGAATACAAAGTTCTACCATGCTGCCACAAAGAATAGGAGAGCCCAAAACCGTATCAAGAGCCTAATAGATGAGCAAGGAAAGGAGTGGTTTGCTGAGAAAGACATGGAAAATGTGGCTGAGAACTATTTCAAACTTCTATTTACTTCTGAAGATGTAGGATGTAATAGGAGGGTGCTGGAGAATATAAATAGAGATAATTCATGAATATCTTATGAGCAAAATGCTTTGTTAAAAGCTCCTGCAACCCGAGAAGAAGTTAGAAAAGCTGTCTTTGGGATAAACCCAAGTAAGTGCCTTGGACCAGATAGAATGAATGGGTATTTTTATCAGCAATTCTGGGAACAAATAGGGGATGAAGTGACTGGGATGGTTCAACAATTCTTCAGATCTGGGCAATTGGAGGATGGGCTTAATAAGACTAACATATGCTTGATCCCCAAGAAGATCAAAGCTGCCAAAATGGGGGAGTATAGACCAATAAGTCTCAGTAACGTGGCCTACAAGATCATTGCAAAGGTGATGGCCGAAAGGTTAAAAAAACTACTACCATCAATCATCTCAGATACGCAAGCTGCTTTTGTGAAGGGCAGGCTCATCACGGACAATATACTGGTGGCGCATGAACTTCTCCATGCCTTGAAGTCCAATAACAAATGCTCAGAGGAGTTCATTGCGGTAAAGACAGACATATCTAAGGCCTATGATAGAGTGGAGTGGTCTTTCCTAAAGATGGCTCTTGCGACTCTCGGTTTTGAAGAATGGTGGATCCAACTGATCATGGAATGTGTAACAACTGTTAATTATCAGGTGCTCATCAATGGACAACCATATGGAGACATAAAACCCACCAGGGGTCTTAGATAAGGTGACCCCTTGTCCCCTTACCTCTTTGTAATATGTACTGAGATGTTGGTGATATTGTTAATGGAAGCAGAAAGAGAAGGCAAGATTACAGGTCTTAAGGTGGCTAGACATGCCCCCCCCCCCAGTATCTCACTTACTATTTGCTGATGACAGCATGTTCTATTGTAAGGAGAATGAAGAGGAATTACGACATCTAGTTAAGATACTGGATGACTATAGTCTTGCTTCTGGGCAGAGAATAAACTACCAAAAATCCAGCATCTACTTTGGTAAGAAAATCCATGAGGATAGAAGAGAAGAGATAAAAATAAAATTGGGGATTGACCAAGAAGGGGGCGAGGGAGTTTATCTGGGTCTGCCTGAATCCTTTGGAAGCTCTAAGGTGTCAATTTTAGGTTATCTCATAGAGAAGATGAGTCAAAGAGTCTCAGGTTGGCAGAATAATTTCCTTACACAAGGTGGGAAAGAAGTACTCCTAAAGGTTGTAGCCTTTGCACTACCTACGTATATGATGGGCTGCTTCTTACTCCCCAAAACAGTTTGTAAGCAAATTGCCTCAATAATGGCGGAGTTCTGGTGGAGTAATGATAAAGATCGAAGAGGCATGCACTGGAAGTCTTTGGGTCAATTGAGTAAGGCCAAAAAGGAAGGAGGCTTAGGGTTTAAAGATATAGAAGAATTCAACATAGCATTGTTGGGCAAACAACTATGGCGAATGCTGACTAAGAAAGAAACTCTGATGGCAAGAATTTTTAAAGCAAGGTACTTCCATAACTCTGATCCTTTGAATGCCAAGTTAGGATCGAGACCTTCCTATGCTTAGAGAAGTATTCATGAGGCACAACATTCTAATAAGGAGAGGAGCAAGGGCGGTTATAGGAAATGGTGATCAGACGTTAATAAGGAGAGACCCCTGGGTTGAGAGAACCCCTGCGAGACCAATTAGAGCAATCAGGTGGGTCCCCTCACTTCATAATATCCTCCCTTCAATCTCTAAAGTGAAAGATCTGATGCATCCGTGTAGGCGAGAATTGAATAGGGATCGATTAGATGCCTTATTTAACGCGGATGATAGACAAAGAATTGAGGAAATCAGACCAGATGGACATGAGAGTAAGGATACATATTGCTGGGACTTCACAAGATCATGTCATTACACTGTAAAATATGGATACTGGGTGGTGACTAATGCCCTAACTGAAGCCAACTACCCAATTGAAGTCAACCAGCCGAGTCTTGATCCTTTCTATCAACTGGTGTGGAAAACAGAGGCAAGTCCTAAGGTACAACATTTTCTCTGGAAATGTATGAGTAACTGTATATATGTTGCAACCAATTTAGCCCACATACATATAGCAAGGGATCCGATATGTAGTCGGTGCCAAACAGGAGAGGAAACAGTGAATCATCTATTGTTCCAATGCCCTTATGCTAGGTTGATTTGGGCACTATCACCTGTCTCGGCTCCACCTGCAGGAGAAATGTATCGGTCATTCTACTCGAACCTGCATAGAGTGCTAACAATATCACAAAGCCAGTCCCAAGCATCAGACGCTGAGAAGCTGGCCCCATAGATTATGTGGAGGTTGTGGAAGAATAGAAATGATTACATCTTCAAAGGACAAGACTACAACGGTCTGGAGACAGTGAGAAAAGCAACAAAAGATGCAGAGGAATGGGCAAATAGAAAGGAGGCTGAAGACAAGAGGTACCATGCTAGTTCTCCTTGTAGGATCCGGTCTAAATGGAACCCACCTCCACAGGATTGGCTTAAGTGTAATGTTGACGCAGCCTGGTCAAACCAAAGTAATCAAAGTGGAATAGGATGGGTTCTTAGGGATCACCAAGGAAACATGCTTTGGATGGGAGCTAGATTACTTCCACAGGTGAGGACGGTCTTGGAAATTGAGGCTGAGGCGTTGAGATGGGCTATTCTGGTCATGACAAAATTCAATTACCGGAACATAATCTTCGAGTCTGATGCCAAGACGCTTATCGAAGCAATGTCAGATGAAAACCCATGGTCCATCCTCAATGTTGTTCATCAAGATATACATTACCTCATATCCCGAATTGACTCTCATAAGTTGATGTTCTCCCCGCGTGAAGGCAATGGAGTGGTAGATAGGATAGTTAAGGAGGCTTTTTCATTTATGAATAATGTCCTGAAGCTGTATTCTAGTATGTCAAACTGGATTATTCCCTTTATTGAGGAAGATAAGAATGCTTTGTAATAGGTATTTGGAGTAATATGAGTTGAAGTTGAGCCAAAAAAAAAAAAAATTATAAATCCTCCTTTTTATATTAAAGTACTCTTAGAAAAGTAGCAAATTATTGACGATAATTCGTCTAAACATACATATTTCTGGGTAACATTAAATAAAAAGCTACATTTTATAGAAAGGTAGATATATAGTTGACCTATGACAGCTTGTCACGTGACTTCACTACCCAAGTGTATCAATAACTAAAGTTATGTCACGTGAACCGGATACTTGTGAACCGAGTCACCCCAAGGGTTACCCACCAGTGACTCGTTCGCCGGAATCGTTCTCAACGCTCTCCACACAATACTGTTGCATTTAAAACCCGACCCGAACGCCAACTGCCAGACCCGATCTCCTCGCTTGACCCGGCACTTAGCCTCCACATAAGCCAGCTCGTACCACAGGGATGAGCTGGAAGTGTTACCAAACCGGTGCAAAGTCATCCGAGACGGCTCAAGATCAAACTCACTGAGTCCAAGACCTTTTTCAACAGCGTCAAGTAACGCTCTACCTCCGGCGTGAATACAGAAATGCTCGAAACATAATTTAAAATCCGGAATATATGGACTAATTTTTAACCGGAAAAGCTTACTCTTTACTATAGAGAGGATAAACCGGAGCTTTTCAGATAAAGGCAGAACAAGCGGACCAAGTGCGCTTAGATTCGTCTTTAACGTGTCACCAGCGACAACGGTTAGTTCTTTAGATAGTGAGACTCCAACAATACCTTTGTCGTCTTCTTTCTGGTCAGCACAAGTGTAATGTTTATCGCTTGCGCCTTTGTGAGTCCTTACGAGTTGAGTCAACTCGTACTTGGACTGGACTCTGTCCTGGCTCCGGTTTGAGAGCAAAACCGCTGCACCGCCTACTCGAAATAGACAGTTAGGGACTAACATGGACCTGTCGTTGCCTCGATACATGCTCAGAGTCATGTTCTCAGTGCTAACAATGACTGCATACGTATTATGGTTTGCTTTAAGTAGATTTGTGGCGAGATCGACGGAGATTGCACCGGCGCTGCATCCCATACCGGAGAGATTGTATGTTTTGACGTCGGTTTTGAGCTTGTACCGGTTTACGATCATGGACGAGAGAGATGGGTTAGGGTTAAACAAGCTACAATTTACAATGAAGATTCCGATTTCTCTCGGTTCGACTCCGGTTTTCTTGAATAGCGAGTTAAGAGCTCCGAAGATGACTAATTCGGCTTCATGTCTCGCCTCGAACATTGATGGTGTTGGTGGGGAGGTTAACATGCAACGTGGGGCGTACGTATCATCTCCTAAACCGGACCGGTTTAGGATCCTCGTCATGAATTGGATTGTTTCTTCGGTGTAGAGTTGAGCACCTTTGGCCATGTTGAAGAACGTTTCGGATGAGATTTTGCAAGAGTCGGTGGGTTGGTGACATGAGAAGTCGACGAGGTAAACCGGTTTGGACCGGGTGGTTGAGTAGGCATAGAAGAAGATAGATATGATGAGTAAACTGATCTTGACCGGAAAAGAAGAGAAGAAGTCATGGTGAAAATGAAGTAGATGAAGTTGGGAGAGAGAAAGAACGAAAATCATAAGCAAAGGAAGCTTGAAATTTGCCATTGAGATGAACATATGAGAAACATTTGGTTATTGGGTGGGTTTTAATTTATAAGAGCATCATTATTGGAGAAACCCATTTGGGGTTTTTAATGATTATTTAATTAATAAACTTAAGTTAAGAAACTTAGTTAAGAAACTAGAGAAAAAACATGTTTATTGGGAGAACCCCTAATAGGGTTCTTAACAAAAAAAAAAATTATAACATTAAAATTTGAAACATACATTTGATTTAACATGAATCTTTTTTAAAGTTGTAAAAAAAGTTTAGAATTTTAAAGTTGAAATTATGAATTTTTTTTTTTTTAAGTTAAGAATCTTTTTTTTTAAGTTAGAGTTAAGAAAATCTGGAAAAAAAAATTTGGCAAAAAAAAAAAAAATCCAGCGAATTAGGGGTTGACACGTGGCTATGAACAGTGTAAGAACCCCATTAAAACCCGTATCTAAAAGTTCTTATTCAAGATACGTTTCTTAAAAGTTTCTTACACTATTCATATTTTTTATTAATATTTTTTTTTTAAGTGGGGATAAGAAACCCACTTTTCTTCAGCAATAATGATGCTGCATATATGAATAGTGGTGTGCGTTTTAGGGTATGAATAGTGGTGTGCGTTTTAAGGCTATCCTTTATAATAAAAATGTGGTAGCTAGCGAAAGTTGTATAAATAAATAATTAAATAGGCATATGTGAACACACTTTCAGCCCAAAATTTTGGTTATCCTTTTTTTTTTACATACAAAAAGCTGTCCCTTCTCTTTTTGTACCGTGTTGCATAAAAATTATTGCGGTACAAGAACACTATATTAACCGACTTCTCAATCACTTTTTTTAGGGGGGTTTTGGACGACCGGTTCAAACAAATTTAAAAATAGTTCGATACTCCGATCATGATTAATAGAGCAAATTTGTTTTTTTCCGGCAAAAAAGGTATCTCAACTCACTATTTAAGCATTTTAACCCATACTAATTGTTAACCTATTTATTACCAAACATAGATAGTCTTCTGATCGTTTCGCGTCGACTTTACGTGAAAGAAGTGTGTTAGAAGCATGTGATTCTCCTCAAATTGATGTATGTAGTTAAGGGTCCCTGTAGTTAACTAATGAATCCAAAAGAGAAAGGACTCCAAAGAGAGAGAGAATTTATTACGGATCAGTGTTTGGTTGGAGATTTGTCAGTCTATTTTAAAATTGTAGGTGAAGTGGTCAGTGGCTGGCCAAGTTGGAAGTGGACCAATGACAAACAAATATTGAGACAGTGTATTCGTACGTTTACGTTGTGTTAGTTGGGCCATTTAATTTTTTAAAACATACGTACGTATAAAGTCACAGTTATTTCGCAGCCGGATATTGTTGTATCCAACATCGTACAAACTCATCACAGTTCCTTAATTAAACTCATCACATTTTCCTTACAGAAGTACTTATCTTATATGCAGATGTTTATTATAAAGATGTCTATATTTAGGGCCCCTATATTTATGTTGTTTTGAATGATGATTGCAAGGAACAACAACACAATCACATTAACCGCACTAGATTATCATGAAAGATATGTTGTATTATATGTTTGCCGAACAAAGACGACGAATAACATATTTGGGGCGTGTAGAATGTTTTGTTCTTAAAATATTCGAATTACTTTATCGATCAAAAAAAAAAAAAATTGGAGGGGATAAAAAACAGGCATTTGAAAAGATTTGAATTTTGTATAGAATTTTTTTACAAATTGTTTTTTTGGTTTTAATGTTAAGAAACAAATTTGCTCTATTAATCATTATCGAAGTATCGAACTATTTTTAAATTTGTTTGAATCGGTCGTCCAAAAACCCCCTTAAAAAGTGATTGAGAAGTCGGTTTTAATTTTTTTACAAATTTTGATAGCTAGTATATGTTTTTAAGTCCGTATTCCACATTTGTTATGCTATATTTTGCTGGTTCCGGATTGCATTGTACGTACTATCGAAACCTATATATACATTATGGATTTTTTGTAACTTACTAGCAAAAAAATTGATAAAAACGACATGATTTTATCATGCCAAGTGGTTACAATCGAGTATTTTTATTCGAAGATGGGTATGAATATTCACTATGTACACTCTCGCTGCATCATATTTCACTGTTTACAAATACTATATCTATTTAGATTTTGATCAAAGAATTTTGGTTATTACCCAAAAAACAGTACTCAAATGTTCACAGCTAAGGTTTTGCAGTAATTCAGTATTGATCACCACGGTAGATATCATGCGGTTAGATGTTTTTATTTTAATTTTTTTACTGTTGTAGCAGAAATCGTTTTCTACTGTTGTGGCTGACTGAAGGTTGAAGTTGAATGATGACGAAAACGTAAAAGAAAAGCATGGATAACCTCGTTTCACATCAAGAAAAAAATTATTTGAATATTCTACGTACTAATTAATCTGCGTTTCTTTTAAAATAAGCCTTTACAAAACGTGCGAATTTCGATAGTGGAAGAAGAAGGTTTAAAAGAATTGGAGATAAATGCATTATGCATGAATCAATTTTTGGCAAAAATAAAATAAAAATAAATGCATGAATCAATCACAACTATTCAATTCAGAGCATTTAAACAGAAAATGTGATTAAAAATGAATAATTTACAATGATTAAGATGTTAACTTATTTTAGCCATAGGTCCCACTGTAGGATGACCTAATGCATTAACTACTAACCATAAAGTGACAAAAAAAGTATTAGCCATAGTTATTTGAATATGTGAATTAATTGGCATGTACGAGAGAACATCTGTTCCAATAACTATTGTGATGAGAGATGTTGTATTAATTTGGTGTTATGTTTTTGTTTTCAAGCTCGATCTCATGATGATCTATATTACCAATTATATCTTTTAACAAAAAAAAAACTTAAATCTAAAAATAACATTTTCTTAGATAAACCGATTACAAAACATATATGAATTCGAGACCAAACTGGAAAAACACACAGCTAAGGTTTTGCAGTAATTCAGTATTCGCCATCATGCGGTTAGATATTTTTATTTAATGAAAAAAATGGCAAAAATGAAAAATCAGAATTTAATGATAGACGTGGAAAATGTAAAAGACTAAACGAAGACTACAAGTGGAAATATTTTTTTAATTTTTTTTTTAGATTTCAAAAATGAAAAATCAGTTTTCGCCATCATACTTTTTAGATTTCAAAAATGAAAAATCCAAAATTAATCTCTACAAAAAAGTTGCGGTTTATCCCATCCCTCCATTGGTCATAGATCCGCCCCTGGTCTCTAGTCGACTACCAACTAACCACTTTAGACATCATACTTGTTAGTTCACGAGTATATATTTTTCGAGTCCATTGACATATACTTGTCCTTAAGAGGTGCAATCGAATCCCTGCACTTAAACTAGCTGGTCGAGCGGTCTATGATTTTTCTAAGCATTGTTATTTACGATATTTATTTTTTTAACTCTGCATTGTGTGTACGACGTCATATATGAGAGGAGTTTTGCAAAAGGTTAACCCCCCCCCCCAAAAACCAAACAAAAAATCGCTAATACAGATACGAATATGTGTGCTTATTCTGTTTTATAGAATATGTTGGGCTTTGGTGATGGAAAATTATGAGTATTAACTATGAGTATTAACTAGGTCCGTGCTTGGGTTAGTCAATTAGGAATTGGTTTTTTCTGTTGGGTTTTGGTTTAAGTTTAAACCGTTTTAACTTTGTAATTGCCCTAGTCTATATAAAGACAGGCATGTGTGAGGGTTTTTCTGTATCCTGGAAACTCTAGAGAGAAACTAGAGAGATATTTCTTGTTTTTAGAGAGATTGTGAGGAACCCTAATGCTTTGTAATCTGTGGTGATAGTGGATTACTGGAAAGCTCCAGGCCGAGACGTAGGATCACACACCGTGATCTGAACACGTTAAATCTCTGTGTCTTTTATTTATTGCTCAAGTTCCGTGATTATCTAGAGATAGGGATCAAATCTCATCAAAGTGGTACTAGAGCAGTGGTATCAACAAAGTGGTATCAGAACCTAGAGTTTTTACGCTTGGGAGCAATTGGACAGAGAAGTTCTGCAGGGATATAGGTTTTAGATTTGGATTGATAGCTGTAATCAAGGCATCAATCGGTTTAGGGTTTCAATCTGACAGCCTGGGAGAAAAAAGGTTGTCTGCGGGGCGAAGAAGAAGATCGCCCAGATCGCTCGGTATCAATCGACACCCCTCCTGGTATCGATCGATACGTTTGTTACGGGTTCGCAGAAAGGCGAAGGAAAGTTTGGTATCGATCGATACCCCATCTAGTATCGATCGATACGGTAGCAGAAGCGTGTTAAGAATTTTGTTTGATCGAGATGTCTTCAGAGAAGAAGCCGAAGGTGAAGATAACCATCTTCGACAGACAAAGTGATTTCTCTATGTGGAAGAGAAGGATGTTAGCTCACATGAATCTTCAGGGGTTGAAGGGAGAGCTAATAACACCAACCACTGAGCCGGATAAGCTGGTTATCAAGAAGGATGAATCAACGGAGGATTTCGAACAGAGACTTAAAGCAGAACAAGTCAAGAAAGGGGAGCTAGCAGAGAATGCCATGGATATTTTGACACTCCATCTAGGAGATCATGTCCTCAGGAAAACAGAGGAGTGCACAACAGCACGTGATCTTTGGACAGCACTAGAGAGGTTATACAACACCAAGACTCTACCGAGTCGGATTCATCTTTTGTATAAGTTCTATACATTTAAGATGGATGGGTCTAAGTCAATCGATCAGAACGTTGATGATTACTTGAAGACTGTTTTGGAGTTGGCTAGTGTAAAGGTTACAGTTGCGGATGAAGTGCAGGCAATTCTACTACTCAGTTCCTTGCCACCTCAATATGACTCCATGAAGGAGACATTGAAGTATGGTAGAGAGTCCATCTCTATTGAAGATTCGGTGAATGCGGCAAAATCAAAGGAAACTGAGCTTAAAGTTAAGGGTATATCGACTTCACAAAACACTGGTGAAGCGTATGTGGCTCGTGGGAGACAACAAAATAGGGATCAATGAAATTCTAGGAATCGAGGCAGAAGCAGGTCGAAATCGGGAACAAAAGTCACATGCTGGTTCTGCAAAAAAGGAAGGACATGTGATGGCCGATTGCTATGATTGGAAGAAGCGGAAATGCGGCGATGATGAAGATGCCACGGCAGCGGTTGTCATCGAAAAATCAGCAGGAGTTGATGCGTTATCAGTCTCGGAAACTTGGCATCTAGAGAGGTGGGTGATTGATTCGGGTTGTTCATATCACATGACCTCAAGGAGAGACTGGTTTGATACATTTGAGGAGCTCAACTCTGGACAAGTGCTACTGGGGGACGACTATTCTGTGGAGGTTAAAGGAATATGTTCCATCAATATAAAAGCATGTGGTGGCACGGTAAAGACATTGACGAATGTCAGGTATATTCCTAAGCTGAAGAGAAATCTAATATCTACAAGTACATTGGATAAGCTTGGGTTTGATCATGCTGGAGGCAAAGGAAAAACAAGGTTCTATAAGAATGGGAAGATGGGTCTTCAAGGCACCCTATGTGGTTCTTTATATTTTCTTGATGGAGAGACTGTGGTAGGACAGTCAAACATATGTGTTACCAGGAAACCAGCCAAAGACGAGACGGCTTTATGGCATAGAAGGTTGGGACACATGAGCATGAAGAATCTGATGATCTTGGTAAAAAGGGGCATCATTGACAAGAGAATGATTGGGGAGATGGATTTCTGTGAGAGTTGTGTAATGGGGAAGACCAAGAGACTGAGCTTCAACATTGGGAAACGCAATTTAGGAGAAGCGTTGAGATATGTTCACTCAGATCTTTGGGGATCTCCATCGGTTACTCCAAGTATCTCTGGTAAGCAGTATTTTCTGTCTATCATTGATGATTATACTAGAAATGTGTGGGTGTTCTTCTTGTCTGTTAAGAGTGAAGCTTTCACAAAGTTCTGTGAATGGAAGAAACTGGTTGAGAATCAGATAAACAAGAAAGTGAAATGTCTGAGAACAGACAATGGGTTGGAGTTTATGAACAAAGACTCCAACGGGTTTTGCAAGCAGCATGGGATTGAGAGGCACATGACTTGTGCATATACTCCACAGCAAAATGGAGTTGCAGAACGCATGAACCGAACAATAATGGAGAAGGTGCGTTGTATACTGGATGAAAGTGGCTTAGGTGAATAATTATGGGCTGAGGCGGTTAGAACAGCTGTGTACCAAACTAATAGAAGCTCATCATCGACCTTAGATGGCGGTATTCCTGAGGAACTTTGGCTGGAAAGAAAGTCGGGTTATGGACACATGAGAAGATTTGGGTCATTGGTCTATGTTCATGTAGATCAAGGGAAGTTAAGACCAAGAGCTATGAAGGGAATTTTCATAAGCTATCCGGAAGGAGTCAAGGGGTACAAGGTATGGCTCCTGGATGAATCAAGATGTGTGATTAGCAGGAATGTAGTCTTTGTGGAAGATACAATATTCAAAGACTTGAGGAATAAAGTCTCTGTGGAAGAGACTGCGCAGAGGAGCCCGACCTCTGCGAGAGTATCGATCGATACCATCCCGAGTATCGATCGACACGGACAAGTATCGATCGATGCCATCCTGAGTATCGATCGACACGGACAAGTATCGATCGATACCATCCCAAATATCGATCGACACCGAGGAGGAGCAGATGCGACAACTTCTGTTACTGAAGACAATGGGCAAGTTGGATCTTCAGGTGGAGCTGTTGGAGATCAGGAAACTGATGAAGTACCTCTAGAAGATTGGGAGTTAGCTCAAAACAGGTCTAAACGAGCAACAAGACGACCTGAACATCTTGGTGATTATGATTTAGCGAGTTTCGCCTTAATCGCTGCTGTCGAGATGAGTTCTGAAGAACCTAAGGACTATCAGGAAGCTGTTGAAAGCAAGGATAAAGCTTTCTGGAATGGAGGTATGGATGAAGAGATGAGTTTTTTGGATAAGAACAAGACTTGAAGGTTGGTTAAAAGACCAAAAGGTAGAAAAGTGATTGGTTGCAAATGGGTTTACAGGTTGAAGCCGGGTATCCTAGGGGTAGAAAAACCGAGATATAAAGCTAGATTGGTAGCCAAGGGTTATTCTCAGAAAGAAGGTATTGACTATCAAGAAGTGTTTGCTCCGGTTGTGAAGCATGTTTCTATCAGGTTTCTTCTATCGGTTACAGCAAATATGGATCTGGAATTGGAGCAGCATAATGTTAAGACTGTGTTTCTTCATGGTTTACTTGAAGAGGAGATCTATATGGAGCAACATGAAGGTTTTGTGGTTAAAGGAAAAGAGGACCACGTTTGCTTGTTGGAAAATGCATTGTATGGACTTAAGCAAGCTCCAAGGCAATGGAACAAGTGTTTTGATCAATTTGTGATTGTGAAATATTTGTTGAGCAGTAGATTTGAGATGAAAGATCTAGGAGCTGCAAGAAGGATTCTTGGGATGGATATTGCGAGGGATCATGGAGGTGGAGTTCTCACCTTGTCTCAATCTGGTTACATCAAGAAGAGTCTGCAGGTATTCAATATGGATGAAGCTAGATCAGTTTCTACACCTATCGGTTCGCACTTCAAGTTGACTGTTGTAAAAGATGATGAAGCAGAGACAATTTTGGATGATATTCCATACTCTAATGCTATTGGGAGTATCATGTATGCGATGTTAGGAACTATGTGTGATCTCGCGTATGCGGTTGGCTTGGTTAGTAGGTTCATGAGTAAGCCAAGCATGATATATTGGACTGCTGTGAAGTGGGTGCTAAGGTATTTGAAAGGTGCCCAGGATCGAAAGATTGTGTTCAGGTTGACAAAGGTACTTCCTATATGGAGAAGTTTGAGAATACTTTGAGTTTTCTCAACTTAGAAGAGCACTAAGGTGTTGGACTGTCTGGAGCGGCACATGAATGCAAAGATGAAGAAGTTATACTCGGAAATGATTGTCATCAAGGTGGAGTTTTTTGGGCTTTGGTGATGGAAAATCATGAGTATTAACTAGGCTCGCGACTTGGGTTAGTCAATTAGGAATAGGTTTTTCCTATTGGGTTTTGGTTTAGGTTTAAACTGTCTTAACTTTGTAATTGCCCTAGTCTATATAAAGACAGGCATGTGTGAGGGTTTTTCTGTATCCTGGAAACTCTAGAGAGAAACTAGAGAGATATTTCTTGTTCTTAGAGAGATTGTGAGAAACCCTAATGTTTTGTAATCTGTGGTGATAGTGGATTACTGGAAAGCTTCAGGCCGAGACGTAGGATCACACACCGTGATCTGAACTCGTTAAATCTCTGTGTCTTTTATTTATTGCTCAAGTTCTGTGATTATCTAGAGATAGGGATCAAATCTCATCAAAGTGGTACCAGAGCAGTGGTATCAACAGAACAGATTCACAAAAGTAGGATTTTCTCTCAGATAAGAACTCAGTTCAAAAACAAAAAAAAACGACCAGAAACAAGATCTCACATGCATAATGGTCAAGGCTTCGGTTTTGTTCTATTCGATTTAGATGACCCACCAGCTCAAAAACACCTCTCGAAGTCGGTATGAATGAACCAAGAGACCCCAGTTTCCAAAAAAATGACATAAGATTCTGATCTCTTATACGTTCATTTCCATTTTTGAATTCATTGAATAATCTTTATACCTATTTCAAACAACTAACACCTATAATCATATTTCACAATATTTTTACACTCTCAAAAACAGAAAAAAAAAAAAAAAAAAAAAAAAAAAGGGGGAGCGAAAGGGAGGTAAGTAAAATTTACCAAGGCAAAGAAGAGAGACGTGAACCCCAAGCATCTGGTCCTCTTCTTCCTTCATCTTGATTACTTACAAGAGGTTTCTTTGTCGATTTGCTTAACTGAAACAATGGATGCTTACGCAGCCTCTGAACAGTCCCAATATTTTCAGTTGTATGATCGTTTCTCTTCTCAGTGTTCCAAAACTCTTTTTCATTGTCAGCCTCTAGCCTACACAGAGTAGCCACTCTCAAGAACTTAGGGTTACTGTTGGGTTTCTCAGGGCCCAATATCTCTGAGTGCTGTGATTCCCATTCTTCTGATGGATCTGATGTTTGTTTCTCGATCCACCATGCTTTCGCATCTGCGTTTTCCCTCTCTTTGAGGTTCATTAAGATCAAAGTCTTGAGAAAGTTCATCACTTGTACCGCGTGGATCAATGCAGTTAGAGGATCTGCCATCTACAGTTTCAAAGCATTTTCATGAGAATTAAAAAAACAAAAAAAGGATCAAAGCTTTCATTACAAGGAAAAGCATTTTTTTGACTGACTTGGGTCATGTTTGGAGCGAAAACCATAGCTACATTGCGAGCATTCATTTTGTTGAACTTTTCATGCTCCACCACGTCAGCCATTAGACCGATGGCCCAATCGAGAAGCGCAGATTCAACCGGAGGAAGAAGAGTCACGAGCCTGCTACATTCTTCTTCTGTGTTACACTTCATCACTTGCTCTGGTGTCAACACATCAAGCACTCCTGTAGGTAGCTCCCTAAACCACGCCTGATTCAATAAAAATGACGGGAAACAAAAAAAAAATCAAACCTTTTATACCTAAAATGTGGAAGAACCCTAAATATTTGTTATTTTTTACACCTTTATTAAACCCGCCAAGCAATGAACGTCGATTCCACGCGGTACCACGCCGCGGTTTAGCTGTCTTCGGACATGCTCTTCTTTGCCGTTGTCCGGATTTATTCGGAATATTCCTTCAGCCTTAAGGCAACAAACAATCACACATAATATCATGCAGGATTCTTAATTTTGACTCGAATGTAATCCGAAATTGTTATGAATAAGAAAGACTTACTTTAAGACCTCCTTCTGTGTAAAGACGTTTCTGCATCCTGAGAAGGATCGTTGGGACGCTATTTCCTCTGCTGTCGTAAGAGCATTGCATCGACTTCGCCGATACTCCAAAGACACTCACACTGAAAAAAGAAACCAGTTGTTACACATACACACAAACCAAACTAGTGAAAATCCATAAGTTTCATGCACCATTTTTTACTCGTATACAAATAAATCTTACAGAAAACCCATAAGCTCAATAAATAAATTAAAAACCCAATTTTTATATCCTATACAAACCAATCTAGTGAAAACTCACAAATTTTATCATTTAAAAAAAAAAAAAAAGTCTTTATTTCTGTGCAAATCCATCTACTGAAACCTCTATCATAAAAAACAACCGATCTTTAGTCATGTACTTAATACAATCTAATGATTAAATAATCTAGTTATAACGGAAGGAAATAGATTTCTGGTGTATGGTTTTTCTGCGATGTTTTCGTCCACAATTTTCTTTTAAATGATGTTATCAACAAAAATAAATAAATCAATTTCAATATCTTAAAAACAGAGTCGGTTTGTCCTGTATGATATCATAGATAAAGTTATGTAATCAGGTCTTTGTTGGTATATGATATATTCTTGTACGTAGGATCCGAACTTTTTATATCAAGTACTGCTTATACAAAATTAATCTCTAGTGAAATCCCATAAATTAGATCATCACAAAAACCAAGCTTAGATGGTTTCATATCATAATATTCGTGTGTTAGAATAATTGGTTCTTGAATTTTCAGACTGATATTGATTAATCTTGTAGTAAAAAATAACAATAAGAGAAACGCGTGTCATAATCAATCATGCATTTAATCTAAACAACAACCATCTTAATGATTCTATCCAACACAGTAACATGTCAAATACAGATTTCCAGCTATGAAAATAATTATTTAATTCCTCTTATCCTAATATTTTTTTATTTTTTTAAAGAGATAAGTATCATAGTATGGAATAATGTCTCAACGAAATTAAAATATACCAAGTACTTGATGAAAAATAACGGACCTGGCACTAGGAGCTCGAGGAGGAACCTCCGGTTCGAGCTCAGAGGGAAGACCGAGAAAACCATTAAACCGGTCGAAAGTCACGTGACTCACGTGCTTAACCTCCGTCGGCCAACCTATATCCATAGACGCCGCCACGTCATCATAATTCTTCTCCATGCTACAAGACATCACCAGCGACTTCCTCAGAACGGCCGCCAGAAGGTCGAGAATCGTGAACTGACCCGACCCGGACCCGGATCTCGACCCGTGTGAGCTCAACGGCGTGGATACGTCGTAGTAGTCTGTGCTCGTAGTGCTATGTTCTTCTTCGTAGTCTTCGTCATCGTCATGGATGTTCTCGTATGTATCTGGACCGGGTCGGGTCGCATTGAAATTCGGGAACCCGGTAGCTCCGGTGGATTTGGATCGGGAGAAGTTTGTCATCGTTTATTTTTCTTGTCTGCCGGAGAATATGAGAGAATGTAATATATATTAATGGTGGAGTTAAGCAGAAGAAGCTTTAAACGTGAGAGAAAGAGAGAACGAGTGAGAGAGATATAAGAGACTGTTTGGTGAGAAAGAAAATGAGGAAAATTACAAATAATTCGCGTAGAAACAAAGGGACAATTCTTTCTGTTTTTAAACTTTGTGTTTTTGTTTTTGAGATCTGTGTTTAGTGGACAGGGAGAAAGAGTGACGGAGACGTAAATGAAAATGAAATCAGCTTATGAAGTAAAATTCATGGTTTTGTAATGGTGAAAAAAAATGATAAGATTTTACTTCTACCTGTGATAAGATTTTACATAGAATAGTTCGACGGCTCGTGAGGCTGCCTAGGAGATGATTAGATGAGATGAGTCACAAGTAAGAATGGGGGACATGCGAGTCAGTGTTATTTTTGGAACTTTCTTTGATTTTGTTTGATTTACATGGTTAATTCATTGACAATATTATTTTTTTTAAACTTTTGTTCCAAATTTAGGACCACCGGTTAAAATTGACTATAATAACATAAACTTAATATTAAAATGACATAAAATTATTTTATAATGGAGAAACATTAAACCTTAATTAGGAAATAGTGAATCCAAATCTAATATTTTAATTTTATTTTAAATTTATTTTGGATAAACATGTATTTTTACATAATTATTTGTGCTTTTTTAGAATTTTAAATTTGATATGCTAGATTTGGAATGAAAAATAATTTTTGTGCTATTTTAAAGTATTTCTCTTTTCTTTTTTTTCTAAAGCTCTTGAGTCTCTGTAACTCATGTTATTAGGACACTTTTAAACTTTTTTCTTTTTTTTACTAAGAGAGTTTCATATCTTTGTGAATTTGAATGTTGATGTTAGCACTCCTTCTATTATATTGTAACGTTTCTAGGTTTTAATAAAGCCAGAAGTTATGCCAAAATAATATATTGACGTGATATTTTTTTTTTTGGGTAAAAAACGTGATATATTATTCTGATACCCACAAAAACACAAGAATAATTATATAAAGATTGGCATGCACAAACTTCAAATTTTTAGTTGGTAATATTACAAAATGATATATAAATCTAAAAAAGAGAAAAAAATAGGAAATATAATTACGGAATTACTAGATGTATAACTTAACTACATAAACCATATATTAACTGACACATAACTCTTTTAATTTTTTTATTAAATTTGTGAAATAGTTAAATTGCTAAACATAAATCGTAGTCTCTCAAAATTATTTTTTTTCACAAATTTTATCATTAAAAAAAAATAATAATAATAATAAATCGTAGTCTCTCATATTTGGTAAAATCTTTCTATTCTAAGTTTATAAAAGATCGCCAAAGAAGAAACAGAATTTTTTTAGTTCAATTGTTAATATATATATATATATATAAAATGTAAGCACCAATAATGATTAAACCTATACGACGTCGTTGTTAAGTGGGGGCGACGATATATAACTCGATATCACAAAAGACGACTTCGCTGTATTGTCTTGGCTATTTTTTTGTTTAGTTTTTGTTTTTGGGATACGTTGTCACATGGTTACATGTGCACTGTTTCGTCGACATTCTTGTAAGTTGTAACAGGTCAAATACACAAGAAAACATTTTGTATCGTAATGATTTTAACATATTATGATTCGTGTAAGATTAATTATATCAAAGAAAAAAAATTGATGGTCTGTGTTTTAAGCATTTTCATACAATCTAATGCGCACTTTTTAATAACTCATACCTATCTCAGGTCGTGCTTCTATAGTTGAAGCTTAATGATAAATAAACGCATTACTTTTTTTGTTTAGGTGTGTAGAATGTTGATTAATAGAAAACGATCGTGCTGGTATTTATTCAATATCATCATTATTGATATAAGCTTTTTCTTTCCATAATTAGACCACTTAATCACAATGTACTCTCGCTTTTTCAATAACGTTTATTTCTCATTTTAATTGATAAATTAATCATCGTTTTCGATCTTATTGAGAGAGGTTATGATTGTTTTTTCTCCGAAGTCCAACCCGTATATTCCATTATAAAAAAAAGAGGCTATATTAGGTATGTTCGTTTGTCTGCCGTAGGAGGTTGAGGCTGCGATCAAACGATATTCGTTTACTAGACGCAGTCTCTTGCGGCTATAACTGCGGCCAAACGTTGCGATTTACATTCGAAATTTTTAGACGTTGAAAATATTCAGCGTTACATTACGATCAGCCTCGCGACTGCCAAACGAACAACAATAACTGTTTTTGAATGCAGTGTCTGGCTGCATATCACAGCCGCATCCGTCTATGACCGACAAACGAACAGACGGCTGCGGCTGGGGTATTATTTTGGTTATAACTATTGCACCGGGGTATTATTTTGGTTATAACTATTGAACTGACGGCGTTAAAACCGCCGTTTATGTCTGAGTTAACGATAGCATTTAATGAGCACTGGTTCACGTGATAGCTTCTGTTTTAATTCATCGCGTTGCCGTACGATGAAGACACTATAACAAACAATCCGACGGTTCACGTGATGTCTATAATTTAATGTTATCTTCTCTATATTGATTGTCACTGGAAATGTAATCAGTATAACTAAATTAATATTTCATTTCCATAACCGGATTTCTCTCTAATATATCTCCTGGTTCTTCAGCCTTGTCGCCATCTTAATTGTCACATAGACCCTAGTTAAAACTTAAAATATTGTAAAGTTTAGCATAAAGTTTTCTTTTGGAAAAGTAACATTTTTGTTCATTTAACTGTTTTAATCCCCTCGATGCGGACAAATGTTAGAAATTGATGAGATTTAAAATAAAATAAGATATTGTTTTTTTCATTAATTGCTATTTGGGTTTAAATAAAAAAGCTTATGATTTTTGACATAATATCTGAATAGGATAATTTAAATAGGACTGTTTAACGATTATAGAATGAGATTTGGTTTATTATAGACTGAAAACAATAATCTCAAATGGACATGTTAAAAAAAACGTACATAAAATGATTTTAAATAAAATATAAGAGAGACAATATGAGAGTTTTTCATATTTTGGCACGTATTTTATTTTCTGTTGGTTTTTTTTACACTTTTGAAAAATATTAGCAAAAGTAACAATTTGATACACACGATTTTTCCGTTTTTGACTCTCAACGGTGCGGCACTTCCTTTTGTGTATTAATTAGAAGTCGAGGTAAAATAGTTTTTTTATTAAATAGTTGATCAAATCCCGTAATTATATATCTTTATAATTACAAAGTTAAAATTGTAGTATGAATTTTAAAATACTGATGTAAACGTACATGCACGTACATGTGCTCAATCTTTTGGTTAGTCTGTTAGTGGTTAATCTTTGTATATTCAACAAATTTGGTAACAAATATCAAATACCAAGGGAATAAACTATTGAGGTGGTTAGTGAAGGTACAAAACGCATGCGCGGAATCTAAAATGAGCAAAGATGGCTTTGATACTTGGCAATAATAAAAAAATGTATGATGATACAATGCAAACGGGTTTAGTCATTTTAACAAGAGAAGTTTTTTAAAATACCACTTTGATGATATCGTTTTTCAAAAATACAATTTTATGATATTTATTTTCAAAAATACAATATCATAAATTTGTTTATTAAAATTCAAATCTATAAGGGTTTATAAAACATGTTTTATAAGCCCTTATAAACATGTTTTATAAAGTTTTATAAAGGTTTATAAGGTTTACAAACCTTTATAAATTCAAATTTTTATAAACATTTATAAATTTGAATTTTATAAACCTTTATAAATTTGGTATTTTTGAAAATAGACATCAATGAAGTGTACTTTTGAAAAGTAGTATCATAAAAGTTGTATTTTTGAAATTTCCCCTTTTAACAAAGAATATAATTTTGTAACGTAGCTAATAAACTATTATATTTATTTTGTGTGTTTTAATCATTTAATTTTTATTTAGGATGCCAATTAAAAACAACAGCTTTGATGGCAAACAAGCTAAATATAAGACACCAGGGAATACAATTAGTTAATTATGGTCATACTTGGGGCTCCATTTGAAAAGTACGCCTTTCAAGTAATTAGACTCCATTTGTTAAGTATGCAATTCATCACAAACAAATAATGTATCGGTATAACTTTTTGTATCTTATATAGTTTATTGATAATCCAAACTAGTGATTTTCTTATAGTGTAGATTTTCCCTTAATAATCGATGGGATACATCGATTAATTAACATACAGCATACTGTACGATGCTGGTCAATGGTCATTGCAAATTTGCAATAGTTATCATCACGCGTCTCATGGATTCCATTTTTTCGGATTTATATAAATATTAGTTTTAAATTTGTAGATGGTAAAATAAACTACGGGTATAAAGATAGTTTCACAGTGTCAGATCGTTAGTCCATATGTTTTTCTTTTGAAATCCATATTGGGAATATAATATCAATATGCATATGCGTCTGCTGAAATTATCAAATTAACTTTAGCCAAAAAAATCAGATGATTCCAACAATCCAACAACTCCAAAAAAACGCCGGTCCAAATGTTCGAGTGCATGCTTCTTGGAGAGGCAAAAATATAAAATAAATTGAATTATTTAAGTAATTGTCTATTTTTTAAAAATAAACAACAATACAACATACACGCATGTATGCATAGAAAAGGGGTTGGAATAATAATAAAGTTTATTTATAGAAAAGTGACATTGACATATATTCGTATGCTTGTTTAATAATGTTAGCTTCAAAGTTACTCTTAGATTCTTAAATTGTTTCGTCACTAGATTTAGGTGCTGTGGCAACGACCTTAACCAAAACCACACCAACTAGTGTCTAGAGAGACAAGTGCCCTTTTCAATGTTTCGTTTGATTTAATCCTTAAGCTACCATTGATTAGTTATATTGCTAACGCATTTCAATATCTCTAATTAATATTTAGTGATTGAAAGAAACCAAAGTTTTTTTCATCAGGTCGGTGTGATTTTTTTGTTCTTCATTATAATTCGTTATGGATGTTTCTACTGAATTTGATTGAGAAAGATTATGATAGTTGATTCATGTTAACCTTTTGGGCTGAAAAGGGTAAGTATTGGGCCGATATTAGGCTGAAATGTTTCCCTCTGAAAACTTGCAATAAGCCTTACACTGCTAACAATACGCTGGGCTTGAATGTTTTGGGTATAACCCATTCGGGGTCTTAATATTTTATTATCAATTCGGGATATTATTATTTACATGTTTTTCGCCCAAAAAATCACAATATGTTTAATTAACTACTACTAACAGCTGGCTATTGGTTGACACACTTCTACTGCCATCTTATCATTGTCGAGTTCGACTCCATCTATTCTCCATATATGGGGACATTTGATTATTGGGTTGGCCTGTTTTGGTCCAAAATAATAAAAAAAAAAACTAATACTAATAGTTATGATAACTATAAAGTTGAAGTTTTTATGTTGTAGATTATTGTTCAAATCCCAAAACATATAGATTAGTTAAAATCGTAGATTACTGAAAATCGTAGATTACTCCATCCATTTCATAAAGAATATCGTTTTAAGGTTTTATTTTTGATTCACAAAGAATATCCTTGAATGTTTTCAATGCATAATTTTGAATAAAAATCCAATTTTTTACCTTACTGTTTTAGTGTCTTAATTATAGAGAGAAAAATTACTTAGTGTATTAATAAGAGGTAATATGAAACTTTTAACAATTTTATTAATATGAATGAAATGTGTCAAAATGACACTCTTTGTAAAACAGAGGGAGTAGTTTTTAGAGATTTATATGTTGTGATTTTATTTATCGTGATATGTTTTTTTTTTTTGATAACCAGGGAGACTCTTAGGCCGAATTCCAGAATCTCCCTGAAACCCATGCAGATATCCGGGTTTTTTTTCTATCTCATTTACGAAGCATTTCTGGATGACCAATTAGTGGAGTCGAACTCTGAGATTTCGAACTTGCAAGTTACCAGTAGAAAGTTTTAAGCCGAACTTCTTATATTTTTTTAATTATGGGATTAGAACATGTTATATAGTTTCGTTCTAAGTACTATTTGGTCCTATAATTTATATTTTTTATTTTTGATATTTTTCTAGTTGAAATAACGATATGTGGTATTGGGCATCAATCCATACGAAGAGTCTGCGGATCATGTTGTATTGAATCTCAAAACATACGCTATGATATCAGATTGTATAATATAACTTTAATACATCGCTAGTATTTACCGATAATTGATATTTTCACTCTTTTGTTATTTTTCGCTGTTCTTTATATTTCTCGACATCTTAAGTAATACTGTATATTAGACTTTTGACTTGACTTTGTATAGAAAACAAACTCAAATTACAATAATTTTGTGTGTATTAGATATATATGTGAATTAAATTAAACAAGTGCGTGCGAGGTTGCTGGACTAACTTCAAGTCGATTGGTTAAATATTTAATATTTAAATAGCATGCGACCTTATTAAGATATTCCGACTAGCCAATCTTACTTATGTAGGTCGATTCAACTCCCCATTTACATTTATATTTTCCTTACAGTTTTCCATGTTATAAAAATTTGACATACATCTAATCTATTACAGTATGTCAAACTTTTAAGATCATTAAAAAAATTAACATAAATCGTTTGTTTGTATCCGCAGAGTTTAATAAATATTATTGTAGAATAATTAACATCGATACTATTTTCTATAATATTTATTAAACCCTGCTAATATAAACAAACGATTTATATTTTTATTTCTAAACTTTCAATGACCTCTACTTTAGTTATAATTTTTTTTTTTCAGGGTTTATCTGTAAAACTAAATTCAAAGATAATCTGCCTCTCACCTACTTGATAGTAATGTTTGTGTTAAATATCTCCCATACCCATAGACGTCGATTTACCAATTAATTACCACTATAATTTAATTTTATATGATATTTTCATAATTTGATTTGATGTCACATTATTTCAACTAATTTGAACTAGAACAAGAAATTATAAAAAAATTGGGAGGGATGATATTATACGGTTTAATGGTGGAACTATTATTCGGGATCCGAGATCCGCTACGAAAATCTGGATATCCGAGAGAGTTGGATCCGGATAATTAAATTATAAGGTTTGAATATTCGGATCGTTTAAATATATTAAAAATTTATATTTTATCGAAATATATATATATAAATAATATAAATAAAAATAAAATATATTTTTATAATAACAGATTTTTTTTACAGAATATTATATAAAAGTTTCATTTTTTTTTTTTTTTTATAGATTCGGATCTGGATATCCGCGGATATCTTAATATCTAGGCGGATATCCGAAATCCGGATATCTGAAAGCCCCGGATACGAATCCGAATATCCCAAAATTTATCGAATATCCGATCCGTCCCATCCCACGGTTAACTCTTTAAAAAAGTAAAACATTGTAAGGTTTTCAAGACAATTATAAAGACGTTATCCATTTCAACGTAAATAAATTTTATACAAAGAATAAAAAACAAAAAAAATATTATAAATATTATAAATATCAAATCTCCTTGTGATTGCAATTAATTAATGCTTTACACATGGATTTATTTAATTGATATATCTTAAAAAGATAAGACACATTAATATATATATATATATTATTTTTCTTTTTCTTTTTCTTTTTTCGCCAATATAACTTGGTATGCTCGAAATAAGATATACCTTTCACGAAAAAGAGTGATAATTAATTTGAAAAGAACGTTTATAAGGACGTACAAAAAAAAAAGATTATTTGCAAATTCGAGAAAAGAGCTGTAATCACGCCGTGTAATTAATTGTCAACAATCACATTTAAAAGCGTAAGTAAATTCGACTGAACGGTCCAGATCTTGCCATGTAGGATAACGTACTCCGTATTTTTTCCTTTTTCGAACTTTCCGAGCAGGTCGCAAGCACATCATCCATCATGTTATCCGTAACGAAATCTCCGTTTAAGTTACATCCAATAATACTAAAACGCGTGTCATTAATAAATCCGACCTTCTTTATAAAACCCGTTTGAGTATTTTAAATTTGTTAAAACCTCTTACAAATTATTTAAAGGAACCAAAAAAGTAACAAAAGACAAAACAATTAAAAGGAAAAAGGAAAGCGTAAAAGAACTCGTATTACTACTCTACCATACAATAAGAAAAGAAAAAGACATAGGACAATTAAACATTATTTTATTTTTTCACGAACTAAATTTAAAGTGTAAAATATTTTCTTAAATGCTAGTATTACCCCGACCAAACTAGCCAAAATGAGTGAGCCTAAATATTATAATAACCAGAATCGAAGATCTTACATATCGAAATAATGCAATGTATATATATTATCTAAAACATTAATATGAAAACAGAATCTCACAACCTCATTCCTTAGTTTTTCAGGTTGTATGTTCTTGAGATTGACTTAAAACATTTAGAGAAATTTTTTGTATTATTGTTTATTGCCAAGAATTCGGTATTCTTACATTATTGTGGATATTCTAAACTTATACACGTGTTTCAAGAATGTAACCGTTTGGTCCTAAATATACGCAATTTAATTTAGACTTAATTTTATAATCTAGGAATTTATTATCGAGCTTGATCATGTGGTTTTGGATTAATATATTTGACTTGCTAGCTGCGAGCTCTTTCTCCCAACGATCTCCCCCTTTTCTACGTACTCGGCTGCTTCCCAGCTCGCGGTCTTACTCTACGAGGCTTTACAGTGACATGAGCTTGATTCTAGGCCTACTTAATCAGGATGGACTTTGAGTGTGGAATTTGGGCCCAACAGTTGCCCCCAAATATCTTTAATGATTTATCATTGAGGATGAGGAACTGTGATCTCGGGATTTAATTGATCATCCAGCTGGTACGATCTCGCAGTCTCGGGCTTCTAATTGATCTCTAGCTTGCTCGCATGGCAAATTCGTAGGGATCATGTAGCGTCTGTGCGACTTTTAAGGGATATGACAGGACGAGTGGGCTAGTGGGTATAAATGAGCGGTTCTCGTTGCTTCAACTTCCCACGCCGTCTCAGCTCCCACTTACCGAGGTAATGATGTCTTTTCACTTTTTTCCCTTCTCTTTTTTTATTGTTATTTTTACTCCATTAATTGAACTATCTTCACCTTATTCTTACTTTTACCCGAGATATTCTTCTCTGTGAAAGTTCAACCTCCATCGTTTCCGGTCGAATTTCTTCCTTTTTCAAACTCGATTTTCTTTGCTTTTTTCTACAATGGCTTATACTTCTCAGTTGGATGCTCCTCCTCCCCTTGCCGAGCGGTTTGACTCTCACTCGAAGAGCACGATTTCGGCTGCTGAGCTCGCGAATATCTCTTCCTTGTGCGGACTTGATATCGGTGATCTGCTCATCCCGTCGGCTGATGGCTCTCCAGATAGTACTCCGGAGGGTTATGCATGCGGTTATGCCGAATTTTTCCTGAGATGCCGCCTCACTTTTCCAATCCCGGCAGCTATCTCTAATATCATCAGCGACCTCGGACTCGCCCTTCCACAGCTTATGCCCAGCGCGATGAGGTCCCTTGTCGCACTCTGGGTACGTTCTAAGGAATCTGGGATTGTGTTCGACACTGAGGTCTTTCGCCAGCTCTTTGATGTCAAGGGGAACTCTCATCTTCGTGGGACTTATTATTTTCCGGCGAAGGTCAATCGGTCCGTTTTTAGATTCAATGTGAGGGATGATAAATGGTGGGAGCAGTGGTTCTATTTCAGAATATCCAACGGGTCCGTTGAGGGCGAGTCGGTGCTTCGACATTCCTGGGCTCAGATTACTGGTCAGCGCGATCTCCCTGATGCTGATTCGAGCATCCTTTCTGAGGCTCAGATTACTGGTCAGCGACATTCTTAATTGCTGTTTTTCTTCTGTTCTAATATGGTGACCCCTTTTCTTTTGTGCATAGTCAATTGATTCTTCAAAGATAGTAACGGCTGAGGTTCAACGGCTTCTCGACCTTGTTAAGGGTGAGAGTTCCGACTGGAAGGGTTTCTCCCTTGATAAAATTCAGCAAGCTCGCGAACGCCGAGCTCCCGGGCTATCCGTTGCATCTGCTTGCCGGCTCATAGGTTTGGGTGGATTTATATCTTTATCTTTTTAGATTAAGATTTGTTTCTTTATTTAGATGTTCTTTGTTTGATTCTGCAGATTCTCCGACTCTGTCTCCCCTACTTCAAATTCAAGCTTCGGCTCCCGCTCTATCCATTATCCCGAGACTCGAGACTGTTGCTAAAGATCTAGCCCGCGTTGAGGTTGATCCCCCGGTTGACTCCCAGGTGCCGGATACTGCCCCTGCTACCTCCCAGATCGATCTTACTCGCAGCGAAAGCTCCACCAAGTCCAGAAAAATGGTTCCTCCTAAGAAACCGCAGCGCCTTTCTTACAAGGAGAGGATGCGACTGCGCCCTGCCTCGACGCCAGCCGGTGCTATTGATAAGAGGGTCAAAGAGGCTCTTGGCAAGTCCGTCCGTGTTGAGACCCCGCGTCGAGAGGAGGTTAAAAAGGGTGATCACTGCGAGCCCGAAGCTGATCATGGTTGTGGTGGCATTTTGCCAATGGGTGATGAAACCGAGATCGCCCAACATGATGTACGAGCTAGAGGTCCTCAAAGGTCAACTTTCAGGGTGTCTTCTAAGGAGCCAAGTCATTTTGCCGAGCATCAGTCTCGCTCCAAACGATCTCGTGGCGACGGATTTGATGGCGAAGAAACATCAAGGAGGCATGTGGTACCTCGTTCTCAGGATGGTGGAGGTATATCTCCAAATGCTTTTAGGTTCGATTTTGATGGACCTGAGGCAATCGTTGAGAACAGCTCCCATCTTTAGAATCTCTTTAGGCGTGTTAGGCATTCATCCTGCTTCTTGCCGTCTCTTAGGAACATGAAAAAGCCTGAGGGCTATATTCAGTTCGCAAGTGCGATGAGCCAGGTAGTTTTAGCTGTCCTTACTTTGTTTTCCATTACTTTGGTTTTTCTCTGCTGAATTTTCATATTCTTTTCTCATGCCGTCTCTACCGCCAACGAGCTGATTAGCTCTTTTGAGCAAGATCTCCGTTCTACTACCCATCCCGAGGAGGTGGAGAGGGCAGCTAGGACCATTGCCGGCCTCGTCCCTGAAAGGGACGAGCTGGTGAGGAAAATTACTCAGAACGAGGAGAGGATGGCTGAGGTTACCCTTTTGGAAGGCCATGTTAAGGTCTAAGTTGTTTTGGCCAAGAGGTGGGAGGATTCCCCTCGGGAGGCTCAAGCTCGGGTTTCTGTGTTGGAGAAATTAAGTGAAGATTTGAAGGTGGATCTCTGTGTTGTCGAGGGGCGAGCTGGAGCTGCTGAGGTTGGCTTGCGTTCAGCCAGTGAAAATATAGTGGATTTAAGGGTCCAGATCAAGAAGGTTACGGAGGATTCGAAGAAGCTTGCCAAGAGGCAAAAAGAGATGGTGAATAAGTCTGAGAAGGCCGCGAGGAGGGAGATATCCAAACAGATATCCAAACAGTATCGCGTCAGGTCTAAATTTCTGACGCTTTTTGACGTACTGGTTTGTGATTTGGATCCACGTTGAGCTCATGTGAAATGATGTTTACATCGATTCCAGGCATATCAGATGTTGTCCATGCGAATGAGCCAGAATTTCCTTTGAGGAATGTTATTAATTGGTCCTTTTGAGCCTTGGAAAGTTCGGACCCAATACCTACTTTCTGGTTAGGATGAGACTCGTTGACCACAATTTTCTCGATAAAGTCTTAGCGAGGTCCGATGAAGCCTGGAAAACTTTTCTTTTTGGCTAGGTGGTATGCGAACTCATCTTTACGTTGTAGTTGGTATATAATACTTTCCTTTGCGAGCTGGAAACCTGCCATGTAGCACATTCTGGATTCCTTTTGACTCCCCTGAACTGGTGCGATTCCATGCTGGGTAGGGAAGTTTATGCATTGATGGTATGTTGAGGATACAACCCTCATTGAATGTATCCAGGTTCTTCCCAGGATGGCATTGAATGAGGCAGGCCTGTCTATCACCGTGAATTCGACCATCATTCTTACTCCGACTGCTATTACATGGAGTTTTATCGTTCCGAGAGATAGCGTGATTTCCCCGGAAAATCCGGTTAACACCATCTTATTCTCTTCGATTTCGTGATCCAGTATATCCATTTCCCTAAGGACGCTTAGGAGGATGAGTTCAACAGAGCTCCCCGTGTTCACGTGCATCTTTGTGAGCTCATATTCGCCCACTTCTAGCATGATTAAGAGAGCATCATCATGTGGGGAATCTAGCTCAACGACCTCGCTTTCCCAGAACGAGATTTGCGCATCAGGTCCCTTGAATGGGGTCTTATCACGTGTGTCGGTATTTACCCTTCGTTGATGTTTATTAATTGAGTTTACGGAGTTGCGACATAGCTGGGATCCTCCATGAATAAAGTTAATTCTTTTCTTCGTGCTGGGAGGAGGCAGATCTGTTTCCCTGTCTTTTG
Organism: Eutrema japonicum; assembly: GCA_030161315.1. NCBI lineage: Eukaryota > Viridiplantae > Streptophyta > Magnoliopsida > Brassicales > Brassicaceae > Eutrema > Eutrema japonicum. The sequence goes on along the minus strand of BSQW01000010.1, from coordinate 47,291,764 downwards.
GTGATCTCGCCTCGTCATTTCCTCGGCTGAACATTCTCTCTTACGATCATCCACGGATGGGCGATCCCGCTTTTCATCGTCTCGAGCTGGGTAATAGTTCTTCCTCGGGGGAGGTTTCTCCAGTTCGATTTTACCCAGTTCTCCTGCTGCAAATTTGGCGGCGAGCTGCTTTTTCACCTCATGGCACTCCTCGGTCGAGTGGACCTTGATTTTGTGGAAATCACACAACTTGCTGGGATCGTAAGGCTTGAATCTATTACGAGGTGGGCTTACCACTGAGTATGAATGTATCCCCTGATTCTGTCTCTGATCTTGGGACTCTTTTTTCCCGGACTTTTTCGGTCCTTGGGAGTTGGTTATCTGAGCTTGCTTAGTCGAGGTTGCGGGAGCATGCTGCTTTGGTTGAGCTGCACTCGCTTTTTCGAGAATAATCCAGCGCGAAGGGCGGTGTAATGCATCATCTAGTGATACGGGATCCCGAACTGTGAGCTCCTCAAATAATTTTGAGGTCTTTAGTAGTCCGTTTTGGAGGGCTTTCAGGGCAGATGGTTTATTTAGATCGGCGATTTTTGCTTTGACGGCTTTGAAGCTGTCAATATACTTTCGTAATGAGTCACCTGGTTTTTGAGTGAGTACCCACATATCGGCCTATGAGGTCTCGATCTGGATAAATACCGAATATTATTTCAAGAATGCCGCTTGAAGTTGGGTGTAGTGGTCAATTGAGTTCGGTTTCAAGGAGGTGAACCATTCTAAGGCCGAATTTGTTAGATTTTCGGCGAAGAAACGGCAGCGTACTGACTCGAGGTCACCCCCGAGTAGTCGCACCCTCGAAAAGGCAAATTTGAAACTTCTCAAAAATGCTTTGGGGTCGGTTTCTCCGTTATACCGGGGAAATCGGATATTTCTGACATCGCCAAGCTGAGGGCTTGCGATTCGCGAGGTGAATGAGGTCTGATTGACTTCATCAATCACTCTGTCTATCTCAGGTGCTGAGCTTAGAGCAGCGTGGACCTGCGATCTCATCCGCTGTAGTTCGGCGTTAGTTTCTTCGTAATATTTCTTGATTGATTCAAACCCATGTGAGCCGTCGGATCCCAGGTTGTTTTCATTATTGCTCTGGAAGAGGAGCAGGGGTTCTCCGGCAGGCTGGGAATGATTGCTGCCTCCGTTCTCAGGTCGTGCTCCGACCTCGGGATTTTCCCGAAGTTTCGTCCTCATTTTCGTTCACAGAGCGATCTTGACCAATTAGTATATCTGAGGTCGGGTCTATTCCCGGTAAGGTCGCAATTGGCGTAATTCCTCATTTCGCGATCTGGATCGTGGAAGGAGTGAATATTGGGTTCGATATCATCGAGTTGAACCGTGAGGCGGTGGCTGAGCCAACCATCCTGCTGGTCGAAGCATTGATATCAGAAAAGTTTAGCCTTGTCACCGGTGGAGGTGGGAATGGCAATCCTCCCTGCCCAGGGGAAAAACGGGATTGTGTCCCAGGTGGAAGGGCAAACCGCCCGATGGCGCCTGCCCGAGCCGTTCTTTCGAGGTCATCCTGTCGTGCTGCCATTGAGCGATTCTGCTCTATGAGGAACGATATCAGGTTCTGGATCTCAGCTATTTGATCCGGATCCAGCTGGTTCGGGGCTGCAGGTCCCGTGGGATCGGCAATATCGTCGATCCCAGTCGAGACATTCGCTCCCGAGGTGGTAATGGGAACGTTTGTTGTTCCGTCCATGTCTGTCGGAGCGATGTTGTCAGACTGGGTTAGATGAATGGAGGTGTTTATGACTCCGGATGGTGTGGTAACTACTGCACTTGTTGTGTCCGCCATTATTTTTCTTTTGAGTGGTTAGTTTCGTAGGTTACAAAGAGGAAGTTGTTTTGCTCTTCCCCACAGACGGCGCCAAATTGTGAGAGCAGAATCTCACAACCTCAATCCTTGGCTTTTCAGGTCGTATGTTCTTGAAATTGACTTAGAAAATTTAGAAAAAAGTTTGTATTATTGTTTATTGCCAAGAATTCGGTCTTCTTACATTATTATGGATATTCTAAGCTTACACACGTATTTAAAGAATGTAACCGGTTGGTCCTAAATATACGCAATTTAATTCAGACTTAATTTTACAATCTAGGAATTTATTATCGAGCTTGATCATGGGGTTTTGGATTAATATGTTTAACTTGCTAGCTGTGAGCTCCTTCTCCCAACGATCTCTCCCTTTTCTGCATACTCGGCTCCTTCCCAGCTCGCGAGCTTACTCTACGAAACTTTATAGTGAGTTGGGCTTGATTTTAAGCCTATTTAATTAAGCTGGACTTTGAGTGTGAAATTTGTGCTCAATAATTCCCTAAATACAATAGCCATTATAATATAACAAGGCGGTTCAAACTATTCGAAAATATAAAACACTTTTCTCTAGTTTCTTATTGAATATTTATGGTAATTTCAATATAATACTACAATTAATGAATTTATTATATTTATAAATCAAACGATTGGAGTCAAATTACATGCTAATTTATACATTATACTTTGAAATCAATTGGATCAAATTGTGCGCCGATACTTAAGTGGAATGTTTATCTTTTATTTGAATCGAATATCAAAAATAAAATAAAATATTAATTTCAAAATAATGAGGGAATTAAATACCTAGAATTTATTGAATACAAACTCTATGGGTCTGTTCGTTTGCATGCCGCATGAGGATTACGGCCAAACGGTGTTCGTTTACCAGACGTAGTCTCCTGCGGTTGCGGCTGGACGCTGCGATCTGCGTTCGAAATTTCTGGACACTAAAAATATTTAGCGTTGTATTGCGATTAGTCGCAGCATCTAGCCGCGCGGCTACTAAACGAACAACAACAACTCCGTTTAGCGAATGCAGCGACCAGACGCGACTACCAAACAAACAACAACATCTCCATTTGACCGCAGCCGACAAACGAACTGACTCTATATACCCAATCTCCAACCTCTCACTTCATATACCGATTCACAACAACGAACACACAAAAAAAAATAGTTTTCTTGATCAAATATATAAAAGAAAAATGAGATAGTAAGCCAAAAAAAAGATACCGGAGTAGCGGAAGGGTAGTTGTTGAATGATGGAACGAGTTAAATGGTTCATATATTAAATAAAAAAATCATGGAGATCTCCACCTTCCATTTTAACATCTCAGATTTTAATCCAACGGCTGTTACATGAAAAACACCACCGTCCCGTCCCGTTCCGTTTTGCCTGTCACATTGGTTTCTCTTTTGTCTCTTTTAACACACTGCCTTGTCGTCTCTGTCTTCTGCTTCTTCCTCTCTCTCTCTCTCATTCCTTTGGTTTATCGTTTTCCTCCACATTAGATCTCTCTCTCTCTCTCTCTTTCTCTCTCTCTTTCTCTCTCCATCTCCCTCCGATGCCTCAAATTTGATTCTCCCCTTTCCTTCGATTTTTTTGTTTGTTTGTTGGATTTCTGTGTGGGAGTAGTATCGATGGGGCAATGTTACGGGAAGGTTAATCAGAGTAAGCAAAATGTCGGAGACGAAGCTAATACGACTACTTATGTGGTTTCCGGCGACGGGAATCAGATTCAGCCTCTCACTCCTGGTTACGGAAGAGCTAAGAACACTCCAGCTAGGTCTTCGAATCCGAGTCCTTGGCCTAGTCCTTTCCCTCACGGATCAGCGAGTCCTCTGCCTTCCGGCGTTTCTCCGTCTCCGGCGAGGACTTCGACTCCGAGGAGATTCTTCCGGCGGCCTTTTCCTCCGCCGTCTCCGGCGAAACACATTAAGGCTTCCTTGATCAAACGGCTTGGAGTGAAGCCTAAGGAAGGCCCGATCCCGGAGGAGCGAGGAACGGAGACGGAGCAGTCGCTTGATAAGAGCTTTGGCTATGGCAAGAATTTCGGGGCTAAGTATGAATTGGGGAAAGAAGTGGGTCGAGGGCATTTCGGTCATACTTGTTATGGGCGTGGGAAGAAGGGAGAGATTAAGGATCATCCTATTGCTGTCAAGATCATCTCCAAGGCTAAGGTCTTAGTCTCGATCTTTGATCATCTCTAGTTTTTGTTTAGTTTACTGCTGCTGCTGATGCGAGAATCTATGGAGGTTTTCCTTTTTTGGAATCTGCAATGAGTAATGCTTTACATTGAGGTAGTGAAAGTAGATTCTTGGGTTGTGGGACAGTGAATTGTCTTTTTCTTCCTGCAGATTCTTTGAGAGGAACAGTGTTGTCTCTTTAGATAGGAAAATGTTTTGTCTGGCAGTGAGTTGAGTTGACCATAATGTGAACTTTTGTTGATTTGTCTGCATTAGGACAGGATGGCCATCAAAGAATGTGAGTTTCATGAGCTTTGTATTCTTCATGCCTTTGTTTATTGTACTAGTGAATCTCGTCGTCACATTTAGGTTACATTTTTATTTACTTAGCTGTCGATTTGTAAGCATGTTATGGTCTTCCATGTAATATTTGTTGACTGTTCCATCTTCAAGAAAAGATGATTGGTGACAAACGTAGATTGGGAAATCTTTGTCTGACTGCGTGGTGGGAGATCCTTTTGTCTTCATTAGGACATAATGTTGAAGTATGGGTTTCACTTTCGAATGCTCATGTTTGTGTCTCTTCACCTGTTTGCTTATATAAGTAATGAAGCTTGTCGTCACAATTTGGTACAAGAAAAAATGAGTGGAGCGTGTGATATGTTGACTGTTTAATCTTTCTTTGCTTGGCAGATGACGACAGCAATTGCAATTGAAGATGTTCGCAGGGAGGTTAAGTTATTGAAATCATTATCTGGGCACAAACATCTAATCAGATATTATGATGCATGTGAGGACGCCAATAATGTATACATAGTCATGGAGTATGTCTTGTTTCCTTTTCATATCAGATATTCTTTTGTTTCGGATTGTTAGCTGTTAAAGCACACATACCATTGCTACAAATTTCTCTATTGCATTTTTTGGAATGTATCTTTGTAACCAATTACCTAAGATAATGTTTGCCAGGTTATGTGAGGGTGGAGAACTATTAGACAGAATTTTAGCAAGGTATGTGATCTGATTGCTCTTGGATTTTTTTTTCTTCTACAGCATGTATTCATGCCTATATGCTCAAACATTGCATTCTCTTGTCTCAGGGGTGGAAAATACCCAGAGGATGACGCAAAGGCTATTGTCGTACAAATTCTAAATGTGGTTTCATTTTGTCATCTCCAAGGAGTTGTGCACCGGGACTTAAAGCCAGAGGTCAGTCTCTTCTTAACCTTTCTCTATCTCTAGTAGCAATACTAAAAACTCTCCTATTACCCTTGTTCAACAGAATTTTCTATTTACATCTAGCCGCGAAGACTCAGATTTAAAGCTTATTGATTTTGGTCTCTCAGACTTTATCAGACCCGGTAAGATTTTTTTCTACTTAAGGCTTTCCTTGATTAGCTTTTTGTTGCCGCCTAATAGTGAACTTTTGTTTCAACTCCTCCATACAGATGAAAGGCTGAATGATATTGTTGGAAGTGCCTACTATGTTGCGCCTGAAGTTCTACACAGATCATATAGCCTTGAGGCTGATATATGGAGTATTGGAGTTATTACATATATACTCTTATGTGGAAGCCGGCCGTTCTGGGCACGGACAGAATCTGGAATCTTTCGCACTGTGCTAAGAACTGAACCGCACTACGATGACTTACCTTGGCCTTCTGTTTCATCAGAAGGTAAAGAGTTTGTGAAACGACTTCTCAACAAAGACTATAGGAAACGAATGTCTGCAGTTCAAGCTTTGAGTGAGTTCTTTCCCTTTTTTTCACCTGTGATTACAATTAACAGGTGAACATTACAAAAACTGATGATATGTTTTATTTCTTATTGTCAGCTCATTCGTGGTTACGGGATGATAGTCGAGCGATTCCTTTAGATATTCTGATCTATAAGTTGGTCAAATCCTACTTGCACGCAACACCTCTTAGACGGGCGGCTTTAAAGGTATCCCTTGCCTTATTTTTTAGATTCCCAAATTATAGTATATATATATAGCAGAAGGACATCGTCTTTCCAAAATAGTGGTTTAGAGTTTGCTTGGGAAGATTAAAGCAGTGAAATGTTGGGTTTTTATTTTATTTTATATTTTCGAACAAATGTATGCAGGCTTTAGCAAAAGCATTGACTGAGAACGAGCTAGTCTATCTTAGAGCACAGTTCATGCTCTTGGGACCAAACAGAGATGGAAGCGTCTCCCTCGAAAACTTTAAGATGGTAAGTTAGTTAACCTTAAGAAAGGCCTTTGGTTTTAAAACATGATCACATCGGTTTTCTTGGTTTTTTGTATAAAAAAATCTTAAAAGCTTTAAGTAAGCTCATTTCTTGCAGGCGCTTATGCAAACCGCAACAGACGCAATGAGAGAATCCAGGGTTCCTGAAATTCTTCACACGGTGAGGACAGTTATATATATAAACAGAAAATCAATCTTTTGTTTAGCTCGTTTAGACCTCGAATTTAGCTCGGGTTTTCAATGATCTGTTTGACAGATGGAACCTCTAGCGTATAGAAAGATGTATTTCGAAGAGTTTTGTGCAGCAGCAATTAGCATCCATCAACTAGAAGCTGTTGAAGTTTGGGATGAGATTGCAGCCGCCGGTTTCCAGCATTTTGAAACCGAGGGAAACCGAGTAATCACAATCGAAGAACTAGCAAGGGTAATGATTTAAATCCTATTCGTCGAACCGGTTTCGGCCTTTTGGGGATCTAATTTCAAACCGGTTATTTGAACAGGAACTGAATGTGGGTGCGTCTGCGTACGGACACTTGAGAGAATGGGTAAGAAGCAGTGACGGGAAGCTGAGTTTCTTAGGGTTCACCAAGTTCTTGCATGGTGTTACTCTTCGTGCTGCTCACGCAAGACCTCGATAGTCCTTTATTTTTTAGGTTTTTGTTTTATATATTTTTTGTATCTCCACCAGAACAGAGTAAAAGACTTCTGAGAGACGTGAGGGGTATTTTCGTCCATTTGTTTTATTTTTATTTTTCTTTATCATATATTATAGAGTTTAATTTGAAGGTACAGAAAAGACAAACGAAACGGAGAAAAGATGTATATTTGGAAGATGGAATTCATAGGAGTATTAGACTATACAATAGATGGAATTCACTCATTTTTTGCAATATATTATTAGAATAATACTATGGTTTCGAGTAATATTTATTTGGAAGATGTATATGTTATAATAATAATAAAAAAAGATGTATATGTTATCTGCTTTTTACCTTTGCAGTTTTCTTTAAGCGAACCACTTCATCATCTCTATTACATTAAATCCTTTGGAAAATTTTGATATCATAATTAGTATTGTTCTGATTTGTAACTTGAAATCATTTTCAGCAAAAAAAAAATTGTATAGTCTAATACTCCTATGATTCATGCTAGCTAAGAGACAAGAAAGTTAGGCTGTCCTAATCACAAAAATTAAAATTGAAATGAAAAGTTATAAAACAACAATTAGTGATAAGATAACCCAAAAAAAGCTAAGCCTTTCCTTTTCTGTAATGGTGCCGACAATCGAATCATGACCATTTATTACAAATTATGATAGTGAGATGAGTGGGTTTCTTCGTACCCTTTAGTCTACGGAAATACAGGGAATCTACAACGCCCTTATATTGTAGTCAAATGTTTTAAGTGCATTTTTGTGTTTTATAAAGTGTATACTGATCACTTATCAAAAAAAAAAGTGTATACTGATCTGTTTCATTATAAATTTTTAAAAGCGTGAAGTTTAAAAAATAGTACATAATTTTTTTGTGTCTTTTTTACATTAAAAATATAAGTTAATATCTAATTACAAACAAATCAACAAATAAAAATATTACAAAATATAAATGTTTTCAAAAATTAAATTACATTAACTTTTGCATAGAAGTTTGAAAAAAGCAAATAAAATGAAACAAGACTTTTCTAAAACATATTGTACTAGATTAGGACTCCATATATACGAAGTTTATAATTTAATATTTTATAATTCGTAAAAAATTATTAAAATGTTAAAACAATATTAGTTCATTTGTGAAATTTAAATAAATAAAATTGAGAACTAATACGAAATCACACACAGTTAAAAAAAAACCTAATATAATAACAATTATTTATTTATTTTGATTTTCTAATTTATTTTCTATTATTTTGTTTCCATTTAAAAAAATTCGCATGTTTCCAAATATTTAGTTTTTCCTATTACTCATATATTGATATGCTCAAATTAATATCCTAAAAAGTACTAAAGCAGTTGCTGCAGTAAAGTAGGGGTCAAACACAAGGACTCAGAGAAATTACACAATAGATTGTGTAGTATCAAATCAAGCTAAGCAGTTCAGATGAAAGTAAAAGCAATAAGCAGTAAACGAGTTGTAATTCGATAGGAGAAATATAGGTTCAGGGTTTTTCTCAGGAAATCAATGAATGCAGGTAAACTAACTAACATGATTCAGATTTAGCGCGGTTTTTAAACTCAAATCACTAAGCTATAGTTAACCAACTGTCGTTGCGAGAATTATCTAAATCTAAATCCTAGGAATTCCAAATCTCTTTCCTAATCCTAAAGTCTAAATCAGCTTTTAGATCAGGTTTGATTTGTTCACAAAACAACTAAACTAAATCTCTTTGCGAATAGTTATTTTGCTCACCTAAGGTTTTATCAGGTAATTAATCGCACTGTCGTGCCTAATCAATTATCCTAAGATCTAAATTCCAGATTCGTCAACCTAGAATTAGCTTTGAACACAACCTATGGTGAAGAACTAATTCAGATGGTGAATCCTAATAACTAATCAACCTAGCATTCAGAGAAAACCCTTATGGATACCCTAAACCTAAAGTGGATCTACTCAGACATGGAAATTGAAACAATAAACATGTTTGAATAAATACTCAATAGAAAATAAGACAAAGTAACAAAAGGATTCGAAATCTTCTCTCGGACGAACAGAGTTTCAGAGTTGTCTCCCTTCAAAAGCTCTCTCTCAATTCAAAGCAAAAATAGGACATAGCCAACAAAGTGGTTGTAAAACCTAATTTAATAGTTTAAACACGAATTGGGGTCTTCTTGTAAATATTAAAGTCTTCTGGGCAAGTTCTGCAATTCTTCAAACTTCATTAAAAGTCGTGGGTCGTGTCTGCTGTGATGGGTATCGATCGATGCTTGACGTAAAATTGGGTACTCAGCAACACGAACTTCAGCTTCGCTCCAGAATGCTCTAGAAAGCTCCAATATCTCCAATTATGCTCCAAACGTGCTACAACCTGTAAAGAACTCTAAAACACTACGAAATAATAGAAAGACTCTATAAAACAGACCTATATCATGGTCTAAAAGGGGTAAAAACCATGATATATCATATATCTATTTTTTTTAAAGAATTGATAAAGTAATTCTCATATTTTTATTTGAATTATATTTACTCTTTTATTTAATAATATTTGATTTTTTTAATATACATAAAAATAATTTTATCAAATTGGTAAAAAAAAATTACACGTGTCAAAATCTAATCGATTGTCTATTTTTATTTAGTAACTTTACTTTTTAAGATTATGAATCATATATTAATTTTTCTGAATTTTTCTTTTTTCTTTTTTTTAATTTTGAATTTTAGGATAAATTTACGTTTTCTATTTTTATTTTTTGTTTGATAATTTTACCTTTTAGAAATAGGAAACGATTATAATTTTTTTATCATTGTTAATATTATGTGACAAATCTAATTAGAAATTGTGTAAACATGTCAAAATCTGATCGATTGACTTGATATGTATCGCGATCAGGTGAGTTAGTAAATTTGAAATATTCAACTTATATAATAAGATAACGGAAATCCTAAAGATAAAAATTGAAGGAAAAAAGTATAATTATTATTTTTCTGTTTTACAAATAGTGTTAATTTGATATATTTCACACATATTAAGATAACTAATAAAAATTCTATTTTTTCTTTATTAATACACTATACAAAATTTTCCTTCTTTATTTATATATTAAAATAATAGATTAAAATTATTTTTTTAATAAAAATTTTGCATTGAAAATACAAAACGATAATCTTTGTAAAACAAAAATAAAATTTTAAAATGATACTAGAAGTATAATAATAACAAAAAAAAACGTTTTCTTGGTCTTATCCTTTTTTGTGGTGTTTGTGATTGGTAAAATAGGGATCTTTGGAATTAACGCATGAGAGTAAAGGCTCTGAAGGATGCATTTACTCACCTGCTAACTTTGGAAGATGTATTGTTATTTACTTCATTGTGTATCAGTGTATGTAGTTGACTAAATTGTGACGTAAATTCTCTATTGATTAAAATACAACAGTAATAAATTTTAAAGTCAAATGAAATTGAATGCTTTTTGGACCAGCCGTTACAATGGAAGATAAAAGGAAATATTTTAAACGAAAAAAGAATTTTGAGAATCACCCCTTCTTTTTTTTGTAAATATTTAAAATAAAATTATTGTTTTTGTTGTCACAATTTGTTTTCTCAAAATACCACATTTATGCTTGATTATTCAATATTACAAATAAAATCCAAAATACCACAACTTTAATGTTCAAGCAAAATTCAAAAAGAAATTGGGTACTTAATGATTTATGATTCATTCATAAACCTAAAAGTTGAGTTATTTTCAATTATTTGTTTCTAAGATTGTTGTATTTTTGCAACTAAAAGTTATTTTGCCGATATTTTCGAATTTGTTTTTGCTAAAATATTTATCTCGTATAATGTTTTTCCATTGTTTTCAATTTTGTACGTCTCTTAACTAAATAACAAATGCAATTTTCCAAAAAAATAAAAAAGTGTCATCTTATTCGTTTCTTTGTGATCATCGTCGTCGTGATTATCTTGAGTCATTCAAAAATGGCTAACCAATAAAAGAAGAAGAAAAAATCAGAAAATTAACTTCCTTTTATCTTGAAATTCCATAAAATTACAGAAAATAAACTAAAACCGATAAAATTTAAGAAAATTCACTTCATTCTTGGGTTAGGCCAGTTTTGGCTCCACAACTCCACAAGATCAACCAAAAGAAAAGATTAACATTTTAAACACATACAATTATTCACCACCATCTATTCATCTTCATCATTCATCAATCATCAAGCTCTGAAACATCCAACAAGGTGATGATACTGGTCACGACCGCTATGTCTGTGATGATGGTTATTATTACCATTATAAACCGATCTCTCTCCATCAATCAAACCTTGAACGTAACGAAACTCCGCCACGTGGCAAGGAATTGTGATGGTGCCCTTTTGATCGAATCCATACTCATCTTCTGCTTCTTTCAAGAGCTGCATGAACAATGGATGATTAAAGTACAAAACAGGAACTATAAATCTCTGTTGCTCTTCTCCTTGTGATCCAACTTTGATCGCTAAACATCCTTTTGGAACACCTTTGTTTTTGACCGTTTGTTTGCGATGTAAATGGAAGCTTTTCAGAGTTTTTTCTCCAGTACCCATGATTTCTAGAAAACGTTTTTAAAAAGATGAAGAAAAAACCAAGAAAATTCTAGCTTCCTTGTGGTTTTTTTGAAAAAAAAAACAAAAATCTCGAGGAAATTTAGGCTAGAAAGCAGGCCACGGGTCTTCAAGTGTAAGAGATGAGAGTTCGAGAGAACTAATCAAGGTGCTCATTTTTTTTTTTTCTATTGAGTGGAGATAACAACAATCGGATGAGGAAGATTTGTTTATAAAGAGAAAAATATATAATTTTAAAAAAAAGTCCATCAAAATAAGATGAGACGCTCCTATTTTCTTATTCAATTTCTCATAATAAATGCAGTGGTGGTAATTCAAAATTTCCTATTTGGTTGTCATTTGCTTTATAAAAATCTGATAACAACCAATGGGTATTTTAAGAAGTTTATAATCAGCACTAATTATGAAAAATCAACGATAATATAATATTTAAGAGGAGAAATTCTATCGAGTAGTACTTTCCTATATTATAAATAAATAAAATCTATACTATTAAAAGAAAAACATATTTTGTGTTCAAACAAGAATTAAAAGATTCATATAAGGCTATAATTTATCTGGATAATTGGTGCAATATTAATAAAAAAAAAAATTTATTTTATATTTATATTTAATTCCGAAAATTTAAATATTAATTTAGATTATTTTGGATTTCTTTAAATATATGTTAGATTATTTACCAAAAATCACAAAAATTAGTTGTTATTGTATATTTACAAAATAATATTAACTGGATATTAATTTTGATTTAATTTAAATATTTCAAAACGAATATATTATTGTATTTTTTTTATCATCAATCGGCCTAAAAATTCAAATATTCAAAATTAATATATATTTATATTATACAATAATATGATGGGACGAGTTACGGTTATATTTTTATAATTGCAGTGTTTTGCGGGTTGGTTTGTCAAAACATGCAAGATAATGAGTTGATTCAAGGCAGATAAAAAGGATGAGTTAGCCCATTTTAATACTCATAAATATATAAATTGATTATGTGGTAATTTAAATTTACATAATAACAAAGTTTACAATTAAAATTACATCGATATATACCTAACTACCTCATTTAACTATTCTACTAATATACACTATATAATAACATTATATAACTTTTAGTTATCATATAATTTTTATAACAGTTTATAAAATAAAAAAACTCGGTTCACCTCTTTTTTCCAATCTTTACGTTTCTTGTCTAATTTTTTTCCCCTAGTACTGTACTTTGTTAACTTAAATCAGAAAGTTCAAAGCTATAAAAACATACGGATATATACAACCAAGACATATGGATATATATAAATTTTAAATTTCAACAAAAACAGAAAAGACAGAACAAATATTTATTTTATTTCCTATCTAATTTATTTTCTCATTATTTTTTCACTCTTTGTAAATAATATATATTTAACCAAATCGTCTTTGGTTCAGTAGTAACTTCCTAGTGGGAGATTTTTCTTTCGAATCGTCTTGGCCACCCAGAAATATCTCATAAATAAAGTAGAAAAAAAATCTAGATGCTTGTTTGGTTTCTGGGAGATTAGTCTGGATTTCGACATGGAACCTTCCCCAGTTATCAAAAACCAAAAAAAATATATATAATCTATATTTTTCTCATAAATGTTAAATTTCAGCAAAAAAATAAAAGAAACGGAACAAATATTTTTATTGGTTGTATATATGGTACTCTGTGTATAATTTATATAGTATTAAAATAATTTTTGTTATTGTTCATACATACCCCATAGTTAATTATACGTCAACAGATAGTTTTAAGAGTGCTAATGTGGTCAGCAACTGAGGTCTGAGCATTAACGAGTAATGACGACCGAGTAATATTGGGTTGGTGACTCAAGAAAAAAGGTTGAACTTTTAATTAAGTACTAAAACGAGTAAATAGGTCGACATATTACTGTGTTTACCTAAAACCTGAAGCAACATGTAGTGACGAAAAATATTTCAAGACAATTTTTGTATCCAAAGAAGAGTAAATACATATAATATTATAATTTATGTGTATACCTATATTTGTTGCTAAATATATCTTTTTTTGAAAAAATCTACATAATATTTTTATTGTTAGATATACATATTCTAATTAATTCTAATATTTATAAATAACATTTAATATCTATTTAATTGATTTAATTGATTAAATTAGTTAAAATATAATGACATTAATTCATGATTGTAGAGATTAAATATATATTTTTATGTTTGTACGTGATTGTCTTGATATCTAGGAAGTTATACCAAATATTTGATACTTTAAGTGAAGTCCAAATTTAAACTTTTATGTTTTGTTTAATTTGTTTATTTAATTGAACCATAATTAGATCAAATGATATAAATTTTATTATTAAAATTATTTTAACTTGATAAATTTTTAAATATTCAAAATTAGTATGGCGAAGCGTGTTAGAAATATGTTTTTATAATTGCGGTCATTTGTGGGTTGGTTTATCAAAACATGCAAGATAGCATGCTGATTCAAGGAAATTAAAATGACGGGCTAGCCCATTTTAATACTCATAAATATATAATTTTGAATTTAAATTTTAATAAAACAATAAAATAATTAGTTGTGTGGTAATCTAAATTCACATAATAACAAAATTTACAATTAAAATTACATCTATATATACTTTACTAACTTATACTCCTATTCTACTAATATCCACAATATGATAACATCATATAACTTTTATAAAAATTTAATTTTTTGTAAGATAGGAAATTTTGCTATCAGTTAAGGTTACATAAATCACATAATCATAAAAAAATTCATTAAAATTTAAGTCAAACATTTTCGTTAGTTCCAACAATATAAATTTCACAAAATAATGTATACAAATTATTGTCCTGCACACATCGCAGATTAAACATCAAAACACATATAGTATAAATAGGGGTGTCAAAATGGGTCATGGATCGATCCAATTTGACCCATGACCCCAATGGGTCAATTTTTTTGATCCTAATGGGTTGGTGGGTCAAATGGGTCATAGGTCAAATGAGTCAATTTGTAATGGGTCATGGATCAAATGGGTGACCCAATTGACCCATCATCATGATATCATCATACATAATTATGACATCATCAATACATTATTATGACATCATCATGACATCATAACAATATTACATATAATACCATCATTTTTCTCAAAAAGCAATAATCCATCATTTTCTCGCCAAAAACGGAATTTCACATTTTCCCGCCAAAAATGCAATTTCACATTTTCCCGCCAAAAACTCGATTCCGAGATTTCCCGCCAAAAACGCGATTCTGCGTTTTCCCGCCAAAAACGCGATTCCGCGTTTTCCCACCAAAAACGGGATTCCGTGTTTTCCCGCCAAAAAAATGGTTCCACAAATTAATTAACAATTTACGATAATTAAAGAAAATTTGTCAATTCATAGTATAAATATGTTATAATATTATTTATTATTTTTAATTTTCTCATTTTTAAAAATTATTAATAATATTTATTTAAATAAATACTTATTTTTCGTGGGTCACCCATTTGACCCATGACCCATCTAATTACATGGGTCATGGGTCACCTATTTGACCCATTTTAACACCCCTAAGTATAAACATCAAAACACATATTGCATAACAAATCAACAAAATATTATATTCTCACCAAAATTTTTAAGAATTACAAATTCAATATATTTGAATCAATAATCATTAAATTGAATTTTATTTCACATTTTATTTTTTATATATTTCAAAATTTAGTCTACAAAAAACTTTATCATCGGTGAATGCACGGATTAAAATCTAGTTAAAAACATTAAAAACGTGATCAAAGTTTATAAATGAAATTTAAAATTGACTATTCTCATACATTCAAGAATTTGTCAGTTATGAAATTTGACATTTAATTTTAAATATTCGTCATAAAAAATTCATATATCTTTCATAGTTTCGATTTTCGACCAAAAAAGAAATAAAATAGTTTCGACCAAAAAAACATATACTTCTTCTATTACATAATAAATCATCAATTTTTTTACAATAAATGGCGTGTATGATTTAATTTAATCTTGCTTAATATTAATAAAAGTATAATTAAATATAACAATAAAATCAAAAAATCTTCATTGGTGTAAAATATATGATTTTGTCAAAGAAGAATATTTAGATATTGAAATGAAATTAGCCGTATAGAGGTGTAAATATATATATAAAGAAAAAGGGAATTTATATTGAAACTGATGGAACAATTTATAAGAAACTTCTTTCACATATAGTTATTATTTTTGAAAATCTGACGACTCTTTTTTAGTTATACTGTAAATACGTGTAGCAATTATTTATTCATTATAATTATTAAAAAAATTATTCATTTTTGGAGCGGCTTAGGTATTGTTAGTTATAAAGAAACCGAATCAATGTCGTCACATGATGAAGATGTGGATTGTGGAGGTGATGTATATTTTGAATTTTTATAATCAAAACGTCGCTTCTATATACGTAATATTATGAATCAATATCTAAACCTTACAAGTATGAT
The DNA here is from genome assembly GCA_030161315.1 of Eutrema japonicum. Classification (NCBI taxonomy): domain Eukaryota; kingdom Viridiplantae; phylum Streptophyta; class Magnoliopsida; order Brassicales; family Brassicaceae; genus Eutrema; species Eutrema japonicum. Next base: position 47,275,710 of record BSQW01000010.1, on the reverse strand, counting down.
ATACATACATTTTTAGTACTCGTATGTCATAAATCCAAAGTTGGGGACAATTCGATGAACAAGAAGCAGCCGGTTTAGGACATGTCCACATATATATTCTTCTTTTTTTTATTACATCTGCAATCCTCACTAAAAATTAGCACGATTCGGTCAAATAAAGCCTAATCATCGTTTGGGTTAAACGGGTTTAGCATCAACCAGCCGGTTCGATTTCGTTCTAAGCGTTTCATGTTATCGAATGTAATAAACTATGATTTAACTCGCTCTAATTATACTGCGGAGTAATTTTTTTAAAGAAATTGTTTTGAAATTTATAAAAATTACTTTTATCTGAATTTTACAATATAACTAACTAATGATTATAGATAAAACTGTCAATTTATAATAATTTGTCTATTTAACCCATTTTGCAGTGAATTAAAATATTATTCGGTCTAATCCGACAAAACTTATAATCTTGAAAACATAACGTTAATATGCACCGTTAAATGACTCTAGTTTTTGTGGTTAGTCTACGAACTTTTTTAAAAAAATAATTTTTTTGTGTCTAACTTTTTATAAAATTAGTAAAATAATTTTCAACTATTGTTTTGATATATATTCAAATAAAATATAATAAATTATAGTGAAAAATATAGCAAAATTTTGAATATATTTTTTTTTGAATATATATAAATTGATTATTATTTTAAAATATATAGTATTAGAAATAATTAAGAAATTAAATAATAAATAATATGTTTAATGCAAAATATATACTTTCCATATTCTAATCAATAATCTTAAAATACTATTATATACTTTTCTATTTCAATTATTCTTTGTTATTTGTAATGACATTTCATGTAATAACTTACAAAACAAAGTTCATTTTTAAAAATGTTTTCTTAAATAATATTATAGAGATAAGGCAATAACTAATGAAAATGGCTAAAATTTATGCAAAACACACACACACACACACACAAAATTCGTAGGAAGAAAAATTGGGGAATTTTTTTATTTATTTATTATTCTCACAAATACATAAATATATTTTAAAAGAGGAAAAATGTTTTTCGATTTCTTGACGAGTTGAACAAAAAACGAGGCTGTCCAAGGTAGCGAATACTTATGGTACATTGAAAAGAAAAAAATGTATAAAAAATTTAAAGTAAAAGAAAAAAGGCACATGTCACTCTATCAGTATCTATAGAACCAGTAAATAAAATAATAAAAATGAATATCATAGATCCGTTTTAAATTTTGTACTAAAAACAAAAAAGATAAGTGGGCTTGAAGATTTGTACTTTGAGTAAGATTTGATTTCCAACTTATATTTAGCGCTTCAAAACTTAATTAAATAGATATTTACAAGGATAATCTTGGTTTCAAGTGTGTTAGTTTGCGGTCGTTGCAAGATTGTTTTGTCGTACTTGCGTTTATAAGTTTTCATTCGTAAATTTCTCTTCCTTTGTACATTGTTTTCCTTTTGTGGGCTAATTGTTCTACTATCGTTTGTGTTAATAACCGGTTTATGCAATCTATTCAAGAAAATCAATATAACATTCCGACGAAAAGAAAAGAAAAAAATTGGATCGTCGAAATAGATAAGATAAAGCAGAGCACACTAACAATAATGATAACAATATTCACTTTGTGTGAAAAATGAGACAACGATATTAAAAAAATGTCAACTTTGTGGGACGGTGTGGGTCGACCTTGGATGATATCTTTATTTTATCTTACCCTTATATACTTTCGATTTTAACCTCTCTTTTTTTTTGACAAAAAATATTCTATTTAAAATGTAAAGTAACCAATTACAAGCTATAACCTTGTTAAGTCATACAAATGTTATAGTAATAAAAGACATTAACCAAAAACTTAGTCTAGTTGCAAGGACTATCAAAGAATCCGAAAATAAGAAAATGAAGAAAAAAAGTGGAGAAAAACAGAAGAGGTCACTTATGACCACCTCGACCTCTTCGACCACGCCGTCTCGAGCACTAACCACATTCCACTCATTCTCTCTTGCATCTTTTGGGATGGTTTACCATGCCTATCTCACAAAACTCGTTGAACTGACGCAGTCATGTTAATGTCTAGAGATTTGGCATCTGACTCACACATTCTATACACTTCAATTCCTTGTTCATTACCATCTAAACTACACAGAAAAGGTTCAATACCTGAGATAACATCAACAGTCAATGAGATTTCTGGGAAATGGGAGGCACCATCAGCCTCGGTAACAGTGAGAACCAAGCTGGGGAGGATAACCTCAAAGTTGTTTGTTTCTTCTGCCTTTGACAGCATCGTGGTGAGAGTCATGTCTTCTACAATTTCAGGTTGAATGTCCAGAAGAGCAAATTGGTTTTTAGTAGTTGTTTTAGTGCATGCATCAACAGAATCAGCGCTAATAACGCGCATGCAAATAATATAAATTCTAATGGATAATTTGCATAAAGCGGGATAAAGCTGATAAAACAATCGGTTTTACATATAATATTAAGTTTTTCACATATTTCCTAAAGTACTCTTTCTCTATCAGTATACAATATTAATCCAGACTATAATTCTTTCGCTGGAAAAAAAACCTATACTTCATTCTGTTTATCACAAATCATTTTTTTACTTAAAAAAGGTAATTTAATGAGACAACACTAATGGGCCAAAAGGGATATAAGTTCATAATTTAAATAATAAATTATGGAAGCGGTAATGGGCCTTCAATTAAATTAAATCTTGTTGGCTAAGTCAATATGATGGCCTGTCTTGGCCCAATTAAAATCCATGGTCATCTACGTATTTTATTATTTTGCTTAAATTGAAACCTATACTATTAAATGATATTTTTAAAATTGGTTTCCAAATACCTTTTATTTTTTAAAATAAATTGAACTTGCTACCAAACATGTTTAAACTTAAAAATTACAAATTAAATATATTTAAATCAATAACACTTGAATTAATTATCATTCTTCATTTTACATTTTATATTATTTCTTGCGGTTGTTTTAATTTAGAATCTAATTAAAATTAAAAGATGGAAACAAATTAGATAGAAAGGAAACAAAAATTAAGATGGAAACAAATTAGATAGAAAGGAAACAAAAATTAGGTAGACGGTGCACTATTTATACTATACATACTGAGAAAACAATTAAAATCAAACATTTACAGAAGTCTGTCTAATCAACCTCTTACAAAAATCAATACACTTTTATGAAAAATGCATTATTTTTAATATGAATAAATATCACATGTGGTAAATTTGAGGATAACGGCCTTTAAGTGCTTGACAGTTGACAATTCGCTTTTTATATTCATCATATATATAAATAAATGTCATTTATACAACTGGGAAAACAAAAATTCAATTGACATGAAATAACAGCCGAGGAAAGACACTGAAAACCGTAGAAGAAAAAAAATGTGGTCAAAGTCTTCGGTTAAAAGTACATTGTAAAAAGATTAATCCGATGAGCCATCGAAACTTGTGTAATCTCAAAAAAAATATATATATATATTGTGTAATCCTGAAAAACTTTAGGACGACCAAAAACTATACTATATTTTAATTTTGTTAGTAGTTTATTCATTAATCGTTTCTTAAAGACGCTCTCTTTTTCTCAACAACTACGTTTCTCTTCGACATTAATTTATAATTTTGTTCCTTCGATTTAAATTACTCCATCTGTCGTAGAGTGTTATTTTAGAGTAATTTGTTTGTTTCAAAAAGATTATCATTTTAAATTTTCAATGTAATTTTTCAAACTAATTCTCATAATTACCTTTTACCCAAAATTAAAAACTTTTGTATTTATATCATTTTGAAATAATTATAGGTATATTAAATAGAGGTATATTAGTACAATTTCAACAAAATTTAATCTATGTGAAAAGTGTTAAAGTGAAACTCTTTATAAAACAGAGGGAGTAATAAAGTGTTTCTCAATTTCGAAATATAAATTTAACAAAAAGAAATCGAAGTATGAAACTCTGTGCGTAACAGTATTACTTTGAAATTTACATTATCGCATATATAACCAACTTAATTTGTTATCTCTACGTTGGGTACACTTCGCCTAGTTTCAAAATATCTGGAATCTGTATATCGTACATAAAGAGGATAAGATTTCAAGAATAAGTCTGGATTTAAGATTCTTCACGACACAAGTGAAAGATCTAAGGCATATAGTAAAACAACTCTCCACGAGCAGATGATACAATTTTCGAAAGAGAATTATATAGAGCAGTTGAGTAATAACAATAGATCATACAAAATTAAGTTGTTGCCGAGACTAAATGAAGTCATTTTTCATTTGAGTGAAACATAAAGATGATTACAATTTACAATGCTTGTAATTTAGAAGGAGAAAAAGACTTCCAAATTCAAGCTCTTGATCGTCCCATGCAAAAACATCTGCATAAGTTATCCTTAGATTTAAATGTATTAGTGACGAAGGAAGAAAATTATAAATTAATTTCAGAAGATAATTCAGAAAACCCTAGTTGTGTCACAAAAGTTTTTATTTCATTTTCAATAAAAGATAACTGTGTCACAATAGTTAATTAGGAATTAAGAATCGAATCTAGTAGATCTGGTGTGTTAATAAGAAACAGACAGATCTGAAACTAAACTATCATCATCATGCATGACCATGAAGATCCAATCTTATAACTTAATTCTTCGTGACAAAAAAAAAAGAAGCAATCATAGCTGAATCATAGCAGTGCAGAAAATTTCAAAAGTATAAACATATGTGGTAAAAAGGTTGTAATGATGAAACTTTTCAGATTCCAAGAGCAGTAAGAAAGTCAGATTCTTTCATCATTACACCAATCTGCAAATACCTGAAAATATTTTCTTTTTTTTCCTACGGGTCCCCAAGGAAGAAAAAAAAAGAATGCAAATAATCGATAAAAACATGTAATTGAATCCAAGAAATCAAGGTAAAAGAACAAACCTTTAGCATGGGTTCAATCACAAGAACTGAAACCCTAAATTAAGAGAAAGGGAAGAAGAAGAACTTTGGAGTAACCAGGGAGCAATAATTGGGGGGAATGAAGCCTGGTCCGACGACGCTAAAACCCTAATCAGATCTCAAACCTGGAGGTTCGATTCGATTAGATCGAAGAAGATCCAACATGAATAGAGAGAGAGAGAGCCAGAGTCCTCGAGCCAGACAACATTCCCCTCAGAAGAGAAAGCCCCTTCCTTTTCAAGAACTATCATCGATCGATATTAAAATATAGGGTTTGTAATTATCTTTAAATATCTCTCACTCTATATGTTCGTCCCCCACGAGATCCGGCTAAGATCAAGGGAGAAGCAGAGAGAGAGAGATGGAGAAGAAGATAAGTGAGTGGTGATGATGGAAGAGAGAATGAAGAAATAAAAAGGGGTTTTTATGAAGAAATTGAGTAGTGGAGAGCCAAAGCTATACAAGACAAGAAACATGGGTGTCTCTGGACCCACACGCTCTCTCCCTCTTTGTCTATGTATGTATATGTATATACACGTATGTGGCTTTTTAAGTTTCAAGATCTCGCAGTAAAAACATTGGAATTACTTTTTGAGACATGTCCCTGGATTCCCATTTACTATGTTATTACTTGTTCATGTAAAAATGAAATCAAAGTTCCCATAATCCCATCCCTTCTACTAATTTTATATATTGAGCCTATATCCAACGTTCTCTATGTATTTACTTACGTAATGTTGTAATTAGAAAATAAAATGGTTTAAATTCTGTATAGTTTGATGATATATATTACCGTGGCCTGGTTTTAAATAGTGTCGACCGAATATGATGACAAAATATAGGGAATATATGCGACTATAGTGAGTTGTACTAACTGTTTTAATATTTTTTAGTGATATAAATTGTATATATTTTGTAGGCGATACCTTGCAAGCACAAAATAGTTTTGTGCAAATATATATTGTGCATATCACCAGCCGATTTGCAGTAATTTTGTTGTTCTCGTTTAGTAAATGGCGTTTGTTTTGAAGTGTAACACATTTTTATGGATTATAACCGACTATGTATGCAGATCTGTATGTATGTTAAGTTACTACTACTATAAGATAAGGATCCTATAGTGACAAAACCGGATGAATGAATACAAATGATCCGAAAAAGAGAGATTGATAGATTCAAATAATATGAATCAATTTTAATATTTTTAATTGCGAATAATAAAACGTAATTTATGAATAACTTAACGGAATTTTAATTGAGAATATAATTATAATCTTTATAACTATACGAGTTATCAATTTTAAAATTTAAGTATTTTATTATTTTTCTGCGTATCACACGAAACCTAATCTAGTATTATAATAAAACAAAAACAAACAAAAAAATTGGTGAAATCAAGTATAGAACACAAATGTCTTAACCATTTCTTTTTTGTCAACGTCTTGCTTAAACATTTTCCAACCAAATAAGTGCATTCTAATAGGAGATAGACGAGCATCGTGTTCTATCACCAGTTATTCTGCAACTATCACCAGTTTACAGCCTCAAATTTCTACTAACTCAATCGCCAACAATTATATAACCCAAACAAATTGTTGATTCAGCTCTATGGTCCCCGGAAGGTAAAAAAAAATGAAAAGAAATTGGATGAACCGCGTAAGAGCGGTGAAAGAGAAATGAAAAGGTAGGAAAAGTACAAAGACTATGAATCACGAAATAAATTATAAGAATCAAGAAAACAAAAACATAAATTTGAGAAATGGAAAGGGAATCAAAAAGGGAGAAAGGAGTGACTATAAAAGTTAGTCAGAGGAGTGGTTGAGTTATTGATCTGCCCAATATTAGCATTCTTCATTTATTGTCTCTCGCCTTTTTGTTTTCTTGTTTCCTTCGTTATTTTAATTTTTTTGCTTTACCTTTATTAAATTCGCCCGTTTCTTTTCAAATTTAATATAAAAGAACTCTTTTTTTTTTTTTTTTCTTACTACCCATCCCCTTTTTCTTGATGCATTTAATTTGGTATTACAAGGAATCATATATGCTCACTTTTTAAAGTACACAATAACACGGTTTCATAAACAACCAAATATGATAAGAAAATAAAGTAAATAACATCATTTTAGACAATTAATACGATTTTTAGAAAAATTCTTATCACGAGATTTTATTTATTGAGGTTATGGGCCGCGGCTCATATATCCCTTCATACCCTGGAATAGAGCATAGTGATTCTACCATTTAGGACGGACAAATCTAGTTATTCAAATAAACTATCTAATATGCAATACAAAAGATCATAACGAACCGCTTAATTTGCAATATGATGTGATATATGAAAAGCCTTGACTCGTTATATTTAAGAAACTGTATTTTCTTATATATTTTACGAACTATTAGACCAAATTCGTTTTTACCGACAACTCGAGGTTTTAACAGCAATTTATTATATTATAAAAAAACAACAATATATTTTAAATTCATCATGTTATTTTATTGTAAGTTTCGAGTCGTTGAGGTTCGTGTAATGGTCCATGGGGAACTCTAAATGTTGGCCCATTTCACTCGGCGACTCTTTTTTGTGATTTTAAGTCAAAGTCTCTGCCTTTTCATACACTTTTATATAGAAAGAATTATTTCATTAATTCATTTTATTGATGGCTTCATTTCAACATATACCTAGTGAAGGGTTTGATATTTTTTTTTTGTTACTTCAAAGGGTATTGTCTACTTGGTTAACTTGTCGTACAGATCATTAGTTTTAAAATGACTAATGGAATTTATGGTAAAGTCTTTATCTTCGACTTGGGTTTACATTTTGCTACGTAAAAAGGTTCTCAAAATTCAAGATTTTTCTTTCACACAGGAACAAAAAAACGGTGACAATGCATGTAACGGAGATGAAGTCATCATGTTTTATAACGGTAAACGTTTTGGTCAACGAGGAAAGAAAAGAAAAGCAATTATGTAATCAATCTGGTAATTAATACTTACTCTGATTTTTCGAGATTTAGCGAGAGATTTATTCAGTGTGCATTGTTTTCACGCAAACACATCACTTTAATGAAACTGGCAGTTATAATTGTTCTCTCTTACGCAATAACTAAGCTCAACAATCTTTATTCATTTATTTTTCTGTAATCAGAAAAATGTTTTTTTTATTAAATTATGTTAACACGATTATATATATTCCAGTTAATAATATATAGTAATTCGCTAATAATATTTTCTTCAATATTATTTGATGAATATTTTATTTTTTCAATTTTCTATTGTCTCCTCTAGTATGTGCATTGTAAATGTAATTATTCTACGCTAAAAACGGGGAAGAAAAAGGAGTCACTTAAGGTTAAAAAAAAAAGGAGTCACTTTTCTATGACTCGCTTTTGAAATAAAGTTCTGTGCTTTAGTCAACTAATTAATACCTACTTTTGTTTGTGTAATTTTATGGCTTTAATAATTGTCATTTTAAAATAAGCTAATCAATCAGCCAGCTGGTATACGAATAGTTAATTGGTAAAAATGTATATGTAAGAAACCCTAACTAGATTACCAAAACATAGAATCTTAGTTAGTGTATGGAAACATGTATATGGCACGTTGTGGTGCATTAACATTTTGATATGTCATTCTCTCATTTATATTTGTAAATATATATGGTACATATTGCACACTTTACTAAAGACAGAAATTTTGTTTTTCTTTATAAAAAAATGAAGATATAAAAAAGCCAGAGAGTGCCCGCGACAAGTGCTGCAACATTTTGTTTAGCTAGCTAGTATCCAAGAAATCTAATGAATTTTCCACGTAGATTTTTTTATATAATGGAATGATATAACTAAGAAATAGGTAGAAACTGTGGATGAGAATGACAAATGGAGAAGACGATTCTGGCTACAGATTTCAACGTTTTTGACAGTCTTCGAGAGTTGTGTTTTGTGTTGTGTCCGAGAGAGAGACGACGTAAATGTCAAATCCCTGCATATCCGAACCCACGTTGTCCATTCTCACATTCCTTTAAGAAACAGAAGCTAATTAATTTTAACATCTTTTATCGGTTAATTCGTTTACCTATCTATTGTTATGTTTATTTTTTCTTTGGACGGAAGAAAAGTTTATTTCTCCACGTAAAAATAGACTTAATTGACCGGTCAACCCAAGATAAAATCATTTTTTTTTAATAGTCCACTCTCTTGAATTTCTACTTGTGTGATTAACTATAATTATAACCATATTTTTACAAATTATTGAAAACCTATTAAGTTTACTGATTTTCAAAACTACTCCCTCTTTTTCAAATTAATAAATGTTTTAGAAATAAATTATTTCAAAAATATAATTTTTTAAAAGTTTTCTATACATTTTTTATTAATTAATAATGATGAATTATAAACTTAAAAAATTACTATTGGTTTTAGAGTTATAAAAAATTATTAAGCACAGAAATTTTTTTTAATTTGTTTTCTTAATATGTATGAAAAAACTAAAAATATCTATTAATTTGAAACAGAGAAAATGTATACTTATATGCGTGTAACATATGCAATGACACATAATAACATATGATAAATCATCTTATTATATAAAGTTGGATCCCTCGACGTGAGCGTGATACGTAGGATGATTATTAATAACGAGATCGTGACATTTGTCACGGTTGTTAATTTAGATTTTGACATGTTTCAATTTAATCAAAAAAATAAAAATGAATTAAAATAAATATTAAAAATGTTAAACTAAAAAAAAGTAGTGGTTAAACTAAAAAATAGAAAAAAACAATCTATATAAGATAAAAACTTAAAATCTTAATATAACCACGAAAGGAAACATTTAAAAAAGGAAAAAAATACATACAAAAAGAAACATAAAAAGGAAACTAATAATAAGTACAACAATAAAAAATAAAAGAAATTAGCAACAAAAAAGAACCATGAAAGTAAACATAAAAAAGGAAAAAATAACATAAAAAGGGAAACTAATAATAAAATCACAAAAAAGGAAACTAGCAAAAAAAGGAAACTAGCAAAAAAAAGGAAACTTAAAAAAACATTAAAAAGAAAAATAAATTAAAAAAAAATCTATATAGATAAAAAAGAATGTTTCAAAGTTAGTAAATCGCAAGATCGCGACACGTGTCGAGTTAATCGATAAGATTTTGACACATGTTTAAAATTATAAATAAAAGCAAATGTTTTTTTAAAAAAGGAAAACCTATATTACATATTACAATAAGAAAATTAAACTATACATAACAATATTTTAAAAAGGATAAAGGCCAAATTTTTTTTTTTTTATAAACCATATTTCGGTTCAGAATAAGGAAATCTTACTATATAAATCTTAATGTTTCAAAATTGTAAAATCACCTGATCGCAAAACGTGTCAAAACAAAGTTGGAAAAATTTCAAATCGATTAATAAAAAAAATTCGGATTGACAAAAAAAAAATGATCAATTAACAACTTATTGATAATCTTAAGAGGTAAAGTTACTAAAAATTTTAAAAATTAAATTTATCCTAAAAGGCAAAATAAATATAAAAAGAATAGAATTCTAATTTTTTACCTCTATATAAACCACAATTTAACAGTATGTCAATTACACACAAAATAATAAAAAGTCTAATAATCGTATCCAAAACAATTTATTGCATTTGCTTCACCAAATAATTTTCTTAAGGTATATATTTATTTCATCGGAAATTTTGTTTTTTAAATTTATGTATTATATGGGTGATCTAATTTTATTTTCTATTTTTTCATTTTTAATTTTTTTTTTCATATATGCGGATACTTATCTAGTTTAATATAAATTGAAAATTACGATAGATCTATTGATTGCATACTTTTATTTGTTAAAGCAATTAATTTCCATACTCTAAATTTCAGAGCTTAAATGAACAATTATAAAAGCTTTCAGTCCCATAAATCAATTGACTAGCCACTAAACGAAATATTCTTCTTTGTTTGTAATGTACTTAAGTTGCGACCGTTTCTTATGTATCGGAGGACTAAACATCAAACTTGATTGTTCTACAAAAAAAAAAAAAAACTGAAATAAAGCAATTAGAATTTAAGAAGAAAAAAGGATAAAGCAATTAGGAGTACTGATTAGTCCTGGGCATTCGGGTCTTCGGGTCGGGTCAGAGAATTCGGGTTTCGGGTTTTTCGGATAGGGAAGAATTGGACCCATACGAGTCCCGGGAAAATTTCGGTTCGGGTCTTCTCGGGTTCGGGTCGGGTCTGCGATTTATAATTAGAACTGATTAAGAACCAAAAATTGTTTCGGGTTCGGTTGGGGTCGGGTTTATACCCGAAACCCGAATTAAAGTATAATCAGCAAGGAAAAAAAAAAACCCTAGCCACGAGAGAGAAAAGAGAAAAAAGAAAATTGGTTAGGTTGGATTAAAAAAAAAATTGGTTAGGTTAGATTAAAAAAAAAAATTGGTTAGGTTGGATTAAAAAAAAAAAAAAAATTAAAACCATATGTGTGTTCGGGTCTTTCGGGTACCCGAACGGATCTCGGGTAAAACCCGACCCGAACCGAAACCCGAATCAAATTTGAAAATGAACCATTCAGTTTATTGTGAAGAATCGAACCCGAACCGAACCGTATTTTTTGGGTCGGGTCGGGTCGGTTCGGGTCCGGTCGGATCGGGTTTTATGCCAGGGCTAGTACTGATTAAGAAGAACTAGAGGAGGAGCGAAGGGTAGCATTGAAATTAGGGAAAGAGAGAGGACAATGACATTTAATGCCTCTTTGTTCGTATTCTCTGCCCATTCAATTCAGATTCCAAATTTCCATTTCAACTATTTTTCCTCTTCACCCTTTTTTTTTTTTGGGTTCTCATAAGCAAAATATTTCCTATCTACACATTTTTTACAGCTATCTATATGTTAGCTGGGTTACGGTGAAAAGACTGTAAAAGAAGAAAGGAAACCAAAAAATTCCGTATAATATTATGAAAATGTAACAAAAGAAAATAATGTCGATGAAAATATATATGTAAAAGTGTGGATCTCAAGGTAATGAACATAAAAGACCCTTTCTCGAATGTCTACTGATGAGACCCTTACTTGTCAAAAACTTTTATTCACTGTATTTTTAACCATATCTTCGATATATCTCCATCAATCTTTTTTTTACCCCTCTTCATCTCCACACATACATATATCATCTATCATCTATCATTATGTGTGTGAGTATACGTTTGTTCTTTCTTACGTATGTACATATAAATCACTATAAAAAAAAAAAAAACAACAAAAATCACACTATATTATTGGTCGACGTCATAGATCCGATTAGTACTGCCAAGGGATAATGGGCCTACATATATTATGGATTCATTTTGCTTTCATCATGAAATGTTGTGATTATGACAAGAAAACTCATAATATAACATATATACCATTTGGGGGTAAGCGTGGGCTTTCACTTAAGACGAGTCCAATGGAATTTCCTTTCATTTAAAATTAAAAAAAAAAACTGCTAAGAGAGAATGGGCCTCGAACATCTATTATGGGCCTTTTAAAATAAGATTAGATCCAGCAGTGCTCTCTTTTTCCTCGCTTACTTTTTGTGGGTCAGTTTTTTTTAAAAGACCAAGGTAATGAAACACAACACATAACTAAATATTGAAATATTTATATATTTTTGGGGGTCGAAATAAATATTGAAATATTTATAATTTTAATATAGAAATTAGCTTCGGTGGTGGAAATAGATCGAAACCTAAAGCAAAAGAACGAAGTAACGTGACTAAATCAGGTGAAGGTCTTTGGTCCGACAAAGTCAGCACTAAAAGCCATCTCACACCTAATCTTTGGTTTTTTTCTTGACCATGATATGATCAGCTCATGTCATGGCTTATCACAATTAACAATTTCAATAGCTAATATAATTAATAGTTTAGATAATTATGACAAATAAGCAAGTAATTTCATGTACAATGAACGTACTTGTACTTCCTCATACTGTAGATATTAATTTTTTTCCACGTAGAAACGGAAAACCAAATAAGAAAAAAGAAAATTCTAATACGCATAAAGTTCATGTCATTCTTATCTTTATCGGAATTCACTTATTTGCTTTTGTTTTCCTTCTAATTTCGTTTCTCCTTTTTAAAAAGCCTTTTTTTAAAAAAGGTTGTAATCTATAATCTGTAACATATTTTAATTATATTTCTTTTTTTTTAAATAACTGTAACTCTGGTTCAATAGTTAATCTTATCTTTGTCGATGTCTCTAATATGGTTTTGTAAGATTGATGAAAATGAGTTGATAAAAAGAAAACATGAAACGTGAAAATCGGACATTCGGGGTATTAAGTAAAATATCTCGATCTAAAGATGGATTTTTGTTTGTTTAATTACTTGGTAAGAAAAGTGGAACCGCTTTATTTTCCAACATCGCTTTAACGAGTAGTAGTAGTTAAAGAAGTAGGGTACGATTGTTGGCCACTTGTGACAAAGAATTTACGATTATTATATCCTTTTTGATAATGTCATTATAAAACCAATGATGAAATTGACCAAAAGTAATTATATATATTTTCATTACCCCATAAAGCTATTATCAAGAAAAGATAAGCTTTTTATAAGACGGTGCGAAATGTCTCTTCCTCATTGGAACCTCGTTGGCGTCATATATCAGATATTTCATATTACTACATATATCAGATAACACACCTACTTGCAGAGCTAACCCTGCTGATTCTGTAGAATTGAGAATTAGCAGATGCAGGAAAGAAATATCTCGTTGGAATCGTGAACACCACATTAATAACCGTAAGTTTATTGAAGCAAATAGGCAGAAACTTGACGAAGCAATGACTAGTTTTACAGGGGATGGTCTGCTCATTCAAGCCATAACTCTTGATTTTAAAACAGCCTACAAAGCAGAAGAAGAATTTTGGAAATAAAGAAATAGACAACTCTAGCTTTCTTTGGGAGATAAGAATATTGAATATTTCCATGCAATATCTAGAGGAAGAACAAATTCTCAGTTATTGAAGATTGTTTGGGTAACGTGGTCTTTGAGGAAGATATGATTACCAAAGTCATAACTAACTACTTCCAGGAGTTGTTTTCTTCTCATGAAGCTGACATATATGATATTGTAAATCAGACCCTATCTCCCTGCATGTCCGAGACAGATAATGAGATACTTATAGCTGATTCAACACAAGAAGAAATCAAAGCAGCTATGTTCTCAATTCATCCGGATAAAGCCCCAGGACCAGATGGTTTTTCGGCGAGTTTTTTCCATTCAAATTGGAAAGTGGTAGGGCCTGCGATTGTAAAAGAGGTTCAAGCTTTCTTCTGCACATGGTTACTACCGAGAAACATCAACCACACTCATATCAGGCTTATCCCAAAGATAAAAAGCCCTAAATCAGTGGCAGACTACATGCCTATTGCTCTTTGCAATGTTGTCTACAAGTTAATCTCTAAAATCTTAACACAACGCCTTCAGCCCCTTCTAAGTGGTTTCATCTCAGAGAATCAATCAGCTTTCATACCGGGTAGAGCTATCTCAGACAATGTCTTGATTACACATGAAGTTCTACACTTTCTCAAGACATCAGAGGCGAAGAAATACTGCTCTATGGCCGTTAAAACTGATATGAGTAAAGCATACGACAGAATTGAGTGAGATTTTCTCAACCTAGTTCAAAGCAGACTTGGTTTCCATCCTAAATGGATTAATTGGATCTCTCAATGTGTCTCAACGGTATCCTACTCCTATTTGATAAATGATTAAGCTCAATGATTTGTTATTCCACATAAAGGGATCCGCCAAGGAGATCCCCTATCCCCTTTCATCTTTATTCTTTGTGGAGAGGTTCTTTCCGGATTATGCAAAAGAGCTCAAGAGAGAGGATACTTACATGGAATTCGGGTTGCAAGAGGAAGTCCACGTATAAACCATATCCTCTTTGCCGATGATACTATATTTTTTTGCAAGTCAAGTGTCCGCAATTGCTCAGCCCTCTCAGAGATCTTATGTAAGTATGAAGCTGCATCTGGCCAAAAAATCAATGTAGAAAATCATTCATCACTTTCTCTACAAAAGTGTGCCATGAAACGCGTGATGAAGCAAAAAGAATTGTCGGCATATCTAAAGAAGGAGGACAGGGGAAGTATTTGGGTCTCCCGGAACATTTTGGTAGAAAGAAAAAAGACTTGTTTACATTGATAGTGGATCGTATACGGCAGAAAGCAGCCAGCTGGTCGTTCCGCTTTCTCTCTACAACGGGAAAGATGACTATGCTCAAATATGTCCTCTCTGCAATACCAACCTACACTATGTCATGTTTCAAACTCCCAGCCAACCTGTGTAAGAGAATTCAATCAGCTCTTACTAGATTTTGGTGGGATGACAAACCTGGAACAAAGAAAATGTGTTGGACAGCCTGGTCAAAACTTACAAGATCAAATAAGGAGGGTGGCCTAGGTTTCAGGGATGTACAAGCTTTTAATGATGCCATGCTAGCAAAGTTGATCTGGCGGATTCTTACCAATCCAAATTGTCTGCTAGCTCGTGTACTCTTGGGGAAATACTGTCGAGATGCATCCTTTCTGGATGTTCCAAACCAAGTCTCCTCATCTCATGGTTGGAGTGGCATTCTGATTGGCAGAGATCTCCTCTCATCAAAACTCGGGAAAGCAATTGGAGATGGCTCAACTACTTGTGTTTGGACTGATCCATGGATCTCCCTTGTGAACCCGACAAAACCTTATGGACCTACGACAGAAGCGAGCTCTATGCATAAAGTGGCTGACCTCTTTTTTGAAAACTCTAAAGCCTGGGATATGGGAAAAAATTCAGGTCTCTTACCTGAATTGCTGAAGGAGATCCTATGCATAAAACCGAGTCTCACAAGAGCAAGGGATAAGCATATATGGCTTCCAAATCAATCTGGAGTTTACACTACCAAATCTGGCTATCACACAGCTCATGCGGCAAAAGATCACGGGATAATTACCTCTGAAATCCCAGCTAACTTCAACTGGATCTCATATATATGGGAGTGTATGTGCTCGCCAAAGCTGAAACTTTTTCTCTGGAAGATTGTCAAATGAGCAATAGCAATCAGGGAAAATCTCTTGGGTCGTGGTGTAGATGCAAATGCGATTTGTATTCGCTGTGGAGAACTCGAATCTGCAGAATATTTGTTTCTCCATTGTGATTATGCGAAGAAAATCTGGCAACTAGCACCACTCCTAGTTCCATTTGACTCAATGACGATTTCGGACATCGAATCACTATTTCGACAACCAAAGAGATGGGTTTGTCTACCTCCTACGATAGTCATATCTGGCTCTCTCCTCCCCTGGATCTGCTGGGCAATTTGGTTTTCAAAAAACCATCTGATTTTTGAGAACAGAGTATTCTCCCCCGAGGAATCGGTCTGCAAAGCCATGTCTGATGCTAGAGAATGGCATTGTGCTCAACCACCTAAATCACTCACGCCAAACAGTCGAATCTCTCAGCAAGTTCTAGCTCCACGTCCGGACCTCATCACCTGTTTTTCAGATGCAGCGTGGAGCTCAGACTCAAAATATGCAGGCCTCGGATGGGTGTTTCGAGACCAAAGCCACAAAATCATCCCAAAAAACTCTAGGGCTGAACCATTTGTAAGCTCACCTCTTGCGGCAGAGGCGACGACAGTCCGCGAAGTCTTTCAACAAGCAAAAATCTTCAATTGGGCAAACATGTGCTATCCGGTCGGGAGATCAAATCGTTGAACTACGGCGTTCTCCACGACGTTAACTGCTTATTTTCTTTCTTCGAATGGATTTCCTTCAATTTCGTTCCAAGATCGAACAATGTGTTGGCCGATTCTCTTGCAAAATCTGCTCTTCGGGTCTCCCTTTTTGTAACCGTTTGATTTTTTTAATGAAATGATGTTCACAAAAAAAAAAAAGGAGTTTCGCAACATAAATCTTATTGGAAAAGTTTTGAACGTGGCGGGTTTGGAATTTTATTTGTCCATTAAGAAAAATATGAATATTATTTTATAATCATTCCAAAATTGTTGGAAAATATCTCCTTTTGCTATCTAGTAGCCTCGTAGAAGTGTAGCAACACAGACGGAAGAACAAATCATGGAAAGAAAATGGTAAAATTAAATTCATGAAAAAATATGCGACGAAATTAATTCCTGAATCAACAGAAATAGACGGATAAATACTACTATTTTAAACACAAATCTACGTTTTAATTGATTTGACTGTTACTCTAGATGACATGTTTGATAAATTTCATATCTCATTAAGAAAATACCATTCCATAATTATGGAGGTTTTCCAATAAATGTTTTGATTTTAAGTATGTAAGAAGTTGTGGGAAACGGGAAAATTGTGAAAAGATAGTTGTTTTGTACTGATTAACGTTGATGTTGATTTTCAGAATATTTTATGTGGTGGAAATATTAATATTATTGAAAACTAAGATGGATTAACAATTTAACAGTCTGTAAGCTGTAAAGACTTCTAAAATGTATGTCAAAATTGTATCAACTATTAAGTCGTCTAGTTTTTTTTGGTAAAATCCTTTGAGTTATTAATAAAGAAGTTAGAATTTTGAGTTATTAACGAGTATTTAAATATATTTTGTTAATCGTGGTATAAACGAGCTAGTACCAAAAAACGAATCCAGTTGAGTTATAAATAAAGAAGTAGCATAATCAAAAGATCAACTAGGGTTCTTTCCTCTCTGTCGAACGGCAAATTAATTTATTAATAAAGAAGTTAGAACTTTATTAACTTTTAAGTCGTCCAGTTGTTCACACGCTATTACTTTGCCGTGAGTTTACTTATCGAACCAAATTTTAGCGGTAAGACAAATACTAGTTTAGATTCTTTAAAAGCTAGGAAATTTTTTGTAAATAGAAGCAACAGAAAAATTACGGTCTAAAAACGAAAATATAACACAACTGTTCAAAGAAACTAGGGATGGGCAAATGGTTATTCGGTTCGGTTCGGTTATTTCGGTTTTCGGTTACGTTCGGTTATATCTTTTACTATCCATTCGGTTAGTAACAGTTTTCGGTTCGGTTTCGGTTCGGTTACTATTCGGTTCGGTTCGGTATGGTTATCAAAATTAATAACCGTTTGGTAACCAAAATCTTTCGGTTATAATCGGTTAACCGAATGGTTTCGGTTATTTTCGGTTATTTTCGGTTAAATTTCAAATATTTTCGGTTATTTTCGGTTAAATTTCAAAATATTTCGGTTATTTCGGTTAAATTTCGGAAATATTTCGGTTAGTTTCAGTTATTTCGGTTAGTTTTGGTTATTTCGGTTCGGTTATATTTCGGTTATTTTGGTTAATTAGGGGAAATAAACATAATTTTTTTTTTATATCCATGGATACCCATTGGTTATCGGTTAATAACCATTCGGTTATCATAACCAATGGATATCAAAAATAAAAACCATTCGGTTATTATGAAGTAACCATAACCTAACCGAACTATTAATTTCGGTTCGGTTCGGTTCGGTTTCATTCGGTTCGGTTATTATGCCCAGACCTAAAAGAAACATAGCGCCTAAGTGAAACTAGCAGAAAACAAATGTTAAACGTATTTTTACCATTTAATCTTCTTTTTGCATGTTTTTATCGATATTTTTTTATCATCAAAACTTAATTAACATCTACTAAAAAAACACTACGATATGTTTTCTTATTTTGGCTTCTAACAATGACATAACGTCCCAGACCAAATTACTACGATCGATTTTCATGTACTACATAGTACATACAATCACTAGATTCAATGTAAAATAATTTGATCAGAAATGTACTATAACGCTAGTAATCTATATGAATACAAAAATCTACGGGTGTCTTAGAGGGAAAAATCTAATTTTGTTCGTTAAATACGGTATATCTTTTTTCTTAATTTAAAAAAAAAAGAAATGTGGAAATATGGTAGAACGTCGTTTGAAATATTGCAATAATATAAAAAAAAAAAATTGTGAAAGAACTCATGCAGTATGATTAATTGTTTAACAAAAAGTCATAATTAATTGTAAATATACAAGAAAACATTAATATTACACGCGGCAAGTCGAGGAGATTGCAAATACAAACAATACAAGGAACCGTTTAAATCTATTTTTTTGGTCCACAATAAAAAAAGAAGTGAAGATTTGTCTTCTCCTACGGCTCTTATCAGTAAACCGCGACACGTGTGAACTTTTGCTGAAAATAATTCAGACACACCGCCATAAATCAACTGCCACGTTATCTCTTCTATCAACTTTTGATGTCCCACGGCAAAGGTCTCTCATTCTCTGATTACAACTCGTTGGCTAGTTTTCAATGGCCGAATTTGATTTCCACTTCTCTACACTATCAATCAATTTTACATGTTTTTAATCTATTAAACCAGAAATATCAAGAATTGTTAACCAAGAGGTTGTAGTGGGATGGTTTTTATCCGGGGTGAGTTTCGATTCTGTTGGTCTAGGCTAAGGATCGAATCTCTCCGGGTATAAAATTATCATACTAACTCTTGGCCACGTGGAGTGTAATTAGGCAGTTTTACTTCCGTTCGAGAAACTAGTTTGAGTCCGTTAAAAGCCTGAGATTACTTCCGAGTCTAATAAAAAATATATATATACCAAGAATTGTTTTTATTTTATTTTTTGATTGTTGTGAATTGTGTTGTTTACTAAAGATCAGATTTATCATTCATGTATAAAATACAAACTTGGGTTTGAAAAATGTCATGCCTAGATGGCCCAACTTAATTTGCTGTTAGTTGGTATTATAATTAGTCAAAAGAAATCTCCGACAAGCAAGGTGAAGGTAAACCTTAAACTAATCACACAAGCAAAAATTAAAGTTGCTTTTCACATTACTACTAATATTTTTTAAATTGCTATCTTTATAGTTACCGTGAAGAAGATAAAGCTTACACGATCTCATTCTAATTTGGTTTTACTATTAATAAAAAAAAACAAAAAAAAACTGATATTTTTTAGGTTCATATGACGAATTAGGTTATTTTTAAATTTTGGAACACAGTAAACACAAACGAAAATATTGTAAGATCTTGATTCCTGGAAAGAAAAGAAGTAAATAAATTATCTTTAGATTTTTTTTTGGGTGAAAACATATCCCTCTTACATATAATACGTGAAACAAATTACTATTTGGAATGAGAAATTATGGTTTAAGTTTTTCCACAACAATTTCAATTACAATTTACTAATGCAAACGTTTCATGCAAGTGGTAAAAATATTTGGCTATTTTACGAATTCTATAAATTAGTTTGGATTTTTATTTTTTGATAAATCAATTTTATTTTATTTTATTGGAAAAAATAATAATAATGATATTGCGTTACCAAATATCTGAAGAATTTCATCCCATAGTCCACCAAAGCCTATAGTATCACAATTTTTTGTTTTGAGATTTGTGATGTAACCAATATTTGTTTTAGAATGCAAATATATAAAAAGTCACATTCTAAGAAAAAACTATGATTTGTGGCATACGTAATACTAACACCCATCTCACATCCTGACTTGTGAACGTTAAATCTGTCGCACAATCATACAAAATTGTAACGTAATTTTTTTTTACTTTTCATTAAACTGACGTATAGGTCCTTATATTCACCAGATGTATACTGGAAAAAGAATATACTCACATGATGATATATGCTTTGGATTATTAAAATATTCACAATTTTTTTTTGTTTTTTTGTTTTGTGCGTTCGTGTATCTAATTTGTGCGTGTTCAGTTTAATTATGGTACAATTACTCCTCATTTACCCAAATAACGATCATTAATGCGTTTGATGTGTTTTGTATTAGAAGTGGAAAAAATATCCAAAATTTGTGATGCCATAAATAAAAAAAAAAAAAAACGGAAGGATATCCAAGGTTTTTGAATTCGGATTTGAATAATTAGATTTAAAAATCAGGATACCCAGAACTGATCTAAATCAGCTTTCATATATATTTTTTAAAAATATATATAAAATACTTATATACATATAGTATCCAAAACTAAAAAATATTTATAAAATGTTGGAGTATTATTTTGAATATCCATTACAAATATGAGTTCATGAAAATTATTTTGTAATTTTTATATGACATTTTTCTATTTAGTTTTAAACAATTTTAAAATTTTCTACTAAAACTGTTTAAAATTGGTTGAAAATTGCTAATTTATCATCATTTTAATTATCAATTATTATTTTGGGATAAGAACATTTGGAGATAAGATGATTATATGTATACATTTATAGTACGCAAACTGTTGTTTCTAAAATAATATCTTTATCATAATCTTAAATGTCTAAAATACCCACAAATGTTTTTAGAAGTTTTCATCTAGATTTTTTTTTTTGGTATTTTTGATATATATATATATATATATATATATATATATATCTGTATATAAGTAATATTTTTGGAAAACAATACTATAAGTAATATTTTTAAGAAAGCTTTATATAATTAATAGTAAGTAAAAGAACATAAAAAGGTGGAAATTATTATTAATCAGGAGTTAGATGATTAGTTCCCGTTGAAATGAAACTCAATTCAGACCATTTCTAGTCTCATTCTAAATTTTCACTTTAAAATAGAATTTATAGTAAAATTATCTCCAACTCTACTTCATATTTTACTCTAAAATAGAGTTTAGAGTAAAATTTTCTCAAAACTCTACTTCATATTTTACTCTAAAATAGAGTAATTAATAGGATTACTCCAATAAAAAAATAGAGTAAAGTTAGAGTAAAATCCAACTTCATCCAGGAGTTGCTCTAAAATGGAATGATACATTTGAGATGCCGACGCCTCTATAAGCAGCCAAAACCCGTCCCTACTGCTACGGTGCTACCTGTCGATCCACAAATCGTTAAGCTCAAAATAGAAAAAAAAAAAAACACTTACAATAAAGCAACCCCTTAGTTTACATCTTATTACAGAAAATAAATAAAAGCATCAAATTTATATATATGACTGTTAACATAATAATCTCAGACTCAGCACACATATATAGAGAGCCAACATCACAAACTTAGATATTCCATAAAAAAAAAGAAAAACAAATCATAAGTCCTCTGAGGAAATTCCGATTAGATGACGGAAGGAGGAAAATATTCTCCGGCAATGATGTCAGCAGATCCTTTCATGAGCATGAAGAAGATGAAGATGAAGAAGAGCAATCACAAGAACAACAATCAGAGAAGGTTTAGCGAAGAGCAGATCAAGTCACTGGAGATGATGTTCGAGTCTGAGACGAGGCTTCAGCCAAGGAAGAAGGTTCAATTAGCCAGAGAGCTTGGGTTGCAGCCGAGGCAAGTGGCTATATGGTTTCAGAACAAGAGGGCTCGTTGGAAGTCGAAGCAGCTCGAGACAGAGTTCAACATCCTCAGACATAACTACAACGACTTGGCTTCTCAGTTTGAGTCCCTCAAGAAAGAAAAGCAAGCTTTAGTCTCTGAGGTATGTTTAGACTCTGTTTATCTTAATATGATTAATTAAGGAGAGTGATCAATGATTTGACAAAAAGCAATTAAGGAGTGATCAAGGGATAAAATTATGTGTTTTAATGGTTAATAATAATGATAAGAATCTATGCTTTAGTGGTTAAAAACTGCAATTAAGGACCGATCAGGTGTCTGTTTTAATGGTTTATTGAGGCAAAGAAGAGATCTTTGATGAGTTGTTGTTGTTATACCTTTATGCAGTTGCAGAGGCTAAACGAGGCGATGCAGAAAACACAGGAGGAAGAAAGGCAGTGTTGTGGTGATCAAGCGGTGGTGGCTCTAAGCAGCACGGATCATGAATCAGAGAACCTGCCGGAGATGGAGATGTATGAGCATGGGGATTTGTGTGAGCATCATGATGATTATGATGATGATGGTGGTGGTTATAATAACAACATCAAGAGAGAATATTTTGGCGGGTTTGAGGAAGAAGCAGATCAGTTAATGAACATTGTGGAGCCAGCTGATAGTTGCTTGACATCATCTGATGACTGGGGAGGTCTCAAATCAGACACTAATCTCTTGGACCAGTCAAGCAGCAATTACCCATGGTGGGATTTTTGGTCATGAACAAATAATAAGTTCTAAACAAAATGAAGAGGAGACATAATTTAGTCTTTTGCAGACTAAAAGATGAATAGAGAGATTGGATATACATTATTCAAAATCACATGACTCGAGCCATGGATATAGACGTGTTCGTTCCAGCAAATGACTCGTCGAAATCAGCCGGAATTTTTGCAGGATTCTGAGCTGAAATCTCATGGTTTTGTTTGTATAAATTACGTGTTAGAAAGTCGTATATATTCTCGGTTAGTCTTTTTAATTCTGTTGTAAGTAGTAAGTGTTCATCATGCTTTGTAGCTAAGTAGTAAGTTTAAGACTTGATTTGGATGAATAAAAATTCAAAGGCAGAGAATCATATACGTTTATATATCTATATATTATATAGTTCTGCATCAATATATAAGGATCAAGACAAGAACTAAGGACATGGCATTTTATTTCAACAAGCATAGCATCAAAACAGAGCCAAACAGAAATATTGTGAATCTGTTTCTTTCTTTCCATATTCGCCATTGGGTTTGATTCTGAATCGGGAAATTGATCAATAGCGGCAGACTTATATACACATCGAACCCTAATTCAATCGATATGACCTGAAACAAAAGTAATTGAAGCACGAAAAGGAATAACCTAGAAAATTTAAGGTTTGATTTCATTTGTCTGCGAATAGTCCATGTCAAATATTCCGGTTCAAATCTGGTTTAGCCTTTAGTGCACGATTGATCCGAGTTCGATTTGTAGAGTTTTTTTTTTTTTTTAAATCAGGAAGTTTATCCTTCTTCAAAGTTAAAACTAATGGGACGATAATGGGACGATTTCAATTTATTTTCCAAACTTCCGTTTAAAGAAACACTAAGTTGTAAAAAACGTTTTTTTGTTGTTGTTTGAATATAATTTTAGTATTTTACATTCATTCACACACAAAAAGTGACAAAGGGCGATGCAGTCACAAGTTTCATTTGATACATTAATACATTATACATATTCAAACTAGTTGTCTAGTTGATTAGCAATTATTCAAAGTGCAAATATAAATATTAGATAGAGAGAGATGAGATTATGGGAGAAAAAGAGAATGATGCAAAAGTTTCTGGTTGGGGAATATACAAGGTGAGACATGATATATTATGGTTTTTACCCGTTTTAAACCATGATATAAGTCATTTCTATAGAGTCTTTCTAGTATTATGTAGTCTTTTAGAGTTTTTTCAGGGTTTAGGTATGTTTGGAGCATTATTGGAGATATTGAAGCATTCTGGAGCTTTTTGGAGTCAAGCAGAGATTCTGTAGCTGAGACACCGATTTGATGCATGAGTATCGATCGATACACTTATGGTATCGATCGATACCCGTCGAAGAAACAGAAGGATCGCGACTTATTTGAAGATTTAAGGAACTACAAATTGCCCCAGAAGACTTTATTATTTACAAGAAGCCCCAAAACGTGACTTATGTTATTTATTAGGATTTTACAGCCACTTTGATGGCTATGCTTTATTTTACTTTGGTTTTGTGAGAGAGTTTTGGAAGAGATACAAGTCTGAAACTTTGTTCGTCCGAGAGAAGATTTCGAACCCTTGTTTGACTCTCTTCTTTATTATTTATTCGAGTATTTATTCAGTCATGTTTATTGTTACAATCTCCATGTCTGAGTAGATCTCCTGTTAGGTTTAGGGTTCTCATAAGGGATTTCTTTGAATGCTAGGTTGATTAGTTGTTTAGGGTTCATAATCTGAATTAGTTTTTCACCTTAGGTTGTTCTAAAAGCTAATTCTAGATTGATCACCTGGAACTTAGATCTTAGGTTAATCGATTAGGCACGAGAGTGCAATTGAAAAACATGATAGAACCTAGAGTGAGCAAAATAACTATTCGCAAAGAGATTTGGTTTAGTTGTTTTGTGAACAAATCAAACTTGAACTAAAAGCTGGTTTAGACTTTAGGATTCGCAAAAAGATTTGGAATTCTAAGATTTAGACTTAGATAATTCTCGCAACGAGAGTTGGTTAATTATACTTTAGTGATTTGAGTTCTAGAACCGTGCATAACATGAACCCTGATTAGTTAGTTTATCTGCAATCATTGATTTCCTGAGAAATACCATGAACCTATCTTTCTCCCATCGAATTTACAACAGTTTAATTTACGTATTTGCTTTCAATACCATTGATCACTTAGCTTAATTTTTCATTTATACAATCTATTGTGTGTTTTCTTGAGTCTCTGTAGATTCAATCCCTAAGTATTAAAATCGACAAAACTTTAGTACTTTTAAGATATTAATTTGAGCTTATCAAGACATAGAGAAGCTTGCATCCAATTTGAGTCTATGTGACTCCATCAATACACTTTAACTATGAGCATCAAATCTTCATCTAGCTTGGACTGTGCGATCGAATCTTCAATTTTAAAATATTTTAATTCACCGGTGCATTGGCTATTTGTGTTACTGAGTACCACTACAAGAAAACAGATCAGATTTTGACCACGAATACAGTCAAAAAATGGTCGAAAATATCTGTTTTTGATCATTTTTCGACCAAAAAGAGTTGTCGATAATCGATGGTCGAAAATGATTTTTGGTAAAAAAAATGGTCAAAAATTTTTGACCAAAAAAGTCGTCGAAAACTTTTTGACCAAATAAAGTCGTCGAAAATTTATGACCATTTATATGGTCAAACATTTTCGACCAAATAAGTCGTCGAAAATTTTTGACCAAACAAATTGGTCAAAAATTTATGACCAATTAATGTGGTCGAAAATGTTTGACCAGATAAATGGTCAAAAACTTTTGACCAATTATTGACCATGTATTTCAAAATTTTGACCATCAAAATATTGAAAATAAATTCCGAAAAATATTAAATTATAATAAAATGTATACTATTAATTATGTAAATTCGATTTAAAATTAAAATTGTTGAAATAAAACAAATATTCAAATCTGTTAAAAAAAAATACATATCCAAAAACATCCAAAAAAAAGTTTACACACAAAATAAACACACTTATTACTCATCATCATCATCATTAGGTTCAGTAACTAAACCTGGAAATTGCTTGAGTAACAGACTCTCTAAATGCTCGAGCTTTTTCGCCTGCTTAGCTTGCGACTTCGCTTGCTCTGCAAGCATTTTCTCCATCTCAGCAATTTTCATATTTGCGGTTCGCAACTCTTCATTTAATTCTGGTGTAGAGGTGTGTGAGGATGAGGAATCGCCAAAGACTTGAAGAGATCCAAAACCGAAACGACGTCCTTTGACACATTCGACTTCCTGTAATACCAAAAGTAATCAAATATACTAAACAAAACACTTAAAACTTTATCAATAGCAACACTATTTTATCAGCCATGCATAACCAACTATTTTATCACACCACACTACGAAACTTGTTGGCTAAGTTTGTATTAGTTACCTTCAAAAAAAGCGAGTTCATTTCGGTTTGCGAGAGCGAGTTAGACTGTACTGATCCATCTTGCGTCTCCTGCGAAAGTATATTCTGCTCTTGCTCCAACAATGTGTTGACGATTCGCTCCGCCCTTTTGTCCACAAACGCTTTGGTTTTTTTGCTTTTATGTGTGTCAATCATAAAAGCCACCATGTTTGGAGGCTGCCCAGCTTCTATTGCCTAAAAATGATAGAAAATTACTAAAAGTTTTACTAATTATGTTTAAGGTTCTAAAATTATGAATGAGTAATCAAATAAATAATACCATTTCATCAAAACGTCTTGCATACGACTTGGACCCTGTGGTGTGTGCGGCTTCGCCATCACCTCCGCGATCACTTTTTCGGTTACCTTGGTTTGTAGTAGACTTTTTCTGTGTTTTTGGGTTCATCCAATAATGGATGTACTCATTCCAAACTTCACGTGAAGTCATCCACACAGGCTGTCCATTCCCTGCTTTCCAACTTTTTTTCCAAATGTACATTTGGTTTTTGAACACCGATTGTGCGACTGCATCGTACTGTTTTTTCACAGTCATCGTATATGTGGGATTCCAATTAAATTCTTGCTGCAATAACCAAAAAAAAATATTTGTTCATATATCAACATAATTAGAATCATCATAATGATTGGAATAGTATCAACATAATTAGAATCATCTCGCGATAGTATCAACATGATTGGAATGTGATATTTGTTCATATATTAAAAAATAAGACGTACCGCAAATGATTTGAACCACCGCATCTTAATATCTTCTGGTAAAGATCTATATTTAGGACAGAAGATTGATAAATCAGACTTCATCATCAGCAACACTGACTTTGTTATCTGTGTGTCATAACTAAACCTACACATTAACCCCAAAATAAATATTAAAATTCATAGACCCATAAATTTTAAAAAACCAATGTTAACAAGGATTGGAAAACACAATATTACCATGTTGATCTGCCAGTACGATTTGGATTGAGTTCTGTCATCTTATCCCGGCCCGGAGTCAAGAGCAAGTCATTGATCGACAATTGCGAAAATGAAGTTGATCCTTGGCTCCCAGGACCGTTGCTCGTTCCTTCTCGCGGTGGTGGTGTTTCAGCACAAGTGCCAGCTAGTTGTGCCTGACTTCGATGTTCTTTCCATTGTTGAAAATCAAGCCACTCTTGAGTTTCTGTAAAATCAGCTCGCTCCATCTAAAGATAGACAAATAAATCAGTAGACACACAAACCCAAAACTCATAACTTATAATCAACACAGTTTAATCAAAGAGATCAACTTGATGATGTAAGTGCAGAATGGCTGAGGTTAGCTGTGCTAATCTAGTCTATGTATTAGTTTCTAAATATACAATACTAGGAACATAAATCTGGTTGATCATGAACTCAGGACATTTAAAATGAGCTTGTTTGGTTTGAAAATGCAACCGCCTGAAGAGGAATACTTAGAGATCTTAGAAATTTTTAAATGTTGTAAACAGGTTGACGCTGATGCGTACGGGATGTTCATATTTCTGTCACCCATTTCGTCCGAGAAGTGGGGAAACTGATACGATAACCAGCAAACGCATATCAAAGCTAAGGCTCTAAAATGTAAAACTAGGATTCTCCAGGAGTAAAAAACAGGATTTAGCAAAACTTAAAATCACAGAAAGCTTTTCCAACAAATCAATCACCTAATCCAAGGTTATTGGGAAATTAAAAAAAGAAGAAGAAGCAGATCTATAGAACCGAAACATTAAAAATTCCGATCGTAGGCAAACAGATATTATCATTTCTCAATAGAACAAACAGATCGACAACAGGAAACATCTCACTCACCTTATAGATCTAAGGAAAAGAAAAACGGATCGATTGAAACTAAGAAGAACAATCATATGAGAGAGAGAACGGGATTATAAAGATCTGAGTCTTCTTACCCAAGACAATCGATGGCTGAGCAAAAAAACTGGAGGGAGACTCCGTCTTTTTCTCAAGAAGATGAGAGGCGAAGCAAAAGAGAGATGAGAGGCTCCTCACTCACCAGTGGGGATAAGTGACGAGAAATGAGATAATTTTCTGTTTAAATTATATGTGATACTTTTCTATTTTTATTAGTCAATATTTCGTTGTTTAGTATATATGTATAAATTATCTTATATAAAAATCAAAAAGGGTTGTTGACTCAAAAAAAAAAAATATGAAAAAAGTTTCTAATATACTCCCATGTTTCCCGAATGTTTGACATTGCTTACACTCATTTAACTTTATGTAAATCGTTTAGTTATTCTGAAAACCTTTTAATTCAAAAAATTATTATATTGCTAAACAAAAACATCAATAATTTGTCAGTAATTTAGACCATTTTTCTTCAGAAATAAATGGTCAAAAACTTTCGACCGTTTTTTGACCAAAATTTGAATCAGTCAAAATTTGGTCGAAAATAACTGACAAATTTTCGACCAATATGAAATGCCTAGAGACAGCTATAAACGGCTATATAATTGGTCGATAATTGGTCAGTCAATTTCGACCAATTTTACTCAGATAACAGTCGTCAAAACTTTTCGACCAAAATTTGACTGTTTCAGGTAACAGTCGCAAAATGGTCAAAAATATTTGACTAAATCTAAACCATAAATATTGGTCAAAAAGTTTCGACTAAATATCGACCGATTGAATTTCAGTCGTTTATTGGTCTAAAATCAGTCGATAAATTTTCGACCAAATAAAAAATGATCAAAACTTGATTTGTTTTCTTGTAGTGTACCTAATCTTATTTTCTTTTATTTTTAATATTCAGGCGATCCATATCGTGCCAAAATATGTAACAATATCAAAATAATTCTTAAGACTTAAGACTTAATATTCAGGCGATCAACATTTTTAAAACTATAAAATTGTCTTCAAATGTATAGTATAAAAATTGAGTATATAAATTTGGAAACAATTTTTTTTCTTTTTTCTTTTTTTTTCCCTATAAAATCGTTCACCAAATTTACATAATCAAGATTTAGAAACCAACTCTATAAATATGATAATCACACTTTTCAATTTATTTTTAAAAAATAAAAGGTGTTTGAAAACAAATTTCAAAAATGCTCATATTTTAATAGTATAAATATGGCCTTCCAATTTTGTTTCATTTTATTGTGGTCTGTCTTTTTCCCAAACCTTGAAGCACAACACTGAGGCGCATGGCCGGTTCTGAACCATGTCAGATGAAATATTGGCTTTGGCTCTATTTTTTTTTCTTTTTCTGGCCTAATTTTTGTTTTTTAGCCCCCAAATTTTTTTTTTCTGCCCCCAAAATAAAAAAAAATTTAAAATTGGTCTTAAACACCTAAAATTTCAGGATCGGCCCTGCTGAGGCGCCCAATGATTTGATTTGAAAAACTACCGAGCAAAATATGTCAGTATATCGATCTATTAGTCGTGCATACGCATGGAACATCAAAGATACATCAAAATCAAAACAACAATGAAAAAAGTCAACTTATCGATCTATTAGTCATGCATACGTACGCATGAAACATCGAATTAATCTATTGATATCATGTCTAATACGATTGGTTAAATTTCGAGATCGATCGTTGTAAATGCGTAAGCTACAATGATATTCGCACATCCGCGCTATATCAATTATACTATGAAATATTTATAGCTATAATATTATTTCTTGGGTGGCAAAGTTGAACAAAGCTGCTAGATTCTCAGTCAAATATTTTATTGCAAAAATTGTATATTCGGGTTTCCATTAAAATAACAGGTTGCGCCATATCTTGCATACTGTTTTTTTTTCTTGATAGATCTTACTTTAATCTAGTAGATTTCGAATATCGAGCATGAAGAAATTAAAAAGTCAACCATATCTCTAATTGTCTCAAGAGGTTGCCCATACATATCTTAAAAAGAGAAAAGGAAGCGAACAGGAGTCATACCTTTGAAGAAATTATGGCACATGCAATGTGAAGTTAAATTCTATTTGATGAATAAAGTTGAAATTTAACAAAAAAATAATCTATTTAAATTTTGGACCAGCGATCACTATAACTTAAGTTTTGATTCGAGGTCGTTACTTAAAAAATATATGAGCTGTTAAATCAATCGGAATTTTTATTAATATTGTGATTATATCCGTATCTTTTTTTGTTGGTGCAACGATTATATATATATTATTTTATTAGTTTGAAAAAAGGTATTCTCTTGAAATGCAAATATTTAAAGTATAAGGCTATCACTTTTAGTCATACAATTTTGGAAAGTTAATTTAGATGAGAAAGTAAAGAGAGAATATGGAGTTCCAGAGAAAACTCTCGTAGGACTTCTATGATGTTGAACCGTGGCCGCTTCGATCACCACGACCTCTTTTATCATGCACTCAAATTAAATTCCATTGTATTTTTTGAATTTTTGGTATGGATTTAATTGACTTTCCTCCATGAGTCTTTAGCGAGAAGTCTCCAATTTCATAATCTGTAAAATATCTCGAGTTTAAAATGACAAATGATATAAGCACATGGCTGTCACAAGGCTTGTATGATCTCGGAGACAAACCTTGGTCGAACGGTTAAGAAGTGATTCAATTGGCTGAACTACTCTAACCAAATGAACCGATATTGATGGAAGCGAGTAAGATGGCGATAGGATAAATGTGTACCACACAAGCTCTGAAATAAAACACGATTCTCTTAACCGAGAAGGTGCCGGTCTCGACTAGGTTTAGAGAGGAGACAAGTTTTGATAGAAAACTCAATAGAAAACTCAAATTTAGAAGAAAGTTATTATTTTATTTCATGGTGGATAAAAATATACATATGGGGGTTTTTATAGCCAATTACATGAAGAAAAATCAGAAAAGAAAATTACAAAAAAGATTATAAATTCTTATTCTATGAAACCATAAAATCTGGCTTAATGAAAATCAAAAGAGAGAAACATAAGGAGTTAGTCAAGATAATCAAAATAATTTGAAATACTATTACCGAAGTAGGAGGCAACCAAGAAGAAGGAGTAGTGTTGGCATGTACTAACTCAGAAGTGGGTGAAGAAGTAGGCATGTCAATATGAGTCAGGACCCGTGGGTCCCGCCCCGTTAGATCTTCCGCGGGGCGGGTGCGGGTCGGCAAAACTAAATTTTCAACTTAGCGGGGCGGGTGCGGGTTGATCTTGTAAATGGCGGGGCGGATGCGGGTCGTAATATTTGGAGAAGCGGTTTCGCGGGTACCCGCATATATTGGACTTTTTTTTTGGGCTTTCAAAGCAAGGTCCAAAGGAATTGGTTACCCCAAATTTTTCTACGTCTCATGACTCTATCTCTTTCTCTTTCATTTGGTGGCGACCTTCAGCTTACATTCCTCATCTTCTTCTTCATTTCCTCATCTCTCTCTCTCTCTCTCTCTCTCTCTCTCTCTCTCTCTCCATATCCTATGAATCTGAAGCACGAGGAGAGTTCTAAATCCTATTGAGGTTAGTTTGATCGATTTGGTTCTAATTTTTTAATAGGGTTTTTGCATATCTATGTCGGTTTTGGTTGATATCTCTCAGTGTTTTAGGGTTATTATGTTTGCTGATTCGATCTGCTCGGTTTAAGGTCTTCCTCTCTTCGATTTGATACTAGTGCGAAAACTGAATCTCGACTATGAATTCGTTGATTCTGTGTTTTGATTTCGGGATTATCTCTAGGTTCACTTGGGTATACAAAAACCACTATTTGGCGTCGCTTTTTTTACTAATCGATCTCCTTTTTTTTTAATAGATTCCGGAAATGGAATCCAAGAAGCAAAATCCAGCTGATGGTGGGAATCCGAATGCTGCTAGCGAGGGGTCAAGTTTACCTGTGGAGGAGTCTTCTCTGGGAAATAAGCAAAATCCAGCTTATGCCTTCATTTGAATCGTTGGCTTCAACTTCGTACAATTTCGTAAGAAAGACTTACTATTTTTGTTAGGAATAGTTAGTGATTATGTTATTACTTGTTTGTGTTTGTGTTTTCTTTTTATATTTAGTGCTTTTGGTTAATAATTTGCAGGTGAAGTATAAAACTCCACCTAACGGCAACAAAAACAAGATGAGAGGCAAAAATGGATTATAAGAAGAAGAGAAGAAAATTATTTTTCAGCTCTTTGTAATTTGTTTGGAGATAACATGTTTAACTTATGATTTGCTGTAACTTTAAACTTGTATTTCAGACTTTCAGTTATAATTTTATGCTTTTACCAGTTTTTTTTTTTTTTCATATGTGGCGGGTTACCCGCCAAACCCGCTTGATTAATGCGGGGCGGGTGCGGGTAACCAATTAACAACTCGCGGGTCTTGCGGATTATTTTTTTGCAGGTAAAAAAAACTCGAACCCGCGGCGGGGCGGGTCTGACCCGCTTGACAAGCCTATGAAGAAGCCATTGGAATTGCTGGCTCCACCTCATCACATGGTGAAACTGAAGTGGGTATGGTCAGGGCCTCTGGTCCCTAAATTTTACGTACTATATATATATAAGTATTTAGCCTCTAAATTGCCAAAAAAACAAAAAAAAAAAATATTTTTATTAAATTGTTTTTAGTTTCATATTTCTGAGGGTCGGGCCTGGATATGGTAGTAGCAAGTGCTTCATTAGCAATGACTGAAGTATCAATGGCCTTAGCCAATACAATGGAGCTGGTAGTAGTTCTCGCAGGAGTAGCATGTGCATTTGTGGCCAATATAGTGTTTGCAGCAACTTTTTCAGAGCTTGATACCACCACACATACATCCGATGCAACGGTAGCTAGTATTGTCTCAATGTCTCATCATGTGATTTAGTAACGATTGACGATGGATTAGCAACAATTATATTGCTCTCTTATAGTATGATTATTAGTAAGTCAAATTATATCATATATAATAGTATCGACAAAAGATTTAAGTTTTAATGTGATCTACGGACAATGTAGTAGACATCCATATCTCGAAAGAGAGGAAAAAAACAATAATAAGATTTTCAGAATTTCAATTATTACATCAGGAGTTTGACCCATCGTCAACAAAATGCGACAATGATATTCTGCTTGAGATCATGGCATCGAATATTCTCCATTCAAATTGTTAAGCAAAAGTGGGTTAGGCTAATCTAATATACTGTTTTGTATCTAATATAATTTTTTGTAACAAGATTTATACAGAAAACAAAATATTGCTGTCAGAATTTTGTTATAATATAAACGTACTTAGATAGCTCTCTCTTTTTCCTACTAGATAATGTTTTATATAAACGTACTTAAGTAGCTCTCTCAAAATGCGCAAAATCATTTAAATATCCTTGTTTCGTTGTTATTAATTAATAATAAAAAACAACAACAATAGATTGTAGGAATAAATATATAAATTTTTTTTTTTTTTTTTTGATAACCTAGGTTGTCCGGTCGATATCCTACCGGAGAGATGGGGACTGGCTACCACATGCCAAACCAGTAAGACTTCGCGCCTTCCGACTATTGCCTAGAGTGAGTTGGTCCAACTGACAAAGCCTCTTCACGGGTTTTCAACTGGACCAAAGCTCAGTGCCAACTTCCACACATGGTCGTGATTAATGTTTCGAGCACCAGCGCAGAGGGGGAATCGAACCCAGGTTCCCCGTTGGTGGAAAAATCCTACTTTCCCACTACCACTCGACCACGCCCATGTGGGCAATAAATAAATAAATAAAGTTGCTTAATATTTTGTATAGAAAATGACGTAGCATTGTTTATTTGGAAACAATAACAAAATGATTGAAAAAATAAGGTGTATAAAAATATTTGACGACCTAATATATATATTATTGTTTCCGTGTATAAGTTTCTTTTGTAGTTTCATTTATATTAAAATAAAGCAGATAGGTCTTTACTCTTTAGCAAAAAATATAAAAATAAAGCAGAGACAGAGATAGACAAAACACAAAAGTAAAGACAATAGTAGTATTCGTCAAAACTTTTATTTTATTATTATCTGTCGACAGAAATAATTAGGGAAATTATTTAATGATCAAAAGTTAATTTGGTCATATATATCTATCGAGAATCATTAAATGTTTTGAAAACAACAAAAATGCAATAATCAACCTTTAATTTTATTTTTTAATAATGAAAAAATGATATGAGTTTTTACCATTTGATTTATTTGTTTAAGATGAATATAGTCGTCGAGTAGTCTATTTACCAAAATTTCTAATAAATTTAAAGAATAATATTATTTTAATTGATCAAATAAAAATAGTTAGATAATATATTTTTTAATGTAAATAATTAGATAATTTTACACTCGAATGAATTATCTTTAACCTAATTCTACAAAATAACTTCTTTATAAACCACTAGCAGTCCACTGCTATTTAGTTATCGACATTTTATGTATTCTTTTGTTTATTTTTTCCCCGATCCTCTCTAATTCGTCTTTATGTGAAAAAAAGGACGACGTGAACGGTCGAGTGACTTGTCTCTAATGTTTTTTTTTTATGGTAATATAATGCTTCTTGTATTATTTGTAGAATTCAAAGATAATTTACTGATAAACATATATTTCATGGTTTGCTATTAAAATCGGAAAGATTTTTTAATGAATCTCAAAAATTAGTTTGCACATAGAATTTGGATTATATATATAACCATATATCTCTTAGACTAAAAGTTTTAGATTCTGATTGGTCATAGTTAGCTGTAGGCTTTAACTTTAAATTGTGAGGTAGAAAAATTGACTGTATTAAACCGGTGATTTAAAAAATATTAAAGTTATATTTTTTGGTTTTAGAAAAAGGTTACTTAAGTACAAAAACAAAGAAAATAGCTGTGAATGTTTTTATAAGCAGTTTTAGAACTTTTAAATTAAGAAAAAGGCAATTCTCTCAAATAACTTTAAAGATTTTGAAGACTTTAAAAAAAAAAAAAATCTTTACAGCTTTTAGTTATTCGATATTTCTAAATTGATTCTCGGACACTGTTTTTTTTTTTGAACTAATTCTCGGACACTGTTGCGAGTCCATTTGCATTAATCTGTATAAAGTACAAGGATTCTGTGTGTACCTAGCTACGACCAGTCTAATTTTTTTTTATTAGCCAGTCTATCTTGCATAATTGCATAAACATAGATTGTATACAGACTACAGATGACCAAAAGACTCTAAGGAATCCATCCAAATTTGCTTTAGACATAACATTTGATCAGTTTATTATATTATGCCAATCCAATTCGAGTGATAATTAACAGTTTAGAACATCAATTGCTAGATTAATAATTATATAAAATAAGATTGACTTTTGAAATATCGGCCATGTAAAATTTTCCATCATTGGCTATATAAAGTACTACAGCCTAACAAATACTTTTGGCTATAGAATATGTGCAAGGTACTAATAAATTCGAAATAATTATTGTCGTGTATGGTCAATTTTGAAATTAAACACATTAACGACATAATAGTTTGCCCCATCGCAAAGGGAAACGATCACACATTAACCTGCATGGCTATTCGTTTATATAGAGACACCCCCCTCCAAGAAATTGACGTATCAATACCCAACAAAACGATTGATGAATGACCCTAATTGTTTCTTTGTCTTCTTCATTTTGTATATATTAACAAACCCCACATTTTAATACTTTTCCTCAATTTAACTTGCTTTGATATTTTATTTTGGAAGTCTTCTATTATCTCCAGGACTCCGGATCATGTGTTCATATGTAGTCCATTAGTGCATGTATTCTTTTTGTTCATCTTTTTAGTTTCGATATCAAATCTATAATGCGTAAAACGTTTTTCGCCAACTTTAGCTAGCGTTGTACTGCAACTCATTATTCGGAATCGCTAAAATTGGCATTCACATGTTTATACTCCAGCCTGAAAGGTAAAATGTATCTGAAAAAAAAAACTTTTATATATTTTGTAAAGTCTTTACAATATTTTGTAGCCAAGTTTTAATAGATGTGAATAAGTTAAACCTAATTAATGCATATCTACATCCCTCACAACTTTTTTCACTAGTATTTTGTTTTCTAAGACCTCAATCATTGACTTGAGATGGTGTGGTTTTAGTTCTTTTGTTCATTACGATTTTTTTCAGTTCATAACAAACTAACAAACAAAAAAATTCAAAATCAAAATTTACAGGTTTGACATCTATATTGAAATTTCAAAATTTTAAAATCGATAATCGTAATGACAAACAATTCAAATAACATGTGATATAATACAGTTTGCATATCTATTTAGAATTGAGCAGATAACAAATCCATATAAATGAAATATAGTTAAGTATTAAAAACTGTTGTATGAAGATAAATAAGTGTACAAAATACTGAGTTGTTTGTTTGTAAATAAGAACGCGTAAAATTCAATCAGTTTTGTTGGCCAGTGAATACTTTCTTTGATTACATGCATCATCTAAATTTTAACATGGTTACCAAATTGTGAATAAATAGCTATAATCTGGGGGAAGTTGCAATCCTTATCGAACTACTTATTGACCCAAGACTCGTCTTTGACTGATCCTCACTGATATAAGACCAAAACCGTAACAAAACAAAACATTTACATAAATAAGCATGACAAAACAAGATGCATGCACACACATATATACAAACATACAAAATCTTGTAAAGTTTTTTGTTGGTTCTTTAAAAATAAAAGATAAATCTGTATATTGCTAATAAGTTGATGATAGATCAACGGCCAGGCACTTCTCATTAGAGACATGAGAGATGATCTGACCGTTGATATAAGCCATCGACAAGCACTTAGCAACCGATGTTTGGGGCCATATAGATTTTGTGTTTAATCGAATCATGTGGGTTGTCTGATTAGCCTTAAAATGACTATTGTGCCTTTGCCTTTGAGTTTGTCTATGTTTAGGAGATGTGTATTATGGTAATTTTCTAACCAGTATTCCACTCACGCCAAGTGTGCATATTGTCAATTATACCACACTCAGAAACTTGACACGATCAAGCGCTTTGTCGCTTGAACCTTACACGTGGCGTAACAGGAAAGCGATCGGTCAAATCTGGAAACAAAATCAACGGCTGTGAACAGAAGATGCTGTCACTTGTGTACACAAGACCGCACCATAGCCGACGACAAATATCCACGCAAATCCATTTGTGTCTGATCAGTTTTTTTTCTTCCTTTTTTTCAGAATGTTTTCTAGGCGCGAACGTTCAATCTCTAGCTCAAGTCCTCACCGAAAGGTCAAATATTCAAAATTCATATACTCTTTTAAAATTACTCATTACAGTTGTTGTTACGAGCATGTTTATGTTCAATTCCGTTAGGTTATTTGTTTACAAGTATATGTTGTAATATACGATGGAAATACCACGAATCTTCTATCACATACTTGTATATGTGATCTGACGACCTTAATCAATAATGTTTAGTAATATATCACTACAAGAAAATAAAGCGATTCCCGACCGGAATTCCGACAAAAAAAAAATGGTCGGAAATTTCCGACCATTTTCCAACTAAATACCGATGGAATAAACCCGGTCGGAAATTCTCGACCATTTTTGTCCCATCGGAAATTGGTCGGGAATTCCCGACCGATTTCTGACGATATAGAGACCGGTCATATATGGTCGGAAATCGGTCAGAATTTCCGATTTAATATTTTTTACAAACATAAAATAAACGTGTTGCTATACATTTAAAACATGTGTTCTCACCCCGTCGGTAATGGGTCGGAAATTCCCGACGAATTCCCGACCATTTGTGGTTTTAAAACCTCAAATGATAAAAATTTGATTACGTTTATGATTACTAAGGTTAGATATGATATATTGAAAGAATTCAATGTTAAAATATCTTAATAATCATTCTTTTTAAGCTTTTAATCAAAACTCGACAAGAAACCGATAAGTGTGAATATAAGTTATATGTATCGTTATGAAAGGTTACACTCGTTCTCGAATCGATTCATATAAATCGTCATATGATCCATTTTATGTTTACCTATTAAGTTAGTTGTTAGTAAATAAGATTAGTAGAAGTTTCTTAAACCCTATATGGTTTTTAAATTTAGGATTTCATACCCTAAACCCTATATGGTCGGAATTTGGTCGGAAATTTCCGACCAAATTCCAACCAATTATGATTTATGGTATGAAATACTTATATTTCGAAAAATTCTAAGTGTTTATAAATTTGTGTGGTATAAATTGTTAATTTTAAGTGTTTATACACTTAGCATTTTATACTTAGCATTTTTCGGAAGATATTCATATATGGTCGGGATTTGGTCGGAAATCCCGACCATTTTCCGACGGGATTGAGCATTTTCGGAAAATCTTCATATACGGTCGGAATTTGGTCGAAAATCCCGACCAATTTCCGACGGGGATTATAAAACGAGTCAAACGAAAGCCTTCCCGATGGATTTAGCTTGGAAGCTCTTGATGAAAGTCATGCGAAATTGAGTTAGCTTTCCAACTCAAGTAGATTCATGTCATTACGATCAGCGGTTCAGGAGATACGGGAGATTTATTGAAGATATGTCACTGTCGGAAAATGCAGATCCAATCCGAATCATCTTAAAGATCATATCGGATGGAAATCTTCCCGTACCCAGTTTAATCTCAAATCCTGCAGACAGATTGGAAATTGAGTTATCTTTCCAATGAGAGTGGTTTCAGCTCATTCCTAGTAATATTCCAGGAGTTATCGCCGATTTAGTGGACACATATCAGCATTTTTCGGAAAATCTTCATACATGGTCGGAAATTGGTCGGAAATCCCGACCATTTTCCGACGGGATTTATAAAACGAGTCAGACGAAAGCCTTCCCGATGGATTTAGCTTGGAAGCTCTTGATGAAAGTCATGCGCAATTGAGTTAGCTTTCCAAATCGAGTAGATTCATGTCATTCCGATCAGCGGTTCAGGAGATACGGTTGATTTATTGAAGATATGTCATAGTTGGAAAATGCAGAGCCAATCCGAAGCAGCTTAAATATCATGTCGGATGGAAATCTTTCTATGCCCAGTTTAATCTCAAATTTTGCAAAAAGATTGAAAATTGAGTTATCTTTCCAATGAGAGTGGTTTCAGCTCATTCCTAGCAATATTCTAGGAGTTATCGCCGATTTAATGGACACATATCAGCATTTTTCGGAAAATCTTCATATATGGTCGGAAATTGGTCGGAATACTTTCAGTATTTCCGACCAAATTCCGACCATTTGGGGTTTCGAAACCTCAAACGGGAAAATTTTGATTTGGGCTATGTTTGCTATGGTTAGATATGATCTTTTGAAAAATACAATGTCCATATATCTTAAGTATCACTATTTACGGACATATACTAAAAACCGTACAAGAAACCGAAAAGTATAAGTATAAGGTCAATGTTTCATTATGAAAGGTTTAACTCAATCTATTTTCAATTTATAAAAACATCATATACTCTATTAAATATTTATTTTGTCATATATTTGTAAGACATAAGATGTTTACATGTTTTTTAAACAGTATACAGTTTGTAAATTAAGAATTTTAAACCCTAAACCATATATGGTCGGAAATTGGTCGGTAATTCTAGGAATTTCCGACCAATTTCCGACCAATGTGAATAAATGGTTGGAAATTGGTCGGAAATTACAAGGAAATTCTAAAGTTTTATGTTGGATTTATAAACCCTAAACCCCATATGAAATACTAATTTTTATAAATTTCAAAGTTTAATGTTGGATTTATAAACACTTAGCATTAATAAACCCTAAACCCTATTTGGTCAGAAATTGGTCGGAATTTCCAAGGAATTACCGACCAATTTCCGACCGATATGAGCATTTTAGAAAAAAATGCTAAGTGTTTATAAATTCAACACCCAATCGAAAAAAATGCAAAGTTTTTACAATTTTTTG
Organism: Eutrema japonicum; assembly: GCA_030161315.1. Lineage (NCBI taxonomy): Eukaryota > Viridiplantae > Streptophyta > Magnoliopsida > Brassicales > Brassicaceae > Eutrema > Eutrema japonicum. The sequence goes on along the minus strand of BSQW01000010.1, from coordinate 47,235,363 downwards.
TAAATTTAAAATAGGGGTTAGTGTTTAGAATTTCAAATGCTAAGTGTTTAGAATTTTAAACCCTAAACCCTATATGGTCGGAATTTAGTCGGAAAAGCTTAGGAATTTCCGACCAATATCCGACCAATATGAATAAATGGTCGGAAATTGGTCGGAAATACTAATTTTTATAAATTTCAAAGTTTTATGTTGGATTTATAAACAGTTAGCATTTATACACTCTAAACCCTATATGGTCGAAAATTGGTCGGAAATTTTAAAGAATTACCGACCAATTTCCGACCAACCCCAAAAAAAACCCGGGAAACCTTACCGCGAAATGAAAAGTGAGGCGGTTTATTTTTTTTTATAAACCGACCGATTTCCGACCGTATGGGTTGGTCTGAAATAAATTGATCTAAAACCCAGATTTTTCTTCTTCTTCCTCACTTCTCTTCTCTTCGTCTCTTCTCTTCGTCTCTCTCTCTCCGGCGATTCTCCCTCCGCCGTCTGCTCTCACCGCCGCCGTTCTCTTGTCACGGTAAGTCTTCTCTCCCCCTTCTCTTCCTCTTTTCTTCCTCTTCTCCTCTTCTCTTCCTCTCTTCTCTTGTACTCAAGGTAATGTTTTTTTTTTTGTAAATTAGGTCTTCACGGAGCTGCCGGAGCCGCCATCCGCCGGAGAATTCTGTCCTCCTCCACTGCCTCCTTCATCTATCACCATGTAAGCCATGCATAAGGATGTTAGTTGTTAGGATTTGTTGGTTTTGTGAGATTTGTAGTTAGATTAGTTAGATTTGTGGTTAGATTTGTTGTTAGATTTGAGTTGAGATTTGAGTTTAGGTTAGATTTGTTTATGTTTTGTTAGATTTGTTTAATTTTAATTTTTGTTTTGAATAGTTATATAAAACTTGATTAATTTTATAATTTTCATAAGATTTTTTTTTAGTTTCATTATTAAACATATGAAAAAATCGTTTTTAGATTAAAAAAAACCAAAAATATATTTTTAAAATTTTATAAAAATCGTTTTTAGCATTTTTTGAAAAGAATAATTTTTTCTTTGTTATTTAAAACGTTTGAAAAGAATAATTTATTCGTTTTTTGCATAAAAAACGTTTTATGAATTTTTATTATTTTTTATAAAAACCGTTTCGAGAATTTTCATAACTTTTTCGGGGTTTTTGAAATATATATTGTTTTTGTAATTTTTTCCGGTTTTTGGTATTTTGCGTTTTTGTGAATAGTTTGTGGTTTTTGGTATTTTTTGTGAATATTTTCCGGTTTTAGGTATTTTTTCGCCTTTTTGTGAATATTTTCCGGTTTTGGTATTTTTTCTCGTTTTATTTATAGTTTGCGTTTGCGTTTAATATCTAACTAAGTTTGCGTTTTTTTGTAGGAAGTACGAGGGTTTCGCGAACATGCATCTCGGTGGTTCGCCTCTAGAGATGCAACCACCTAGATATAGCGGTCGTTCGAGTCGAGGCACACAACCACCAAGTCCCGCTGGATCGACTATCCCGGAGTCGAAGAGTCAAGCTCCTCGAGTCCTCACCATCGAGGAGTTAGTCCAACAACCGGGCCGAGACTTGCACATCCGGCTTGATCCACATCTAGCATGTCGAGGACGGATATCGCTAGCATGTCGGATTGGATGAGAGCGAACTTCCCGGATTTCACGGGAACGGGATCGGGATCCGCAAATGTTTAATATGTTTAATGTTTTAAAAACACTTTCTGTTATTTTATTTTCAAAACTATTTTATTTTAGAATACTTTAATGTTTAATATTAATTTTCATTTTCATTTTCGAATTAATTAAATTAAGTTAAATTAATTAATAAAAATTCAAAATTTTTCAAAATAATTTCGAATTACAGTATTTCAAGTTGGTCGGAATTTGGTCGGGATTTAGGTTGGTCGGAATTTGGTCAGAATTTAGGGTGGTCGGAATTTGGTCGGAATTTAGGTTAATCGGAATTTGGTCGGAATTTATGTTGGTCGGAATATGGTCGGAAACCGTCGGGTATGCGGATGGTCGGTATTTGGTCGGAAAAAAGTATGGTCGGTATTTGGTCGGAAATAAGTTAGTAGGACTATTGTCGGTAACTCGTCGGATATTACCCGGCGCTTTATAACGTCGGTAATTGGTCGGGAAAATAATGGTCGGTAATCTGTCGGAAATTCCAGACCAATTTCTGACCAATATTGATTTCCGACGCAATAGTCCTGACGAGCCAAATCGGTCGGAAATTGGTCGGGAAAGCCATTTTCCGACGGTTTTCCGACTGATATAGCCGTCGGAAATCGGCTGTTTTCTTGTAGTGTATATATGACATCACGGACTAAATTTTGTAATAACTTTTTTAAATGTATGGTGGTAAGTATTTATATAAAAATATATAATATAAAAATAGTATAGCTGTCAAAGCGTCATCTAGCACATAAAGGGAGGTTAGTAAATTAATGTATAAATTAAATTGGTGTCCTGGATAAGTAGTCCTAAGTACAAAAGGACACGCTAATTTCTGTTTACAATTGAGTATAAATTCTTTCAACATTTTCAAACCACGGTTAGTTAATAACGGATTGATTTTAGCTCTTTTATTAAATGACAAGTTTATCTTAATATATTAGAAAAAAATAATGAAACGCACATGTGGACAACTCCTATTCGAGAACTTCTTAATCGCTCCCACGTCCGTGATGGAAAAACGTATTGGGAGATAGAATGTGTCAAGCCGTTATAAGTTATGTAACTCCTCAATCACGACTGATTAATCAAGAACTCGTCAATTATTAAAATAGTGATACCCCTGTCAATTAGGTCAAACCCGTCCCGTTAGACCCGTCCCACACGATTTTTTTTTTATTTGTTTCGACCCGTCCGCTAAATTCGTGGACATAAATATTAAATCCGTATTCGCTCAGCTTAAATTCGTGGATACATGTAGATAATACACGTATATTTAAATAATAATAAAAACTTATATATGCTTTTTATTAAAAAAACAATATTTAATAAAATAAAATTTATATGATAAAACATTAATGGATAATTTTTTTTCTAAAAATTAAACAAATTAATTAATTAATTTTATATAGTATTACATAATATTTCAATATTTTAATAGTATTTCAGAAATAAATATTAAATATTAAATTAAAAAATATAGGACGGATAATCTGTGAGATCAACATAATAAAAAATTATACCCGTACACATCTCGCATTTTAGAAATCATCGCTCCGAGAAACCTGTTTTTTATAATTCAAAGTTTGTGAACCAAATTGACTAGCCTACCCATCCAGTGTCATTTTTTTGTATTTGTTACAATCAAATCAATGTTTATATAGTTAGTTTGAGATAATAAAACCTAAGTTTTTAACAAAAACCTAGACTGTAAATGCATTTTCCTACTATTCGGTAAAATTAATTATTTCTAGCCTTCAGTTATTCGAGTTCACTATTGATTTTACTTTTAGAGATTTTTACTGAAAGGTAATGAACATATGGGCTCCACAAAATATGACGTCACTCGAAGAAGCCTAGATCCCATGGGATTGGAGAGGTAAAAAATTCAGGCGCCAACGTATGACGGCGCAGAGCTGTTAACTTACTAGCAACGGTACCGTTATGAACTCTGTAATTAATTAATATATTAGTTGGACTTTTGAGAATTAAAAAAAGGGTAGTAATAGTTATATATGTATATCAGTGTGTATATTCGAATATAAGTTAAATAGTGAAATAAATATTTGATATGAAACACAACAACAATTGTATAAATGTTAGTATTTAATAAACAGAAAGATAAGTGATTTGGATAAGTCAAGTCAACGGGATTACAAGCAGACTCCATGATTTTACGTTTGATTCAACCGTCACGATGATAATTAAGTTTAGCGTTTGCGATAAGTTAATGGATGGTAACCATCACATTACACCTATTTAATACATTCTTTACTTTATTCTGCTAATTAAGAAGATTCATACTATGAATTCATTTGAATAACAAAAATAACAAATGAATTTTCTTTACTTTATTCTGCTAATTAAGAAAATTCATTTGTTATTTTTTTAAAAAAACTTATTTTACTAATGCCTATATGTGCACTATTAAAATTACAAATATTCGTCACATTTTGGAATCCATTTAAAATCATCTAAACGATTACATTCAAAGTGGTCTTGCTTTTTTTTTTTTTATCAAATAGATCGGTGAACAAGACTCTGCAATCATTTATCTTGTGGCTGAACGGTCTTGCTTTTTTTTTCCTTTAAAAAAAAATGGAATCAAATCTACAAGCACTTTCAATTTTTCAATTATAAGATATTCATCCAAAAGAGATTCACCATCAACGTCGATCGATTCTCATGGAATCACGCTCGGCATCTCTAATTATCTAGCTAACTAGCGAGAAATTACATATATTTTGTTCCATTGACGTATTTTGCGTACACTGATCTTCCAAATATATTGCATTTCAAAATCTTTTAATTTTAATATTTAAAATTTATGTTATCAAAGTATTCTATATAGCTTTGCATATGGATACGCATTTTCGAACAACAAGGAAAAATTAGTATAGTTTTCGATCATATATAAGTGAATCATCGGATTTAAAATCAAAATGTATTCAAAAAATTGAACCACGTATTGGGGATGAGTGAAAACAGTAAACTGTATTTACTTGTGAAATTAAAATTATAGTATATATGTCGAGGAACGAACACATTCTTACCATAGAGAGCGACAATAAAATAACACAACTACACAAAATATAACTAAGAAAACCAAAAATCCTATTAATTATAATAGATCATAATATTAAATAAAATAAAATAAATGTATCCATTTTTTTGTATAAAAAAAAAAAGAGTTCTGATTATCTATATAAACACCAAAGCCATCTGTTGATCTTTAAGCCCCACAGACCAAAAGACACTCTTCTTTTGCTTCTCTCTTCTCTCTTCACTTACTTTCCTTTGATCCGCCATGGCTACGGAACTCGAAAGCTCCTTAATCTTTGCCCTTTTGTCCAAATGCAGCGTTCTAAGCCAAACTAATATCGTTTTCTCTGTCCTCGCCGTCGCAAGCGTCTGGCTCTCCATCTCTCTCTTCTTCTGGACCTATCCCGGTGGATCCGCATGGGGCAAATTTCTCTTCCGCCGGTTAACAAACAAAACCGGAACGGCTATTCCCGGTCCAAGAGGCTTCCCTTTTGTGGGAAGCATGTCGCTCATGTCCAGCACTCTAGCTCACCACCGAATCGCAGATGTAGCAGAGAAATTGGGAGCCAAGCGGCTTATGGCTTTCAGCCTAGGCGAGACACGCGTGATCGTCACGTGCAACCCCGACGTCGCTAAAGAGATTCTAAATAGCCCGGTCTTTGCTGACCGGCCGGTTAAAGAATCAGCTTACTCTCTGATGTTTAACCGGGCGATTGGTTTCGCACCACACGGTGTTTACTGGCGAACTCTGCGCCGGATCGCTTCGAACCATCTCTTCAGCCCGAAACAAATCAGACGAGCTGAGACGCAGAGGCGAGTGATCGCGAGCCAGATGGTGGGATTTCTCGAGAAACAGAGTACTAACGGACTCTGTTTTGTTCGTGAGCTGCTTAAAACGGCGTCGCTTAATAACATGATGAGCTCTGTTTTCGGAGAAGAGTATGATTTGCCTGACAAAGACCATGGTGAGTTACGTGAGCTGGTGGAAGAAGGGTATGATTTGCTCGGAACATTGAATTGGACCGATCACCTTCCTTGGTTATCGGAATTTGATCCTCAGAGAATCCGGTCTAGGTGTTCGACACTCGTACCGAAGGTAAACCGGTTTGTATCCCGGGTTATATCCGAGCATCGTAATCAAACCAGTGAATCGCCTCGTGATTTCGTCGACGTTTTGCTCTCCCTCCATGGTGGTTCGGATCATTTATCCGACCCGGACATCATCGCCGTTCTCTGGGTAATTAATTTTCTAAAAATGCTTAGAAATTCTGATAAATAAAGCATTAAAATATTTTATTAACAGATTCTATTTTTTGTATGTTACAGGAGATGATATTCAGAGGAACAGACACGGTGGCGGTTTTAATCGAATGGATCCTGGCGAGGATGGTCCTTCATCCAGATATCCAATCCAAGGTACAGAACGAGCTTGATTTGGTAGTCGGAAAATCAAGAGCCGTTGATGAGTCTGACTTGGCCTCACTTCATTATCTAACGGCTGTGGTGAAAGAAGTTTTGAGGCTTCATCCTCCAGGCCCGCTTCTGTCATGGGCCCGTTTGGCCATAACAGACACGATCGTTGATGGTCGTCTTGTTCCGGCGGGAACCACAGCAATGGTAAATATGTGGGCCATAGCGCATGATCCACACGTGTGGATCGATCCTTTGAAGTTTAAACCCGACAGATTCATGGCCAAGGAAGGTGAGGTGGAGTTTTCGGTTCTCGGGTCGGACTTGATGTTGGCGCCTTTCGGGTCGGGTCGTCGAATCTGCCCCGGGAAGAATCTGGCTTTGACAACCGTTACGTTCTGGACCGCCAAGCTATTACACGAGTTTGAATGGGGACCGTCCGATGGAAACGGTCTTGATTTATCTGAGAAACTCAGACTTTCTTGTGAGATGGCTAATCCTCTTGCTGCTAAAGTGCGCCGCAGGCGAAGTTAAAAATGCGTATAATAAAATGGAAACAAATTAAGTTGCTTTACTATAACTAACATTTTGATACTTGAGGTGTTGTTTTTGTGTGTCTTGTGATTTTTCAATCTCGAAAGGTGAGTGTGGTCTCTATTGTTGTAAATACAGTTTAAATTGATTTATAATGTTGTGTTTTAAATTTATATGTTTAAACCCTAGTTTATTTTAGTTACTATCTAACTTCCCCTCTTTCACAAAAATGTCGTTTTCACGTTGACACAAACTAAGCAAAATTTTAATCATATAAATATACCCTTATTCAATATATTATTAGATGAGAATAATTTAAATTCAAAGTAAACTAGCTTTGCTTTGACTAAATGGTTAAATAAGAATTTTGTTTAATGTACTCAAATAGTTAAATATAAACTTTGTCTAAAAAAATTACATTGAAATTGTAAAACGACATTTTTCTTAAACAAAAAATAAATTCAAATAACACTTTTTATGAAATAGATAGAGTATAAATTAAAAAAAAACATTCACCGTAGTTAGCCCGCAAACTGCGTATGATTATTTATAATATGAGGTTTTCGACCCTAACAAACACTTCCAACCTACTACAACTCACACAGCTATTTTCAACAGATTATTGTAAGAAAAATTATGGAATAAATTTTATTACAAATCAAGATTGCAATCGAATAAAAATTAGAAAATCAATTTCGTGACTATGGTGAATAATCTTTCCAAGTATACAATCACTCTGGAATTCTTTTTTTTTTTAAATATATAATTCAATCATCACAATTTTAGGGGTTGTTTTAAGTTTTATCCAAACCACGCTTTGATTTTTAAAGATAAAATAAAATTATATGACAGCAAATAGTACTAACTTAAAAATAATATTGTCATGAAAACAACAGCTCTTCATGAACAAGTAATATAACTACATAAATATTAAATACTAATTTACATTCTGAATTTGAATAAGTTCCAATCAAATTGATAAACTTAAACCAACATTCTTCATATCTTTGTATCCGTAAAGTTCCAAAAAAAATCAACTGACAATATAAAGGTTGAAATTATAGTTTTTGCTAGAAATACAGAAGGCGTAGTACTTTTAATATCTTCGATAAACAAATATATATGAAGTTCATTTTCGTATATATTATACACATTCCTTCTTCCTTTGAAAACTTAGTACTCGTGCTATCTCCTTCTTTGTTTTTCTTCTATTCATATGTTTGTATACAATATAATACGAACTACTACTTAATATATCTGAGTATGCCTTACCCATTCCATTTTAACAAGAAAACCCATTCATTGTTTGGTTAAATAAGAAATTGTGAAATTTGTATTAGTTGATTGTTTTAATAAGTAATGACAGTAACACAAAACCCATGGCTATGCTTAGGGTTGGGCGTTTTAACCGTACCCGATATTCGAATCCAAACCGATCCGAAAAACCCGGTCTCAAACCCAATCCGAAAAACCCGGTCTCAAACCCAATCCTAACTAGAGAAATATCCGCATGTGTCTCAATGTCTAAGTACTTCGGGTTTCGGGTAATACCCGACCCGAACTAGTACCCAAACAAACCCGAAATTAACTAAACTCATTAACCCTTTTGTACCTAACCTCGTCGATTCCCTTCATTTTTTGGATTTTCCGGGTATTTCAAATACTTTCGGGTATTTTTGAGTAATTTGGATAGTTTTTTTTACTGCGGTTTTCAGGTAATTTGGATAGTTTCGAGTATTTTCAGGTAGTTTGAGTATTTTTGGGTAGTTTTTCCGGATTTTTCGAATACTTTCAAATATTTTTAGGTATTTTGGGTCAACCGAATCTGATCTGAACCCGAAAGAATCCGACCCAAAAATTATAAATACCCGAATAAAACTTAAACTTCTAAACTCGGAAAATCCAAAAATCCAAAATACCTGACCGCCCAAGCCTAGCTATGCTATTAGAAATTGGCAAAAATCAGACTCGGTAACATAAGGATAAATCAGACACAATAGTTTGAACTCCCATTCATGGGCCAATTATTCGCATCGGAAGCCCATTATTACGAACACGCAAAACCCAGATTATATTACAACAACATTATGAAAACACTGTGAACATGTTTTTTTTTTGTTTAAGACATTTATCTTTACTAATATGAAAATCAAGTTACAACAATACATAGAAATAAACATACATAACAATAAAACAACTAACAAAGGTTTTAACAATTCTTTTCTTCCAGAGTTTTTGTCGTTAGAGTGTCCACATTTTCTTTTCTCATAATGTCTTTTGATCTGATGCGATTTTTTTATTTTTTTTTAATTTGTCTTCTTGTTGTTGTAGAATCTCAGAACGAAAGCAACGCCGAGAATCAAGAGTGGTACCAAGTAAACAATCATCTTATTTGCGGATTCCTGTTTTGTGGTTTCCGCCGTAGATTCCTTCTCCCACGGCGGAATATACTTCGCCGTCACAGGAACCGTTGACTGGTCAACGTCACCGATACAATATTTCTTCATTGTCTCCTTCGCTTCATTGCTATGATTCACATCGTCGAAATCAATCGACGCGTCCTTCCCTTTTTATTTTCATAGATTCACAGAATTACAAACCGCTAGAATGTAAAAAAAAAAAACATCAAACCGGACTAAACCAATTTGTAATCGTACTTACCGGTGACGGCGAGGAGAACATTGTCACCGCCGGGATGTTCATCCATGAAAGTACTGATGTCATAGACCTGTGGAATCACTGGCCTTAGAAACAGAAGAGAAACTAAAAAAAAAAACACAGAGCATTTCAAATCTTTAATTTTGTTTATGTGAATTAAAGGGGAAAAAAAGGAGACCTTCCCATGGATAAGAATCCAACAATCGTTCTTGCACTTATGTTTAGCCACATCATGAAACGAAATTAGATTCGCCATTGATTACTTTCTTCTGATGCTCTTGCAGAGAAATTAACCTGAAACAGAGGACTTTATATAAAGTTTCACTTTTGGACTTCAAAGTATTTGATTGAAACAAAAACAAGAAAGTAAGATCGTGAAGGGAAGAGTTTCTATTATTACTAACCTATATAACACAGAGCGCAACTTTTCGAGACCACACGCGTTCTGTTTATATCGTAACCTGTGAAACTCTTGGAAGTATTTTTATTTCTTGATTCTAATAAAAATTACAGTCTTGTTATATATTTATTGGTTTGGGAATTGTAAGAGAGGGTAAATAGTTTATTTCTCAGCTATTGAAGATGGACGAGGAACGAGGCAATTTATATCTGTCCCGTTAATACCTTACCTATAATTATTTATTTACATCTAGTAAGTAATTTACGGCGTTGAAAGAAAGGTTAAAAAAATGGTACCTACCATACTGAAACGTGAAGAATATGGGTGTTTGTAATTTAATGGTAGCTGAGACGCCTCAAAGTGGTCAGCGACCTCAGGTTGGTGAAGTTCTTCACGTTTTATTTTTCTCTTAAATAAATAAATTAAAAAGAAGTCAAGCATCATTTATTTTATTATATATATATACATCATTTATTTTATTATATATATATATATTTAATATTGATACAAATTATGATGACAATTCTACAACGGATAACGTAACTCGTTCCATAAAGATATATAATCACGATAAACGGTTCTATTTACACCATACACGTTAAAGATTTCTTTCTAATCATGTCTCCATTAATCTTCAGAAATTACAATCATCTGGTAATCGAACCCCAAACTTCATTAATAAACTACGTGGTCACGGATCCATTTTTGTTTTGTTTAAGCTTTTGAGAAGCCTTAAAATCCCTTTCTCATCAGGCCCAATAACGCAAAAGGGCTTCCTACTTAGAAATCTCACGTACCAATACATACCGTATTTGCTGGGTAAATTGTTTTTTTTTTGTATTTTTTTTTGGAGGTTTTGGTTTTTTACAATCTCATTATATAAAGCTGGATCTTTCAACATGTGCGTAACACGTAGGTAAAACTATAACTCACGAGATCATGACATTTGTTACGGTTGTTAATTTAGATCTTGAAATGTGTCAATTTAATTAAAAAGGTAGAAAAATAAATAAAGTAAATATTAAAAAATGTTTAACTTAAAAAATTCAATCTTAGTAAAAATGAATTAAAGTAAATGTTAAACTAAAAAAAACAATCTATATAAAAAAAGAAACTTAAAATAATAATAAAAGAAAACTAAAAAATGTAAATTGATCCTAAAGGCTAAAGTTAATAAAAAGAGGAAAAATAAAAAAAAATTAATGGAAAATTTTAAAATCGATTAATAATCAATTAATTAAAAACATAAAAATTTAGAAAAATTAATAATCGATCCATAATCCTAAATGGTAAAGTTAATTAATAATAAGAAAAATAGAAAAAAGGAAAACATAAAATTTGAAAAAATTAATAATCGATTTATAATCTTAAAAGCTAAAGTTACTTAAAAAAAAAATCTACATTTATCCTAAAAGCAAAAGTAAATAAAAAAGGAAAAAAAAATCTTAGTTTTTCTATTTAAATTAAGGAAATAAAACAATGTATTACTAATCTTAAAAGAAAAAAAAAACTATAATTTCTCACCTCTACATAAATAATTTGGTAGTATATGTCAATTACATGCCAAAAATTAAAATTAAAAATCCAATAATTGTTTCCAAAGGTATTTAACTGTATATGCTCCACCAATTTCTTTTTTCATAGTATATATTTAATTTATCGGAAATTTTGATTCTAAATTTTTATGTTATTTATTTTTACGGGTGATTTAATTTTGTTTTTTATTTTTAGTTTTTTCAGAAGTTATAAAATATCTTATAATATAAAATAAAATGTTTCAAAGTTAGTAATATGCATGATCGCGACACATGTTAAGTTAATCGATTAGACTTCGATATGTGTTTAATAAATTTTCAATTATATTTTAACACGTACAATTAATAATAAAAGTAAAATGTATAATCGATTCCTAATCTTAAAAGGTAAAATAAAAAAATTAGTAGTAATGTTTAAAGTAATAAAATTAAACAAAAAGTATAAATAAAAATTAAAGTTTTTTAAAATAGGAAAAACCATATTTCAGGTTATAATAAGAAAATTAAAAGCCAAAAAATAATAAAAAAGGAAAAACCATATTTCAGTTTAGAATAAGGAAATCTTTTTATTATATAAAATTGAATGTTTCAAATGTGTTAATTCACCTGATCGCGGCACGTGCCAAGTCAAAGTTGGAAAAATTTAAAATCGATTAATAAAAAAGACTTGTAAATTCTGAAAATTTAATAACCGATTCATAATCTTAAAAGATAAAGTTAATAAAAAAATTAAAATTTTAAAAAATTAATAGAAAAAGAAGAAAAAAAACATTCCTTAGTTTTTCTATTTAGGTTAAGGAAATTAATCATAAAAAGAAAAAAAAAATTTAAGTTCTCACTTCTATATAAACCATAATTTGGTAGTATGTCAATTATACACCAAAAAATTAAAATTCCAATAATCGTATTCAAAACTTTTTATTGGAGCTTTTCACCAAATTTTTCTTTCAAGGTATATATTTATTGTATCTTAAACTTTGTTTCTAAATTTATGTATTATATATTTTAACGGTTGATATAATTTTTTTATATATTTTTCGTGTTTAATATTTGTTTCACGGGTTATAAAATTTTAATTTACAAACCCGCATATATTCGAGTACTTATCTAGTATATATATATAAAGGAGAATGATTCAAAGTTAATAACTCGTAAGATCGCGACACGTGTCGAGTTAATCCATTAGATTTTGATAAGTGTACCAAAATTTCCCAATTAGATTTTAACACATAATATTAATAATAAAGAAAAATATATAATATAGACTTAAAATTAAAAATAAAGTTAGCACAAAAAAGAAAATAAAAGTTTCTTTTAGATTAAATAAATTTATATTAAAGTTTTTTTATTTAACAATAAATAAAAAACTATAATCTTGGCTTAATCATAAAAGTAAAGTTAGAAAAATGCTTTTAAATTAAGAAAATTTATCTTAAATTTTTTTTAAAAAATATAAAATAAAATTTATGTTTATAATAAATCAATTAAACAATAGATTGACATCCTAAAAAAGAAAGTAAAATAAAAATAAAATTAAACCAACAAATATCCTAAAAGCTAAAGTTAAAAAAAAAAGGATAAAAGATAAAGTTTTTAAAAATGAGATACAAAATTTTCTATCTTGAATAAGAAAATTTAAAAAAAGGAATACAATCCTATAAGGTAAAGGAGTTCTAATTCTTCACCTCTATATAACCAATTTGATTGAGAATCTCTTCACCAAATTTTTATTTCAAGGTATATATTTATTTCATCGTAAATTTTATTTTTAAATTTATGTATTATATATTTTCACGGCTGCCCTAATTTTGATTTCCATTTTTTCATATTTAATTTTTTTTAACTGGTTATAAAATATTAAATTATAAATCCGCATATATGCATGTACTTATCTAGTAATAATAGTAAACCGGAATTATCCATAAAAATCTGGTTGGACCTGGTTAGGAAGTCTAAACCGAAAACAAAATTGAAACGAAACTGGAACTGGATCGAAATAAAACTAGAGAAAAAATAGGAGACAGCAGAAAACCCTAGAGTCGCAGATCAGAAAACCTCTACCGTCGCATGGAAGATCGCCGCATGGAAGATCGCCGCCTCCGCTCGACCTTCGAATCAGAAAACCTCCGGCAACCGTAGCATATCGGAAAACCTCCACCACACCACCAATCCAGATTTTAAAGTGGAACATGACCACCACTAAAGAAGCGGCAAAAACAAGACATCTGCCACTCCCACAGTCACTACAAGAAAACACATGTTTAGCAACGATTTTTTGCAACGATTTATTTTCGTTGCAAATCACCATCACCTTAACGACGATTTTACAACGATTTTGAAAATCGTCGGAAAATCGTTGGTACATTCCAACGAATATAAATCGTTGTCAAATCGTTGCAAATTTGCAACGATTTGACAACGATTTTGAAAATTGTTGCTAATTTGCGACGATTTTACAACGATTTTGAAAATCGTTGCCAATTTGCGACGATTTTAGTACGATTTCTTTGAAACCCATCTACACCCTAGACCCTATGCTCTATACCTAAAATTTAACATCTCATTGTTAACATGTTAAGGTTTGGATTTCAAACCTTAACATCTTAAAATCTTAACGTCTCAAATCCAAACATTAACGTCTGAAATCCAAACATTAACATCTTATCAATGAAATGTTAAATTTTAGGGTATAGAGCATAGGGTTTAGGGTGTAGATGGATTTCAAAGAAATCGTAGTAAAATCGTTGCAAATTTGTAACGATTTTGAAAAAATTCGGTTTGAAGTATATCGTCGAACTGAAATAGATTTAAGAAATCTAAACCTATACATCTTAACAATGAGATGTTAAAGTTTAGGGTATAGAGCATAAGGTTTAGGGTGTAGATGGAATTCAAAGAAATCGTAGTAAAATCGTTGAAAAATTTGCAACGATTTTGAAAAAATACGTTTTATGATATATCGTTGAACTAAAATGGAATTAAGAAATCTAAACCTATACATCTTAACAATGAGATGTTAAACTTTAGGGTATAGAGCATAGATGGATTTTAAAGAAATCGTAGTAAAATCGTTGCAAAATTTGCAACGATATAGCAACGATTTTGAAAATCGTTGTAAAATCGTCGCAAATTAGCAACGATTTAGCAACGATTTTGAAAAAAATACGGTTTAGGGTATATCATCGAACTGAAATGGAATTAAGAAATCCAAACCTATACATCTTAACAATGAGATGTTAAAGTTTAGAGTATAGAGCATAGGGTTTAGGGTGTAGATTGATTTCAAAGAAATCGTAGTAAAATCGTTGCAAAATTTGAAACGATTTAGCAACGATTTTGAAAAAATACGGTTTAGGGTATATCGTTGAACTAAAATAGAATTAAGAAATCCAAACCTATACATCTTAACAATGAGATGTTAAACTTTAGGGTATAGAGCATAGGGTTTAGGGTCTAGATGGATTTCAAAGAAATCGTAGTAAAATCGTTGCAAAATTTGCAACGATTTAGCGACGATGTTGACAATCGTTGCTAAATCGTCGCAACTTAGCAACGATTTAGCGACGATTTTCAAAATCGTTGTGAAATCGTCGCAAATTAGCAACGATTTAGCAACGATTTTTTTAAATCGTTGTAAAATCGTTGCAAATTTGCGACGATTTTCCGACGATTTCTTTGAAGTCCATCTAAACCCTAAACCATATGCCCAAAACCCTAAACCCTAAACCCAATCCATCTCATTGTATTTTGCAACTCTCATTAAAATTTATCATGAGTTTATTGAATTAATTGGAAATAGAAACTTGATCAATCATTGTTCTCTCTGAAAACTCATTGTCTTACTTCATCTTAGCAAAGCTACCATATACGTTTACTCTATGTTTTAGTCTTTCTTCAATCTCAATGATCATATAGATGATTTGAAGATTTAGAGTTTATGATAAACATTTAGATGGATTTAGATGTGTTGCAATCGATGTAACAATCGTCGTACCTATGCCCTATACCCTAAACCATATTTTTACAATTTTTCGTTGCTAAATCGTCGCAAATTTGCGATGATTTTACGACAAATCGTCGTAAAATCGTCGCAAACTATAAATTTAATTTACCGCGTCTCGGTAAATAAAAAGTTTGATTGCTCCCGCGTGTGGGGAAACCAAAAAAAAATTTTCATTTTGCGACGATTTCTCGTAAAATCGTCGCAATTTGTGACGATTTAGCGACGACCACAAATTCTATATAAACACACGCTCATATTTTATTTCTTCATTCTTCAAATCTCAATCTCTCCTCTCTCACAAAACCTTGCAAAAATGTCAAATTTTAAATAATTTATTTTAATTTGTATTTAATTTAGGTTAATATAGATATATAGGAATGAAAGAAAATAGGTTGATAGAAACAAAATCAAATTGATAGATATGAACAGAAATTAGAAGATTTTGAGTAATGGATAGAACATAAATTAGAATAGAAAATATAAGATTTTGAGTGATGGGTATCGATGATTTTGTGTAAGAAGATTTGTAATAATATTTTTAGTTAGAATATTTGTAAGAAAATTTTATTAAATAATATTATAATTTTATTAAATTTAAAATTATAATTTCGAAATTAATTAAATTTTAAAAATAAAATATAATTTATAATTTATTAATTAATTAACTAAAAAAAATTAACAATCGTCGTAAAATCGTTGTTAATTTGTAACGATTTTACGACGTTTCATTAACGACGATTTGGCAACGATTATAGTTTTTCGACGAATTTACGATGAAATATTTACCTCCTCAATTCGTCGTTGTTTTGTCGTGAATTGCCTTCGAATTGCCATTGTTGTTACGACGTCTTTTTATTCGTCGTAAAATCGTTGTTAATTTGCGACGATTTTACAACGATTTTTTACCGACGATTTAGCGACGATTTTTTTCCCCTCGTAATTTGCCGACGATTTTACAACGAAATTTGGTTTGCGACGATCAGTTAACGACGATTTACGTTTCGTCGCAAATTCGATGGTACACCTGTTTTGCAACGATTTTACGACGATATATGTCGTTGCAAAAGGGGTGTTTTCTTGTAGTGAGTTACTCCGGCGAAGAAACAAGGAGAGCTCAGACAGCCACCGTACATCTTAACTTATTCCACATCGAAGCAAGACGGAGAAGGAGAGAGGACCAAAAGGAGGGTAGAAAGCCGGGAAAACTCCGCCGCTTCACAGATATGTCGTCCTCATAGCAAAATCGCTACCACATGCGACGACATCTAGCGATCCACCTCCCTGAAGCCCACTCCCCGCCACACCTAACCGCGACTTCAAATCCACCACAACAACACACCGAGCCGACTAACTTAAGACACTGCATGTAGAGACGACGATGAAGAAGCCTCGCCGCACCACATCCTCACAGATCCGGAGTGAGTAGCCGCACACGCCACCACCACCGAGACGCATTGCATTGTCGCCGCAGAGCCGAGATTCGTTCGAAAAGCCACTGGAAAAGAGCGCTCTTCCACATATGAAGTTCCGTAGGATCGCAAAAAAGTGGAGGTCCTCTCACAGCGCCGGTTTCACCGGAGAGAACCTTGGATTCGCCGCAGATATGAAAAGTCTCAAATCGTCTTCTCGAGAGAGAAATCGCCGCGCATAAATCTCACGCGCGCGACTCCGTGTTTTGTTTTGATTGTTAGGTAAGTTGTTTTATTTCTAGAAAGAAAAACGTTCTGGCATGTAAACTATTGATAGAAGTCGACGATTCAGAATAATATATGAAAATAATATGCAGAAAAATAAATAAATTAGCAATGAAGCTTTCATCATTCAGACTATTCAGTGAAACCAAAAAGTGCAAATTTTTTGGGTAGGTTAATTTTTTTTTTACATAAGGTAGGTTAATTTAATTTATGACTTTATATAAGTTTGAGATTTCTATAAAACTGACTAAGATATATAGCATAATGGAACAATATCTCATATATTGGTTGGTAGAACATTTAAAAAAGCATTAAGCATTTTATCAATCAATCAACAAAATATTTAGGAAAGCATTTAGAAACTGCAGATGCTCTACAAATGATATTTCCTCTATGCTTTCATATGAAGTTTTTGGTAGAGTATAACTTATAAAATATCAAAAAAAAAATTATATAACTAATTTATTTTATTAAATACTATCAAAAAATTATATTTATATTAAAGTGTAAATTTTATAATTTTAAAACCAATATTTACTATTATTTTATTAATTTCAAATATTTTTTAAAAAAATATATAATATAATAAATACAATTGAAATATAAAAAAATATTATAAATTATATTATAAATATAACTATAAATATAGTGATTACGAATAAATATATTAAATAATTTATATATAATATTTCACAGTTCTGCCAATCACTACATTAATCAGAACATATATCTTTAGCAGCATACAGTATGCTGCATACTGTTTCTATTGCTTAATGCTACTGGTCTACTAAGTTATACCAACCAAGACCTCAGAATCACGGATATACACAATCGACGATTTTAATAACACAGAAACTTGTATTCAGACGTACGTTTATAAATTATATACTTCATGCATCGTTCTACAAGTTTCTTTTTTTTTTGTAACGTCTGTGACATCATATTTTTAAAATAAAAATATTCATAAAACCGGAACAAATAGTAACAACTCCGTAGTGGTTTGTAATAAGAAAGAAATACATCATAACAATCTTAACGATACCAACACAAACCCAACTAACAAAAAAAAAAATTGAAATCACATATAATATGAAAAGCATTACATTTAATTGATCTTGCCGACGTCGTTCTAAGACTTCTAGGCCACGCAATCTGTTCAGCAAAGCAGATGAGCAAAAAGATAATTCAATGGAGCACTTATGTAAATAGTTTAAAAGGACGAACCTTGAACGTTAAGAAGATAAAGTGACTCGATAGCTTCACAGTTCCGGGTTGGCTTGTATGGAACGTCCTTTTTAAAAGCCTTAGTCGCATCGATATCTGGATGGATCTTCTTCTTTAACATCCTCTTTATCATCTACAACAATGATATGAAGTAACAAACTAAGCGATACTAACAATAACAGACATGCGCCGAAATAATATTAATAATATCTAGGATTCAATCCGCTAACTATATAGTGTGAGATAATTTTTTTTTTAATAATTGTTTTGAAATTTATCTGAATTTTATAATATATCTAACTAATCATTATATTTAATAACATCAATACAGACTAATATGTCTACTTAATTCATTTTGTAATGAACTAAAATATTACTCGGATTAACCCGCAAAAATCTATAATATTGAAAACATAACTCTAATATGCACCGTTTAATGACTACGATTTTTGTGGTAAGTTTACAAACTTTTAAAAAATTAATTTCTCGTATCTAAGTATTTATAAAATTAGTAAAATATTTTTCAAAATTTTGTTTAGATATAAATTCAAATAAAATATAATAATCATAGTGAAAAATATTGCAAGATCTCGAATATATTATGTTTGAATATGTATGGATTGATTATTATTTAATAATATCATAATAATTAAGAAACTAAGTAGTAAATAACATATTTAATTGAAAACAATATTTTACATATTTTCATCAATAATTTTAAAAGGTAATTATATCATTTTCTATTTCAGTTATCTTTTCTTATTTTTAATGACATAATATGTAATAACTTATAAAATAAATTTTTTTTTCCTAAATAACTTATTAAATAATAATATAGAGATAGTATAAATAGACATGCAACATTATATAGAGCTCGATGTGACGTCGTTTTGTTTGAATAATAGAGCCACTCATCAGGCACATGTAACATGTTTATATATTATCATCAATGTTATGGAATCAACATAAAACTAATCACCTGATGCACTTTCTTGATTGGACGCGAGTCATGCACTTTCTTGATTGGACTCGAGTCTCCTTCTTTATCTTTGGACTTTGAAAATATCATCTTCTTCTTAGCATACGAGAACCTACTAGTTAGCTTTGACCCATTTTGCTTATAATATTTAACCTCCTGACCATCAACATCAAGATTAGGGTTCTTTGGTTTCTTCTTGCCATGCCACGTATCGTCGTCTTCGTCTGGCTCTTCCATGAAAAGCTCGGCTAGTGTTGTCCTCTTCTTCTCCGGCTCCACCTCGGCCTCCACCGCGGCCACGACCACCGGCTTTGCAACGGTTTTGACCGAGTCGAAGTGATTAGTGTCCACTACCTATCCCAAGTAAATCAATCTATAAGAATATATATTGTACGTTTAACTGATCAGGATAGGATAATTAATCTTTAGAATATGGTTTCAGCTAAACTTTTGCATTTGAGTCATAATATACTAAAAAAAAATATCTATAAAACATTTACATTTTTTTTTAAAATAAAAACGTAAACGCCAAAA
The DNA here is from genome assembly GCA_030161315.1 of Eutrema japonicum. Taxonomy (NCBI): domain Eukaryota; kingdom Viridiplantae; phylum Streptophyta; class Magnoliopsida; order Brassicales; family Brassicaceae; genus Eutrema; species Eutrema japonicum. The sequence goes on along the minus strand of BSQW01000010.1, from coordinate 47,215,681 downwards.
CAAAACGGATATTTTGACATTTGCGATATGCAATAAACAACTGAATTTTGCTTATAAAATGTGAATTCATTTGAAACGATTGTCAATATAAAATTTTGTCATTTACGTACGTACCCCTAAATCCTCATGATGATCATTAAACTTATTTTCATTGGAGATAAGAGGATCGAACTCTTGGTTGACGTTCTTGATGATGCTACCATCGATTACGACATAGTCGAGACCCACACTCTCACATTCATCATCATCTCTTTCGTCTTCTTCTTGAAATTTCAAAGTGTCGAAACCGAATGTGCCGATGGTGAGAACTCCATCGAACCAGTTATCAAGAGCATCCACTAACCCAACCTGATCAAATATAGCTTTCGTATTCTTCTGTATCTCACATGTTCCTTCACTTCTCTTCTTCTTTTCGCTTTTCGTCACACCGTCTATTTCTTTCACCATAAAAAATATGCATATATCTAAATATAGCTTGGACACAAATTATGCTTTTTGTAACACATGTTTCATATAAAACTAAATAATAAACAGGGAACCACATGATCGTATATGATGCTATACAAAAGAAAAGTAAAACTAATATTTAATTAAGCACACAATACTTCTAATAAACAAATAAAGAAAATACTGATTTAGAAAAAACAAAACAAAAAGCTAACCTTTGATGACATTTTGGTGCAGCTTTTTCTGCACCCAGTTAAAGATCTTCGGAAAAATAATCCAGAAAACAAGAAGATTTTATAAAATTCCGAGCTATAAAAAATATAGAGCGAAAAAAATCATACAAGTAATGCAAAATTACGTACCGTCATGGTTTTATATTTCTTCTTGAAAGAGTGAAGAGTCTGAAGCAAAAGAATAGTTTGGAATGAGAAATTTATTGGACACTAATAAATCAAAAGGGAAGTGTTTTAGCTCCTGACACGTGTCAAAAAGCGGACAGTGGGTGAGATAGGTCTGACTTTTGGGAGATATTGCCAATCAGTAGGTGCCACATGTCAGTGATGTTGTATTTATTAATTTATCTGGTCTCTATTATTAAGAAATTACTTTTTGATCCGATTACTTATATAATACTAAAGTTTGACCCAATAATATAATCGTGGTTTATTTCTTGTAATAGTGTTGGTAGGCTTCTGTTGCTTTCAATACTTTATCGTTTGATTTGACAGTGCAGGAACAATTCGTTGCACAAAAGCGATAGTTTTGGTTTCAATCAATTTTAAATTCGACACAATTTTAGATATCTTATTTCAATAATTCTTATTTTACCAACTTTGGATTCCCTTAAGAAGGTCCAAACCTAGTCGAAGCAATGCAGTTACTGTTATCACTAGAAGATAAATGTCTCGGGTCGTTCCTTCACGATCAACAATAATATATTTGAACACTAGCGATGGGTATGTGCCTCTCCTACCGGTCTTGGATTAGATTTTTGTTGGGAGGGGTCTCCTCCAAAAGAGTGGCTTTAATATAGTTTGGGCTCCGTTCCGGAGATGTACGGGTCCGGAACCTCGGCAATTCAAAAAAAAAAGATGATCAGATTTTAAGACTTAAGAGTGATGATGATCACTGAATTTTAAAAAGTTAACGTAAATTTATTTTCTAAATCGGAAACAACTATGTCGTTTCTCTTGACAGAAACACTTGCTATATTTTTAAATCTATTGACAAACTTATTATGATAAAAAAAATTCCAAATTACATTTAGTCCTTATTAACTTTCTTCGCCAATCCGTTACCATTTGTGATGGCTTTTGCCACAAAATTACAATAAATTTACGGTTTTATAGTCCGTGCCAGCTTCTCCCAAACTTGTCGATCGATGTTTGATGGTTTGATAATGAAACTAGTATAATCACTATTATTAGGTAGTCATAAGGTCGTTGGATACCTATTCAATCTTCAAAAACATAATGGAATAGGAAGGCCATGCATGCACATGCAAAGTACCCCAAAGCTTTTAAAGATAACACAATACCCCACACACACTTGACTTGACTCTCCTTTCTCTTTGTCACTAGCTTCTTGTTCTTAGACTTTTGTTATCTTTTGCCTAATAATATGGCCACTTTAGTTCTATTACACAACTTTTCGAAAGTATTGTAGTAGTATTTCTGTACAGCAAATATTCCTGTATTATGTTATTGTTAGGTAGTGATATATTTGATCATGACGTAATTTAAAAACTATAAAAATGGAGTAAAAAAAAAAACATTTCAAATTATAGCATTAGAGAAATTTCTAAAGATAATATAGTCTTTTATTAAGATACTAGATTATGTCCCGCGTGATACACGTATAAAATAAAAAATATATTTTAATTCAAATTGATCTCACATAATTATCACCATTATAATTAGATTTTAAAGTAAAACTTTCATTTACTTATTCATAAATTACGTATTCTAATTCACAATTTTAAAAAATTGATTCATATTACCATAAACAATCTTTTTAAATGAATGAGAGGATTCGAGAACCAAATTTTTAATATTATATAACTTAAAATTAAATCTAATTGATAAAATCAATATTTTTTAATTTGACATATTATGAATCTTATATAGATTTAACAGTTTACATTTTTTTTATACAGTTTCTATTTTTTTCTTACTTTAATTTTTTATTCACTATTAGTTTCCATTTTTGTTAAAAATACAATGTCCTTTTTGTGCTATTTTGTCTATTTAAAAATATATAACTAAAAATTAGAAAGTTTATATTATTGCATTGACACATGTCACGATCTAAATTAACGATGACACATGTCACGATCTCGTGAGTTATAATTATCCTACGTGTCACGCTCACGTTGAGTGATTCAACTTTATATTTGACAGCAAAAATTTATAATCAGATTAGCATGGACTAGCCTTGGAAGTTCGGATATCCGAACCCGAACCGATCGGTTTTTTCGGGTTTTTGGTTAATCGGGTTTAGGATCTAATATCTATTCGGGTATTTTAGAATTTCGGTTCGGTTCGATTTCATTCGGGTTCGGTTCGGTTTCGGATACCCGGAAAATCATAAAAACAAAATGAAAATTGGTTAAGTTTAAATAAAATTTGGTCAAATCTTAACAAATATAACTAAATTAAAATTTCGTATATTTTGGTTATTTTGGGTATCTCAATCGTTTTGGTATACAAATAACTCATATCTTCGGATTTATAATTGTAATTTTGGGTTATCAAGTCTAAATATAATTAATATTAAGGGTATATAATTATATTTTGGGTATTTCGGGTACCCATTCGATTCTTTGTTTAGTTCGGGTTTGGTTCGGCTCTTCGGATATAGGAATCTAGGATCCGTTCGGGTATTTTATCTGTTTCGGTTCCTCTTTTTCGGTTTGGTTATTCGGATTCAGGTATTTTGCCCAAGCCTAGCATGGACCTAATCTTCTTCACTTGCTTTATAGTATAACTAGATAAGTACCCACATATATGCGGGTTTGTAATTTAATATTTTATAACTCGTGAACAAAACCAAAAAAAAAAAAATAGACTACAAAATTATATCATTCGCGCAAATATATAATACATAAATTTAGAAACAAAGTTTTCGGTGAAATAAATATATACCTTGAAGAAAACATTTGGTGAAGCATATACAGTAAATAGCTTTGGATACGATTATTGAACTTTTCATTTTTTTTTGTGATTGACATATTACCAATTGTGGTTTATATAGATGTGAGAAATTATAATTCTTTTCCTTTTATTATTATTTTTTTAATCTAAATGGAAAAATTAAGATTTTTTTTCTATTTTTATATTTTTTTCCCTCTTAGGATAATTTTTGTTTTGTTTTTAATAACTTTACATTTTAAGATTATGAATCGGTTATTAAAATATCCGAATTTTTAAGTTTTTTTATTAATTGATTTTAAAATTTCCAACTTTGACTTGACACGTGTCACGATCATGTGAGTTAACAATTTTGAAACAATAAACTTTATATAATAAGATTTCTTTATTGTAAACTAAAATATTGTTTTTCATTTTTCTAAATTTTGGGTTTTATTCCTTTTCTCTTTAGGGTTGTTATTTATTGTTTAATTTCCTTATTCTAATCTGAAAAATTGCTTTTTTTCTTCTAACTTTGGCTGTTATTTATAATTTTTGGTTTAATTTACTTATTCTAAACATAACTACTACTCCCTTTGTTTCATAAAGAGTGTCATTTTAACATTTTGTTTTTGTTTCACAAAGAGTGTCACTTTGTATTTTCAATGCAAATTTTTTATTAAAAATCTAGTTTTAACCCTAGTGTTTTAATGTATTAATTAGAAAGAAAAATGTTGTTTAGTGTATTAATAAATGGTAAAATAGAATTTTTATTAGTTTTCTTAATATATGTGAAATGTGTCAAAATGACACTCTGTGAAACAGAGGGAGTATTTTTTTTTTCTTTGACATTTTAGGATTAGGAATCGACTATAATTTTTAATTTTATTATTAATATTATATGTGTTAAAGTATAATTCGAAATTTATCAAACACATTTCAAAATATAATTTAAAATTTATTAAACACCTGTCAAAATCTGATCGATTAACTTGACACGTGTCACGATCGTGCGAGTTATTAACTTTTAAACATCATGTTTTATATAATAAGATACGATAACTTTCAACAACAACCAAAAAAAAAAAAAAGAGATGTACTAGTTTCATCTCTATAATATTATTTAAGAAGATATTTTTGAAAATGAATTTTGTTTTGTAAGTTATTACATATTATGCCATTACAAATAAGAAAAATAATAGAAATAGAAAATGATATAATTGTTTTTTAAAATTATTGATAATAATATGAAAATTATATATTTATCATTAAAGAGATTATTTACTATTTAGTTTATTAATTATTTTTAATATTATATATTTTTAAGTAATAATCAATCCATATATATTCAAAAAACAAATATATTCAAAATCTTGCTATATTTTTCACTATATTTTATTTTAATATATATCAAAATAAAAGTTAAAAAAATATTTTACTAATTTTATAAAAACTTAGACACAAGAAAATTAATTTTTGTAAGAGTTCGTGAACTAACCACAAAACTAGAGTCATTAAACGGTGCGTATTAGAGTTATATTTTCAAGATTATAGGTTTTACAGGTTAGCTCGAATACTATTTTAGTCCACTGCAAAACATGTTAAATAGATAAATTATTCCGTTTGACAACTCTATCAATAATGATGAGTTAGACATATTATAAAATTCAAATAAAAGCAATTTTATTAAATTTCAAAACAATATTTTTAAAAAAATAACATACGCTATAATTAGCACGGGATAAGTTCTAGTTAGATCTTGATTTGGTAAGACTTATTGTTTGTTTTTAATAACGTCTCATCTCAATGTCCTATTATATGCTTCTACATTTTAAATTTATCATTAGTTGTTTTTAGAGACATATATTATTATTGAGTTGATAAGAGCACCTTCATCGGTAGTGTCTTGAGGGTGTCTTAAGATTAAAAAAAATAAAAAAAATAGAAAAAGTAAGAGAGAGGTAGAAAAAAGTGAGACATCGTCTCGTTTGAGGTAATCCCAAAAAAAATTGAGACACCCTCACGCTGACGTGGCGTGTTTTTTTTTTTCATTACTGAATTTAAAAAAAAAAGATTAATAATTTTTTTTTTTTGAGACACCCAAAAGATTGTCTACCGTCGCAGATGCTTTAGAGCCTATAAATACGTTGGAGATATATTTTGTAGGATATTTAAGCTGGTACTAAAAGGGGCCTTTGTGGATTTATTGAAGCATGACTGCATGAGCTGCGGTAAGAGACACACGAACTAATTAGACATTTGGGCAGAAGTAATTGTGAAGGCCATTTCAAGGCCTAAACTTATGAAAAGTGGCCTATCCAGTAGATATCGCGCCTAAGCAGATGCAGTAATAATTGATTTTTCATTAATCACATCAGAGAGAGACATGTAGAAACGAAAGGGCGTTACAACTTAAAATAAAATAAAAAAATCCGTTTCAAAAAACGAATCAAAGTCTCCATATGAGTGAGAGGGTTTCCAAAAGCTTAGAAAACGAATCAAAGTCTCCATATGAATCAGAAACCACTAAACCCCACTCATTTTTTCCCCTTTATTCTTTTTTCCCTTTATTTTATTTAATAATCCAAAACCTTAGTTTTTTTTTTTTTTAAACCGGAGGATCCCCGTCGAAGATCAGAGAGCATTTTCTTTCTCAGTTGGTGTATCCGCCGCCATTATTACCGTAATCCTTGACGTGGAAACCATTGCCGGCGGAGCCAGGTTTCCGGGAGATTTTAAGATGAACGCCGGGATCGTGATGAGTCGCCGTCGAGTTGTAAACAATAGAGTTGTTTATCATCTGAACGTTACTGTTCATAAAAGCTTTCATCGGGAGATTACTATTATTGCCAGTATTGTTATGCTTCTTCGTCGTTTTCTTCTTTCCTTCTCCTTCGTCATTGCTGCTGCTGCTGCTTTGAAGTCGCCGTCCTTTCTCTCCGGCGCCGTTTAAAACCCTGGAGGAATGTGTTCCTGTTCCTCCGGTTTTGTTGCTTGAAGGAGATCGTAGGATCTCCATTACAGCACCTTTGTTTTCACCTGCAATGGTGATGACTCGTGTGCCCATTATGTTTTCGGATTCCGAAAATGATGGCTGATGATGTGTCTTCTTGGTGTTGTTGCTTTGATGATGATTATGGTTCTGGTTCTGGTTCTGGTTCTGGTTATGATGATTTGGTTCGTGGAGTTGGCTTGTTTTCTCGGCTGTGAGAATGTTTTTCTGAGTGGTTTCGCGTTCAGAATGTAACTGAGAAGGTGGGAGAGAGTAAGGAGAGAATACTCTCGGTGATGGTGCTTTACGAGGACTCTCTGATTCAGATTTTTTTGACCGAGAGGAATGAGCTGGACTCGGTGGTGAAGTTGGTTTTCGCGGTGGTAAGGCTTCTTGAACCTCCTTGGGAGATGGTGGCGGCGTGTATGACGACCTAGGCGATGGCGGCGACGGCGACGCAGCCTTTGGTGGGGTCGCTCGTGACATGTGGCGGCTTGGCGGTGAATGATATGGGGACCGCTCTTGAGGAGGTGGAGGAGTTTGCTGACGTGGAGGCGAAGGAGGTTGTTGCTGACGTGGAGGTGACGGTTGTTTCGCCGGTGGTCGGATTGTGACCTGACGGCGAGGAGTTGGTCGGGGTTGAGGTGGAGGAGGTGGGTCGCTTGAGCCTTGTGATGTAGGCCTAGCGATGCTAGAGAGACGGAACCATGGACGAACATTAGACATTACAGTTTTAATTAATTTGAAATGTAAGATATTATTAGTGTAAAAACACAATGGAACGATTCAGATATGTAATCAAAACTTATATATATATACAAGAGTGTTGAAGGAAAAAGAAGCACGAGAAACATGAAAAGAACAAGTAAATGGAGAAGAAAGGTATCAGATTCACATACAATAAGATTTCCAGCTAGCAAAAACCACATTTTACGATTGGTATCAATCCTTAAGAGTTAATTTCAAGCTATTCCTATAAATTATTATTCACTGTTAATATTCGTTGCTATGTCTGAAAAAAAAAACAAAAAGTTCTCCATCTAGTCACAGACACGAAAGACAACTAAATCGGCAGAACAAAATCGTTACAGTATAGTACTAACTACTTGCAGAAAAACGATGCATTAATGTGATTTTTGTGTCTACATTTATTTTTAAAAATTGCTTCACCAACAAACCATTATGGATCGAATCATTAGTCATATTACCATTATTTGATTGAGTTAATTTTCAATTTATATAATAAACTTTTGTTTTTTACATTTCTTTTTGGTTGGTTTTGAAAAGATTGAAAGAATGCCCGTTAACACTAAGGAGAGTAGTGTTTCTCCACTGGTTTGAGACATAAAACTATTCGCAAATTCTCCTCTCTCTTTTTTTGGTTTTTCTTTCGATTTGACGGTCAAGTATATTATATGTACCAACCTTTGTATACTTGTTATACGAACGGTTGATATTATTTCATTTAGGTTGATTTTTGGGCAACTAGCTTTTATTCAAGGATTATTAAAACACATCGAAAGGGAAACTTCAGAAACCAAACATCGAATACTGATGAGCAGAAGAAAATATCTCTGTGCTAAGCATCTTCAATTCAGCTTTTCTTTTTATATTCATAAAATGTAAATGTAAAATGTATCGATCACACTACTCTGAGCCACTAACTCTTTCCTTTAAGAAAAAAATATATATTATGTATATGCCAATATATATTAAAATATACAATGGTTCAAATTGTATTATATATACGTTGTGCTTATTGGGCATCAGAAGTACCTTTCTCAACTTTGACAAAAAAAAAGGGTACCTATCTCAAGTATAGCATCACAAATTTAAGTCTAATTTTCATTTCATAAAATCATTATATATAAATATATAACAAAACATGAAAAAAACTATTGCAAACTTTTTTAAATTTATTACTAACTTCATATAACATTTTTATGTTTTCATTTTTATGTTTTTTGAGAGAGATGTTTATTTTTACGTCAACCGATAAAAAGAAATTTTATGGGATAAAATGTTACTAAAAAATAGTCTAATAATTAAAATAGTTGTATGTTCAATATGTTAGAATTAACAACAAAACTAGGGATATGAATTTTATTACCAAACTGATCATAAAACTTGAGTGTTAAATTTACATTACCGTGTAAAAATAAATCGAAGTATGACGGTAAAAATAATGGATATTTCATGTGTGGTTTGTTTTCACAAGTATACAATTTAACACTCGAGTTTACTTAATGTGTTTCTCTTTAATCTATGTTTTATTTTTATTTTTAGAAAAATTCACCTCCATGTACATTTTTCACCCAATGTCGTTGCAAGAAATTGAAGACCGAATATATAGTTTTGGTCCTTTTTGGACAATTTATTTTTTTAAAAATCTATCAGTTTCCCAATGTTTTTTTTGAAACAAAGATATAAACAACATGAAGATAGAAAACATTAAGATTGGTCTTATACTTATATCATCATTCACTTATACATATATAAAGATTGGTCTTCTCCAAATCACGGATACCATTTACCATAGACGAAAAAAACAATAAAACTATGGCTCGAAATCGACGAAGGAGAAGGTACATGGTGGATTATCTTACTATGATTGAAGATGCTTTGGACACTCAAAGGATACGGGGTGAATCTGAAACAGAATATATTGCTCTTTGGAGGTATAACGCATACAAATTCAAACCGATATTTGACACAAAGACCACTTGGAATTAAATGCGTATTTCAACTGATCGGGTTGATTGATATAATGAGGTATGGTTTACTCATTCAACTCTGAAATAATCTATATATACATGATTAGCGATTCATAATCGTCTAACCACAAGAGATCGTATGCTCACTTGGAATGTGGGATCAAATTCTACAAGTGTTCTTTGTCAAGACCCTTTGAAATCAAGGAACCACGTGTTCTTTTCATGTAGAATTTTCTCTGAAATCTGGTCAGCTCTAGCTAAAGGTATCCTCAAATTGCGTTTCTCAATAGACTGGCAAAGTATTGTTTCCCTCCTTTCAACTATGACGCTTGGACGAATTTCACTTTTTCTTTTTTTGCTATGTGTTTCGAACGACTATTCATTGTCTCTTTGGAAAGAAAGGAATGTTCGTCGTCATAGTGAACGTCTCTCTCCGACCACTCGGGTTATCAAGCTCATCGACAAACAAGTTCGAAATTGCTTATCTTCGATCAGAGAAATGGGAGATCGTAGCTATGACGAGAGTCTCTAAGCTTGGTTCGTCACAAGAAGCTAGTTCTTTGTGTTCTGTTATTTGTAAAAACGGTTTTTTTTTGTTTAAATAAATTTTATATTTAATTAAAAAAACAAAAAAAACTACGATCTTCTAATTTTTTTTGTTTTTGATAAGTATTTGAATTTCATTGAAAAATGAGTTTGTTTGTACGATCTTCTAAATATACATAACATAAAAACAAAAATCTTTATATATGTATAAGTGAATGATAATTTTACAACAACAATCTTCCCCTAACATTAAAACCCAAAAAAAAAGATAGAAATTTACCTGGCCAATCGAATGTTGAAGATCAGATATATGATAGTTACTCCCTTTTCTATTTTTATTTTATCGTGATAAAGGGAACGATCTATAATATTGAGATCTTCCAGTTTTAATCAGTGGAACCTCTAAAGGCGTGGGCATTCGGGTATCCGTTTGGGTTCGGATCGGTTTTTTTGGGTATCGGATCTTTTGGGTATAGGGTTGAAGGACCCATTCGGGCATTTATAAAATTCGGTTCGGGTTCGATTCGGGTATTTTCGGGTTTGGGTCGGTTCCGGGTACCCGAAATATAGAAAAAACCTATAAAAATGCTAAATTTGAATAAAATTTGGTTAAATTTTGACAAATATAACTAAGAATTTTCAGATTTTTTTTATTATTTTAGATATTTTGGTCTAACAATAATTGATATCTTCGGGTTTTATAATTATAATTTTGGGTAATTGGGTTATATCAAGTCTAAATATAATTAATATTTTGGGTATATAATTATATTTCGGGTATTTCGGGTACCCATTCGGTTCTCGGTTCGGTTCAGGTTCGGTTTCGGTTCTTCGGGTATAGGAGTCTAGGTTCGGATATTTTGTCGGTTTCAGGTTCGGTTCGGTTTCCTTTTTTCGGGTCGAATTCGGTTTGATTCTTCGGTTTCGGGTATTTTGCCCCGCCCTACCTCTAATATTGTCCACTAGATCCAACTTTGTTAATGCTATATAAAAAAGCACCTAAATTTCAGATATGAGATTTCAACTTACAATTTTCGGCCAAACAAAAGAAAAAACCGCTTACAAAAACCGGTTGAAACCGGAAATAAAAACGTCGCTTCGGAACAGAGATCTTAGGAAGTTCCGTCGCATCGTCGCCACGTGAATAATTGGACACTTTCACCTAGATTATTATAATAGGCATAAAAAAAAACATTTGGCCAAACAAAGCATCAATTTTCTCATAAACCAAAAAATGGGACATTTTTTTACTTATCCGTTTAATCCCTAAATTTTCTTGATCATGTCATTTTAATCGTTAATCAATATTTATAGTTGACTAATGATAGTAATAAAACGGCTTATCAATAAAAATTGGGGATTTTTTTGGTAAATAAAAAGTTGAAACTTTTGACCCAAAAAGTTGTTTTTTACAAAATTTTAGATTAAAATAGTTAAAATAATTATAATATTAAGTAAGATATAAAATCGAAAAAACGATTGTAGATGAAAAAATATACAAAAAAAAAAAAAAAAATCGTCGGTTTTGAGAATAAAGTAGAGATATCAAATCAAAAATATGAGGTTAAAGTTTTATATTTCACCTACATTTATTTTGCAAGTTTTTAAAAATTAAAAGAGAAAATAACCCGAATATAATTAATTATTTATTGGTAAAATTTGTGAAAATTGATTCACAAGTTTTTTGTAAATAGCTATAAATTTACCAACATTATTTCTAACATTTTCCTTTTCTTTATTTTTTCAAAGCAAACTTTATATATATAATTTTCAATTATATTATAAAATAGTTGGTAAATATGTCAATAATTTTAAAAATTATTTACAAAACAATTATGAATAAATAATTATATTTGAATTATCTTTCGCAGAATTTGATTTTATTGTTGAAAATTCTCAAATTTTATAAATTTTCTTTTAATTAAAAAAACTTCAAAATATACTTTAGGTGACGGTAATTTCATCTTTTAATATCTCCAATTTTTTTTTACAAAACTAACGAATCATATTTTTTATTTTAAATATTTCCTTATCCGGAATCATTTTTGACTACTCCACAATCTTACTTAATGCTATAATTTTTGTAACTACTTTAATTCAAAAGTTTGAAAATAACATTTTGGGTAAATTTCACCTTTTTATTTACCAAAAAAATCTCCAATTTGTTATTTACCAAAAAATCTCTAACTTTTTATTTACCTAACAAATCTTCAACTCTTTATTTATCAAACCGTGTTAGTTATAGCATTAGTCAACAATTATAGTTAACTAATGTTATGACTAAAACTGTTTGGTCAACAAAAATTGGAGATTAAAATGATTAGTCAATAAAATTGAACATTTTTTAGTTCATGAGAAATATAATGCTTTGTTTAGCCGAAATTTAAAAGTTTATGATTTCTTTGATATTTTTACGATTTTACCCTGTAAAAAATGAGTTTATCGAACTATGTATTTTTACTATTTAAGTCAATGTCAAAGAAAGACTATACGTCCAACTAAACACGTTTTCTTCGTAATAAATTAGTTTGGTTAAGTTTGTTTTGAATTGTCAAAATCCCCAAACACATGGAATGGTTTAGTCGGAATATTTGTGAATAAACATGTTAATGTTATTATTCCTCTTAAGTCTGTTTCCGACTTTAATGTGGCAGCACCTGCAAAATATGCTAAAAATAAAAATAAATTGGAGTGACTACCTAAAACCCTCGTACTCATAGAACCCTAATTATTTTTCCTTAAACATCTGATCTCATCACTAAACCCTCCAATTTTATGAATCTCATCATTAAACCATCTCAATTATTTTATTCTGTTTAATTCCACATTTAAAATTAATCATGTGAAATTGCAGTTAATAAAAACTAATCGCGTTTGAAAAACTAGGTGTTTAGCCCGCGCCTTGCGCGGGCAGAGAGGTTTCTTCAAATAATCACATTAGTTATATTATTAAATTTGTTATCGACCACAAATATAACAACAATGTAAGACATACGATCAACCAAAAAAAAATAAAAAAATAATAATCAATACTATTTATTTGTAAAAACTAACGAAGATCAATAATTGTATCAAAACCATATTAATTTAAATAAGACAAAAGACCGCTTTTAAAAATATTATGAAACACTTATTTATATACAACGTTCATAGTCTTCTTTTGTGGCTTCATTTTTGGATATGTAATCAAAATTTAGAGTCTTTTCTTCGTTGTTGTTACCTTATAAACAACAACATAAAACTATTATTGAAAACTTTAACTTTCTTATCAATCATAATAAACAGAGATTAGAAACACGGAAGAGATGAACTAACGGTGATAGAATACATATCAATTACATGTCCATGAAGGCTCTAACTCTCTATCTCCATATTCCTAATTTAGGGCTTCCTTAGTTCTTCCTCGAAAATCACCAGCATGTTCTTCTTCTTCCCCTTTGTGAATGAAAAATTCTACAATAGACATAGGTTTAGTTTTTTATATCCTTCAAATTCTCCTTCACTCTTTGTTATGTTAGTTTACCTTCAAACATCTTCGCCATCTCTTCCTTCTCCTTCTTCATATCAATCACACATATATTCGCCGTCAAAACATTTTCATCGTTTCAACCACTGCTTCCTTGTAGCTTATGTGCTTCTGATGTTCTCAAAAATAGAAATACATACCCAAAAAAATAAAAATAATAAGACCTCCATTATCAAAAAACTACACTTACATATTCTTAAAGGCTTTAAATTCTTTATCATCCACATTAAACAAAAAAATTGGAACACGGAAGAGACGAACTAATAGGGATATAATATCAATCAATTACATGACCTTGAAGGCTTTAACTCTCTTTCTCTCTACCTACCTCTCTCCCTCCTTCCTGCTCTATCTCCCTCCCTCCCTCCCTATATCTCACACTCTCTCACTATCTCTCTCTCTCTCTAGATTCCTAACTTAGATCTCCCTTGGTTATTCCTTGTTTTTCTTTTCCTTCATGGAAGATAAATTCCACAGTAGATTGGTTTAGTCATGTCTACTTCAACTTCTACTTCTCCCTTTTGTTCTCTTACTTTATCTTCAAGTATCTTCGCCATCTCTTCTTTCTCCTTCTTCATATCAATCACACATTTCTTATACCTTCAAAACATTTTCATCGTTTCAACCAATGTTTCCTTGTGGCTTCCGTGGTTTTCCTCTAGCATTTCGAACAGGGTATGGAACCGGTTTAGTATTGTCGAATTCAATACCTCCGAAATTTCTTCGATCATACATTAATATGTTTCGTGGGTCGTTGCCATTTTCTCTTCGACCAATGCTTGTTTCTCTAAATACTCTATCATTTCAAATACTTTTCTTTGTAACACAAGATTTAAGGGTTTAAATTATAAACCAAACAAATAAAATAGATTTGGTCCAAAGTCATGATCGAAGATGTACAAAAACGAATAATAGCAAGTTTATCAATTATGGCCGATTAAGAAGCATACATCTGAATAAAATAAAGAAGATAGAAATACATATAAACATAAAAAGGTTAGACCATCATTACTAAAAAAACTATACTTACATGTCCCTGAAAGCTTTAATTTCCTTTTAAACCATATTAAACAAAAAATTAGGAACACATAAGAGACAAACTAACTGAGATCTAATATCGATCAATTACATGTACCGAAAGCTTTAACTCTCTCTCTCTCTCTCCCCCCCCTTCTCTATATCTCATTTTCTCTATCCCTCTCTCTATCTCCTTCTCTCCCTCCCTCTCTCCCTCCCTCTCTCCCTCTCTCCCTCCCTCGTCTGAAATTGTATATATCATACGATTGAGACAACACTAAAAGTATGAAGAGTTTCAAAAACCCTTGATTCTTACCTACCATCTTTATTGTTTGGTAGCGCAATGTTTTCTGTCAACGTTATTATAAGACTCCAAAATGTTTAATGTTCATCAGCATCAACAAAATGTTATGTTTTTAAAAAACTTTTCTTTCTACATATACTCAATCTTGATCCCACTCTCCACATAATCATGTAATATTTATCACATATGATTGTAACATAAAGGAATTGGAAATCATAGAGCACGAGAACGTAATTAATAATGTTTCTTTTACTTACACAATGTATTCACATATAGTTTTCTCTCTCCCTATGACTAATTCTTGCTTTCTCTCCCACGTTGGAACTCTCTTCCTATTTGGCCGTCAGTATCTCTTTTTTGTCGGTTCTTACATTCCTCCCAAGTGCGTGTACGAAACCACTTATTTAAATTGTATATCTAAATTTGAAAACAAAATTACAGCAAAAATATAATTATCATATCGACTACATTATATTATCATATATAAATAAATGTTATCCTATATATGTTACCTTCGATTAAAAATATTTATAAAAATATGTTTCTTTCTCATGTTTTCCTTCTTCTTCTTCACCATCTTCAACTTTCGTCTTCTTTTTCATCGTCTCTGTCTTCCCTGACTTTTATTTTCTTTCAGTTTTTCTTCGTCTTCTTCTTCCTTATTCTTCTTCATCATCTTCGTCTTCTCGACATCATCTTATTCCGGTTTTTCTTCGTCTTCTACTTCTTTTGCTTTATCTTCTTCTTCTTCTTCTTCTTCCTCTTCTTTATATTACACTTTTTCTTTTTCTTCGTATTTTCCTTATTTTTTTAATCGTCTTGGGCTTCTTCTTTTTCACCATATTCGTATTCCCCGACTTCTTCTTTTTTCCCCCAATTTTTACTCCTCCTCTTCTTCCTCTTCCTCTTCTCCTTCATATTCTTTGTGTTATTTGAATTCTTATTCTTCTGATTTTTCTAAGTCGATCTCCTCATCTTCACCTTCACCTTCTTCTACTTCATCTACATCATCTTTCGGTTTTCTTATTCTTCTACTTCGTTTTCTTCATCTTCCGGTTTTTTTCTTTTTCTTCGTCTTTAACCTTTCCGACTTCTTATTCCTATTCTTCTGATTTTCTTCTTTTTCTTCAATTTCCACATCTTTTTATCCTTATCCTTCTTCATTATTTTGTGTTATTCATTTTTTTATTTTTCTTTCGGGTTTTATATGACTTTGTCTTTGTCTTCTTCCTCCTCGTCTCTTTCGACATATTCGTCATCTTTTCGACTTTTTCTTCTTCTTCTTCTTCGTCTTCGTCTCCTTCTACTTCTTCTTCTTCTTATTCTTCCGGTTTTTGTTCTTCTTATATTTGAAATTTTGTATAGAAATTATAATTGATAATTGCATGGATTTGTAGATAATCAATTTCATTTAATGTAGTATAATAGTTCTTGTGAAATTAGGAAAGAGGGCATGAGATTTTTTGGGCTAACATTTTTTTTGTTACTTAAATAATATTAATGTTATTTTTGATTTGTAGATAATATTAATTTTTTTGATTTTAAGGTTTTTAATGTTATTTAAATAATATAATTTTTTCCTCCCTATTCTAATCTCTACACTTTTATAAAATTGTTAGTCTAATTTTTTATTTTCACTATTCAAATTTTAATTCTTTAATAATTATGATCTTGACATTTTTTATAATTTAATTCTTTAATAATTATAATTATGATCTTGACATTTTTTATAATTTTCACTATTCAAATTTGAACGAATTACTTTTCCATTGTTATTTTGATTCTTATCGTAATTTCTTTAAAAATATATTAGTTGACTAATTAATTTTTGATGTTATAATATATCTAATTAAAATTATACAACGTTGTATATTTTTGTAAATAACAAGATAATTACCAAAAACATAGATTAATCGATCGAATTGACTAAAAAGCTATAATTTAACCGATTGAATTGACAAAAAAGTGAATAAAACTTGTTTAACATAATCGATCAAATTGAATAAATTGATAATGACAATGAATTGTAGTAAGATTATTCCATTAAGAATTAATATTTTGATCCAAAATTTCGAGCCTTGTATATATATATATATATATATATATATATATCAAGACTAATAATAAATATAGTCATCATAAATTAGACCCCTAGAGATCGAGTGTGTTGGCGGATAGATGTCAATCTTATGTTGCGGCTTTCTTTCCTTTCTGGTTGCTAGAAAATTTTGAAGTGGATCCACCGATTACCTATGTGTAAATTGGTCAGAGGTGATTGTCTTTTTTCCATTGCAATTTGTTTAGCCTGCGCCTTGTGCGGTCATATTTCATAAAATAATCACATCATTAAATTATTAACTTATCACCAATAAAAAATCGAACACAAATATAACAACAATGTTAGACATTCGACCAACCCCAAAAAAGAGGAAATAACAACCATAATGAATAATGTTTGATCCACTCACACATTGTAATTACGGAAGGTTCTCTCTCTCTGACTAATTCTTTTTATCTCTCCCTCGCCAGAGCTGTCTCTCCATTTAGTCGTAAGTGATTAAGTGTGTGTCGTTCTAATCGGGTATTCCTCGCGTTTTCATGCTTCTTCTTTAAAGTATTTGATATCTCTTTCTTCTTCTTAATCGTCTTTGACTTCAACTTATTCTTTATCATCTTTGCCTTCTCCAACAATTCTTCTTCTTCTTCTTCTTTCTCTTTCGGTTTGTCTTTGTCTTTATCTTACAGTTTTTCTT
Organism: Eutrema japonicum; assembly: GCA_030161315.1. NCBI lineage: Eukaryota > Viridiplantae > Streptophyta > Magnoliopsida > Brassicales > Brassicaceae > Eutrema > Eutrema japonicum. The sequence goes on along the minus strand of BSQW01000010.1, from coordinate 47,198,254 downwards.
TTTCATCGTCTTTGTCTTCTCTGGCTTATTATTCTTTCGGTTTTTCTTCGTCCCGTCTTCATCCTCAACTTCTTCTGCTTCGTCTTCTTCTTCTTATTCTTTATATTTCGTTTATCTTCTCCCTCATATTTTCATTTTCTCTTTTCATCTTATTGGGCTTATTCTTCTTCTTCATCACTTCCGTCTTCTTCAACTCCTTCTTCCTCTTCTTACAGATTTTATTTTTTCTTCTCAAAATCCTCACTTTCCTCCTCCTTCTTCTTCTTCAACGTATTGGTCTCATCCACCTTCTTATTCTACTTATATTTTTTTCTCTTTATTAGGCATGGGCATAAAAATCAGAACCGACCTGAAATAACCAAAACTGATCGGTTTTGGTTATGCCCAAAATACCCTTATGGTTCCTTCTCATTGATACATGTGTGTATCATGTAATACCCAAAACCGAACAGATACCCGATCGGGTACCCGAATTATAATTATATACCCAAAAGTATTAAATATATTACTGGTTTTCGGGTATATTGTTGGTTCTTCGGGTATATATTTTTAGTGTTTTTCAGGTTTTCGGGTATATTTTCGGGGTTTTTGGTATATTTTAGGCATTTCGGGTAATAAATATCCGAACCGATTAAGATCCGAATCTTTTTCGATTTTTTTACTGGTTCTTAAATCTCTGAACCAAACCGACCCAAAACCGATTGGAACCAAATCGATACCGCCCCGAAACCCTATTGGTTCCTAAATGGTTCCAAAATCCTTCTACTCGAAAGACCCGAAAGCGACTTGAATACCGAATGCCCAGGGCTACTCTTTTTCATCTTCCTCGTCTTTTCTGAATTTCTTCATCTTCTTTTTTTTCTTTATCTTTAAGTTTTTTTTGTCATCTTTTCCTTCTTCTTTTTTATTATCTTCATCTTCTCCGAATTATTTTTTCTCTCTCTTTCACTCTTCCAATTTTCCTTCGTCATTTTCTTCTGTTTTTTCTTCTCCCTTACTTCATCATCTTCCTTCTTTGTCTTCTTCTCTTTCTTCTCCTTCGTCGTCTTCTTTGTCTTTCGTTTTTCTTCTTCATCATCTTCGAGTTCTTCTTCTTTATTGTCTTCGTCTTCTATGACTTCTTTTTCTTCTTTTTCTTCAAGTTTATCTTCATTTTCTTCTTTCTCTTCTGGTTCCCTCTCATTCTTCATCATCTTCATATTTTCCGACTTCTTATTCTTCCTTCCGACTTCTTATTCTTCCGATGTTTCTTTATGAGATCTTCGTCTTCTTCCTAGCCATATTCAACTTTGTATCAAAATCTTCATTATGTGTTGTCCATGTTCTTACACTGTTGTTAATTCTTGTGAAATTAGGAAAGAGAGTGTGATATTTTTGGGCTAACATTTTTCTTTTTTGGTTACTATCCAATTTTTGATTTTAAGATTTTTTAAAAATGTTATTTAAATAATATAATTTCCGTCGTCCCTAATTCTAATCTTTACACTTATCTAAAATTGTTAGTCTAATTTTTTATTTTTTATTATTGGGATTTTAATTCTTTCATCATTATGATCTTGACATTTTTATAATTGTTCATTGCTTGAACGATTGACTTTTCCATTGTTATTTTGATTCTTATCGTAATTTATTTACAAATATATTATTTGGCTAATTTCTTTTTGTTGTTATCATGTATCTAATCTAATTACAAATAGATTAATCGATCAAATTGACTAAAAAATAATAACTTAACCAATTGAATTGACAAAAGTGGATAAAATTGGTTTAATTTAATCGATCAAATCGAATAAATTGTTAATGGCAATGAATTGTAGTAAGATTAATCCATTAAGGATTAATATTTTGATCCAAAATCGCGAGCGGTGCATATATATATCAAGACTAATAATAGATACATCCATCATAAATTAGACCCCTAGAGATCGTGTGTTGGCGATAGACGTCAATCTTATGTTGCAGCTGGCTTTCCTTCCCGGTTGTTAGAGATTTTTGAAGAGGATCCACCGATTACCTATGTGTAATTGGTCAGAGGAGATTGGTCTTTTTTTTTCATCGCTGTTTTGCTCTGTTTGTGCTTCCTCTAATAGAGGTTTTGCAAGACTTTAGATTTTTTTTATATCATTTTCAATCGAAATCAAAATCAGATGAAACACATTTACAATATATAATTTTTCAAATACGATGCCTCGTTGCTCTCATTGGCTTTTAGACCATTACATCCGTTTTCACATATAAATTGTAAAATGATCAAAAGTTGCAACAAACAGAGTCATACATCTTTAAATAAAATGAGTTCAAACATAAGTTAAGTCTTTCTGCTTATAGATTTATTATCATCTTTATAAAATCTATAAAAATAGTAAGTAGGATCTTCATCTCAATAACTACCCGTCTACCACTGTAACTAAGACCTTTCTCAACTCTGAGATTATATTTACACTGTAACAAAACTTGTCTTAGTAGCTAAGTATAGATAATGAAACAGATAAGAGATGAAGCTGTAGAAGAAGCAGTCGCAACAAATAAGTCTATGTCATAACATTCAAGAACAAATTTCCAGTTCATAGAATTATTCAAAAATGTTTCAGATTCGCATTTGCATTCTCTCAACAATGCTTGTCTAAAGATCAGATGCATAACATTCACCAAATTATCCCTTAAGACGCAAAGCTTATGAAAAACCGTGCACACAAGCATAAAAGTGAATATATGCAAAAGCTTTAAGCAACCATAGATTTAAGTCTAATTGTACCTTAGATATCTCCTCCTAATTCATGAATTTAAGTCTAATTGAACCTTATATATCTCCTCATATTAAGGTCTTAAAGAACAGATTTATAAGGTATAAATAAACTTTTGTGTCTATGTGGCTAGACCATGGCATGTGGCCAAATGGTTGTTTCCATGCTTTGCTTAAGAGATCGCTTTATGTGAGGCTGATCTCCCATTCAACAATAGACAGATGAATACAAGCTCATGCACAATGCAGAAGAGTGTGATGCTATGCATGCAAAAATACTACAACCAAATTATAATTATGCTAAGATAGTATTATAAAATGGAAAATAAAGAAAGAATAACAAATGTATGAGACAATGTTTCAGCATGAAAACATGGTAATCGACTATGGAAGAATGTTATATGGCACATAGAATTCAGATTCGGCCCGAATACTCTCTATCCGCAATGGCCTAACAGAAACCATAATTTCAAGTTATATATACAAAATTGGAAAACCGATGCACACGTTATACATATTCGAGTGTAGAGAAACTAAAAAGAACATGCGGATAAGCGCCACTTGTGACTGTCTTTAAAACTTCATACAAAACCGAAGCAATTCTGGGTATGTTAATAAACTTCTCTTGCTGACTATTAAGATAAAATAACTTCCATGGTTAATGTTGACGCGCTGAAATCGAAGTAGAAATATGGTTAGTAGACTAAAATTAAAAAAAATGGATACCTATTATCCAGATTGAATGTTGTACCATGTATGATAATGTATTCCTTGTAAGCATGATAAACACGTTTGAGTTCCCAAACATCAGTCTCTCCTTTCTTCTTCTCAAGTAAACGCTTCATATCCTAAGGAAGCCAACCAAAAGCAAACTGCTTAGAAATTTCATGAAATACTTGGAAAGTGGTCAACATCACTCATCTGATCGGTCATATTTTGACGCCAAAAAAAAAACAAAGACTTGCCGGTTCAAGCCTTTGAAGAAGATAAGTTTTGAACTGCCGTACACCTCTTCCCGTACACGATCTAGCCCACCGCCTTCCACCGTCTCTCTTGTTCGTTCTAGTAGATTTGAGGTTAGAGTTTCAAAATCCTGAATACACCAAATATAAATTTAAATATGAAAATATAAGTAAGTTGCATCAAGGATATTTCTTATATTAACCAGGCCTACCTGTAGGATGCACATGCCAAAAGTATTCCTGAGAATATTTTCAGAATCTTTGTACAAGCAATGTGTTACTTCCCCAACATCAAGAAAAAGAGAGAAAGCGTCAAGGCTTTCAGGTTCTAATTGTCCTCTCTCCTTCATCTTCTTCAACTGCTTCGAACGTTTTTTATTGTGACTACACACAAAACTAACCTCACTATTTAATATCTAGGACCAAGCTATCGACTGTGCCCAGCTTGGTTCCATTATTCTTGATGACAAAAAGAAAATTCCGCAATCATACTTAACATAGTTCACAAAGGATCCATCATTCTCGTCTTGGGATGACCAAAAGAAAATCATGCATAAGCACTTTCTCATAACAACATTTCAGGTAAAGTTTCTAATTTCACGAAAAAAATTATTTGAAACACAAGCATGATGATAAATCGAACTTGCTAACGTCGAGTCTATTCGTGTAGCACCATAGCACACTTGTGTTAGACTTCACCACCGATTTTGACAAAATGTGATGAAGATTTACTATTTTTTACATAACGAAAAGTAAAACATACTATTATCCATCACTTGTTTCAATCTTTTTAACCATTTTTTTTAAACATGTCATTTTTAACTTAGATCCATGGACCATGAACATGACCTGAAATATTATAAATGTTTCTTCATAAAAGATACCTGATCAATCTCGACGTGTAACCAGACTCATACTAAAAGCTTAATTACCAGAATGTAAAAATCTCCTTGACGACCCTTATGATGTACATAAGGAATTCCATAACAGCTAGTGAGCATACTTCTCAGCAGAAAAAAGAAAGAAAGAACGGATAAGTAGTGAAAAATTAACGCTGAACTCAACCTCCTCGGTAAAGGAAACCCTAGCTTTATGCGTCACTTCAAACCACAGTTCGGTGACTTCTCAATCATAAAGTCACACTCGTCGTCTGGCTTTTACTGTAACCTTATCAAATCATAGATATCGACCGGTCGTTAACCGAGGCGTCGAGCTCGCGGCTAGGATATTTATACCGCTAGGGTTCTCTTTAACAGAAAAGATTTCTTGTGTTTTTTAAATGTATAGGTATTATACCTAAAACAATCCAAATCTAAAACAAATATGCAGAACACGGACTTTAATATTAACAGAAGATCACGAATCGTTTATAATCTAAACAAATCCAAAACAAAACACAAAGCAATCTACAACAATTCGTGTACCAAACGTTCAAATCTAAAACAAACTTCGAGGTCAAATCTAAAGTAAATCTAAAGTAAACAATTTCAAAATTTTGTCTATGTAACCACCCCAAAAGAAATAGAAGCTAAAATTAGACCAAGAAGAGAAAGCTTCAAAACTAATCAATTAGCAACAGGCTTAAACAAACAAAAAACACATAAACAACAACAAAGATTTGTAGAATCTCACAACCCCCAAAAGTAGGATATACCTGGACAAAGGAGAGCCGAAAGAGTGAAAACAACCTGCAAGAGAAATTCCACCAAAAAAAAGAGTTAGATGTCATAATCGAAAGTAAGAAAACAACGTTCAAGAGAAAATCCAAAAGAAAAGAACGTAAGATCAATTAGTAAATAAACATTGGGATAAAGCTAGTTTGTGGTAAACAATAAATAAATAGAAATCACAAAGACAACAAAATTAGGATATACCTTGACGATGGAGATCCGAAGGAGAGAAACAAAAAAATATAACGCCTGAGAGTTTGATCGTGCTGATGCACCGGTGAGCATTAGCACGATCGGTTACCTCAACAACTGAAAATTAACATACATATAAACACCTCGAAAATTTTTGACAAAAAAAAATATAACATTAAAAACCAAAATGAAACAACACTAAACCTAAAAAAAAACGTCTACGAAACATGGGAAAAAGGGTTAGAGGACTTGATATTTATAGAGCATTTTGTCCAATTAAGATAAGCACAAATATTAGATACAAAGATCGGGGAAAATATATAATCGGCAATTAAGATAAGCACAAATATTATATACAAAGATCGGGGAAAATACATTTTTCAATCAGATATTTTAATATATGTGGGGTCATATAAACCGGAAGCAGAATCGACAATTTAATTAAACTTAATTTGAACCAATTAAAAGGATATTAATGACATTTTGAAGGGACAAAAGAATAATTAGCCACGCTGAGAATGAATGAGATAGCTCTATCCCTAAATCTCACTTTGCTTATATTATATATGATGAAAATTAACATACATATAAACACCTCGAAAATTTTTGACAAAAAAAAATATAACATTAAAAACCAAAATGAAACAACACTAAACCTAAAAAAAAACGTCTACGAAACATGGGAAAAAGGGTTAGAGGACTTGATATTTATAGAGCATTTTGTCCAATTAAGATAAGCACAAATATTAGATACAAAGATCGGGGAAAATATATAATCGGCAATTAAGATAAGCACAAATATTATATACAAAGATCGGGGAAAATACATTTTTCAATCAGATATTTTAATATATGTGGGGTCATATAAACCGGAAGCAGAATCGACAATTTAATTAAACTTAATTTGAACCAATTAAAAGGATATTAATGACATTTTTTGAATTGTTGTGAACGTCCTCACAGAAGCTTCCGAGTTTGTAAAATGCTAGAGACCAAGTCTTTGGTTGTTCCTTCATCACATCAGCATATAAAGCCATATTATATGCTCTCAACTTCTTGATATTCTCATCAAATTCTGTCAGAGTATAACTCCAAGCAATGTTCCAAACCATTGGCTTTATCAAGTCTTTATTTGCATGATTCTTCTTCAGATTCTCCACAATATGCTTAACACACGCTCTGTGTTCAACATCCGGTAATTCTGATTTTACAGCACTAAGGAGTCCCTGAAATAAAGATATATAATTGGTTAGATAACCAATCAAGCTACAAGAGAAAGGAGTATGAAATCAAATGCTTACTCTTGATCTATCTGAGAGAAGGACAAATCCACTGCCATTTTGAAGAACTAAGTCAACCTTGATTTGCTTGATGAACCATAACCAATTATCTGCATTCTCAGCTTGTACCACGGCCCAAGCAATCGGATAGATTTGGTTGTTTGCATCATGTCCAACTGCAGTAAGCAATACTCCTTTAACAGCAACCTTCAAGAAAGTGCCATCAAGCCCGATGATTGGACGACAATATCCTCTCCAAGTGTCTCGGAGATTTGCAAAACAAACATAAAACCGCTTAAACACATCTTCACCAGCTGCGTTAGGGTAAGTCTCAACTATGCCAGTTGATCCTGGGTTTGTAGCGATTATCTCTTGAACATACCCGCGAAGATGAGCAAATTTTTCTGCATACTCATTTTCAAGCCATTTTAGAGCTAGAAGACTTCCTCTCTGGCATTGATTCCTCGTACTAACTATTTTCCATTCCTCCTTTATAAGATTCTGAATGTTTTCAGGCATTAAATCAGCATTTTGCCTCAGCTTATCCAGGAACAGCCTTGCAATTAGTGGAATCTTTAGAAGCATGCATTTCCCATTCGGCGTGCAACTGTGATACCCGTACTTAGTCTTCAACAACCACTTCTGACTTGGCTTATCATACGAGCAATAAACCCGCCATTTACATTTATTACCCATGCCACACCTATAGGAAATCTTCGTCTTATCCCATATATCTTGTCTAATATTTCTTGCTTTGCTCAGAGCGTACTCTAGAACAACCTCCTTGAATTCATATACCGTGTCAAAAGAAGTTCCCAAAGCTAACTTATCATCTCTTCTCCTTCTCATTCTTTTATCTCTCAAAACCAAAGCGTCCTCATCTTCATCTGAACTCTCTGGAATTGTATTTCTCTCAATAGGCAACTCATCAACAAAGTTAGCTAATGATTCCTCAATCTCATACTCATATCGCCCCACTATATCCTCTGCTTCTTCATTCATGTTATCTTTCTTTTTGTTGGTTTCATCAAGTTCTCCTCCATTATAACTTTCATCACGATCTCCCTCATCTATATTCTCTGTTTCATCATGCACTCCCTCATCTCTATTTTCTGTTCCAAACTCGGTTTCATCTTTGTTGTTTTCAAACTCGGTTTCATCTCTGTCGTTTTCAATCACCAACAACCCAAACTCAATAACGAAAATGGAGGAGAAACAATATAAAATCAAAATCAAACAAAATCTCATTCATACCTGAGATTCTCCATCACGTTGTCTCAAAAAGTAAGCAAGGATCGTTGAATTTCAAGCAAAGATCAATATGTGGTTTCAAGCAGATATGTGACACAAAGGTGGAAGATGAAGGTGTTGCGGGAAATTGTCCTCTGCAATTAAAATGAGATATTTATTTTAAAAATCTTCACTATATATTAAAAATCTCCCACAATCTCTTCTGCTTCTTTCGTCTTCAAAAGCTTCTCTAATCTACCACGCTCCGCTCTACGTTTTCTTCCTTTACAAGGATTAGCAAAAACAATAACAAGGATTTCCTCTCCGATTCAATCGATTTCGATGGTATGTTCTTCGATCCCTTAGTGTGTTTTAATTGTTTCGGCTTCTGAAACATCCGTAGCCGGCAGAGAGATTTTTCTTTATAGGGTTTTTGCAGTGAAACCCAAACTCTGTTTTCACCAATTTGTCATGAAACTCAAACTCCGAAACTTTGAGTTTCTGGATCGGGTTTTGTTCAAAATCCGGGTTTTGTTTTTTCTCGTGTCGGATTTTGGGTAAACGCAATTTTTCAAACGCGATTAGTTTTTATTAACTGCAATTTCACATGATTAATTTTAAATGTAGAATTAAGCAGAATAAAATAGTTGGGGTGGTTTAGTGATGAGATTTATAAGATTAGAGGGTTTAGTGATGATGTCAAAAGTTTGAGGGGAAATAGTTAGGGTTCTATGAGTAAGGGGGGGTTTAGGCAGTCAACCCAAATAAATTAGTTGGTACAACTTTTTTAAATGTAGTATAATATCTTTATCATAGACTGGTTAAATATGCTTTAATATATATATATATATATAAGTTTTATTTATTACCGTTTACTGTTTTTTTTTAAATGTGAATACCGTTTTAGTTTGGTTTGGTTTGGATCGGATTAACCATATTGATAGGCGATATTTTAAAGTGAGAGTATAAAGAGTATAGAATCATGATGAAATGCACACACCGATGACGTTCAATTGGTACAACTTTACAGACAATCGATTAGTGTAGAACATGTAAAGCAAAAGCTGAAAACTGATCATTTACAAGAAGAAAGAATGGAGACTTGAACCTTTCTCAAAAAAAAAAGGAATGGAGACTTTTTTTTTTTTTCATTGCATGTAATAATTATTAATATTGGACCACCGTGTATGGGTGTGTAGGACTTTAAAATTTTGAAAATTTCCATGCTGAAAGTCTGAAACATTCAAATTATGTTTTAAAAGGAAAATGCATGTATAATTCGTTTTGTTTTTGAAAAAATAAACATGTATAATTCCCATTTGTATCTATCAACACTCAACAGACCTATTTTTTGTTGTTTGAGAAATCTGCAATTTACCAATAATTTACAACATATATATATATATATATTTTTTTTTTTTCAAAAAGAAAATCATGGATCATTGTAATTTAGGTTTTAAACAGAAGCATATAAAATTCGACTTGACATTAAACTCCAAAAAATCAACAGGAGATAGTTTAAAGGTAAGATTTAGATGACTTTTTATTAAAAAAACAAAAAATTATATGACTTTGTCCTATGGGATAAATATTTGTTTTAAGAATTTCAGTTTATGTTTAACTAATTTTGTTTCCTCCCATCAACCCATGTTGCATTTAGAAGAAGAAAAAATTAGGAATTGAAATCTTAATCGAAAACAAATGAAAAATGGCTAAATTACAAGAAACATGCAAAGAAAACTATTTTGGAGTCTTATTGTTCCGTGTATATGTGTAAATCGAGAATTATCTTTTGAAAGCAAAGTTCATAGCACGCCTAAGCTAGTACGTACGAGACAAGTCCACAATATAATGTTAAAGTAAACAGTATCGTTGTTTGAAGTTTGTCATCAAATTAAGTCACGGACTCACGGTCTAAGAGAAAACCCTTTAACAAACAAAAAAAAAGAGCGTCAAAAATACTCATAATAGTGACAACAGACAGATGAATTTAAGGAGAATAAGAGCCTATGTGACACACATGCAATCCTCCTTTTTAAAAGGCCACAATTGTGATGTTGTCCGAATTCGAGTCCCTCTTTGAAAGATGGTGTTTTGGACTTTTGGTCGGCTAAACTCCTTTGTATAATTTTAGCAAAAAAACTCCTTTGTATAAGGCTGGTTTTGGGTGCACTGAAGATAACCACAATATATTACGCCATATTAAAATTTCAATTATTAGGTTGTGAATGTTCATGTAATTTATTTTTTACAAGAGTAACTTTTTGTAATTAATGTGGGATTTAGCTACTCTCATTCGTCAACACTCAACACTAACCATTTATCCGATGTTCTCGCTATATCATACAATAAACACAATAAAGCAATGAATTATTTAGACGAAAGGAACTTGGTTGCTCATTATTGGTTAATCAAATTTTTAATTACTCGACGTTGCAGACAAAATAGTTAAAGAAAAATGCATAACGGCGTATAAGGCTCCACTAAATATGTTCTTATGCTATATTGTAAAAGAGAAATATGCGGCTATTACGGAGATTTATAAATATTCTTTTTATATATAAAAAATGATAAGAGTTTTTCTATTTTCATGGGAGAGATTGGATTTTTTTTTTTTTTTTTTTGCTAAAAGGGAGAGATTAGTTGGTAGTTGAGACTAAGCTTTTGTGCTTAATCATGAATCATGAACTATACAAACGCTGCCTTTTGATCTAATGGATTCTTTCTTCCTTTTTCCAGTATCACCTGAAAAAACTAAAAAATATCAAGTCCAATCATCCATAATATAATAACCTGACTAACATTCCTATATTAAAACTTTACGAGTTTGTTATCATTTTATCAAATAAAACCCTTCACAATTCCAAAGGGTTATGCGGCTTGTTAAATTAATATAAATTAAAATTACTTAAATCCTCTTGCGCCGACCTCAAATTCTGACAAATTAATTAAACGAAAAAATGACAGACAAATTTAGCTTGTTTCGTAAGTGAATTAGCTATAAACTCCTGTCCTTGATACCGATCGTAATTATTATCTGTGGAATATTCGAGTAATGGAAAAAAATAATCTATCGTAGCCAAAATAAACCCCCAAAAAACAAATCAATCAAATCATGTTGCTTTTTTTCCTCGTTCAAGTTGACTTTACAAGTTTCTCATGACACGATAGTTGTGAAAACTAATTTGCAACAAAGAATATTTCTGTTGCCGTATCAAATGCTATATTCTTCATGTACATCTGATTATCCTTCATTTTTTATGAACTATATCTTATTATTTTTACACTAAAATTGCGCTGTTAAATATCCAACATGACATAATAGATATTTAATGTTTTGAAACGTGATTTTGTTTGTCATACGCATTAAACATATTTTACGACCTTTTTGGTGCGATACTGTGATCGATAGAGCATCATGTAAGATCAACTCTTCTCTTTGTGTGTGTGTAAACTTTGTATACGAGTTCAAATCAAATAATTTATTCGTAATATCATTTTCAACTACCATGGTTGCTAAAATATGCAATTTATAATCCTGTTTTTTTTTAAAAAAACAATATTTAAAGACCATAATATATTATAGTGCCACCAACTTTACAAAAATAGTTATATCGAAAAATAGCTATAATCATATATTACAACATTTAAAAACATGTGAAGGCCATCGTATATTACAACACTTAAAAAGAATAATAGTAGAATGAAAACAAATTAAGAAGGATATTTCAAATATAGAAAAAAATCAAAAATTTATTGTTTTACGATTTATAGAATTACTGAAAGACATATCTTGACTTGATTTTTTAATTCATGAACTCTGAAGTTTTTTCATTAATGTCATGAATGAACACACTTTTTAATATTGTTTTTATAGACATATATGTGTGCGTGTTAACTTGTTTGTTTGTTTGGCTTAATGTAAACGTATTTTAGGTTAATTCTTTAGCCTTATTTCTGTGTATTTAACTAAAGAATTAAGCTAAAATACCATTTACATTAGGCCTAACACACAAACAAATCAAAATTTTCTGATATTAAATTATTACTAAAAATTGAAGTTTTTGTTAAACTTAAAATTTATTAAATTAAAATTTTCAGGATTTTGAATTTTTGCTGGGATGGATTACTTTTAAAACCGAGTCTCGGTCGTCATCATCACTAATGCAAAGTGAGTTGAACCTTTCAAACCAACCGCCGTCACATTGATTTAATTAAAATACTGAAATTGCCCTTTGATTACTCTCATTTTCATCGTACCGTCAGGCCTTAAAATATATATATAAAAATTTATGGTCGTCCTTTACGGCATTCTCCGAGTGTTCTTAAGTCTCAAAATAATCAGTCTCTTTTTTCTTTCCCAATTGACAATTCTCCGAACATGCCTTTGATTCCTATACTGTTAGTATATATATTCGTTTAGCTGAGTTTTGGAAACAGAATCGGAGGGTAATATATTCTTTTGTTTTTCCATGGCGATTCACTGGGATTCGTTTCTCTGGTTGCTTGTGGCGGGGATTGTTCTGTTCTTGGTTAGGATTGTGTTATTCAAAACTGGATTGATTTTCATGGTGAAGAAGTGTCGGAGGACGATCTTCGATTTGTTTCATGTTTACCAGTTCTACAAGGTCCCTGAGTTCAACGAGAACGTGCAGGAGAATCTGCTGTACCGTAAAGTCTACGCGTATCTGAATTCGCTCAGCTCGATCGAGAATTCGGATTTTACCAATCTCTTTACCGGTAAAAAGTCTAACGAGATCATCCTCCGCTTGGATCGGAACCAGGTCGTTGGCGACGAGTTTCTCGGCGCTAGAGTTTGTTGGAGCAACGGAGAAGACGATGACGGAGCCAGGAGTTTCGTGTTGAAGCTTCGTAAGGCCGATAAACGGAGAATTCTCGGCCCCTATCTCCAGCATATACACACAGTCTCTGATGAGCTCCAACAGAGGAACACTGAGCTCAAGCTGTTCATGAACGTCGGAATCGCCGGAGACGATGACGGGAGGAGGAAGAAGTACGGACGGTGGAGATCGATTTCGTTCAATCACCCTTGTACCTTGGACAATATCGCCATGGAAGCGGATCTGAAGAAAAAGGTTAAATCCGATCTCGAATCGTTCCTCAAGGGGAAACAGTACTACAATCGGCTTGGCCGCGTCTGGAAAAGGAGTTACCTCTTGTACGGACCTTCCGGCACAGGAAAATCAAGCTTCGTCGCGGCAATGGCGAATTTCCTGGATTACGATGTTTACGATATAGATCTCTCAAAAGTTGCGGATGACTCGGACCTTAAGATGCTTCTGTTACAGACCAGAGGCAAATCCGTAATCGTCATCGAGGATCTCGATCGATTCATCTCGACGAAATCAACGGCTGTGAGCATATCAGGGATTTTGAATTTCACTGATAGTATTCTCAGCTCGTGCGCCGCCGATGAACGGATCATGGTCTTCACGATGACGGGAAAAGAACAAATTGACCCGGCTATGCTCCGGCCGGGTCGGGTCGACGTTCATATCCATTTCCCGTTATGCGATTTCACGGCGTTTAAAACGCTCGCCAACAACTACTTAGGCGTGAAAGAGCACAAGCTTTTCCCCCAAGTGGAAGGAATCTTCCAAAACGGTGCGTCTCTGAGTCCCGCCGAGATCGGAGAGCTGATGATCGCGAATCGTAACTCGCCGACTCGTGCGTTGAAGTATGTCATCAATGCTCTGCAGACCGACGGTGATCGGAGAGGAACTGGACGGCGTTCGCTTCTCGATAGCGGCTCGAGAAAATCGACATCGGAGGATGCCGGAGATATGAGTGGTCCTCTTTGCGGCGGCGGAGGAAGCTCGCCGGCGGTGAAGGAGTTCAGGAAGCTGTATGGGTTGTTGAGGATCAAAAGTAGTAGAAAATCTGAGTCGTTCGATGTGGCTCGAGAGATCAGGGACGGCTAGTGATTAAAGTTTTGAAAGTCAACAGCCACCTGGGTTGTTTTTATTGGTTGAGAGAATCTGAACAAATCGCAGAGTGAGTAGAGAGAATGTTCTCTGTTTTTTTTAAAGGTTAATGTACAGAAGTTTACAAGACAAAATTGTTTTTGTTATCAAGTAAAGAAAATCCAACACTATTCTGAGTTTTAAGAACATTATGGGCCGGTTGTGAAAAAGGCCCAATTGAACATTGATTAAAATTCCAAATATGTCCTTGAGGATCGAAGGGGCCAAAGAAAGAGAGATGTGAATTAGATCGAACGGTCATGGGTACAGCGTCAATAACACGCTTTGGTTCATTATAAAGGTGTGTTATTAAACCAAGACCCGTCTTCTTCGTCGAGCGTCGTCATCTAGGGTTTTTCTTTCTCGTTGCTTCCTCAGACTCTTCAAGGTAAATATAACTTTTTCCCGCAGAAGACGATAGTTCGAAAATATACGATACTTTGGCTGTTATATATGTTCTGATCTCTGCCGTTTTTGTTTGTGTTGACTACATCTGGTGTTGCATCGTTAGGAAATCGATTTCTTCTGCAAGTATGAGGCCGGTGTTCGTCGGGAATTTTGAGTATGATACTCGCCAATCGGATCTTGAACGTTTGTTCGGCAAGTTCGGGAGAGTGGAGCGAGTTGACATGAAGTCTGGTAAACGTTTTTTTGCGATTATACTCTTTGAATGGTTTCGTTTAGAGGATAAGATGCGGATTTCTCTGTTCCTGTTGATTTAGGACTCTGGATTTTGAGAATTTGTGCCACTTTTAAGCATGGTTTTGCAGTTGTGTTAATGCTGTTTCTACTGACGCATGGTTTAGTGTTAGGTGTGGAGAGAAATTCAAAAGGGACGATTAGCGTTAAATTAGGGACTTTGTTCAAGAGAGGAATTCTTAAGTGTTTGTTTGGTCGCAGGAGCTTTCTCCAAAGGAGCATGAGTTTCCTCTTTTCCTGGACTTGTCAACTTCTTCCTGCAAATATATTCCTACATTTTCATGCCTACCTTTATCATCTTGTGCCTACAATCTTCGCTGAGTCTAGAGAAACTTTGGAAGTCAATTGAATCCATCATCCCATTGCCTTGTTTCTTCTTCATGGCTTCCATATCTGAACTCCTACTGTCAGAATGGTGAAGCAGGCCTTAGCAATCATTCACAATTGAAAAAAAAATCAGATTTTATTACCTTTTGATAGGCTACAACTACACATCTTTATTTTTCTACTACCTCATGGAACGCCTCTACATCTTATGTACACCAGCCTTCACATTGATGCAGGTGTTGTACATTTATTTAGTTTTCATTTTCTCTAGGTGAAAAGGTGTCTTCTAGCTGAGTTAACTCCTGCATTGCAAGTTTTGTGGGCTGGAACAGATTGTCTATTTATGTGCTGCGTTTTCTCATCTCGTGTTTTTAATATTCTTGCAGGTTATGCTTTTGTGTATTTTGAAGAGGAGCGTGATGCTGAGGATGCAATCCGCGGGATTGACAATACCCCTTTTGGCTACGAGAAACGCAAGCTATCAGTGGAATGGGCCAAGGTATCTCTTTTTTCTTTTTTTTCTTCTAATGAGTCATCTGCTCAGATTTTTTTTGCAGAGCGCTCTAAGTTTCTTCTGGCTTTCAGGGTGAACGTGGGAAGCCTCGTGATGGAAGGGCAGCCTCGAATCAGAGGCCTACAAAGACACTATTTGTCATCAACTTTGACCCTATTCGCACAAAAGAGCGTGATATTGAGAGACACTTTGAGCCGTATGGTAAAGTTCTCAATGTCCGCATACGGCGCAACTTTGCATTTGTTCAATTTGCATCCCAGGAAGATGCAACCAAGGCCCTTGACTGTACACAAAACAGGTAAACAACACACGTGTTTTTTAGTACCTTTGTTTTATCTAACAGAGATAGTGATTGAACAACTTGATAAGCCCTTACATGTCCATCCTCCTTTGGCAGCAAAATAATGGACCGGGTTGTTTCTATTGAGTATGCTTTGAGGGATGATGATGAAAGAGAAGATAGGTATGCTGCTAGTCCCAGAAGGAGATCTCCTAGTCCAGTGTACCGGAGGCGTCCCAGTCCTGATTATGGCCGTCCTCGTAGTCCTGAGTATGACAGGTACAAAGGTCCAGCTCCATATGAAAGGCGTAGGAGCCCAGATTATGGGCGTCGCAGTCCAGAATATGGCAGAGCTAGAAGCCCAGGTTATGACAGATACAGGAGGTAACAACACCTAATACTTGGCTTCTAACTGTTTGGGTTATCGATTATTGGTATCCTAAATTTCTTTGTTTCTCTAATTGTAACAGCCGGTCTCCTTATCAAAGAGCAAGAGGTTGAAGATGTGGTTCCTGCAATCGAGTGGTTGGGTTTTGTATGTTAGTTTGAAATTAGAGAACAAGTGTTAAGGAGTTTTCACCACTTGCGACTTGAATCGTACTTGCTTTGCTGCTATATGTGCTTTTGGTAGTTTTATTAGCTTATTATAATGACGATAATATCTTTTGGAATAGTGTGAAGGTTGGTTTCATTCAATTGTTGAGGGCCAAAAGAGTCTTTTATATTGAGAAACATTTATAAGTTTTAGAAGAAAGAGAATACGCAAGAAAAGGTTTGTTCATTAAGGTAGAGAAGAGTGGTTGCGATTGCAGAGTTCTTGGGTGATGGCTTTGTCGAGCCAGGTTTCCGCATCTTCCATCATCTCGGGGCTTAACCGAACCATGAGAACGCAGAATTCGGTTTGGTTAAGAGCTCCGTCTCCGTCGAGGTCTCCTTCTCTAACCATTCCTTCCGCATCTTCCTTGCTCATTCCTTGAATCCCAAGTATCCCTGAGTTTCTCCTTAGACTCTCAGCTGTGATCAGATCTCTCTCTGGATCCGCAAGCAAACTGAAACCTTTGCATAACTCTGATACAAACTCTTCAACATCCATCTTCTCGGCCATGATGGGCAACATATCTTCGTATTTGGTCTCCATCTTCGTATTTTCTAGTGCAATAGATTTCTTGCTTGGTGGTTCCATTAGAGAAAAAGATATGATGAAGGAGAGAGAGGGAAGGGACTTTGTGAAGTATTTTGATTGATTAGTCCAATGGGATAATATAAGTAGTGAGTGGCGTATCTGCATGGATGTGGTTGTCACGTTCGAACATAATCGTGTGGTCTAAAAACTCTCTCCTTGAACCATCGCTGTTGGATTCTGAGAACATAATCGAAGGTAGAAGTAATGAACGGCTGTGATTCGTCTCAAGATGATGCGTTTTGGTGATTACGGAAGCATCTGATTATTAGGTGGTTTCCTGGAAACTTCGAATGGGCCGTGAGTACGACGTATTCCAACTCTCTTAATCATATATATATATTATTATCAAAAGGGAGAGAATGGTAAGTAATTTCGCAGAAGTTTCGGTTTCTTGATTTCTTCTGTCGGTTCTCTCGTTTTCTTTTGGGTTTTATTAGTGTTATCTTTACGAATTGGATTCTCTTACAATAATAACGACAGAATAAATTATTCTCTTTCTCCGTCCAAGTCCTAACTGATTTGACGTAACAGTAATTTTCTTTTCTTAATTTGAGATGTTGGTTTAGGAGTTTAGGGAAACGATAATTCAAGTTGTTTTTGTCAATTCTACAAATGGCCGAGTTGAGTTGGATTAAACATAGCCCAACGAACACTGTAGACACTCTACGATGATACATACGCTGCCGTTTCATTCCTTTGTTGCTAATGGGTGATTATGATATAACTGAAAAAGACTGGTGTCAATTGTTTTCTTTAAATTAATGGTGAGATGGAAACTTTAATATTACATTACGATTTAATCTGCACTAATTATAATACGAAATAATTTTTATAAAAAATTATTTTAAAATTTTAAAAAATTTATTTTTATCTAAATTTTAGAATATAGCTAACTAATGATTAAATTTGATAAAAAAAAGTCAGAGCTTCCATCACAATCACCTCTATATCTAATTCATTCAGTTATTGGTTTTCATCCCAGATGGCGGCTGCTATGTGGACTTTTGTGTTTTAACATTGTAAAATAACTTCGTTCGTAGAAAAAAATCTAAATATTTTTTTCATTCGTGTGGAGTTTGCAGTTATTAGAACCTGTTGTCTTTGATATCAACACTGAATCTCTTAATAGTTCGTGTATTATTTAGAGAACCAAAACAATATATGTATTTTTTTGACAAATATTATTTTGCTGAATTATTTTTCGAGAATTTTCCCTTTATAGAACAATTGTCACACAAAAATATTAATAGTAACGAAGCCCAAACAAATTTTATGTTTAGTTGGGTGGGCACTATAAAGTGGCATCTCGTTCCACTTCCACAGTTCAAGTCATCAACTAGTCATCAGTTTATTTTGCATGCGATGTCACTTACTGACATAAGGACAAGTAGGGCTTTGACAAAATATCTGTTAAATTCGATTCAATCCAAAAAATCTGGATAGGAATAACTCTACCGAACAACGCAAATACTAACATTTAATATCCATTAAAATCGAAACAAATCACACATATTAAAATTTTAAAAATCAGATATCCATTTCGCTCCGGTATACATATGTATATGTATATTGATAATTACACATATAGTATAATTATTCTATTTATATATAATTTTAACAAAATTTTCTTCATAAAACTAATTATTAAAATTTAACAAATTAAGAAAAATTATTACGAAACGGAACAGATATCCAGATTTTAGGAAATTTTTATATACGCATGCCACAGATATAAACATATAATAGCTTTAAATAATTAAGTTTAATTATCATAGATAGGATATTGCACTACGTGATTTTTTTTTTTTTGGCTTGGTTATTCGCATCTTAAAACTGTTTTGCAGTTTCAGAATTTTCTGAACTTATTTTTCTATAACGATTTTCTTGAAATTACAACTGGAACTTAACAACCACAAGTTTTTCATCAAACTTGGATTCTGATGAATGATTTCTTATTAAACTAAACTGAGTAGTCCTTCTGAATTCAAATATTGAGAATGAATATTATACTGGTGATAATTATATATTTACATAATTATGGTTTTTGGTTTGAAAAGACTATATTGCAGAAACTTCTAAAGATCGAGAATATAGATATGAATAATCCTTTATGAGAACACTTATATATATACAGATAGAAGAAACGATGAATACATATCACGTAACAGTCAAGATCCGTATTCACATATTCTTCTACCCATACATATATACTAATTAATCAACAAACCAAAGTGAAAAACCAACCCGAATTACCATCAAACCCAATTACAAAACATTTAAAAAATTAATATTGATTTAAACAAAACAAAAACCCAAAGGATAAGGAGAATAAAAAGACTATGTTGTGTTAGCCAAGTTCTGACAACTTTAACTAAAGTACCCCATGTGACTATGTGATGCAAAATATCATGAAAAGAGAATTAGAAAGCTCATTTCATAATCTCTTTTGATCATTTTGCTTCACCATGAAGATCCTCCTCCTGTAGTACTGAACATCCCACTCCAGTATCCATTATTAGGGCATGAATTATTATTATTACCATGACTCTTCTGTTGTTGATTATCATCATCATGATCAACTTCTTGTGTTATGCTTGATGAAAGCTCCTTCATTTGATCCCCAAATGGAAACAAACCCCTACCTTGGTGATGATCATTATGAGCATCATCAGACCTATTGTTGTTGCTGTGTCCAAGCCCTTGATGATCAGTAGAGAAAGAGAGATTACTTGGCTTGTAATCCACCATTGTTGGAAACCCTGAAGAAGTGTACAGCACATTGTTTGATGAATCCATCATTGGACCAGAAGGCATAAATGAGTTAATCCCTGATCTTGAAGAAACATTAACTCCTGTTCTTAAAAGCTCAAGAGCTGAAGCAGGAGACGACGAAGAACCATATAGAGAAGATGATGATGAAGGCTGCTGATGAGTTATGTTGCCATTTCCTTCCATCTTAGGCATCTGAAGAAATTGAGACATGTGAACATGATGATGATGATGATGTTGATCTTGCATGACCGGGAAAGACAACAAGTTGAGATCTTGTGACCCTTTTGATTTATTAGGGATTTGGTTTGAGAAGAGAATTGGTGGATTCAGATCTGGAAGTGCTGTGGTCAAACCAAGTGAAGATTGTGTTGTCTGAAGGATGTTTGATGATGATGAAGAAGATGACCTCTTGTTCTTTCTTGAGCTTCCTCCGACAGGAACAT
Source organism: Eutrema japonicum (assembly GCA_030161315.1). Lineage (NCBI taxonomy): Eukaryota > Viridiplantae > Streptophyta > Magnoliopsida > Brassicales > Brassicaceae > Eutrema > Eutrema japonicum. The sequence continues at coordinate 47,177,975 of BSQW01000010.1, read as the reverse complement.
TCCTAAGAGATCCACCTTCGGTCCAATACCTTCGACAACCTTTGCAGAAGTATCTTGGTTGTGTGAGACTATAGTTGTTGTAGTAACAAAACTTTGTGTTGGTTGAGTTACATCTTGGACAATTTAGTTTCTCTTGTGGTCTTGCTTTCCTCTCAACCAAAACCGCCGAATTGTTGTTGTTGCTTACGCCGGAGACGGTGGCTCCTGCGGCTGAGACGCCGTTAGATGTGAGAATGGCGTTTGGCCTTGCATTGGACGTGGTATTTGATTGATGTGTGTTGTTATTAGGAATCATGATTTGCTCCATTGGTTTTACGTTCATCATTTCTTGAAAGCCCTAGAGCATTGAAATTGAAAGAGTTAATAAAAGAAACCCAAAAAAGGGAGCTAATTAATTAGAGTTTCATTGGCATCATGCTTCTCAATTTTAAGCACTTATCAAACAGAAAAATTGAAACATGCACATTATAATTTCCTTGTTTGGTATCTGATAGAGCTATATAGGAGTTGGTAAAAAACGAAAAGAGATGAACACCAAGAACAAATGGTAAATAACAAATCATGACTTTTAATTATTTCTCTATCTCCATTATTTTTTTCAATATATAATTAATGAGTAATCACATTGAAATTTGAAAGGCTGAGAAAAAAGTGTTGTTAGCTATAATATATCCCTAATTAATCTTTTCTTTCCAACCTCGAAGCCTACAAAAAATGATATTTTTCCCATGCAAATTTTCATTGAAATATGTGTAAAAACTCTTAAGAAATATCTCTGTATTATCTTTAACCACAAACACATCATCACCATGATATTCATCTATATATATAACAACATATGCACACACTTATAATTAAGTATGAAATCTTTCATGGATCATGGAAGAGAGAAAGAGGAGGAGAAAGAGAAAAGAGAAAAGGGAAGAATTAAGAAGAAACAAAAGAGAAGAGGCAAAGGAAGATCTTTTAAGCACCTGTGTCCACTTCGTAGCGTCCATGACTTCCGACAAAGAGAAAGCCAGAGAGAGAGAGAGATATGTGTGGGTTTTGAGTAAAGGCCAAAGAGAAGAATGTTTTTGGAGACTTTTTTTTTTTGGTTGCCTTTTCTTTGTTTGTGAGTGATGGCTCTTCTATGCGTTGCCTTTCACTTTATGGATGATGAAAAAAGAGCCAGCGAAGAAGACGGAGAAGAGAAGCACCTAATATTTAACTTATTATGTAAGAGAATATATCTATATAGACGTTTTTTCTCATGGATTTTAAATAGAAACCCCATAATAATAATAAAATGTTTTCAAGTAAAATAAATTTGATTCTATTGGACTATAGTTTGAATATGATTTATTGAATGTTGAAAATAAAAATATCTGTCTAATTCCCTAACTTAAATGTAAAAATCTAGACTAACATTTCTTGTTTGCTAAAAAAATGATACAATGGCGAAATGAGTTGACACAAATCGCATTTACTATGCCATTTAGATTATCGGTATGAACTAAATTGTTTGATTTAGAGACTATATTATGAATGGTGATTTCATAACTATGGACTAAACTTTTAAGAAAATTTCGGTTATAAAAAGAATAAAAGTAGTAAAAAGAAAAAAGTTGGGTTTGTTGATTTTGACTAGTGATGATGTCTCGTGACCGCTCTCTCATAATAAAATATACTTTTCTAAGAGAAAAAATCGTGTGTAAGGAATTATGTCCTTTTGTTAAAATAATATATTTATTAATGAATATAAAACTCTTATGTGTATCATATAATGCATAGTCTGAGTGGAACTATGCGTTGTATGCTATATTTCTTGGCCTCCCATTTTGTGATTGGATACTATATGTTGGCCATATGGTCCATCAAATCACCTAGCTAAAATTTTAAAATCCCAATACCATACCTATATGTATATACATCATGTCTTGCGTACATGTGATTAGTGGCTTTGACGCCTAAATTTAGCTCTCGACTTTAAACTTTACTAGCTATATCAAGATATAAATTATACTGGTACCGAACTAGATTTTATGAAACTGATGAGATTAGTTAAATACTGAAAATCCAAAAAGCAAAAAGATTGTTTATACGGTTTTGTGATTTTTTTTTAATTTACACAATTTTGTAAAATCAAAACCTGTTTTTGGTTATTTTATAACGCTGTGAAGTTAATAATATTATTACTTTGTCATACAATTGGAGTAGAAGTTTGTCATTCTATGATTCGTTTGTTTGTATGATTATGACCTTTCATAATGTTACCAAACAAAACCAATATATACGTACATTTATTCCATTTTAGCAATATATTTGACTTTTTAAATGCAGTAAAGGGGTCATTTACTCATTCCATCACACATATCCAAAGTTATATATGATTTTGATTAAAGTGATAAAGATGAAGGTCACATCTTTTTTTTTTTTTTTTCCTTAGAACTAATTTCCATTCATCATTTCCAAAAAGACATCATTTTGAGTGTTACATAAGAGCAAATATAAGAATTTATAAACTTAAATTACAAAATTGAATATTGAAACTCTTTTGAAACAACCGAAACAAGGAGCATCAAGACTATTTAGGGACGTTAGAACTGAATGTACCTAAACCAAGTGGAGAGGTATGATTCTGAGGAGGATGGAGCAACAATAATGAAGCGTGAGTTGATAATTTTCTGTCGGTCTAGACCAGCCAACTTGGCTCGTAAAAGCTTCTGAATGTCTTTTACCAAAGAATGAGGAAGCCGAATCACAGCATTATGCAATCAGATCTTATTTGTACAAAACATCTTATTAAAAATAGATACACGAAAAAATCATGAGCCAAAAAAAAAAAAAAAACAGTAACCATGTGAGATTTTAAGGTGAATGCTACTACACGAGTCATAAAAGCAAATTAATCCCGTCTCGCCATACCAAAAAAAAGAAAACTAAAATCTTGTTTTATTGAATGAAGAAACCCTCTATCAATTCAAAGATTCATAAGTCAGATTATTATATTTCTTACAATTTACTAGTAGTAAGAAATCCAAGGGACATATATTAATAAAATATGTGTGGATTTGCATCTATTTGGAATTTTCGAGGAGGAGAACTTTGAAAAAGAGGACGAGGGAGAAGAAGAATTAGGAACGAGAAGAACGACAGGAAGCGACAAAAAGGAGGTGGGGATGGGTCCCACAGTTCGTGGCGTGATTGAGATTTTTTTTATTACAAATCTTAAAGACTGTTCCAGTTTTATTTTCTTTCTTGATGTTGACATCTGTCTTCTCTTTGCCTGCCGTTTTGCTTCAACGACTTACAAATTGCCACATGTTCTTCAAGTTTTTTAGTCGGCTCGCAGATATAATAATAATCGAGCATTATTTAGGCCCAATATTAATTATGGCCCAGTAGATACAAGTATCAGGCCCGATACCACTAAGCAGCCAAACCGACGCCGTTTTACGGTGACGGCAATTGTGTAGTCTTATTACGCTGACATGGAAAGGCCGAAAATGGGTGACGAAGACGATGGGAACAACTATAGCGCCATGGAAGCAGCTTCTCTTTGGTGCGATCGAGGCGAATTCTCACCTAAGTCACTCTTCTTATGCTCAGCTCGTATGTGTTTTCTTTTTGCTTTTGTTGTATTTTCTTCTCTTCTTTTCTCACGCACACAACGAGCGATGCTGCTCATTTGTTGATGTTGTGTGTTTTCAGGGGACGATTGGTTTTAATGGACGGCCTTCGAATCGCACCGTCGTATTCAGGTGATTAAGAATGCACCGTCGTTTTGATTGTCAGAATGTCCTTGATTCGATGAAATCTTTGTCGGTGGTGGTGTGCTTGGCAGGGGATTTGAAGAGAACAGCGACAGGATTCAAATCAACACCGATGTTCGTAGTCGTAAGGTCTTGGAATTTCACAGATTATGCTGGCATTTCGCCGAAGCTACTTCCGAATTTTGGCTCATTTTCATCCTGTAAATTCTTGCATTTTGTTGCAGATCCAAGAGCTTAAGCATTGTCCGTTTTCCGAGGTAAGTAATCTCTTATGGTCGACTTATATTACATTACCGTATGACACTCTGATTCTAGTATGGTGGTTTTTTCCCCAAGATTTGTTGGTATTTCTCGGATTCGTGGGAGCAATTCCGGATCAATGGAAGAATTGAGGTTATTGATGCGTCGAACCCTGACCAGACCAAGCTTCAGGTAGGAAACACATAACTCGTTTAGTAATATCTTGGGAAGGAAGAAAGACTTTTTTTTTGTCTTGATTGTTTTGATTTTGATTTCTTAATGTATGTAGCAAAGAGAGAAAGCTTGGTTTGCTAATTCTTTAAAGTCAAGGCTGATCTACATCTGTCCTACTCCTGGTAGTCCTTACAACAGCGAGCAACCAAATCCAGAAGTTAAGTTAGATCCCTCAAGTGGTCCAGTTGCTGAATACTGTCTGCTGCTTCTAGAGCCTGAAAAGGTTTTTTATACGATTCCTTTCTTCTGATGTCTCCTACGTAGATTGTTTCATTAGTGATTTCCATTAGTTGTTTCATCTAGAGCCTGGTTAGTCGCAGATTGTTTCATTAGTGATTTCCCTTGACGACAGGTTGATTACTTGAATCTGAAAAGCTATCATAGGCTTTTGTTTTCGTCCATGGTTAGTGGAGCAGGAGAGAAATGCTGGACTTCAGAAAAGGTTAACCCATAATTAAGTTTTAATGTCTGAGAGGGTGATTAAATAATCTCTTATATGTGTAGTGGATTTCCCTTATGTGATTCGCCAGTTTGTAGCAATTCGTAATATTTTTACTCTTGCCTTTCAAACAGTGTGCTGTGTATCTTTGCCTTTTGGATTTGATCATATTGACAAATCTGAATAAAAAATCTGAATCTTTCTCTGCTATACCATTGTCTCTATCCCTTTGAATGACATTTCATTTGCTCTAGATTAATGAATAAGAGCAGGCAAATGGAAGCGCCTAATTATCTCTATGTGGTTGTTACCAAAAAACATTCTTCCTCTGGAAAATAGTTCGCTGTTACCATTTGTTAATTGCAATGAAGCTAGCACTTTGGTAGATCTGCAGGAGGACGAGGTAGACTCTCAAGCACAGTGTTGCCATTTTTCACTAATAACATGGTGCTCATTCCCCATGTTTGATGGATGTCGAAATGGCAATGCAATAACCAGAGCCCTATTCATTAAAAAAGAAGAAGAAATTTATCAGCAAAATGTCGGTGGGTTGTGACGCTAGGGAGTGTTCTGACAAAGAATACCTGGATTGTTGGCAACAAACCGAATTGCAGCCCATCCTCCTACTGGGACTCCAATAGTGTTCAAGTAAGGAGGATCCTCCAGGTTAAATCGTGCTGTTAGTTGATCATAGTTCCCTGTGCCATAGCCAATAACATAAAAGCTGTGTCCATGAAGATGAATTGGATGGTTTTCTGTTGTGAGTGTGCCAGTATTCTGGAAGATGATTTGTATACTGCTCCCATACTCTAAAACTATTGCTCTTGTTCCATTTGCAGCCTGTGTATCATTGGCTATGTCATTGGGTGCCCCATTGACATAGTCATAGGATTTTTCCGGCGCGGTTGGGAAATCTAAAGTGAAGTATCCTTTCAGCTGCTTGTAATAAGCTTCCAAAATTGAGACTTTAGGTTCGACGAAGCTGATGTTGTTCATTGAAGCTGCTAATCTTCCTTTTCTGGGACCTTGGCACTTGTTATTTGGATTTTCAGAGCCACACTTGTTTACATTTATCCCAATTGTGATAAAGAGATGAGCATCAATGTCTTTTGGAACATTAACTGCATTTAGACTTCTGAGCCCGTCCATGACAGTCTAAACAGCAATATTATCATTGAAAATAGGTAACTTAGCTGGTAACGTTACACTGTTAGGCAATGCACCAATGTATTGGAAATAAGAGATCGCTGATGTGTTTTGAAACTTGACGTTCTTTGCAGACTCGTACGGACCCATGGCGATGGAGTATCTCCCAATGGCTTGATCAGCTGTGACAAGAACGTTCATTGTCTGTCCAGGCACAAGCATCACACGCTCTGTTGTAAAAGGTTTGGAGTACTCGCCATCTACTTCCACTATGGTCAACCTGTGATTAGCTATGGTGAAGAAGCTCTCCATGTTAATTCCAGCATTTATCAGCCGTAGCAGGTAGGTCTTCCTTGGCACTATCTCAATTTCATAAACATCTGAAATATAAAGATATAAAACAAGGATCAATAATCTGTTTTTCTCGTTGTAAACCAAATAATAGCATTTTCATCTGATATCTGTTACCTTTAGAGGAGCAATTGTAATTAGGTCCTGGTTGACCATTAATTGTGAATGCATCTGCTGGAGGAGGAGGTCCTCCACTCTCCAGTACATGTTGTTCCAGCTCTACCACGTTCTTAAGCCAATACTCTCCTAGATTCGTGAAACGACAAACAGCTCAGTAAATGCAATTAGTGAAAGAGACTGACTTTAGTAAGAATAAAGATTACCTAGGAGAATAGTATGCTCGTTGAAGGGTTTGTTGTATGGGTATGGAACAGAAGCTTTAGGATACACAATAAGTGGACCGTATACTGTAGCCCTAAGCCAAGAAAAGTGTGCATGCCAAAAAAATGTGCCCTTTTGTTGCGCCACTGTGAAGTTGTATGTGAAACTCTGTCCACTCTGGATTGGACATTGTGTGATATAAGATGGACCATCATACCAACATGATAGTTTCTGCTTAATACCATGCCTGCACATAATAGAAACAACGCTTGTTAGTCTAGTTTTGTCTTCTAAACAATTGTACTTTGTGTATATACATCTGCATAAGCATACCAATGAATTGTGGTATTATAGGGGGTCATGTTGATGACTTTAACAACAATTCTGTCATCTTCTTGAGCGGATATCGCAGGACCAGGAAATTTCCCGTTGATTGTTACAATCTCTTTTGTCTGGCATAGCCTGGTGAGTCTCGTTGTTTGTACCTATTAGAAAAATCAGTAACACCCATATATAGTAGGACCAAAGAAGATAGAGAACAAATGCATACATGATTATGGTTTGAATATTGTTGATACTTGCCTTGAACTGGTAGAACCTAGTTGCAGCGCTAAACCTGGCAATGTTCATTACTTGAATAATGAACAGGAAAAAGCCAAGACGGAACAAGGACGGGACAGCTGAATTTGCCATCTTTAATGGAAAAGAGACAGGGAGATATGAGAGTGAAAGGTACCGATTATAATGCAACTGGTTTATATAGTGTTCCAAGGCGAAAAATAGGAAATATAATATATACTCTGAAAAAAAAAAAGGTTTCATGATTTTGGAGAGTTGGGAACAAAAACACTAGTGATTATAAGGTGTTGGGAAGGCGTGACTTGTTTCTTGACCCCAGCGTGAGACTGAAGGCAACACACGGGTTACTCTAAAAGGGCTTGATAAAGGAGATAGATACTCTTAATTAGTCTCTTCTCTTTGCTTTTGGATCAGTAAACGCTTTATACATTATCATGCAGGATTCTATACCAAACTTGTGAGGGATATGAAACTGCTGATTGATCTGGAAAGACCCGGATTTAACCAAGACTACAAAGCAACTTTCTTCTTCAAGCTCTGGTGACTATTTCTTTCGACCTGTCATTGTTAATCAATTCGGTGTAAACTTGTATTGATTTCGTTTGATTTACTGTATGATTATACATACGAGTTTTAGGATTAGCCGGGACAAGTGAGGTGCATGATTTAGCATCATTAGAGAGTGTTTCGTATTGGTTTTATGGACATTATACGACGATGTTGTTTAGGGCTTTTGAGTTTTTTTTTTTAGAATGTGTTAAAAAAGAAAGAACAAGAAAGAGTAAGAAAGGATCAAGTTTCTTGGTCGGTATTTTGGATGGACTTCGTTCTTTATTGGTCGTGTCATCATCAAAATTCGTGCACGCCTTAACTTGTCAAAAACTCTTCTTAATTGGTCGGTATTTTTGTTTTTCTTAAAGATTTTTGTAAACATTTAGATTGAAACATGATGATTGTTCGAATTTGACCGACTCATTTGTTCTCATACCCGGAAGGGGAAAAACATTTATGCGTTGTTTTGACTGATTTATATTGTTGTGTTTTAACATACTCTACCAAATCTATACACAAGGAAAAAAAATAAAATCATGTAATCGATGCCAATCGGCTCATTTTTTCGTATATAGTACGGAGTAATTTTTGTTTAAAAATTGTTTTAAAATTTAAAAAATATATTTTTATCTGAATTTTAAAATATGTTTAAATAATGATTATAGATAAAATTATCAACCAGACTAATTTGTCTATTTAACCCGTTTTGTAATAAAATAAAATATTATTCGGGTTAACCCACAAAAACCTATAATTTTGAAAACATAACTCTAATATGCACCGTTTAATGACTATAATTTTTGTGGTCAATCCACAAACTCTTAAAAAATCAATTTTCTCGTATCTAACTCTTTATAAAATCAATAAAATATTTTATAGTAATTATAGTGAAAAATATTGCAAGATTTTGAATTTTTTTTCTTTGAATATGTATGGATTGATTATTATTAATAATATCATAATAATTAAGAAACTAAATAGTAAATAACTTCTTTAATGAAAAATAAATATTTTCTATATTCTCATCAATAATTTTAAAAGACAATTATATATTTTCATATTTCAATTATTTTTTCTTATTTGTAATAATATTTCATTTAATAACTTACAAAACAAAGTTCATTTTCAAAAATATTTTTTTAAATAATATTATAGAGATATATATATTTTTTAAAAACATTAACGTTATAAAATATATGCGAGTTCACATATTTATATTTTACTAAGAAAAGCGTGATAGTTTATTTACATTTTTACTATAGCGAAGATTCGTAATATATCTATTTCTACTTATATACGGCTCAATTCACATTAAATTAATTTTTTTTTTATCATAACCAAAAGAAAAAGAAAAAAGGCCCAAAGATATTATGGGGCCTAAATGAGATGTACGGAATTCATCCTGGTTAACATTACATGTGTAGCGCAAACGGGAAAATAAGTTTTGTGTTTCCGTTAAAACCCGTGAATATGAGTCACGACGCGATCTCGGTCACAGATCCGATCGATCAGTCCCACCGGCTCCGGCTACTTCGATCGGAGATCGTCCCACCGTCTCCCACCCGATCCCAATCTTCTATCGACTGGCTTCCCGACTTCGCCGGTTACTCATGGCTTGCTTATGGAGCATCCACTCTCCTTGTCATCTCCCATCTACCTTCCCCTCTCCGCGGCGAAGACTCCACCAACGGACCATTTTTCCGTCAGATTCTCGAGGTTTCCGGCGACATTTCTTCTCCAGTTACTGCCGTTTCTTGGTCTCCTGTAACGCCGTCTGTAGGCGAGCTCGCGGTTGGGTCTGGGAACTATATCTACCTCTTCGCGCGTGATTTGAATGGTAAACCTGGATATAGATTATTCCTTCTTTTGGGTTTAGTTAGCGAGCAAGTGGCTTTCTCGACATTTTGAACAATTCGTGCTTCTTCTTGTCCGTTTAGTTTGCAATTCAAGTGACTAGTTAATCTCCTGTTGGAAATAATTTCTCTTCTGAGGTGTTTATATTTCACAGTCTGGATGGTGATGCCATTAATGGTTATCCATCTTCTGGTTATTAAAAGAAGAATCCACTGGGAAAATGATTAGAATGTGTGTCTTCCTTCCTTCTCCCAATTTAGTTTGGATATCTTAAATTTTGTATGTCTTTACTCATATTCAGGTTCTTTTTGTTGGAGTCAGAATGCTATATTGGTGCAAGCAACGAAAGTTGAAGCCATTGAGTGGACAGGATCCGGGGATGGGATAATTGTTGGTGGAACTGATATTGTTTTCTGGAAGAGAAGGAACCAATTCTGGGAAATAGCTTGGAACTTCCCAGGGGATTACCTTCAAGATCTGGTTTCCTCCACCTGGTCATCCGAGGGTCCTTTTGCGACAGCAACTTCTTGGAGCAAGTTTCCAGCCGAGTGTGATGAGGCAGGTACACGCGTCTTGGCCTATTATAGTGACGGGGAGTCATATCGTAAAGTTGAATTGCCTCATCCTCAGAGAATATCCATGATTCAGTGGAGACCAGTGGCTGCAGAACAGTCTTCAATATGTATAGGGAAATCAATGATGAATGTGCTAATGACATGTTGCTTGGATGGGGCAGTAAGGTTATGGAGTGAGGTAGATGGTGGAAAGACAAAAAAAAGCATGAAAGATGTGAATGATCATAAAAAATCGTTTTGCGTGGCAGCTGTGATAGAGATAAATCAGGTCTTGGATGGCTATTTGGGCAGAGATCTATTTCTTTTTTGGGGAACTCGCACAGGTGGTATATTGAAAACCATTGAAGGTACTAATCAATTGTTTTCTACAGAAAAGTATGTTCATGAGAATGTTGGCAACTGTGAGTGGTTGGTAGGGCACGGCCCTGGAAAATCGGCTTCTTTGTGGGCTGTCCATTGTCTTGATGACATCTCTCCTATGAGGTTTCCGAGGATCACATTGTGGGCAAGACAAGAATCAAATGAAATTGGTGTGGAACCACTCTCTCTAGCTGAGGCTACAGGTTCTTCTGATCGATTACCCCTTAAGAAAGTTTCTGTATCTAGAAATAACCTCTATGGCACGCCACTTATCTGCTCGTCAATTTACTTATCTCCGCGCAATACTGTATATTGGTCTTCCTTGCACTCAATAAAATCACACGACTCAGAAGATTCATCTCCATATAGATCCAGTGTATTGAAGTGCATTACGGAAAAAGTATTAGATCTTGATGGTCATGGTGGGAAAATCCTACAGGTTGCCTTTGATCCTATCATATGTGAGGCGAGATACACTGCTTCTCTGGACTATAATGGTTTGATAATAATCTGGTCCTCTTGTGATTACTTGAACCGTGTTATTGACCATCCTATATCAGTTTCCTCTTGGAAACCTTGTGGACGGCTTCAAAATTTAGAGTTAAGATTGAAGTACACGAGTATATGCTGGGCACCTTCATCATTGAATAATGAAAGATTTCTACTTGTGGGACATGTAGAAGGCGTTGATTGCTTTAGCGTGAGGAATTGTGGGAGGGGTTATGATGGTTTTCTGACCCATTACACATGTACCATACCATTTTCAGTTAGCCGCCCTTGGGAGAATGGTCCGACCAGCATATTTGCAGTACCTCTGTCTAATTCTTGTGGAAAGACATTCAAAAGTAACAGATTTTTGCTTTTGAGTGTATGGATGAAAGAGAAACGGTTTGATGCTCTGTCGTGGAGAGTGACTTTGCATCATTTTGATGCAGCAGGAAGCACCTGCGCCTGTCATTTTCATGATTTTGATAGTATTGAATCAGGCAAGTGGTTGTTCGAAGATACTTTTGCTGGTAAGAGAAATTGCATTGCTGTTAGATCATGCTCTTCAGAAATACCTGAATCTCACCGTTATGATGAAGTTAGTAGTTTTGCTGTGGTCAATCCAAGCGGCAGGGCTCTAGAGAATGACATGAACATTGAAAATCAAGCTTATACTATGGCAACTGGTCAAGCTGATGGCTCTTTAAAACTGTGGAGAAGTAGTCTTCAGGAAAGTTCAACACCTTCCATTCCGTGGGAGCTTGTTGGCATGCTTACCATTGGCCAAAATCCTGTCAGTGCTATATCTCTAACTGATTCTGGACACAAGATAGCAGCCCTCTGTACAGAGAATCATTCAAAAGCTGTCCGCACAATTAGTATATGGGAGATTGTACACCTTATAGATTCAGGGGTTTTCATACTAGAGGATAAGTTACATGTTGATGCAGAGGTTCCTGCTGTAAGATGGTTAGCTGTGGGAAATGATCAGGTACTGCTTGGAGTTTGCACACAGAAGGAGATGCGGGTATATGGCAGTGCTCGGCAGCCCTGCAGAAGTACCAGTATCGCTGTCTCTGATTATTCTTCAGAGGCACAAATTTGGCAGTGCTTCGCTGTTACTCGTACATTTTCTGCTATTCATGATTTATGGGGGGGATCCAAAGCTATGACTGCCCTTGCTCATAATGATTATGTGAGCCTACATGGTCAATGGCTGGCCGTTATTGACAAGAAGAAAAAGATCGATAACAATCCAGAAATTTTTGCAGCCAATCTTCCCAACCTAGTGAATGCTACAAAAGAAGGCAGAGACTCTGAATTGTTATCTGATTCTGGTCTTAATGATCTCAAAGAAGCTGATACTGCATCTATTAGCCGAGGGTGTATTCCTCTACCTCCAACAAGTAATGCAGTTCATGACTGGCAATCCAATAGTATGCCTTTAACTGGGACCGCATATGATTCAGAAACTATTAATGACATTACGAGCATGTTACATATGGTGGAAAAGTTAGGAGGTGCTTTGCCACTTTATCACCCTCAAGCCCTCCTTGTAGCTATACGTTCAGGTGATATGCTGCAAGTGTTTTTTGTTTTTCCCTTCTTCAATCAATTCTGAAACTAAGCTGTTTAGCTTTTATTTAGCTTTCGCTTCTTATTTTTCCTTCGTGCAGGAGCATTACCTGTGTCATGCGGTTAATTTCACCTTAGCTAAAGATTGTTACCTCTGATGTGTTCAGGCAATTGGAAACGAGCAATCGCAGCTTTAAGGCATCTTGCTGAATATATTACTTCAAGTGATGCCTCCAAGAAGGATTACGCTGTAAATTCAGATCTTTGTACGGATATCCCTTTGTCAAAATATTATGAAGGGTCTCTCTCCAATGGCCCAAATCTTAAGGATTTCCATTGGGGTGGGACATCTGGTTCAATGCTACAGAATTCACAGTTTCAGGCAGGGTTGCAGTCAAATTTCAATATGGATTCTTATAGTCCCAATATTAGTCACAGTTCACCTGCGACAGACTTGGAGTTTAGTGGCTTCTGTGAGCAGCTGAAGAAGTTAACAGATGGAGCAAATATTTCCGGGAGAGAAAAGATGCAATATTTTGCAATAGTTGACCTTCTTGGTGAAATTAGTAACCCACATTCTACTTCTGTCTATGCAAGCCTTGATGAAGCTGGGAGAAGGTACGATAATCCTTATAATTTTCTTAATTCTAATTTACGAAGGACCAATTAAATAACACGGAGTTGCCAAAGAAATGTTCCATCATGTATGTTCATTTTCTCCTTTAACCTGTTAATACTGAAAGATCACACATATGTTTAATTCACAAGGCCAGTTTTCTCCAGTATTTTTTTTTTTAAAAAGCTAGCTGGTTTGTCAGCCTCATAAGTTACATCAGTTGTGAAATAATGATCAGAGGGTCTTGTATATTACTGGGGGGGGGGGGGGCAGTTTTTTACTTTCCTTCATGAATGAGACTGAATGGTATTCATGGATTTTTGTGTTCTTTCTGCTGTGTAGATTTTGGGTCACACTAAGGTTTAAACAGCTGTACTTGTCTCGAAGTTCTGGAAAAACAGCATCTATTGAAGAGTTGGATATTGACTCTAGTATGATAGGATGGGCTTTTCACTCAGAGTCTCAAGAAAATTTGTCTGGTTCTCTTTTACCCAATGAATCATCATGGCAACAAATGCGATCACTGGGTTTTGGATTTTGGTATTCAAATGTAGCACAGTTGCGTTCACGAGTAAGTTATAAAATTCAGTGCTTGGTCCAAACTAGCTATGCAAGAACCTGTGTATTACAACTCCTATTTATGCTTGCTTTCTTTTCTTTTAATGATATTCTCTTTTGATTCCAACAAACAGAGGGTAAAAGAAATAGATGTGCATCTCTTATTTTGATGCTATGTCCTTTCTGTAGATGGAGAAACTGGCCCGACAGCAATACCTGAAGAACAAGAATCCTAAAGATTGTGCGCTTCTCTATATAGCTTTAAATAGAATTCAAGTTTTGGCTGGTCTTTTCAAAATAAGCAAGGATGAGAAAGATAAACCCTTGGTGGGTTTTCTTTCACGCAATTTTCAGGTATTCGTACAAACCATATTCTTATTGGGATGATAGGCTCTTTTTCACCTTTTTTTTTATTTCTGTATGACTTCTGCCATCTGGGATATCATATTGAGTGGCATATCTCCTAATCTGATGCATCTTTTTTACAGGATGAGAAAAATAAGGCAGCAGCCTTGAAAAATGCATATGTGCTAATGGGTAAACACCAACTGGAGCTGGCTGTAGGTTTCTTTCTCCTTGGAGGTGAAGCTTCATCTGCGATAAATGTTTGTGTGAAAAATCTTCAGGATGAGCAGCTTGCGCTTGTAATTTGCCGGCTTGTTGATGGGCAGGGTGGTGCCCTGGAAAGTAATCTTATAAAGAAATATATACTCCCATCTGCTGTTCAGAGAGGAGACTTTTGGCTGGCAAGCCTTCTTAAGGTAATTATAATTCTTTGCAAATATTATTATCTTTTGAATTCACCTTTCTTTGTTGGCGTTTCAAATTATGACTATGAATCTGTCCCTGGTTTACAGTGGGAATTAGGAGAGTACCACCAGTCATTTATTGCTATGGCTGGATGTCTAGAGAACCCTGTTACTGGGAGCTCTACTGTTACTTCAAATCACATCTCTTTTGTGGATCCTAGTATTGGCCTATACTGTCTCATGTTGACAACCAAAAATAGTGTGAAGAACGCTTTGGGGGAAAGGAATGCTTCAAATCTTAGTAGATGGGCTACCTTAATGGCTTCTACTGCCTTCAGCAGATGTGGGCTCCCGGTAAGTTATAACAGGAACTAGAACATACTCTGTGCTTGCAAATGACAAAGGATTTAGGGTTTTTCTTCTAGATTTACATGTTGCGTCAAAACACCATGTTAAAGTCTATGAAAAAATTGTATAGCGAATGGAGCTACCTTTTTAATAAGTCGTTTTAGGATCAAGAGAATATCCTTATCTGCATTTTATTTAAGATCTTGTAGCAGAGTATATTCTGTAGACTTTGATGTTTCTTTTGTTGTTTCTGAGATTGAGTTTGGTCGTCCGTGCTGTCAAATCTAATTTTTTCTTCTTTTTGCGAGTTGTTAGCTCGAGGCGTTAGAATGTCTTTCAGCATCTGCTGGCGGTCATGGTGGTACGGATCAGGCGAGCGGTCCAAGTAATGGACATTTTTGTACTTCACATAGTGTTCTTGAGCATTCTGTTCCTGATTCGACTAATTGGGTATCTAGCGGTGTTTCATCTACTGTGGACACTCATTTTAGATTGGGTTTAGCCGTCCAGTTCCTCTCAAAGCTATTACGGGAAGCATCCACACTCTTAATGAATTCTGAAATTGTTTCGTCTGAGGAACTCTCAGGATTTCAACATAGGCTACAAACAGCTTTGGAACAATTTTACCAGAGATATTCGTTGTCTTCATCTTGCCTGCATAATTTGGTATACGGTTTCCACTACTAATACTTGCACATGATATTAGTTTTCTCACTTAGGCTAATTTGACACCGCAGGTACTTTTGATTGCCATGTGTAATCTGCTTCTTTGTTTTCCATCTGCAGATGATTCTGTCAGCATACAACTATGGGTTACTATCCATGGGATACAATATATTTCAGGAAAATAGTTCCTTGGGACTCTCAGTAGACAAGTCTCACGCAGATGAAGATCTCCTCCAATACTCAGCTTTGTGTAAATTGATTCTAAAAGCGACTGAAGAGAAATCATTTGTATTATCACGAATCATTGCTGCATGCAGTGTCACTTGCTTACACTCAATGCCATGCTTTGAGGAAAACAAGGTGTCATCTGGACCTGAACCAAAGTGGTCCAATGCTTTTCGATTTTACTTTCAGGGAATTCTGCAATCCTACTTTAGTTTAAAAACTTTTATAAGGCTGTTCTTGGTCCCCTCTGTGGAAAACCTGAAAACAAGACTCGCAGTTGTTCTTGATTTAGTCGAATATTGCTCAAGACTAGCAATGGCTTGGGTTCTGGGAGATGTAAATTTTCTATTTCGAATGGTGCAGCCCCTTACAATAGCATATTTTCATGGGCATAGGCCATATGAGGTTGACCTGGAAACCCTGAAGAGAGTATACCACCAAGAAGTTTCTGTTAGTGTTCCAGATGCATCAGATGTAGGAGTTAATTATGTTGTTGAGAACAACGAAGTTGGCTATTCAGTGTACTCAATCCCAGAAGATGAAAGGCGTCTTGTAACACAAGCATGTTTCTGGAAGCATGTTTCAGACTTTGTGAAACATAAGTTGGTATCTATTTCGATCGATCTAGATGATGGTACCGTAAATAGTGGTTCCTCTGAAAAAATTGGTGCTCAGACGTCATTGGGTTCCAGTGGTGACATTGTAAGTATAACTGAGAAGATCATGTCCGTTCTGGGAAAAACACTGATTAGCACCCTTGTTCAACTCTCTTCCTACCATGTAAAGCAACTTGTATTGCTCTTGAAACAGAAAATAGAGAAGAGAATTCAGGTTCCTACCTTGCTATGGTTGCACGAATGTCGGGAATCTCAAGCAAATTTTATTAATGGAGCTATCCCAGATGCAGGTATAGAGAATGGAGACAATGGTGACCTTGCAGTTTCTGTGAGGTTTTGGATGCTTTGTGTTGATCCTCATATAGTATTCGAAGCTTTCTTGCTAGAAAATTTTGACATATCTGAATGGTCAAAATTTAAACCATTGGAAGATTGGAGCGATATGTACAGAGAAGTAACCGGGAAGAATGAGCTCAATGTGCCATGCAATCAAGATGGTAGGAATAGTAATGAGGTGGCTTCACTTGCAAGCCACGCTTCAAATTCTTCGCAGAAAGCTGCAATAACTGCCAGTGAAAACTCTGCTTTCCAGAACCCCAAAGAGATCCATAAACGGACAGGGGAGCTTATAGAGGTAATTGTTTTCCTTACATCGACGAACAAGTACTGATATTCTTTGTTGAAACTTTGCTATGTTTGGTGATTGAGTATTATCATCTTTCTAACAGGCCCTATGTATCAACGCCATCAATCATCGCCAAGCTGCATTAGCTAGCAACCGCAAGGTCAGTTATAGCACTTGTTCTATCATTACTTTTTGTGAATTTGATTAGTTGTAGTAACTTGCCATATACAATGCACAAAAACTTTGACTATGCATAAGATGAGTCTAAATCCTGGAAAACCTCCAATCATCTTATGTCTCTATCCTGCATCAGTATTTCGAGATAAAAGTTTCTGATGATATTGGATGTCGCCATAGCAACACGAAGTTTATATCTATTTGTTGTTGCAGTGTTTTCTTATGCGTAGTGGTAATGTGGCATCAGACATAAACACATCCCTGAATGTGGATTCTGTTACATGCAGGGTATAATTTTCTTTAACCTAGAAGATGGTGGTTCCTGCTATGATCAGTCAAACTATATCTGGTCAGATGCTGATTGGCCACATAATGGTTGGGCTAACTCTGAGTCAACTCCTGTTCCAACATGTGTCTCACTCGGTGTTGGTCTTGGGGACAAGAAAGGAGCACACCTTGGGTTAGGTGGGGCCACTGTTGGTGTCGTTTCTCTTTCCAAGCCTGGGAAAGCTCACAGAGTTCCGGGTTACACTGGGTTAGGAGTCTCTGGTCTAGGTTGGGAAACTCAAGAAGATTTTGAGCAGTTTGTTGATCCTCCCCCAACAGTTGAAACTGTTATTACGAGAGCATTCTCTAGTCACCCAACAATGCCTTTCTTCTTGGTTGGCTCAAGCAACACTCACGTTTACTTGTGGGAGGTATGAGTCGAAGCATTTGTATCATCAGCTTAATTACTTTGTCTCATTTCACTTTAACGAGTGTCTATTGAATGTTAACGATAATAAATGTAGCATTTTGACAGGGTGACATTTCTTAACATCCTTGTGGATCTTTTTATGCAAACATTACATCTTGCAGTTTGGGAAAGACAGAGCTACTGCAACATACGGTGTTCTGCCTGCTGCAAATGTTCCTCCTCCATATGCTTTGGCGTCAATATCAGCAGTGCAATTTGGTCCATGCGGACACAGATTTGCTAGCGCTGCATTGGATGGAACAGTATGCACTTGGCAATCAGAAGTTGGAGGAAGAAGCAATATCCATCCTGTTGAATCATCTCTTTGCTTCAATGGCCATGCATCGTATGTTTCATGATCCTTGAGTTTTTAAGTTCTTGTTCACTAATGTGCTAAAAGCACCCAAATTTGGAATTATTGCACTCAATCGTGAAAAATTACCATTTGTTTTCTGTTGATATGGTTGCAGAGATGTAGAATATATTAGTTCGAGTGGATCTATAGTTGCAGCTTCAGGATATAGCTCAAGTGGTGTCAACGTAGTTGTATGGGATACTCTAGCTCCCCCATCAACCTCCCAGGCATCTATCAGTTGTCATGAAGGTGTCTTCCAATAACACAATTTGAAAACTGAAGATGAATCACCATTACTATCATTTTCACATAACCATAACTCTTCTGTTTAAATTTTTTCCTTTTTCTTCCACGAAGGTGGTGCACGCTCTATCTCGGTTTTTGATAATGACATTGGTAGTGGCTCAATTTCACCTATGATTGTAACTGGTGGCAAAAATGGTGATGTTGGATTGCACGATTTCCGGTATATTGCAACCGGTAAGATGAAGAAGCAAAGGAACTTTGACGGAAGAAATTCGACCGATGGAGATCAGAACAAGAATGGGATGCTTTGGTATATACCAAAGGCTCACTTAGGTGCGAACCCTATACCCTACTTTGACCTTCATGTTCTGTATAAACTGGAAAATATTTCTCTAAATTTGGTTGGTGCAAATACCAGGGAGTGTGACCAAAATATCGACAATCCCGCGAACTAGTCTGTTCTTGACGGGAAGCAAAGACGGAGATGTTAAACTTTGGGATGCAAAAGCAGCAAAGATGATTCATCATTGGCCTAAACTACACGAAAGACACACTTTCCTGCAGCCAAACTCTAGAGGCTACGGTGGAATCATTCGGGTAAGTAAAAGCTTAAACCTTTCATCCTATTTATTATTATTCGGGCATATAATCAAATTAAATCTTTATTATCGTTTGCCAAAGTATAACCATTCTAGCCGTAATAAGGTCTCGATTTTCTAGATTAGTTTATTTTTGATGTCGTTTAATCCTCACTAAATTCAGGTCGTTAGAATTTAAAAGTTTGTGTTTATGTTAAAATTTTGGTGCAGGCTGGGGTCACTGACATACAAGTTTGTCCGAATGGATTTATCACTTGTGGTGGTGATGGCACTGTGAAGTTCGTCAGCCTCAGAGATTCCTACGACGATGGAAAATAAAACATTTTCCGGGAAAACTATTACAGCGAAATAGACGAGTGTAGCTTCAAGTTGTTTATTGAATACGTGGTTTCTTGTGTTGTGAAGGTTTTTTCAGATTCGTGATTTTTTTTTTTCTATCTATGGTGTATACACGCACATATGAAGCAGTGGAAGGGATCTTGAGTTGACCTTAATCCAGATTAAATTTATCTTTGACTTGACTTCAATACACGAAAATATCATCATCTATCTATCTATTTATCCTCTATCTTTGACATGGGTTGCGTTGACTTGGTTGCATCGGATTTTGACCGGATTAATCGGACTGATTTCATTCAGATTGGAGATTTTAAGTTTTGAATAAAAAAAGATTTATGTTTATCAATTGCAAGGATTCGTTTGACTATTATTTTACAACTGTATATATATATATTATTTTTTAAGGGTTGATATTGCGAGTGTGTATATTGAGTGAGATATACAAAAATCCAAGTTAAACCAAAATTAGTTCAGTACTTCAGTTTGATTTTTTTTTTTTTTTTTTTCGACTAAATATTTTATTGATTTTGTAAATCATAGTCTTTGTTTACAGCCATATAGAGAAATTGAGGACATGAATTATACAAAGACCATTGTAATGGATTTAGAATTGCTTTTCTAGCTAACAAATCAGCACAAACGTTTGCCGTACGGCTCCTATATAAGAACTTGATCCCCTCAAATTTGCTACTCCATTTGTTGATGTCCTCCAAGTAGTGTTGGAGTTTGGGATTAATCACATTGTTGTTGATAATGTGATTGATATTGAAATTATCTCCTTCGAATTCTACATTACGATATCCAAGAGACCATGCTGCTTGTATCGCCCAAATGAGAGATGTACACTCTGATTCTTCCGGTGTATACCGTCCTTGGAACTTTCCCATTCCACAATCAAGGAAGAGACCATTGCTGTTTCGTATAATCCATCCAAGTCCAGAAGTCTGATCCCCATTATGATGAGATGCGTCGTAGTTACATTTCACCCAATCTCTAGTTGGCTTCTTCCACAATATTTGACATGTCTGATTCCTTAGATACAATTGATTACCTTCCTGTTGGTTAGGTTGACTATCTATTCATTCTTTAACGTCTCTCGAAGCAAATTCTATAGCTTCAGCCGGCGTAATGGTTTTTTGACTGAAAAGGATTTCATTCCTATTTTTCCAAAGACGCCACAATAACCAGAAGGGAAGGTAGCGATTGTATTGAGATACGGTGTCGTCCTTATGTAGAGAGAAGAGGTATCTCATTTTGTCTTCAATTGTTGCATACCTTTGGCAAAGGATGTGTGTAGGAATTCCACTCAAACGCCAGACTTCCTTAGCATAGTGACAGGAAAAGAAAACATGGTCATTAGTTTCCGTATATGTACAACATCGAGCACAGAAACGGTCTACATTCATTCGTCGATGTCGGAGATTTTCATTGACCGCTAGAATTCGTGATGTTAGTCTCCATAGGAAGTGTTTAATCTTAGGAGTGACGTTAGAGGACCATATGTCTTTAGCGATATCTGGATGGTCTGCTAGAGGAGCTTGATGAATTTCATCGGCCGGAAGATTTTCCAGAATGAGTCGATAGCCTGTTTTAACTGTGTAGTTTCCATCTTTGGTATGCCTCCAAATCAAACTGTCTTGTGTAGGTACAGTCGGTAGGTAGATCTTTTTTATGAGATGGTGATCTTGTTGTTCAACTTTTTCTGTGAGTTTCCTCTCGTCCCATTGTAGCGTTGAATGATCAATTAGTTCATTCACCAATATTTCTGGATCTACATTTGGCATTAAGGTTGGTGTTCGCGGAGCCATTGTAGGTAGCCATGGGTCCATTCCGACTCTAGTTGAGGTACCATCACCGATGCTTATGTAGGATCCAGCTTTTAATAATTCGCAGCCAAAGAGCAATGATTGCCAACCATATGAAGACTGCGTACCCCGAGTTGCATGTAATAAATTTCCACTTCGAAAATATCGGCCTCTGAGTACTCGATATAGAAGGCAATGTGGTCGTCGTATGAGTTTCCAAGCTTGGTTAGCTAGTAATGCTTGATTAAATTTATGTAGATCTTTGAATCCCAATCCACCATCTCTTTTCGATGTTGTCATCTTTTTCCATGACACCCATGACATTTTTCGTTTTTCCGGTGTAGTTCCCCACCAAAATCTTGCTATCATACTGTCAATTTCGGAACATAATTCAATTGGCAATTGGAAGCAGTTCATCGAGTATACCGGCATCGCAAAAGCCACCGATTTTATTAGAGTTTCCTTACCCGCTGTAGATAAGAATCTCGTCTGCCAACCATTAATCTTATGTAGGACTTTCTCCTTGATGTAGTTTAGCATTTCTTTTTTCTTTCTTCCAAACTGTTCCGGAAGCCCCAAATATTTACCCCCTCCACCAACATTTGGAATTTATAGTATACTTTGTATGCCTTCTCGAGTATGTTGGTAGACTCTCTCTCCAAAGGTAATTGACGATTTATCGAGATTTATCAATTGACCTGATGCTTTCCCATAAGTTTCAAAGATCTTGAAAAGATTCCTACTATTCTTTCGGTCTGCTTTAATAAAGAATAGCGAGTCATCGGCAAATAAGAGATGAGATATCGGAGGACCACCAATACTTAGTCTAATGGGTTGTATACGGCCTTCTCGTGTTGCATTATTCATCAAGACACTTAGCACATCAGCACACAGGATAAATAGGTATGGAGATAAAGGATCACCTTGTCGGAGGCCTCTGGTGACATCAAAATTACCATATGGACTTCCATTGATTAATACAGAAAAGGAAACTGTTCGAACACATGCCATGACCCAATTTATCCAAGTTTCTGAGAAGCCCTTCCTTCGTAATACTTCTTCAAGGAAATTCCATTCAATGCGATCATAAGCTTTACTTATATCTGTTTTGACAGCCATATAGGAATTAGCACATCGGCGTCGTACTCGTAAAGAGTGGAGAGCTTCGTGAGCGATGAGAGCATTGTCGGTGATATAACGACCCGGAATAAAAGCAGCTTGATGTTCTGACACTACCTCAGAGAGAACTGATTTTAGTCGGGCCACCAGTATTTTAGAAATAATCTTATACATAACGTTACATAGAGCGATAGGCCTGAAATCTTTCATAGATTTCGGAATCTCAATCTTTGGGATCAGGCACAGGTTCGTGTGGTTCAATCCATGTTGCATCTCTCCTGTTGCAAAAAATCGTTTAACTTCTTCAACAATAGAGGGACCAACAATTTCCCAATAACGCTGATAAAAGGCTGCTGTGAATCCGTCTGGTCCCGGTGCTCTTGTTGCTCCAATTGCGAAAATAGCACCCCGGACCTCATCTGGTGTGATTTCTTTTATCAATCTTTCATTGATTTCAGGTGTGACCACATTGTTCATGTTCCTTAAAATATTATTAAGATCGCCAGACGAGGAAGAAGTGAATAAATCCATAAAATAGCGTTGAGCTTCATGAGCAATTGCTCGATTACCGTGAATGTCTTCACCCGTTGATCCTTGAATTGAAACAATTTTGTTCCGAGCCGTTCGATTTTTTGTGGAAGCATGATATAATCTAGTGTTACGATCACCTTTCTTAAGCCACTGGTTTCGGCTTTTCAATTGCCAATATGTTTCTTCTTCTTTATATGCTGTACTCAATTGACGTTGTAGTTCGTTGATCTCTTCAGTTGAAACAGAAATATCAGTACTTCAGTTTGATTTTTTTCCCTGAAAAAATCAGTTTGATTGATGATCATGAAAAGGTCCAGGTTTTGTCTAATTGTATTTTTAATTTTCATGTAGTTTTTTTTTGCTTTTCCCTACTGCAATTATTGGTACAAATAAACCTTTATAAAGATTTAGTCGTATTTTTTTTTAGGGGGTGGCTAGTATTAGACCGTTACAGTTTTATAAGATTTATGAATCTCTGACGGCTTTCGTAAAGAATCTGGCAAAGATTTAATTATAATATCTTCTTCTTTTTTTTTGCTAAAAGACATTAGATTATAATATCTTGTGGTTAATTATTAAACTGCACCATAATTTGTGATGCAGACGAAATGATATGAATCATCAAAGGTTTGATTAAACCCATTATTATTCCTAATAGTATTAATTAAGTTAAGAAAAGGGTCCATTTCATTAGATAATTATTGTAAAGAAGTTAGTTGTATATATTGTTTTAATTATGACGAATATATTAGTGCTGACATAAAGCATCTTATTAGAAAATCTTCATTGTTTAAATTTCTTATGGAATCACATAATAAAAATATCAAATGGAGAATAGTGGAGAACCATAAATAATGACTTGAAGAAACTGTTTGCTTCACCTAACGTTCAATTACTAGGCACATTATCTGTACCTAATCTTCACATATCTTTTTTTTTTTTTTTAAGGATTCACATATCTATTTGAAACCCAAATTAACATGTATTAAGATCTATTTTATATTTTCAGAATTTATTGAGACTAATTTTTAATATTCCACGTAAAATATAAAATTTAAACTTTTACTAGTAATCAAAAAAAAAAAACTCTTACTAATATAAAAATGTAAAAATATTATCAAATGTTTTAGAAAAATTGAATCGATTTAGCTAAATCTTCTGAGCAGCAACACAAATAGCCAGATTGTGATGTCTCCAAATCATGTATGTTAGATAAAAAAAGGTCTTATCCGTAAAAAGAAGAGAGAGAATCCTCACTCGATCTTCTCGTTTCACGCCACGTGTATTTAATATCTAATCGAACGGTTCTCGTGTGAAATCTATGGGCAAACCTGTGGACTCAGAAACATAACTATGGGTCCTGTAAAAAACGGTGCCGTTTAGCGGAAGCTTGCGTGCTGAATGACACAGAGGAAGAAAACGATAACTGCAAAGATTCAAAAGCAAACAAAAACTCTCTGACAATATTACAAAACTCTTATCTTCGTTTTTTTTTTTGCTCTCTTCACGGGACTGACTTCTCGATTCATTATATCTGATTGATTCTTTTTTTTTTCCCGGTTTGTGGATTTCGTCCCTGATTGATTGATCGCGGTCCTTCTGGTTGGTTTTTTTTTTTTTGATTTTTTTTGAAATTATTGTTGTTTCTCTGAGATTTTTCGTTTTTAGTTGATGATTATGGTGCTGACAATTGATTTCATCATCCGCTGATGTTTTTTCGTGTTTTGGGTCTCACCGTCTCTGATGTTTTTTGTTGTTTGTGTAATAAAGTTTTGGGATTTGATTCTAATTGCAAAGAATGATCGTTTGGTTAAAAAAGAGTTTGCTTAATTTTGACCAGAATCTGGCTCCGATTTGTTTGCTTCTAATGAACTTAATTCTTCAATTTCCCTTAAAGCAAAACATCAGATTCTTTTTTATTGAAAAGGGTTTTTGTTGATGGATCTGTCTTCTCTTTCTCTCTTAGAGGGTTATCTGGAAAGATTCTTCCTTTTAAAATGATTCATTTTCTTCTATTAAATGGTTGCCTGATTTCTGAATCACATTTTGATGGGTTTTTTTCCATCCTCAATCTCGTCTTATTTCAGAGTTATGGTGAAATGATGGCAGCAGCTGAAGCAAGAGCAGTTTGGCAAAGAACAGTTAACCGTTGCTTTGTCCAAGAAGACGCTAAACGAGCTCCCAAGTTAACCTATTGTTCATCAACTTCTTCAACTAAACAGGTTGAAGATTCTGCTTCTGGATCTTCTCGAGCTTTTGTTGATCCTCAGAACCAACCACCTCGTGCAGGTTTCATGCCTCTTCATCGAAACCCGAATTTCCCTGAGCTGTTACCCCACAACACCAGATTGTGGGGTCATCATCATTACATTCAGCCAAACCACAAGGAACAAGTGAAGACGCCATTAGAACCTGAGGTTGATATCTCTAACAAGAAACCAGAACTGGGAGTCAAATCTTCCAAGTCCGAAAGCTTTCAAGAATTTATAGAGTTCATGGAAACAAGTGAAAGTTATGGTTCCACTGGGTATGATGAGTCATCTGAGAAAAAGTTATTAAATGAGCTCTCTTTCGATCCGAGCTCTCCATGGAATCCTCTCTCGAGCGAGAAAGCTGGACCGTGGTGGCGAACTACAGATAAAGATGAGTTAGCTTCCTTGGTTGCACAAAAATCTCTAGACTTTGTTGAGAATTGTGATCTACCAACACCACAGAAGATGAAACGCTCTTATTATGGTAGCCCAAGGTGTTTCGACTCTGATGGATTCAGAGATTACTCTGTCTCCATCCACGAGCACGGGCCAAGCAAAGGAAGCAGCTGCAAGAACAGAACCGAGGATTCGTCTGAGTCTGATTTGAGCAAATCCGAGCTACTAGAAGCGCTGAGGCGTTCTCAAACGCGAGCTAGGGAAGCGGAAAACATGGCTAAAGAAGCGTGTGCAGAGAAGGAGCACTTGGTGAAGCTCTTGTTCAAGCAAGCCTCAGAGCTTTTCGGGTATAAGCAATGGCTACAACTGCTTCAGCTCGAATCAGTATACCTACAAATCAAGAACAAGAAGATTGAGAACAACAACAAGAAGGAGGCACCTGTTTCCATCCCTTGGAAAGCAAGAAAACCGGGGAGAAAGAGAAGAAACAAAAGGACTAAACCGAAGTATGCGGTTGGTTTAGCGTTGGGGATGAGTCTTGTTGGTGCTGGTTTGCTTCTGGGATGGACTGTTGGATGGATGCAGATGCTATCTTTTTAGTCGAAATTGAAAGAGAAGAAGAGGAGAGACTGCCAAGGTTTCATGGAATCTTTTACTCTCTGAGATGGTCTTGAAAATGAGTTTTAAGATTTGATTGGAATGTAAATTGTTGTAAGAATTTTGTTAATATTGTGTTTTGATCTTTTCATAAAAAAATCATATGAAATGATCTTGCATATGTTATAGCTATATAATCTGCTTTTCGATCTTCTTCGTGTCATTTTTGTTATACAAAGGCACCATTTTTTACCCGGAAAGTTGCATTAGTGATAACTGCGGGCGGGCGGGCTAAATTGGAACATTCGGCCCGGCCCGGTGACCCGCCCCGAAAGGATCCATTTTAAAATTCCCAAATCAAAAGAGTTATATCTATCAATCGAATCAAAGACTATCGACGAGCTCGGAAAATCGGATTGTGCGAAAAATGCCGGTCATGGAGAAACTGAGGATGTTCGTCGCGCAGGAACCAGTTGTCGCTGCTTCTTGCTTAATCGCCGGTGTTGGTATGAACCCTAATTCTATTCCTTGCTCACAGATCCAAATCTAGATCGGCGAACGATTTACT
The DNA here is from genome assembly GCA_030161315.1 of Eutrema japonicum. Classification (NCBI taxonomy): domain Eukaryota; kingdom Viridiplantae; phylum Streptophyta; class Magnoliopsida; order Brassicales; family Brassicaceae; genus Eutrema; species Eutrema japonicum. The sequence continues at coordinate 47,151,384 of BSQW01000010.1, read as the reverse complement.
TTTCCGTGCATAACTAGTTTCATCGTTGAATCTATTTGCTCTATTTTGAATTGAGAATATAGAAATGCCTATCATTTCGTTTCGGAATCGCCATATCTAGGGTTGGATAGCTGGTTAATAATTAAGAACAATCGTCTTCCTTTTTCGCCATTATCTCCATGTAAATCACAGTAAAAAGAAATATCCGGGTCGTATAGCTTTACGTTGTAGTAAATTTAACATTTTCTCTTCATCTTGTAGGACTCTTTTTGCCTGCTGTTGTGAGGCCTATCCTAGATTCACTCGAGGCTTCCAAGCAAGTTAAAGCGCCTCCACTTACCGATGTAAGTATTACAACAAATTTGAATTTTCTTTTGCTAGCTTCTTACATGTTTAAATCTTTACATATGATTTCTATTTCTTATCTAATGGATGTTTCTGATCCTGAATCTCGGATAATGTCTTACATAGTTTGTGTTTGCAAATATTGTTGTTGTATGGGAAAATGTTTTGATTGATTCCGACTTCTGTATTCTTTTTGTTGTGTGTTTAACCTAACATCATCTCAATGTTTTGGTTCGCCTCACTTTGCTGCATGTTCATGTGATTTGCTTGGTTCATGTACGAGTGTCATAAAACAAAAAGATTGGGCATAACATAGACTTCTTGTTAACCCATTGTTTAGTATAATTCAGTACTTACTTCAAGTATTTAGTCAGATCCCATTTGCTTTTGCAGGTTATTGCTGGTGTCACAGGGAAGAGACAGAGCTAATCCAAGCAATAATTCCCCATGTTTTGCTTATATTTAGATTTGCCATCTTCCTTTTTGTCTTTTAACCCTTTTTATTTACAAATGAAATAAGCCAGACTCGTGCTTTTGTTCTGAAACTTATATAAAGGCGTGTGTGTGTCTCTATTCATCCTTTTTCATCAGATGTATTCATCTCTTAATGACAAATTGAAAAACTTAAAACTTGTGTTACCATGGCTCATGAGTCTTTATATATATAAAGCATACATACATACATCACAAAGATATTAGTTTTACATTATGATAAATTTGCTAGTCTTACATAAACTCTTAGTAGCTCTTTTACATGAGCTCGATCCTCAATAGGTAGATAGAAAGATGAATAGTTTTGTATTTGAAATGCAATTGAAAACAGGCTTAAACCTTTTCAATTCTCAGCTTCTTGTTCTTCCATGGCATTGCTTGCTTCAATCCCTTACATAAACTCCCCTGCATTTCCCCAAGCCAAAACCCCATTAAATGTAAGACAAAATTTGGGAAGACCAAGTCACGAAGAAAGAGCCAAGAAAACGAATACATTACCCAAAAGTGAGATCCTTTTACAGAACCACTACCATCGAAACTCCCTGATCTGTTAAACTTGATGATCTTCATGTTATGGTGGTTGTTGATCTCACCTGCTCTCTCGTTCTCTGACAGAAAGACATAACTACCCCTGACGACAACATCCCCTCTCCCTTTCCTCCTCAAGAACCCATGTTTCCTCTCGGTCAAGGGCATTTGCGTGAATTCACCAGGAAGGAGCAAGCGCGGTGGCAAATCAAGACACTTCGGGTAAGAATGAGGAAGAAGAGGGTTCTTGGGCTTGCCTGGTTGCTCTTCCCAGCAAAACGGAACAGAGGCAAGAGTGTGAATCGGAGAAGCAAACACACGTGGACTTGCAGGTGATGACGTGTACAACAATGATCTTGACTTTGCAGCTAACACAAGAGCCAGCTTCGCCTTCTCTTCTTCCTTTTCTTCTTTCATTCTGTTTCTTTCTTTTCTTTTCTTCTTCTTCAGCTGTTTCTTTTTGGGTAGTGGAGAGTGAAGAAATAAAAGACAATGCATTAAATATGTCTCAAATCATTTTTGATTGTTAATGATCCAACGGTGGATTTTCTTACTTTTGACAACCATTCATAAAAGTCAATACTCTTTCGTTAAGAGGAGTTGACAGACCACAACGTCACCAAATAATATTTTTATTTGTTTTTACTATTCAAAGAATATAATGTCACCATATAGTATTTTTACAGCATTTTCTTACTTCTAACTGTATCCCGATTTTTTGGACAATTTGATTTTTTGGACAATTTACTTCTAATTATAATCCCAATTGCTAAAAATTTGGCTATTAGTCACATCCGTTTATTCAGGAAACCATGTTTTACGTAATTAACTTAAATTAATTGGTCAAACAAGTCATTATAGTTAAGGAACAGATGAATCCATTATATGTTTGCTCAACGAAGAAAATTAGATAGTAATTTAAGAGTAAATGATTTTAGACAGTAAAACATTACTTTATAAGAGTAAATAATTATTCCTTTGAAAGAGGTGAATGCAACAGTGTAGTAGGTAGAAATGGGACGGGAAACACCCACACGCACCTGAACCACGTGAAGCGCGTGAGACTGCTTTTATTCTGTTTTTAATTAATGATGTGTGATTAACATTTAAACATCTTCTGTTCATGCAAATTTCATGACTGCTTGTTTTTAAGTAAGGACAATCAATATATGTAGTCTTATTAAAATATCATCTTTTTATAAAATTTATTCAGTATAACAGATAATAATAGTATATTCAATTTTGTTTTTACGAGGAACGAGGCGGTTTATTATATCAAAAATACACTAATAATTATTTAATATTGAAATATTATCTATGATTGCATGCATATCATCATCATTCATGTTAATTTAAATTATGCTAATACATAAAATATCAAATCAATTAAGAAAATTATATGATAACAAGAACTTGCATAAAAAGAAAAAAAGAAAAGTAAACGCAAAACATTCAAAGTTAGAATAATGAGCAAGTATGAAAGCCCATAAAAAAAAAGCAAGAGATGAAATAAATTAACCCAAATAAAAAAAGTTATTTTTTACCAATTGAACTGATGGAAATCTAAAATCAGGGGCCCTAAAATTACTATAGACAGTTTTGTGATTTTATATCGAATTTTATACGTTTGGTTTAAGGAATTATGGAACCGACGTCAAAATTATCTGCCGACAAATTGCTTTACTGTGTGATTTAACGATGTAAAAAAGCTCAAACTGGACCCATAATTAAAATGTGGTTTCATCACTCAACATTCCCACCGACACCGAGTTTATGATCTCTCTCAAGCTTAGTGTGACTTCGCATGTGTAAAGATCCTAATGATGATAACTATTTTAACATAATTAGTTTTAAAAAACGATGAATGTGGTCTTAGGTGAGGGATTTTTTTTAATATTTAAAAAGTCAAAATTATCAATAAAATATATAACCAAAAAAATAAAAGAGAGGTGGGTCTTTTGTTACGCGGAACCAAAGATTACGGAAGCAGGTTATTTGCATTTGTCTTCATAGATACTAATATATTATCAAAAAGGATTATTATACTAATATATTAATGTATCAATTTTACAAACATGTATTTTATAATAAATATTTATTTGGGTTAATTCGTCAACTGACTATAAATAAAAAAAATTGGACAATGTTATTTGGGATAAGCCTATTACCAGGTTTTTTTTTGTAATCCGGAGGTAAATCATAGGCCTTTGTCTCAGACTAATTTTCTTTAGACCCAACATTTTTTCGCGCAGTTATAAATCTATGCGGGTTGGGTGGCCAAGCGGAATCGAACCCATAACCTTAGGGTAGGGCACATACTCATACCCAGAACCACTGGAACACCACCACTTGGTTGCCTATTACCATGTTAATCAACCTAATTAGGCCCAACAAGAATCAATACATCCACAAATACGAAAAAACTACAAGCGGTAGAAAAAAAACACATAGCAAATAAGCATAAAATTCGGCAAGAACAACACAGTTTGATTACGGGAAGATAAACATTTAAATACAAGATTTCGTTAAAAAAAGAATACAAAATATGAAGATTGTCAAATCCTCATAATTAAACAACCTAAATGGAGAAGATGAAGATTGCGGTATGTTTTTTTTAGCGTGACAAACTCTTAGAAAAACTGAATAATACTTGCTTTAATAATCAGAAAGGAGTTGGTCTTATAAAGACCTCGTTACAATAACTAACTACCGAGTCTTACGCAACTATGAAAGCAGAAAAAGAACTAGTCCACATCCTACAAATCAGGAGGACTTATTCAAAGAAATTTAACTTCAAACGTTATCTAAACAGAAACAGAGTTGCATGTCCGTTTTTGTAGGACTTTATTCTTCATTAACCCCTAAAATGGAATAGCTTCTTTCCAGTTTAATCTTCTTTGCAGCAAACTCTCATCTTTCCTCTGAGTTTCTCAAACGCTTCAAGCTTCACTGCCTTTGTCATGATATATGCCATCTGTTCTTGTGTTGTACAATACTCAAGCTGAATATTTCCCTCATTCACCAATTCACGTAAGAAATGATACCTAACATGTATGTGATTGCTTCTGCCATGTAACACCGGGTTCTTTGACATCTTAATGGTGGAACTATTATCACAAAATAACGTAGTACCTTCTTCTTGTTTGAATCCAATCTCTTCTAGTACGTTTATGAGCCACACTGCTTGACAAGCTCCATAGGCCGTAGATACAAATTATGCTTCTGTTGTGGACGTCACAATAGGTTGCTTCTTAGATGCCCATGAGACTTCCCCTCATCCTATCATGAAAGCGTATCCAGAAGTACTCTTTCTGTCGTCACTGTCTCCTGCATAATCACTGTCAACATACCCAACTAGTTTATGTTCTCCTCCATGTTTGTAACGAATTCCAAGCTCCTTTGTTCCTTGAACGTATCTTAAGATTCTCTTAGTAGCAAGCATATTCTGCTCAGTTGGGTTCTCCATGTACCTATTGACCAAGTTTACAGAGTAAATCAGATCAGGTCTTGTGGCTGTTAGGTACCTTAAGCTCACGACGAGCTGTTTAAACTCAGTTGGGTTCACTGCATCTCCAGCTCCGGCTTTTGTTAGCTTCTGACCTGAAACAATAGGATTCCTTACATAATTGCATTCTTCCATTCCATACTTCTTCATGGTTTCTTCTGAATATTTTCTCTGATTTATGAAGATCCCTTGTTCATCTTGAACAACTTCAACCCCCAGAAAATATTTCATTCCTCCCAGATCAGTCATCGAGAACTCACTCATCATTGAATTCTTGAACCTTTCAAGCATATTTGTTGAGTTCCCAGTATAAATAAGATCATCAACATAGAGACTTACAATCAGGATATTGCTTTCTTCCTCCTTTACGAACAGAGTATGTTCGCAGTAGCACTTTTGGAAGCCTTCCTTCATAAAGTAACCCTCGATTCGACTGTACCAAGCTCTTGAAGCTTATTTTAAACCGTAGAGCGCCTTATTCAGCTTATAAACCTTCTCGGATTCTTCTTCTACTTCGAATCCCTTTGGTTGCTCCACAAAGACATCTTTATTTAACTCTCCTTGTAGGAATGCGCTTTTTACATCCATCTGATACATCTTCCACGCTTTTTCTGCAGCCACTGCAAGTATCAGCCTTATCGTATCCCACTTTGCTACTGGTGCAAAGACTTCATAGAAATCTACTCGTTGTCTCTGATGATACCCTTTTGCGACCAAACGCGCCTTAAACTTATCAATCTCTCACTTCTTGTTCAGTTTTGTCTTGTAAACCCATTTTACTCCAATTACTTTATCCCCTTCTGGTAATTCCATTAGTTCCCAAGTTTTGTTTTCTTCTATGGATGCAATCTCAGCTTCCATTGCCTTCCTCCATACTTCAAAATTTTCTGCTTCTTCAAAGCAGTTCGGATCTTGTGCAATGAACATTGCAAGAACGTCATCACCATCTTCTGTTACTACGAGTCTTGCTTCTCCCACATGAAAGTCTTTCATCCACATTAGGTCTCCACTTACCTTCTACCTTCAGAGCTCTTTCCTCTCCATCATGCCTGCTCATGTTTTGTTCATGAACCATTAGCGAGCTCTGCAATCCGTCTATGGTCATCTCCTTAATATTCTTCGATTCTTCAATCGCACATACAATGTATGTGAATTTTTCTGCCAACGTTCTTAGAATTTTCTCAACAACCTTGGAGTCCGGCATGTCTTCTCCAAGGTTTCGCATATCGTTAGCCACCTCCATTACTCTTGAAAAGTATTATGTGATGGTCTCTCCCATTCTCATCTCGAGAATCTCCAAGCTTCTCCTCAGCCTCTGCAGTTGTGCACTCTGCACTCTCTCATTACCTTGATACTTTTTCTTCATCGACTCCCACATATCCTTTGACGTCTCCTTCTTCAGAATAGTTTTGAGAATCGTCTTGTCTATAGAAGCAAACAGATAATTCTTTACCTTATGATATGTGACAGTTTTCTCTGCAATCTTCTCCATCAACTATGTCCTTTGCTGTCCCGATAGAACAGATCCTCTCTCTTCCTGTGGAATCCCTGTCTCTATGAGCTCCCACCACTCCTTTGACCTTAGCAAGTTCTCCATGAGCATGGCCCAGTGCTCATAATCTCCATCGAACTTCGGAATGATCATCGTCTCTTTCTCACTCATCTTTCTCAGGCTCGTCAAGCTCTGATACCACTTTGTTGTTTTTACCTTGACAAACTCTTAGAAAAACTGAATAATACTTGCTTTAATAATCAGAAAAGAGTTGGTCTTATAAAGACCTCGTTACAATAACTAACTACCGAGTCTTACGCAACTATGAAAGCAGAAAAAGAACTAGTCCATATCCTACAAATCAAGAGGACTTATTCAAAGAAATTCAACTTCAAACGTTATCTAAACAGAAACAGAGTTACAAGTCCGTTTTTGTAGAACTTTATTATTCACGGTATTCATAATCTCTGCAAAGACATTAAGATATATGGGCTGCGAGGGCATAAATTCATTTATGCAAAACGTGTCTTAACGAGCTTGCTCATTGTAAGAAAGGGCCTCCAAATACTTTTTTTCTTTCTTAAGTTGTATACATCTCCACATTGGTTATCCTTACATTTCTGTAAAGACTAACTTCTAGAGTTCTATAATAAAATGTCTTTTGTCGAGAAAAAAACGAATACAAAATATCATCTTTGATGCTGCCGTCCTTGATCAGATAATCAGATCATTTATAAAACATTTTTGTTTTCTTGAAAAGAGAAAAAATATGATACATTTTGTTTTTTAACACATCATTAGTCATTTCGACAAAAGCCACGTCGTAAAAGTACACTTTACAGAACACGACGTCGTCGTAAACCTAATATGATATATTCCGTATATAATAATTCATATAATATATAGTATTTATGTTAAATAGTTGCAAACACCTAACTTCAATTTTTTTTTAAAAAAAAACAAGCCACCTTACTTCGTGACTCGGTGAGAGAATCCAACCAAACAAAAAAAAGAGAAGAAGAAGAAGTCAAGAACTTCGTAGTTGAACGTGAACTGTCTTCTGGTCCGATTCAAGATTTATGATCGTACCTTCATCATCCAATAATGAATTTGAGCTCATTTTCTTGACCTCATCACTCGAATATATGAATAACTTCTTCGCCATTTTACAAAACTCACTGCACATTCAAGAGTGCATGTTAAAATAAAAACAATCATAAAAATAGACAGAGTTCAAAAGTTAAGAGAGCGCCCAACCGATGTTCCTTGCATTTGCACCTTTTCAAGAACAAACACACAAATTGGCGTTTTGAGTTTTAAGTGAAGAGTAATGGTTTGTCTTACCTTGGTTCGGCTTCTTGTTGATGTTTGTTGCTTCTGATCATTTAGTAAGTTCGACGAGTTAGGATCTTGACACTTGGTAGAACAAGAGCTGTTTGAATCCACACTTACTAGTTGCTTGTCAGGAGGAATTGGAGCAGAAGCAGGCTTGCTCATGAGATCGAATCCGAATAACCTACAGCAACTTGTGACAGGAGTCTCGTTTTCTTGCAATATTGCAACCCACTTCAAATTACTGGTTTGTTCGAGTTTCTTACACTTGATGGGTCTTGAAAAAACAGCTTGAGTGATGGATTGGACTCGTGGCTCTGCGGGAAGCTGCTCAAGAAATTAGAAGCGACAGGACTCCCTGTGATTTCTGCAATGCAAGACAAAAGCTTCATCTTCAAGAATGAAGAACAACAAAAAGCAGTAATAAGTCAATTCTATTACAGATTGCTGGAATCAACCAGCTTATGGATGAAGTACAACGTAATAAATTTTGTGTCGCGCATAAGAAATACGAGATAGCCGTCAAGAAAAAAAGAAACAAGAAATACGAGACATTTATGCATGATTTGAAAAAAAAAAAAAGATGAAGACCATGCATGTTAAATCTGGTTTCAGTGACAATAAGGTCCACGAATTGCAAAACATAATTAATTTTAATATATATATATTTTTAAAAGTATATATTATAAGTAATCGTTATAAAATTTTCGTTTTTGCTACATTTTAATTAAAAAAACTAATTTTTTATATATAATTATTAGTAAAACTATTTTTCTATTCAATTACCCATACAAGCTCAATCTAGTATTTTATAAGATAACTAGTGTGTGATCCGCGCTACGCGCGGACGTGAATACAATTTTTTTTTTTAAATTGATATAATATTATTTTAGTTTTATTAGTATGATTGTTAATGGATTTGTCTCTATTAGCTTAAGAAATGTGGATTGTTTATTCTTAAGTTTTTTTTTCTTCTTAATTTTATGTTTATTTATGTATTTGTTTAGTGAGTGATCCACAATTTGAATATTTTTTTTGGTTGACTATTTAATCAATTAGTTGTTTTTAAAAGTTAAGTTTTTGTCATTTTAAAGTTTAGGGAATTGTATATTTTTTTAACCTAACTGAATACTAATAAAATAAATACTTCGAAATAGGGTTAGTTTTGTATATTCCGAAAGTTACTTCGAATACTAATAAAAATAAAGTTAGTTTTGTGAATTTAGAATTCTCTGAACTTTAAAAAAAAAATACTTCGAAATAAGTCACTGTGTTTTTATCTATTTTTACCTAAAACCGAATACTAATAAAATGTTCAGAATTTACTATTATTCATTTTCGATGATCTAGTGTTGGTGACTACAAAATTAATCTAATTTTATTTGAAAAACGATTTAATTTCTATCACTAATTTACTATCAAACTCATCGTAGATGTATAGGTTAATGAGAACATTTGAGATAATATGAGCCGATTTGGAAAAATATAAGAAATATAGGGTTGAGCGTCGATTCAAATATTTAGAGAGAGAGAGAGAGTTCTTATGAATAAGATTATCCTGTAAAAAAGCATTACTCACTGCTCTAAAACCCTCGTCTTCTCCGATATCTTCCCCCATCGCCGGTGAGATTTCACTTTCAATTTCAATCACAAAGGGTGTGATCCGCGCGGACGTGGTAAACAATTTTTTTAATCTAATGGTATTTTATGTTATTTGGTCTCGTAGTTAATTTAATCTCTCTCAGCTTAAGATTTGTGTATTTGTTTTTGTTTTTTTTTAATTTATGATCATCTATGTGTTTATTTATTGGATTATACATATTTTTATCTCTATTTTTTTTTCTGGTGATCAATTTTATGCAATTAGTTGAGTTTTTTAAAAAGAAAATATTTACATTCTAAAGGGAAGATATTTACATTTTAAAGTTGCATAATAATTTTTTTTAAATTTTGGTTCATGTGAAGTTATTACAGCAAATTTTCGCAGGATTCGTTTTCACATAACCCATCTATGGCGGTGTGAAGATCTCTCGGGTATTTTTCCTCTTTTATCAAGTTTTTCCTCATTAATTTGTGTTTCCCTAGGCATGAGACTTATGGTAGTTATGTTTCTGTAGGTGTTGGAGGGTAATATTAATAGGGAATATACTTCATTCGGCGAGTTAGAGGTATATTCGATACTATTTTTCATCTTTGGAAAAGAAAAGAAATGATTAATATTTTTTTGTTGGAAATAGGTAAATCACGTGAACGGACAGATTGTGAATTCTCTCAAGGAATTGTGTGAGGTCATAGCAGCCTCTACCGAATATGTGAGGATAGATTTGGAGGATAATCTAGTTGCTATGGTCAAGCTAAGCGGTCTCAAAAAGTCTGATCGTAGCCTCTTGGATAGTCACAAGGTGATGTATGGTATGTCCGAAGACCTTGAAGAAGCCTTTCCTTGCCTCGAAGAAGAATTATCGGACTAATTAACCCTCTCGTGACTCATCTCCGATCGCACTCTATTGTTTTTCTTTTTGTCTCATGACTCATCTCCTTGACTCCTTCTCTCAATTTATTGTTTTTCTTTCCGCCACATGACTCATCTCCTTAACTCTTTTCTCACTTTATTGTGAATGTTGCTGTCATGTGAAATTCTTGAGACACAAGAATATTTTCTTTGGTTACATGAACTGAATGATCTTTGTTGACGTTTGTGTTGGTCGTAGCAGAGGAACAACATTTATAGCCATGGCGCTTATATATTTATGGCAACATGCACCCTTGACCCTTGGTCTTAGCCACGTTTGTGTTGGTCTGGTCGTAGCAGAGGAACTGAATGATTTTCATAATATCATTAATTTGGGATGTGGTTATTTTCAAAACAAGGAATGATATTATGAAAATCATTGAGAATGATCTAATGGTCTTAGTACACGATTTAACGTATCGTCGTCGTTATCCACCAATTAACCCTAGATCCTCTCGTGCCTCCTCTCTGTCTCTCCTCATTTCATTCAAAACTTAGAGACGGTGATGCTAGGCTTTCGTAACGCCGGAGGTTAGTCATACCCGTTGTTCTCTTGTCATATTATTCTCCGGTTTTAGATCTCTCTTTTTGACATCAGTTATCTGTGATTCATGGATCATATTGATTGATTTTGGGGCTGTGATAACTTAGGGTTTGTATTTTTTCACTTAAGTAGTATTATAGATTGTAAAGCAATCACTCTTAACCTAGACTTGGTAAATAAAATAAGATTATTTTTGGGTTCGTCTTTGTACTGTTCACCTTGAAATCGACGAATTTATGAACACTGCTTGCTTCCGAAATTAGTCTTTCTAATTCTTCGTCATTTTTCTTATTAAATTGGTAAAAATTCTTGTGAGATTTTGTTATTCTAAATCGTTTTTCTTATGTAATAGTCATGAAGTTTGTGCAAGGGCGTCGTTTTATTACATCGTCTCTCAAACATGGCTATCCTCACCGGCAAACGCAAACTAAACCCAAAGCTGTGTTTGGCCGCCTAAAATCCCGGGGCAAGATCCTTTTGGTAGGCCCAGGCCTCGGCCCATAGTCATGGAGACGATTGAGTGTATGAAAAGACTCTCTCCAAATGAAAAGTTGAAATTTGGTTATATATTCAGTGAACTGCTGGGGCTTCCAAAACCTCCCGAGAAGTTTGCTGTGAAGTTGGTCAAGTTTGACCCTGATAAATGGTCGTATGTGGTTAGAGTAGTTGCATGAGCCAAATCCACAGAAAAAGTGATGAAAAAATTGTCCGAGTTGGGTCTGAAACCATCAATGGATGCTCTGGAAAACGTCCCCTCCGTGATTAAAGAAGGTGTCTCAAAGGAAGAAGCTAACGAAATCATTGCCAAGATCGAAGCTGCTGGTGGAGTCGCTACCATTGGAGTGATGATCAACTTTATCGTTTATCTAATTGTGTGTTGATTTGGCTTCTTTTTTTGTTGTTGTTTGTCTTGTGATTACAGTAAGTAGTAGATGTTTTGTAAGAGAACAAATTAATCACTCTAAACCCTCTCGTCCTTCTCCCACTTTCTTGTTTTTCTCTCTCTACTGTTGCTGTCATGTTAAATGAATGTTTGTTGAGCAGACGAATAATTTACATGAAGCTTATAACTTTTCTTGTCGCTGGGGAATTTCGATCAGTTCCATGGAGTCACTGTCACAAGGAGAAATAAGAAACTATGCTCCTCTACTCATTAAGCTTGACGCATGCGAAAGAAGAGTTGATTCAAACCAAATTATCTCTTTGCATTGAATAATAACAGTTTACTATTTACTAATTCGCACACGAGAGTTTTTAGTGTTGCTGTCCTGTGGAACATTATGAGACAATGAGACACACTGGTCACGTGAAATGATCTTCGGTTGATGTTTGTTTGGTAACGGAGGAATATAGTCATGAAGCTTATTTCAGTTGTCAGAAACGTTCATTCTCGTCAATGTCAACGGAAAAAGTGCAAGTGCGTTTCTTGCAGCAAGACTCTGTCTCGAAAGCTAAACCCAATAAAATACAAATACCCATCACTTTATGATCTTGGGCAAATCAAGACATTTCGGTGTTGGAGGTGGGCCTAGCACCCCCAATTAGTTGGGCCCATCTTAGGAAAGGCTGTCCTTCGGTGCGGCAACCGGACTTAATATCACCGACTTTCAAGACCGCTCTTCAGCTCGGTAGCCGACCTGCAATACCATTCTTCAGCTCGGTAGCCGACCTGAAAGAAACACACCCCGGGCCCGCACTGACGCCCCGCCAGAGCAGGGAGTGTCAGAAGAATAGGTGCGTGGGAGTCGGTAAGGCAATACCCTACCCGCGTAGGGACGTGCCTTCCACCCAACGTCCCACCAACCCTGCAGAGCTGACAAGGGCAGGAGGGAGCAGGTGGAGCAGAGTTGGTAAAACAGTGCACTGCTCTGCAACACGCCACGCCGAGCTCATCATGACCTCTCCCCTCGAAAGCCGGGACACGCCTCCTAGGCCACCTTACCCGCAAAAGAGGCCACAGGCGACACGTGGCCCGAGATCCCGGGGAGCAGGAAGCCGATCCCGATTATATATACCCCTCATATGTCATTAATGAGAAGGGGTCTCTGATTTTTACTCTCACCTTCCACGAGTTATCCGACCTCTTTGTAACAAGACAACACTTTAGAACGCCGAACTGGACGTCCTTCGGAACCAGTCCGTAATTCAAAAGTGTTCACCTTTCTTTCATCAATAAAACGAAACGCGGCCCCCGGCCTACTCACATTTCTCCCGACCTGTCTTAATCGTGGTTAAATTGCTCTACTAACGAAAATCTCACCTCCCGTCCCCTAATCATCCTTTAAACACACTTAGTGATCCACGGGATCAACAATTGGCGCTAGAAGGAGGGGGGAGATTCTTCTACACGCAAGGAGCAGTTCAACCACCGACACGACCGAAGCAACGATGGCAATCCCGACCCCAAGAGTGTTGTCAGACCAGGACACTCCGGCCCAAACAACGGCCCAGGCCCCGACAACGGCCCCGCCAACGACTCGAACGACGGCGACCATTCCGTCATCAGCCCAAGCGGCTGCCGATCAAGCGATTCCTCGAGAGCAATTCTCCAGGGCCCCGCCCCCGGCGTCAGCACCCGCCCATTCCGACGGCTCCGCCGCCCACAACGCGCCACGAGCACCGGAAGACCAGCCCACGCCGTCCGTCATGATGCAGACCCTGCTCGCCCGGATCGATGAGCTAACGCGAGCCACCGACCAGCGGTTCGCCACGTTAGGGGCCTCCCGCGACCGGTCGGACAATGTCGGGTCCCCCGACGTCCATCCCAGAGAACCGGTCTCTCGGGAAGAAACCCCCCGCTTCCGGACAAGCCGACCGAGCGACTCGCCGTCTGGATCCGAAAGGCCGGACGGACGTTTCGTCCCGGCCATAGGAAGGCACCCGGGAGACGAAGCCCACCATCTCCGATCCAGCGCGGAGCGCTCAAGAGACGCGGAGTTCGAGGCTATGAAGGAGACCATCCGTGCGATGTCCTCCAAAATCCACCAAGCCACCAGCGCGGCCCCAGAAATCGATCGCGTCCTCAGAGAGACGCAGAACACGCCGTTCACCCGCCGGATCGCCTCCGTCCCACTCCAGCACCTCGGAAAGCTCAAGCTACAGCCCTACGCGGGCACCACCGACCCGGCCCAGTATCTCACGGCGTTCACCATCGCCATGGGTCGCGCCCACTTCTCACCAGACGAGCGCGAAGCCGCTCACTGCCAGCTTTTCGTGGAAAACCTCACCGGCCCGGCCCTCACGTGGTTCTCTCGGCTAAAGACGCACTCCATCGACAGCTTCAGGGACCTGTCGACCACCTTCCTCGAGCATTACTCCATCTACATCCGCCAGTCCGCATCCAGCGCGGACCTCTGGGCAATGAATCAGGGAGCAAAGGAGTCGCTCAGGTCCTTCATCGAGCGCTTCAAGGCCACGGCCTCCCAGAGCAACGTGACTGACGAGTCAGCGCTCCCCGCTCTGAGAAAAGGACTGCGGGCCGATTCGGCCTTCAAGGACGATATGAAGCTCAACAGGCCGCGCTCGCTGGAAGACGCCTTGCACCGCGCTGGACTCTTCGTTGAGCTCGAGGAAGAGAAGGCGGCTGAATCAAGAAACAGTGCCTCTCACAAAGCCCCGGCCCCAAAGGAGCGGCCCCAGGAAAGGTATCAGGAGCCCCGTCAACATTACGACGACGAGTACCATCGCAGCAAGGGAAAGCAGGCCGCTGCATTCCTTGTCAACGGACCGCCCTCCGGCCTCCGCCTACACGATCCCGTACTTCCCCCCACCCCCGCCCCGGGATTGCCTTGGAACAAATACGTACGGGATCCCCGCCAGCAGGATCGGCGTCCCGACGAGCCGAGCGATAGGGAGTTCCGACCAGATGAGCCATACGACAGGACGGCCTTCTGCGACTTTCACCGGCGAAAGGGGCATCCGACCTCTCACTGCCGCGCCCTTCAAGAGGTCCTGCTAAAACAATTTCAGCGGGGAGAAATCAGCGTCCCAGAGCGGCTGCGACGGCATGCTCGGGACGGCGATCACGATCAACCCCGCGACAACCAAGGTCGCGCGGATAACCGGACTAGGACCTACCACCGCGCCCAGAATGACGACCGGCGGCGACGATCTCCCTCGCGAGACCGGGAAACAGGCAGATCGCCTCCCCCGGCCCGCACTTTGATAGGGATGATCATGGGAGGTCTCCTCTCGTGCAACGACTCAGTGCGGTCCATCAAGCGTCACGAGAGGAGGACCGACGCATCCCTGAAGTGGCACTCCGGGCCGGAGATCGACGCCCAGGACACGAGTAAGAGGGGGATGTGTTTCACTGAGGCCGATGCGGCCGGGGTCCACCAGCCCCACAACGACCCCCTCGTCGTACAAGTCCGCGTAGCCGACTGCGACGTTAACCGAGTCCTCGTCGATACGGGCAGCTCGGTCGACCTCATCTTCAAGGATACCCTCGCCAGGATGAACCTGAACGGGGTCCAGATCAAGCCGCACTCCATCCCGCTAACCGGCTTCGCCGGGGACACCGTCAACGGAATCGGCACCATCGAATTACCGGTCTACGTAGGTCGGGTCACGAAAATCGTCAAGTTCGTGGTCTTCGACACCACCCCGATCTACAACATCATACTCGGAACCCCCTGGCTGCACTCGATGAAGGCGGTCACGTCGACGTACCATCAGTGCCTCAAGTTCCCCAACCAGGCCGGCACATACACTCTTAGGAGTAACCAGAGGGTCTCCCGCGCCTGCTTCGCCATCGAGCACAAGCTGCGCCGCGCCGCGCCGGCCTGCTTGGCCATCAATGCGCTTCAGCCCGGCGAGCTCGGCGCCCGGGATCTTCCCGGGCGGGACCTTGTCACCCAGGTCAACATCGACCCACGCGACCCCGCCCGCTGCGTCGGCATCGGCACCGACCTCGACGAAAGCATCAAGCAAGAGCTGGTCGAGTTCCTAGGGCAGAACGTCTCCACCTTCGCCTGGTCAACTGGCGACCTGCCCGGCATCGACCCGAACACGTGCAGCCACGAGCTCAACGTGGATCCAACCTGCAGGCCGGTCAAGCAGAAGCGGCGGAAGCTTGGCCCGGAGCGCGCCCAAGCGGTCAACGATGAGGTAGAGAGGCTCACCGCGGCCGGCTCGATCACCGAGGTGAAATACCCGGACTGGTTAGCCAACCCAGTGGTAGTCAAGAAGAAGAGCGGAAAATGGAGGGTCTGCGTGGACTTCACCGACCTCAATAAGGCATGCCCTAAGGACAGCTTCCCCCTCCCCCGAATCGACCAGGTCGTCGAAGCCACCGCGGGAAACGAGCTACTCTCCTTCATGGACGCCTTCTCGGGGTATAACCAAATCCCCATGCACCCTGATGATCAGGAGAAGACCGCGTTCATCACGGACCGAGGCATTTACTGCTACAAAGTAATGCCCTTCGGACTAAAAAACGCCGGGGCCACCTACCAACGGCTCGTCAACCGGATGTTCGCCGACCAAATCGGCCGAACTATGGAGGTATACATAGATGACATGCTGGTAAAGTCTCTGGTGGCAACCGACCACGTCACACACCTCCGGTCCTGCTTCCGCACGCTGAACGAATACAACATGAAGCTGAACCCGGCCAAGTGTTCCTTCGGCGTCACATCAGGCGAATTCCTCGGGTACATCATCACCCAGCGCGGGATCGAGGCCGACCCCAAGCAGATCCGAGCTATCATTGAGCTCAAATCCCCGGAGAGCACGCGTCAAGTACAACGACTCACCGGGAGAATCGCCGCGCTAAATCGATTCATCTCCCGCTCTACCGACAAATGTCTCCCGTTCTACCAACTACTCCGGGCTAACAAGCGGTTTGAGTGGGACGACAAATGCGAGGACGCCCTCCGACAGCTGAAGGAGTACATATCCACTCCCCCCGTCCTGTCTAAGCCAGAAGAAGGCGAAATCCTCTACCTCTACGTCGCCATCTCCACGTCAGCAGTCAGCGGCGTGCTAGTACGGGAGGACCGGGGTGACCAAAAACCCATCTCCTACATCAGCAAGTCGCTCGACGACGCGGAGAGCAGGTACCCGACTCTGGAGAAGCTCGCCCTGGCAGTGGTCGTCGCAGCTAGGAAGCTCCGGCCTTATTTTCAATCCCACGCGATTGCCGTCCTAAGCACCTACCCCCTCAGGAACATCCTCCACAGCCCGAGCCGATCAGGCCGGATAATGAAGTGGGCCGTTGAGCTGAGCGAATATGAAATCGAGTACCGAGGTCGGACCGCGATCAAATCCCAGGCACTGGCCGATTTCCTAGTCGAGTTGACACCCGAGCTGACAATCAGCGAGGTGCCCGAAGTATGGACTCTGCATGTCGACGGATCGGCCTCCAAACACGGGTCCGGCGTCGGCATACGCCTCGAATCCCCGACCAAGGAGATCCTCGAGCAGTCTTTCCGCCTGGCCTTCCCGGCATCAAACAACGAGGCCGAGTACGAAGCTCTGATCGCCGGCCTGCGCCTAGCAAAGGAGGTCGGTGCGAAGAAAATCCGGGCTTACTGCGACTCCCAGCTCGTCGCCAATCAGTTCAGCGGGGAGTACGAGACCAAGAACGATCGCATGGATGCCTACCTCACGGTGACCCAAGGCTTGGCCGCAGACTTTGCCGAGTTCACCCTGACAAAGATCCCCCGAGGCGATAACACTTCCGCAGATGCCCTCGCCGCGCTAGCATCCACCTCGGCCCCGGCCCAACGACGGGTGATCCCGGTCGATAGCATCGATTTCCCCAGCATCGGGCTGCCAAAGGGGGCCTACTTGGTCAAACCCCAGGCCGCGGACGAAGAAGCACCACCTCCCGAAGTTCTACCACTACCCCCGGTCGAGCCCGAACTGCCAGACTGGCGAGTCGACCTACTGCTATACATCGCAGACGGCATTCGCCCCCCAGACCGATGGGCCGCCCGACGGCTAAGGAAGAAGTGCGCCCAATATACGATGCTGGACGGCAATCTGTTCCGATGGAGCGCCTCGGGAACCCTGCTCGCCTGCCTCCACGGGCAGGAAACCATCGACGTGATGAGGGAAATGCACGAGGGCGCCGACGGCAACCATTCCGGTGGCCGGGCTCTCGCCCTGAGAATACGAAACCAGGGCCACTACTGGCCGACAATGCTCCAAGACTGCGACAAATTCGCAGCCCGGTGCGAGAAGTGCCAGCGCCACGGTCCCCTCATTCATAGTCCAACCGAGCTCCTCACCACTGCGGTGGCACCCTACCCCTTCATGCGATGGGCCATGGACATAGTCGGGCCCCTTCCCCGATCTCGCCAAAAGCGCTTCCTCTTAGTCATGACCGATTACTTCACCAAATGGGTCGAGGCCGAATCATACGCCAAGATCAAGGCAGAGGACGTCCGAAAGTTCGTCTGGCAGTTCATCATCTGCCGACACGGGCTCCCGTACGAGATCGTCACCGACAACGGTGCCCAGTTCACATCGGCCCTCTTCGAAGATTTCTGCGCGAAGTGGAAAATCAGACTAAGTAAGTCCACTCCGAGGTACCCCCAGGGGAACGGACAAGCCGAGGCCACCAACACGACCATCCTCGACGGCCTCAAAAAGCGACTAGACGACAAGAAAGGGTCCTGGGCCGACGAGCTCGATGGAGTCCTCTGGTCCCACCGCACAACACCAAAGACATCGACCGGCCGAACACCGTTCAACCTCTCCCACGGCATGGAAGCAATGGCCCCATCCGAAGTCGGGCTCCCCACTCCTCGCCGCGCTATGCTCACCCAGCAACCCGCACTGAACAACGCCGTCCTACTCAGCGAGCTGGATTTCCTTGAAGAGCAACGGGACCATTCCCTACTCCGAATCCAGAACTACCAGCAGCTCGCCTCCAAATATTACAACAAGAAGGTTCGAGGCCGGTTCTTCGCCGAGGGCGACCTGGTCCTCCGCAAGGTCTTCGAAAACACCGCCGAGCTAAACGCAGGCAAGCTGGGTGCCAACTGGGAGGGCCCCTACCTTATCTCCAAGGTCGTAAAACCAGGCGTCTACGAGCTAGTCCCGATGAACGGCGACGCCATCCCGCGCTCATGGAACTCGATCAACCTCAAACGGTTCTACTATTAAGCCCCCGGGCTCCAATCCGCTCTCCGCTTTTGTAAACAAACGAACTACGATTGGCTTGATCCCTTCTACTAAAGGGTACGTAGGCAACCCCTAACCAGGGCTCAGCTATTAATCTAATAAAACCTTTTAGACAAAGGAAAAGGGTCCCCGACCTGCGCACAATAGCCGAGCTCCAAACGCTCAAACGCTCGCCATAAAAAAAAAAAAAAAAAAAAAAAAAAAAAAAAAAAAAAAAAAACCGAGCTCCAAACGCTCGCACTACAAAAAAAAAAAAAAAAAAAAAAAAAAACCGAGCTCCAAAAGCTCGCGCTACAAAAAAAAAAAAAAAAAAAAAAAAACCGAGCTCCAAAAGCTCCCCTACAAAAAAAAAAAAAAAAAAAAAACCCGAGCTCCAAAAGCTCGCGCTAAAAAAAAAAAAAAAGCCGAGCTCCAAACGCTCGCACTACAAAAAAAAAAAGGGGACCGAGCTCCGGTGCTCGCTCTCCCCGGCACACAAGTTATAAGTGCCAAAGCCGGGCCCCAGGGCTCGCACCTCTACTAGACACACAAGCATTAAGTGTCTCTAAGCCGGGCTCGCTACCCGCACCAAAAAAACAAGGTACACAAGCAATAAGTGCCTTAAGCCGAGATTACCTCGCACCCAATACAAGAGCACGGTCCACGACCTGCTTACTTGACAGAGTACGGTTTACGACCTACCCTACCGATCAAAAAAGCCTCGAAATGGCATTTACACAAAAAAAAGGGGGGGCCAACGGCCTCTTTCATTACACAAAAGGGCCAACGGCCTCGTTTATTACAAAAGGGCCAACGGCCTCGTCTGTTATAAAAATGGCCCACGGCCTAGTCGTTACAAAAGCCTCGAAGCGGCACTTACAAAAAAGAGAGGGGCCAACGGCCTGCTCTTTGCATAAACGGCTTACGACCCAGTCTACAAAAAGAAAACCAAAAGGAAAAAAGTTTTTACAAGGCCGCATCGGCCGGTCGGTCTTCCCTCCCGTCAGCACGGGTACCATCTAAATCAGCCGGGGCCACCATCCTCGCGTTGGTCCCGTACTCGCCAAGGAAGGGCTGCCCAGACTCCTCTTCCTCAACCACGCCTCCACCGGGTGGCACGTCGGTTCCGGTCTCACCGGACGGCGCATCCGTGTCGGCCTCAGCGGCGGACAGGACCGAGGGATCTGCTTGCACAATCCCAGCAGCTTCGGGGACTCCCTCGTCAGCAGACGGGATCGAGGGATCTGCTTGGACGGTCTCAGCGACCGCAAGAGCGTCCTCAGCAGCCAGCGGAGCCTCCAAGGTCAGATCCACCACGGGGGTGCTAGAAGGAGCGACAGGTATAATGTGCTCAAGCAGAACGCCGTGAGCACGGTCCAGAGGGATTTCCAGATCCTCCGGGGTCAAATCCGGAAAGTCCATCCCGTCCAGTACGGCACCGAATGCCGCCTCGTCCTCGTCCAGCTTCTGATACCGGTAGAACGGTACCGACACCCCGTCCTCTGCTTCCATCCTCTTGAGGCAGGCCTTTACGCCAGTCACCTGGCTGTACAGAAGGTGAGGCTCTAAGGCCCGGCGGCGCCCGTCCAGGTGGGCGCGGATCTTCTCCATCTTCGCGGACCACTTCCGGTTCCGCGCTTCCCACCGGGCTGACACCCGATCACTCTCCGCAGCCACGGCCACCTTGGCCCGGCCTATGGCGGATTCCAGCCCCTTCACCCTGGAGCGGAGTGTCTCCCGCTCCCCCTTCAGGAGCCCGTTCTCCTCCTCGAGCCCCGACGCCCGATCCCACCCAGCTGCAGCACGGTCCCTCTCGGCCTCTACTGCAGACTGCAGACTGGCCACCTCGACCGCCCGGGCTCTTAACCGCACCGCCTCCTCTTCCAGCGCCGCAGATCGGGCCTTCTCATCTCTCAGCTCCTTCTCGAACCCGTGGAGACGGGTAGACTGGATCTGCGAGCTGGACTCCCGGCACTCCCGGAGGAAGTTAATCGAGGCGGCCTGCTCGGCGAGCCTCTTCTCGTAGGCCTCCGCCAGAAAGGCACTAAGGGCCATCGTCTGCATTAAACAAATTGTTAACAAAGACGCGCAACGAGTCTAGCTAAAAACAGTTAGACCAGAGCAGGAGCTTACCCGAGCTGCGGATCGCGCCACCTGACGGAAGGTGTCGGACTCCGCCATCTCCAGCGGAACGAAGTGCGGGTACCTCTGCCCGAACATCATGGCCTGCGCCAGCTCGGCGCACTCGTCCGGATCAACGATTACCTGGTTGCTTCCATCCTCGTGGGTAAAGGAGAAGCTGTAGTCCCGAGGCCCACCGTCGGAACCTCCCGAGGCGCCGCCCACTTCGGCGCTGCGATCCTCGGCCTCCTGCACAGCAGCAGGATCCTCCGCGCCGACGATCGTCTCGCCGACCCCATCGCCCCCTTGGGCCCGGGTCTCATCAACCCCCCCTGCTGGCCCAACGGCCAAAGGCACCTCGGGCTCCGGCCCGGTCAGTGTAGGCCGGGTGACCTCCCGACCTCCGGAAGAGAACTCTCCCGTCCTCCTCTTCTTTTTGCCGGTCTCGCCGGCAGCAGCCCGGTCTTCCCTCCTCTTCGAGGGAGTCGCCGCGGAGGAATCCCCCGCAACCCGTGGTGCCGGGTCTCGCCTGACCGGCACCTCGGGTATCGGCGGCGGCGGGGCAACAAACGAATCCGCGTACTGCGGATTGACAAACCTTACTCTACCTGCGAAGGAAGAGCCGTCAGTTCGACAAAAAAAAAAAAAAAAAAAAAAAAAAAAAAAAAAAAAAAAAAAAAATAATAATAATAATAAACCTCCGGTCATGGCAGCTTCGATTCTCGCAGCGGTGAAGGACTTCCACTCTCTCCGGCGCACTGTCCTGAGCACGGCAAGCAGACCTTCGTAGTCCGGTAGCTTGAATCTAGAGGAGTGAGGGCCTGCAGAGCAAGACAAAAAAAATCATCAGTCAGACAACCAAAGAAGAGAAGTCAGCTCGACCTGCAAATTCCTACCCGGGGAAAAATTCCAATCCCGGGTATATCTCGCCAACGGATCGAGCCCAGCCACGGCGGTAGCCCGGACGTAGAAGTAGCTGCGAGACCAGTCCTCGACCTTCGACAGCTTGCTCGCCCTAGACCCCGAGCTGGGTGCCTCCAGAACGTTCGCCGCGGGCTTGAAAGCGGCATAGAAGGTCCCAGGAATCCCGGGGTTTGCCTTCTGCTGGGTGAACGCCTCGAACATAGGCAACGTCACCTCCATGTCGCATTCATGCCCCAAGGTCAGCAGCACGATCATCCCCTGGACCGTGGACGGGCAGACCTGCGAGAAGGCCAAGCCCCGCGCCCGACAGTACTGGACGAACAGCTCGGGGAGAGGAAGGCGCAAGCCGCACTTCTGAAAGAACGACTCGTACAAGCAGACGAAGCCCGGCCGAGGAGTCCACGGGCGCTCCTCCGCCCTGGGTATCCTGAGCTCAACGCCGGCGGAAAAACCACACAGATTCCCCAGGAGGGTCACCGATTCCGCTGTGCTCCAGGTCGGTGACCCTCCCTGCTCGTAGGAGACCAGGGGGGACCTCACCCTGGCCACTCGAGCTCCGCCTCCACGGACGCCCTGACGACCACCGCGGCCGCCCAGATGCCCGGTTCTGCCCCCAGCTTGGCCAGCACCGCGACCGCCAGAGGATCTAACCACCGTTTTCGGCCGGAGATGGGTCCCCGGAAGCGACGGGGCGGCCCCCGAAGTCGAGGGGGCCAACTCTTCCCCACTGTCTGCCCCTCGTCGCGGAGAAGAGGCATGCTCGGAATCACCGGAGGAGGAACTCGGAGAATCGTTACCGCCACCGCGGGACGCCGATTCTTCGCTCGACTCAGCTCGGATACCGTCTAACATCGGAGCCATCGCACGGAGAGGAGGAAATAAAAAAAACAGGAAGGAAGTAGGAAGAGAAGGAAGAAATCGGAGAGAGGAGGTTACCTTAGGGTTATGCGCAGAAGGTTTTAACAGGAGGAAGAAGGGGGATTTAAATAGAAGAAGGGGGACAGTGAAGCGACGCCTGGACACGTGTCACAAGAAGCACGGCCGCCCAGAAACGTAATGATGACGTCTCTTCGTGTCCCACACGCCAAAAAGAAAAGGACGCCTCGATAAACGCGAAGCGTCCTTTGCACGCCGCGCGTGGGCGGTCTACGCGAAAAACGAAGCGCCCTTTGTCGTCCCACGTGGTGGGCACGTGCCAACCTCCTACGAGTTTTTCGGAAAAGGCACACAGTTGAGCACGGAAAGACCGCCCTAAGATGCGCCGAACTAACATTAGATCAACTTCGGCATGCTCACTTTGCCTCGCGATACCGAACTGGGGGAGGGCCTATTGTTGGAGGTGGGCCTAGCACCCCCAATTAGTTGGGCCCATCTTAGGAAAGGCTGTCCTTCGGTGCGGCAACCGGACTTAATATCACCGACTTTCAAGACCGCTCTTCAGCTCGGTAGCCGACCTGCAATACCATTCTTCAGCTCGGTAGCCGACCTGAAAGAAACACACCCCGGGCCCGCACTGACGCCCCGCCAGAGCAGGGAGTGTCAGAAGAATAGGTGCGTGGGAGTCGGTAAGGCAATACCCTACCCGCGTAGGGACGTGCCTTCCACCCAACGTCCCACCAACCCTGCAGAGCTGACAAGGGCAGGAGGGAGCAGGTGGAGCAGAGTTGGTAAAACAGTGCACTGCTCTGCAACACGCCACGCCGAGCTCATCATGACCTCTCCCCTCGAAAGCCGGGACACGCCTCCTAGGCCACCTTACCCGCAAAAGAGGCCACAGGCGACACGTGGCCCGAGATCCCGGGGAGCAGGAAGCCGATCCCGATTATATATACCCCTCATATGTCATTAATGAGAAGGGGTCTCTGATTTTTACTCTCACCTTCCACGAGTTATCCGACCTCTTTGTAACAAGACAACACTTTAGAACGCCGAACTGGACGTCCTTCGGAACCAGTTCGTAATTCAAAAGTGTTCACCTTTCTTTCATCAATAAAACGAAACGCGGCCCCCGGCCTACTCACATTTCTCCCGACCTGTCTTAATCGTGGTTAAATTGCTCTACTAACGAAAATCTCACCTCCCGTCCCCTAATCATCCTTTAAACACACTTAGTGATCCACGGGATCAACATTCGGGTAAGAATGAGGAAGAAGAGGGTTCTTGGGCTTGCCTGGTTGCTCTTCCCAGCAAAACGGAACAGAGGCAAGAGTGTGAATCGGAGAAGCAAACACACGTGGACTTGCAGGTGATGACGTGTTGATAAAAAATAAAATTATTTTTAAGAAAAGATAAAATCATTATATCTATTTTTTACTAATGTATCTATTTTTTTTAATCCTTTTCACATATTGAAGTAATAAAGGTTGTCCTTTAAAAAGGTGTTAATGCAACATCGAGGGTAAGTAGAAGAGGGACAGGATATACCCACGCGCACCTAAACAACGTGAAGCGCGTGTCTTTAAAAGCGCTTTGCCCTTTTGGTAGAATGGAAAAAAGAGAGACGCACAAAGGAGCGTGAGACTGATATTTTCTTCTTTTTTTGGTATTGAGTCTTGACCATCTTAAATCAACGATGCATTGAATCATCTTCTATTCATGCAATTGATCACATACATACCCGCTTGTAAATTGTAATACGCTATGTATGTACTAAACAAAAATTTGTGATTTCAATTCAACGAAATGTATACATTACATTTCATCTTGACCGGACTGAAGAAATGCGATGTCACGCCTCATTTGCTTCACCACAACTTTCCCCATAATCGGAAAATTTCTCAAACACATACCAGAATTCTTACTTTTTCTGTTAAGAATCTAAGAATTCCCAAATCGATTCTCGAGATAAGAAGTATCAATACACTGATAATAAAAAACCCTAACTTTTTTCATTTCTTCTACCCAAATCGAGCATGGATAACAAATCTCGACCGATACTAAATCTTTCGAATTATTTGTTTCGGGAAATTAGGAATCGAAGAAGCACTAAAAACAATGGAAATGAGTACCATTTGGAGGAGTTAAAGCCACGACGGAAGAGAGAAAGACTAAACTTGATTCCTCGTCTGAACCGAGGCTACTCCGGCCGCCGTCATTTTCTCACCACTGCGTCTCTTCAACAGCAGAAACAGGAGATGAATAAAGAAGAAGAAGACTTCAATATATGTAACGGTCCACTGAAATTAGGAAAGCAACGCTCTTTTGGGTCCCACAAGAGCCCACCGACTTACTATTAGCATGACCAATTCGACATTGTCAAAATATAGCCGTTGTGTCTTAGACACATATTAGTCTCCTTCCTAAGCAATTCTTGTAGATCTGTGTATATAATGGGCTTGCTGGAATGGGCTGGATTTTTTCGTGCGCTTTTTTTAGTCAACCATACAAATCTTGGGCTCTCAAGTTTTGGAAAGACTTCCTTATTTTTTTTTTTTGGTAAACAGGTCTTCCTTATCTTCTATATAGATATTTTAGGAAAATATGTGTATAGATTTTTGACTAATCGATAGTCTATGATTTCTTAGGCGATTTTAGTTAACAAATAATGTAAAATTAAAGATTTGATATTCTTGAATTTTTTTACTAAAAATAGCACTATTATATTCTATAAAAACGTTATCCGTTGTCCAGATTAATATATCTCTTTGATATAATTTTACAAGACTATCAGAAAATAAAATAAAATACATAGTTTTTAACAATGATGGGGAAAATTTCGTTGAAGTCTGCGTTCATCGTCCTTTTAGCTTTTACTGGTTAGTTCAGTGTTTTATATTTATTTTACATAATATGGAAAACTTAAATACCTCTAAATTTACAACATTTATTTACCCAATTAAAATGAGATTCATGATAGTAAACAAATTAGATTGCATTACTTATGTTTATTACATCTTGTGTTGTAGTTATGATATCCGTAACAGCTGAGATTGTTGAGGCGAAACGTATATTACATGAAGAAACTTCTCTACCCGTATTGCATCTTGAAGCTTCACTGTCTGCTGAGCCACTAGGGTTTGGTTTTTGTAAGCCACCATGCAAAGAATTATGTTTTGCTGTGAGTTGTTATTGTGTATGTCCTCCTCAAGTTCCAAAAATATAAATTATGATGGCAAGTGAATAAAAAAATATTGCTTGACACGTGGGTTGCTTACTTAAATTCATGTGATAATTGTGTGAATCAAACTACGAAACATAATCAACTAGATCGGAAAAAGAGATTTTTTGTTGTAAGATATCGAATTATTGTTGAGTGATATTGGTGACGTGGTGTGGCGAAAAAATCATATTTGGCCAAATAAACAGGCAAATGATTATTCAAAAGTATTGAAACAACCTTGAAATCATCAACCTTTTTCTTGTTCCAAAATTACCGAAGCCTTTGCCCTTTTGGTAGAATGGAAAAAAGAGAGACGCAAAAGACGCGTGAGACTGATATTTTCTTCTTTTTTTGGTATTGAGTCTTGACCATCTTAAATCAACGATGTGTGATTAAAATTTAATCATCTTCTATTCATGCAATTGATCACATATATATCAGCTTGTAAATTCTAATACGCTATATGTACTAAAGAAAAAATTGTGATTTCAATTGAACGAATTGTATACATTTCATTTAAAGAATTATGGAGCTGACGTCAAAATTATATGTCGACAAAATAACTTTACTGTGATTAACGATTTAAAGAAAACCCATACTAGATCCATTAATATGTGGTTTCATCAGTGAACATTCCCACTAATACCGAGTTTATGATCTCTCTCAAGCTTAGTGTGTGCTTTCGCATGTCTTATAATGATTAACTTATTTTAACAAAATTATTAATATACGATGAACGTAAGTCAAAAATTATCAATAAAATGTATAATAATAATGATCAAAAATATAAAAAAAGGATGTGGGTGTCTTGTTACGCGGAACCCAAGATTAAGGGAGCAGGTTATTTCCATTTGTCTTCTTAGATATAATTATTTATTACTCCCTCCGTTCTAAATTAAATGAAGTTTTAAAGAATTTTTTTTTTCACAATTAAGTGATGTTCTTACTAATCAATGCAAAATTAAATGATTTTTATTATTTTTGACCAATTACATTTTATAGACTATTTGTTCATTGGTTCAGATGAATAATAAATAAGGTTTTAGTATAGAAAAAAACAAAAATTAATTATTTTCTTAATTTGTGTGTATACTACTAAAATACTATTTAATTCAGAACAGAGGGAATAGCATAAAGTACAGTTATTTATTTACAAACATGTATGTATTGGGTTGACATGTTTTCTTGGGTTAATTAGTCAACTGACTATAAAAAAAGAAGGTTGAAATTATGAAATCTAAAAAGAAACTGAGGGCATATGTGATATTTATACAGTAATATGTGCTCCGTATTTGGGCATAAACAGAATAAATACATCCACAAATAAGAAAAAACTAGAAAAAAACATAGAAACATAGCAAGTAATCTTACAATCGAACAAGAACCACACAATTTTAAAAATAAAACAATTAAAATCAAAATACGGAAAGAAAAATATTTTAAATACAAAATTTAATTGGAAAAAATGGCATCTTTGATGTCATTGTTGATCGGGTTACCTTGAAAACAAATGTTTTCTTGAAAAGAGAAAATTTTGATATTTTTGTAAACAAACACATCATCAGTCATTACGACAAAAGCCATGTCAAAAAGGTAAACACTTCAAACTAGACGACGTGGTCTAAACCTAATATAATATACTCGTATATGATAATTATTCATATATTATATAGTCTTTATGTTAAATAACAAACCACCCAACTTCAATTAAAAAAAAAAAACCCACCTAACTCTGTGACTCGGTGAGAGAATCCAACGTAGATAACAAAAGACAAAAAATAATAATAATAATAATATCAAGAACTTCATAATTAAACGTAATCTGTCCTCTAGTCCGACTCAAGATTTACGATCGTACCTTCATTATCCAACGACGACTTTGTGCTCATTTTCTTGACTTCATCAGTCGAATATATGAATAACTTCTTTGCCATTTTACAGAACTCACTGCACATTCAAGAGAGTATGTAAAAAAAAAACAATCATAAAAACTAGAGAGACCGTAAGAGTTAAGATAGAGAAAGAGAGAGAGCATAAAAACAAGCACTAACTTCCATGGATCGTCTCCTACGAGCATCATATCTCCTTCATCGTCTGTAAACACAATAGCCCATTTGTCTTTTGGACTAAGCTCTCCTTCAATCTCAAACATTTTCTCTAACTCATTGATTAACTCATCGTATGATCTCAACAACGTTAAATCAACCGCACGTCCAACCGCTGCTCCTTGCTTTTGCACCTTTTCAACATACAAAGTGGCATTTTTTAGAAGAAAAAATATTTTAAGTCTCTTTTTGAATTTGAAGTAATAAAGATCAATGGTTTGTTTTACCTTGGTTCGGCTTCTTGTGGATGTTTGTTGCTTCTGCTCCGACAGTGAGTTAGACGAGTTAGGATCTTGACATTTGGGAGAACCAGAGTTGTTTGAATCCACACTAATAAGTTGCTTGTCAGGAGGAATTGAAGCAGAAGCAGGCTTGCTCATGAGATCGAATCCGAATAACCTACAGCAACTTGTGACCGGAGTCTCGGTTTTCTTGCATTGTGATCCTCTTGGAAACACTGGTTTGTTCGAGTTTCTTTCGGTTGATGGATCTTGAAACAACAGTTTGAGTGATGGATTGGACTCGTGGCTCTGTGGGAGGCTGCTCAAGAAATTAGAAGCGACAGGACTCCCTGTGATTTCTGAAATGTTTAAATCATAAGTTTGACAAGCAGTTCAGAGTAAAAATTCTATTACAGATATGGTAATTGTTTGTAATATATTGGACATGGTTTACTTTAATAACCGATTCCGGTTATCTCTTCTAAATTCTTAAGCGTTTGCTTTTGAAGGTACCTGAAATTGATGAACCAATGGGTCTGGACCGTTTGGACTTTGATTGTGGTTGAGCAGGCGTAGGGGTTAGCGCGGATGGTGAGAAAGGCTCGATCTCCCATGGTGAGACATTGTTTGGTCTCTGAACCGAAGATGGCTCGTCCCAGTGGATCTAAAATGAGGAAGCAAAAGATTCAAAATTTACAGAAAGTATGCAACAAGAGTCATATGGTCTATAGAAAAATTATTTCAAATTCAATGAACCTGCAACGACCTCCATTTAGAAGCTGGCCATTGAGGAGATAGATCTCCAGTACCAACAATCGTACCCGTAAATCTGAAAAAGAAACCAGTCAAGATTTTTTCAAACAACAACAATCAAGAGAGGACTCCACAAATGACCAAAAGAGGAAATGAGAAATCTACATTCTCTCAGGAGAGTCTTCTCCTTCGAATCTCATCCTAAACCGCATACCGAGAGAAAATCCAACCTTCATTGCCGCCATATACTTGTTCACACCGATTATAAATTGGCTTACCCTGAAAAGAAACGAAAGACGATATTAAGCTAATATCCCTTCACAGGCAACCAATTTATATATAAGATGCAAAGTTTAAAACTTTACCTCGGCTTATAGAAGACAACAAATAGAGTTTTTGTGTTAACAGCATGAGAAGCTGTAGCAAGAACTCCTAAATGCATACTCTGACTCGAGATAACGGATGCAGGCATAGTGCTCTGCTGCCTAGCTAAACGTCTCACCCCAACCCGTAAATCTCCGGTTTCACCCCTTAAAACAACATTACAAGTTTACTATGAAGTGAAATCCGATAGCGAAAGGCTCAAGCTTTTTAGATACCTCAAGAACACAAATGCATCTCCAGCCACAAGTCTCTTCGAGGTTACAAATGTACTCCAACCCGTTGTAAGTAAATGCCTCCTCGGTTGACCTTTCGAAATAAAACAAAACTCATTAGACTCATAAACTAAAGAAACTCTTACTAAAGAGTTTGTTACCTCTGAATATATGCTTGAACCTCCATTCGTAGCCGTGAAGATCTCTAGCTACCAGCTCTTGGGTCGGTGTAGGTTGTGTCATATCCTAAGAATTGGGAGTCAAAATCAAAATGACAGATTGACTAAAGAAATATCAAAATCTGGAAACGGAGATGAAGGATATAAGCATTTTACAAGTGAAGGCAAGCACTCAGTGGCGTGTTTTCGAAGAACAGAGAATCCACCATGAGTGCTTGTATCAGAAGCTGTTAGAATCTTAACAAACGAATCAACCGAGTGTTTTGCAGGTTCTACTAGAGGTGGATCAAGGCTTGTGGGTTCACTTTGCTGCAAAACAAAATAATAATATAAAAAAAAAATCGAAATCAAATTCACCGAATTGATCACATTAGTCAAAAAAAAAAAAAATTAACTTACATCTTCCTCTGGTTGTAATGTGATCTGAGCATAAACCTCGTCTGTCTCATGCTCTGCTTTTAACATGACACTAAGAACTCGACAGAGTATCTTTGGAGGAAGATTAAAAACAGGTATTTCTTGATCAACGACTCCTTGATTAGTCGAAGCCACCAACTGGAGGAAAACAAAAAAAAAGTCTTAAAATTGAGAAAGAAGAATATGGAAAAAGGAAGAATTTTGGAGTATTTTCAAGCTTTACTTGTTCCATGTGACCTTGAGGGAAGTAGAAAACTCTTTCACCATAACGAGGAACTTCCACAAGTGGCCCTGCACAAGCTTTCCACAGCTCCATGTACAATTGATCATCATAAGACCCTAAATTCAAAACAAAAAAACAAAAAAACAAAAAATACGACCTTGAAATTTCAAAAAAAGAAAAAGAAATGTTGACTTTTTCCCGAGAAAATGCTAGAAACAAAAAAAAAACACAAACTTGGGATAACTGAAGTCAAAAGAGAAAAAGGAAACTACTCTCTATCTCTCTCTCAACTCACCTGATCTTCTGAAATCATCATCTACATTCGCCATCGAAGAAATCCAATCTTTTTTTCTAATTTCAATTACACAAGCAAACAAAACCAACGGGCAGCTAAAAATCGAGCTTCAAAAATCGAAACTCTGAAAGCAATTAACACATCAGAGAAAAACACAAGAAGAAGACAAGAGTCATCAAAGAAGGGTAAGAACAAAGTTAAAAAAAAAAAAAAAACTCTATTTTCTAACGAGACACGACGGATATGTCTGTATTCATTACAGAACATAAATTCATTACAAAGCACTGTTGGATAAAATTTAATTTAATTTCTTTTTTTTCCGGGTTTTTCTCTTTGGCTTTTCAGTTTCAGTTACGAAACCGCTCCTTCTGCCTTTTTGTATTCCTTCTCCTTCTTTCAAACTCCGTGTCGCTTTGTCTATTCATTCACACACTTCTTGCTGTTTTTCCTTCCTTGAAGTTTTTTAAAAGAATCGCATGGTCAATTGTTGTGAGAGCGAATCTGGACCGTTAGATTAAAGGACAACGGTTCTTGTGCAGTTGTACGTTAGTAGTAAATGTGAGTTTAGCCTCTAATTATATCACGTCTTTTCGGTTTTTTCACTCTCAATAGGCAAATTATATACTACTAGCTTCTTACCATAATAAGGCGAGTGAAGCCAAAAGCAGGTGGTGTTGATTTTTTTCTTTTAATTCCGTTACGAGTTCCGTTAGATTTGACGGAGACGTTACTTTCTTGCTTGTGTCTGGAACGTGTTGGCTCATGAATGTACCGGCAGAGATTTTGCCATCCATCGAACGTTATGGTTAAG
This sequence comes from Eutrema japonicum, assembly GCA_030161315.1. Classification (NCBI taxonomy): domain Eukaryota; kingdom Viridiplantae; phylum Streptophyta; class Magnoliopsida; order Brassicales; family Brassicaceae; genus Eutrema; species Eutrema japonicum. The sequence continues at coordinate 47,119,799 of BSQW01000010.1, read as the reverse complement.
AGCTTTGATAAGCGTGCGTGATTTTGGTTTTTTTTTTTTTTGTATTTCATTTCACGTGTTATTTCAGTTTTAGTCAAAAAGTCTATTCGACCTCTCTCACGCGCTCTTGTTTCTTCCTTCAACTCACGCTCTTATAATGATGATTTTTGAGTTTTTTTCTGTTGCATAAATAAATGAATAGACTCAGCAAGAAGAGAACAATGAGACTTGTTTAATTCGAATCATAATTATAGTATTCTTTAGAGGCTGTCATTAAACACCAATATAAAGAGATACGTAACTTTATGGGATTTTTTTGTTTGTGTAATGATTTTTACATGTTAATTCAGTTTCGAGTCAAAGTTTATTTAATTTTTATTCTCTGTAAATATTTTTTTTTTAAATTGTTTAATTAGAATCAAAATTATTATATTATTTAAAACTTAAAAGCAATCATTAAACATGACATCAAAAATATTTCACGTTGGTAAAATTGTACATTAAATAAAACCAAAAAATTATAATATCAAAAGAAATTTTAAGAAACTTCATTTTGGTAACATTATTTTTTTAAACTACTATTAAATGATTTTTTTTCAAAAAAGAAAAAGAAAAGATTGTAAATAAATATAAGGTCAAAAAAATGGAGAGTGGGAGATACGCGCGAGGAGCATATGCAGAAGTTGTCCCCACGTGGACACGTCAGAGGGAAGACAATGGCCACGCTAGATTCAGCGAATCAAAAATATACACGTGTCAAAGTATTAACTTCATACACTGGTCGATTGCAAAGTTTGTAGACATTTCTGTTATCCCCGCACCTGATAGAGTAATTCCAAATACAATTTTTTTTTTGAAACTCTAAATACATTATACAATCAATCTTGAAAATATAATATGAGATAGCTCACGTAAATACATTATACAATCAATCTTCAAATGATTCTTATCTGCATGGAATATTATGCATTACGTATCGCATCAATTCCAATGATAACGTTAAATATTGCAAAATAAAGATAGCCTTTTTTTCTGACGGGATAGAAATAAGAGAATTTTATTCATTCAATTTCCATAATTGTACAAATAGATTAGACTGTTTCAGTCCACTGCTGTACTTGCAAATCATATTCAAATTTGTTTTTGGTAATTACTAATTCAATCAATAAAACCAACAAAACAAAAAAAAACAAACAAACTACCCTTGTTACCAAAAATCAAAATAAAACAAACAAACTAATATTAAATATCCATTTAGCCAAAAAAAATAAAAATCAAACTAATAGTATTTACTAGTTAGTTTTTTAGCCGTTCCTATATTTTAATTTGGACTTAACAAATGAAATTAACTTAGTACTGATTTTAACATTTCATATATGTTACATCCTGATATGAATTACATTTGTAAATACTTCAACGCAATGTATTATTAGTATTAAAATATAAAGAGAAAACGAACAATAAAAGTAGAGGACCGTTTGCCTCAAATTGTTAGTTAGGAATATTATTATTCAAAGTGATTGGAAACGCACGGGTGGGAATATAAACATTTTATTAATTTTCTATTTCTAATTGCTTAATTAATGGAATTAATTTTATAATATTTATCTCTTGCTTAATCTATTATGACTAAATGAGTTATTAACTAATTACTTTTGATAGTCTATTTACTTTGTTGGGCATTAATTATAGTTAATAACTCATTTAGTCATAATAGATTAATAGCTACATCAATAAATAAGAATAACGAATATTCGATTTTATTAGATATGTAAGTCTTAACTAATAGATCATCATAAAATTGTTTAAAAAAAAAGAAAGTGAAGTTATGGGAAAATGACATCATGACCTCATTTTATATTTGAATATACAATTAAAAATAAAAATTTATTATAATTAAATATAAAATAAATTATGGTTATTGACTTATTTTTAAAATTATGGTGTTTAAAATTAATATAGTTGTAATAGAAGAGAGAGAAGAGAATCAAATGGTTGGCTTTAGTTAACAACACATTCGAGATTTGATTCCAACGTCATATCTATTATTGTGTGTACTATGCACAAATCATTTTTTTATCATATATTACCTAAAAATACTTACTTTTATATATTTTCAGGTTGTTAATTGATTAATTGAACATTACAAATTCCAAATTTTGAATATCTTCCACTACTCGTTTTATATTACTATAAAACCTAAGTAAATTTACTTGGGAGTGAAGTGAAGTCAAAACTAATATTAAATATCCATTTAGCCAAATTTACTAACATATATTATTTCGTTAATATATATGTATCAGAGTAAAGCAAATAATATTATTTCGTTCATATTAATTTAATATGCGAGGAATGACCCTTCCGTTCACTTAGAGTGTAAGGTCATAATTAAGTCGTAGGGAATCTCTAAAACACTAAAGCTCATGGACCATGCTAATATAAAGATATCAAAAACAAGAGTAAAATTCGGATTAATTATAATATGGTTATCTTGGTTACCATCGGTGCAACGGATCCGATCCATTTATTCGGCTTGGATTTAGAGATTAGATTCGTGTATTCTAAAATGCGACTTGTCAATATACAATTCAGAAGAATGCGCTTGGATTCACGCTTTCTTGTTATGGTTTCAGTTTTCGAAATTATCATAATAAAATTTTACAGAGATAAATATGTCAACAAGATATACATTTGGCTACCATGTATAAAATCTTGGCAAAGAAAGTAGTTATCCCATTAAGAGAAATATTAATGCCCAACATGCATCGATCTTAATTTACAGATCATTTTTTATCAGCATTATAATTGAAATACTATTTATTTCATCAATATCTGTAATAGAAAATAATAATTAGTAATAACCAAGTATTAATTAGTGTATGTGTGGACCGGGAAAACTCAGGATATCTTATGGAATCGTTCTATGGTCTAGTCAAATTTCTCAAACTTATATAGATATACACACATCCATAGACGATGACATTTTGTCAAACTAAAACCCACATGGAGAATACTACATCTATAGGCATGTTCCGACCAGCTTATTAAATATGTTTCTGCATAAATATATAATGAAATGCAAGAGATTTTTAAATAATAATTCGTACGAGGAGACATATGCACATATTTAAAGACCATTATCTAGCTCTTCTTCATTATTATGTTACTTCTCGAGTAATAAATTGCATTTTTTTGCATGCACATGTTCTGAAACCTTAACCCGAAGTGTGATCTCCTCACACACATGTGGCAATTGGCAAATATGGTGTCGATATTTTTTTTTTTTTTTTTTTAAATTTGAGTTTGAATCAATTTTAGTACGGTGTAAACGCAAGGAATCACGTACGTGTGCTATTAATTGCTGTTCACTTATGGAACAAATCTATTATATAATAGGAGTATATAAAAGGAGTAGGAGAGTTCTCTCAATCTAGGGTGTCCATCTCATCACTATCAATTTTTTTAACATTAACACATATTTAAAATATTCATTTAATACATGTCTATTTATATTTATCATTATTTTTATTTAATACAAATTACAAAATACAAAACTTTTTGTAAATATATAGAAAAACTGATAATTCGATATTAAGAATCAAAAAAAATTATAATACTAATTGGGAAAAAATAATGAAATATTTAATTGAAAACGATATATTGTTAGATTTTCAACCAAATACTTGAATTGAAGATTTATCATATTTAAAATATTAGAATGTGATTATAAAATTAAAAATGTAAAATAGATTTTACTATATATATAGTGAAAAAATAATTTATTCAATTTTGGTCCGAGAATATATAATTTTTTATAATAAAATTTACATCATTTGTGAGTCACAAAAATACTATAATTTTGTGGTAAGTATAAATTTTTACAATTAATTTTACAAAGCGAAAATATGTAAAATAGGAAAAAGATAAGAACAAATAAATAAAATTATGGATAAACAATAGAAGAGAAAATAAATAAAAAATATATTTAAAAAGTGACTAAATGATTATAAATAGTCAGAACTAAATAAAAATGAGTGTTTTGAGATTAAATTTAAAAGAAAATCAAGGATAATTAAGTTTTTCGGAAATTTATCTACAAATTTGTTCTACAAAATGAGAAATTAAGTAAAGAATATCTTTTTTTTTCTTTGCTTACATATACCATAGATGGAAGTCGAGTATTTACAAGTAAATTTCATTGGAACCGTATAAGAAAAGCCTGATATGTTTTATATGGTTTGAAATTTTAAAGTGTTATGATATTGTGTTTTTAACAACAACAAAAAAAAAATATATATATATATATATATATATATATATATAAATTTCAAAACTAAAATAGTAAAAAAAATGCTTGAAAATATTCAAACACTACCGCAACAAAACATACATGTAAAGAGTGATACGCGTTATTTTGTACCATATCGCGAGTGAAAATGCGATTCTACACCATATTTCAAGAGAAAAACATGCTTGATAATTCTTTATTCGTATCAAATTCTAATAGTTTAATGAATTCGAAGAAACAAAATATTTAAAACATGCTATGTTTTGTGAAGAAAAAGCCGTGGATGAAGTCCACAATTAAACATTTTTAATAAAAAAATGGATTGCATGTCGTTGGTGTTGTTGTATGTGCCAAATATTATGATGAATAACTCTCCAACAATTTTTTCTTTTTAAAGTATCTAAGCGCACAAGGACATAAGATCATACAATGTTTAGCAAAAGATAATCAAATCAAAACCTATATCAAGCTATTTTAGAATTTAGTATGTTGAGTTAGTACAATTTCTTATTATTCATGTACTATTAACGTGTAATCAATATAAACAAAGTAAAAAAAGAGTGAAAAACAATTGTGGCACAACAAAATATCGTCAAACAATGTTGATATCACAAACATAAAGAAAGACAGTATATTTACTGTCTTAAAAATGATGACAAGTATAATGTATTTTTTAATCATAAATATAAAGAAAGTAGTATGTAGGTTATGTCAAAAAACAAATATAGAAAATACAAATATTGAATTTATTTAATTAAATTAAATTATTAATGATCAACTAAAATATTAAACGAGACTAAAAACGTAAAAAGATAAATGCTTAAAATGAAAATTAAAAATTAAAAAATTAAAATTTGATATAATTTCAATTCCACGGATCACTTATCTAGTATTAATGAATAGTTCAGATATTGTTTTTTTTCATCGATATTTTAAACCCTGATATCGTTTAACATTTTATATACAATCGCATAATAAATCCTATAAATAACAGTGTCATTGATATAAGGTATTTTCGTAAGATGCTCGTCCGTACAACTCCTACGATACTTTTTCTTGTAGGAAAATCTCTTTGAGATCCATCCACCGAATAATAATAATAGTTCGTACCATTTTTTTGTTTCTTTCTATTTTTTTTTCAAGCTCAATGGATCACATCACGAAATAAAAGTTATTCGACTAGACTATTATACTTAATGAGTATCTAAATGTAATATCACGAAATAATCCAATTATATTCCAACTTAAAAAAACATATTATTTCATTACGTACTATTAATGCTAAACAGTAAACTGTATAGTAATATGTAACCACAGTTTAATGTTACAGCAAAGAGTTAATTTGCATATAGAAATTTCTATAAGTAGAATTAAACATATAATTTTAATGTGGAAACATATCTAAAAGCTGTAAATTAGAAACTTACTAGAGAAATTGTCCTTGTCATTTCTCCCGTCTTAAGTTCCAGAATTTTTTCCTTTTTGTTATATAAAAATATATTTATTCAAATTTGTTTTGATATTTCTTTTGTGTGGGTTTTTCCTCTAGTTTCTTCCCACTCCATGATTGCCCTCTTTTATAAAATTAATATATAGTATATGATTTGGTGGATGTTTTATTTAATATATAGTATAAAATTAATATATAGTTTTTCCTTTTGTGTGTTTATTTATTACCTTTTTCCATTTTATTCAAATAAAGGCACCTCACATGTGTGACGAAGGATTGGTCAAATTTTATTGGAAAAAATAGGAGGAAAACATTCAAATATTAGTCAAAGAAGTTAACACTCCATTTGTAATAGGAATTATCTGGTATTCTTACACTGCGCAATGTCTTATTAATCCAATGTAGGTAGACATTTTTAACAAGAAGTTTCATAAAATCCGTTTCTAAAGAATCATTGAACTAAATTTAAATTTGATGCCTAACTAACTCGAAATAATTGATTCGATACATATGAAATTGAATTTGGAAAAACTACATTTGATGCCTAACTAACTAAACGCTTAGCACCGAATATAAATGTAAAAAAGAAAGGAAAACAACACTCTAGCTAGTTCTCTAAATTATTGAACACTACGTTTGAGTGGGTTCGTTGGATGCCAATCCACACAAAATCACAAAACATAAACATATAAGAGAAATTTCAAAAAGAGTCGAAAGAAGAAAGTTACTATTAAGTATTAACAAATGCTTGATCCATTGTAATTTTTTGTTTTGTTTGAAATGCCATTTTCTTGTATTATAAAATGAAAAGGAAAATAACAAAACGAGGGGACCAGATGATAAATCACATGATCATATCATATGACCATCTCTTTCTCACTGCCAGGATGGGTCTCAATCATATCATTATTTACAATCTAACACATAATATAATTATAAGTGTCTAAATAATATAAATGGTTGCCGCCAGAAAAAAACGGGGCACTAGACAATATACCACCCTCCTTTATTCATGTGTTGTTAATTACGACATCGTTAAATAAGATTAGACAGAGTTTTAGTGGTCCAAATGATTAGCACCAACAATAACCTATATCACCTCCTAACCTCTTGTTCCCCATTTTCTCTCATTTCCCCACTAATCAACTTGAAAAGTAAAATATTTTTTTTTACGCAAAATTAAATAAAAACGAATATCTATATATTGAATTGTTAAATTAACTCATGGGCAACCATCCAATCGAAGCTGTCAGGGCTCCGATTACAAGCCCATTTGATAGGCCCACATTTAAGAAAAATGCTTTCTCCATTTATAATAATAACATGACCAACAGACAACGAGAAAATGCTCATAAACACATAGTACCGTACAGAGATCATATACTTTACCTCAAAGGAAAAAACAAAAAAACAACCCCCATGAAAATTCCAAAGCCAAACAAAGAAATTCAAGTTTTGCATGATAATGCTATTCTCTCATCTAACTTCCAAATGATATGAAACTCCCGATTTAAGACCAAAAAAAAACATGGGTTTTCTTCGCAGATGCAATGCAATGTTATGTTGCTGTGTTTTCCTCCTCCTTTCTCTCATCACACCCATCTCTCCTGACAAAACATTTTATAATCATATCAAGATTGATCCCCAAATTCAAAATCAACAAGAGAATTACACAGATTTGAAAACATTCTTCAAGTAATAGACGACTTACTTCAAGCAATTCTACAGTTGTAAGCATTGCACAGCTGGAGTAAAGCTGCTTGATTAGCTTCTACGAGATTGTCACCAATAATCTGAGGGTATCTACCAGGAGAAGCAGATGAAAGCCTGGCCAAAGAAGCAACCAAGAACTGCTTTGGATCTTTAACGTCTTTAAGAGGATCCTCCTCCTTTTTCCCAGCATTGTGAAGATTCACAAATGCAGCTGTGTATCCAACATTCTCCGAGACTTCTGGCATTTCAGGTTCATCGACAGCTCTTTCCTGCTCAGGCCGTGAAACAAGTGTCACGATACTATCAAGCATGTTACCCCAGAGTTTAGCAGCTGCTGGATCCAGAAGAGCTGGAGTCTCACTTATGAGTCTTGTTGCAGCTACTGCAGTTAACTTTACCTCAATAGTTCCCATGATCAGTTTCAGGTTCGGAATCCAGAAATGCTCCAAGATAGTAGTGAAGATGTTCGGCTGAACAGTATTCATAGTGTCAACTAGATAAGCCGGTCCGTGCTTCACCAAGAAGAGGGACATGAATACTACTAGCGACTTTTGGAACTTGACCGTCTTTTTGTTTTGAAGGCGTGTGAATAGAGCACTCCATACACCCGTCATGTATGGTGCAATCACACTGTAGTCGAGATACTCAATAACCGTGTTAAGGATATAAAAGCCTTGCTCATCCGTGCTAGGTGATGAAACCAGCTTTTCAAATATCCCCAGCACTTGACTCAACCGATTCTCTTGAGTGACCTCATGAGGTGCTTTCTGCAGGAAAGCCTGCAGCAAACGCACAAGAGCTGGAACATTGCCGCTTCTCTTCCATGACTCTGGCGAGAGGAGCAGCAAGAAGATCTGCATGTAGTTTGGTGAGAGAGGTGGTCTATTCAACTCAACAAGCTGAGCCAGCAGCTGAAACGCGTAAGGCAAGAACTCTGTGATATCATTGGCCAAAATCATCTGGAGACTTGGGAAGAGACTCGCCTCAAATGCAGATATAAGAGAACTATCACGTTCACATGCCCGTCGAACAAGTACAGCCACAGACTCAAAGATATAGTGATTAAATGTAGGATTTTTAGGGTTTTGGCAAACTTCACTGAGAACAGAGGTCAATCCCCTGATGCAAGGTCCAGCAACCTCACCACTGATTTCAGCAACACCAAGGACCCGCATTATACACTTCATAAGATATTGATTCTCCTCAGACTCTGTAAACTTCAGTGCAGCAAACAGGTTCGTCATCAACTGCAGCAAAAACGGACTTATATCACTAGCGACATACCTACTCTTTCCACCTTCGTCCTTCACTAGCAAGAGCTTCTCTATGCAGCTAGCAGCATATGAATGGACAACGTTTGACTCTGCTTTAAGGAACCGGACCAGCTCTGGGAACAACTCAATTGCAAAGGGCTTTGGTAGATGACTACGAAACATTGTTAAGAACTTCAAGGATCCTGCCTTAAGCATTGGAAAACTGTTGACGTCGTGGCTTTGCAGCTCCGGGAGAATAATGTTTGCAAAGAAGCTTTGAACATCAATGAGATCTGTAGACACAGACGCACCCCCTGCCTTTTTAGTAGCCAGAGAGACGACCAAGTAAATTGCACAATCCTTATCTTTCCACTGTGCAGCCGGATTTGTCGAAAATGAACTCAAGAGTTTCTGAATCTCAAGAGAAACTACTTCTGTCACTTGTCTTTTGTAGTTTGTGGCAAGTCCCTTGAGTAGCTCACAAGCTATTCTCCTTCTAGTGTCCACATCACTTCCCTCCATGTCTCTACGGATAAACTCTATATAGTTCATCTCGAAAAGTTCTTCATCTTCATCCCTCAAAGAAACATTGGGAATCACAATGCTTTGGCAAATCTCCTTGATTACATTGTCACCTGCAAACAAAGCATGGTGCGCACTTGTGCTAACAGTGGTCAAAAACTTGATAGCCGTAGTAGCTAGTTGGTCCCTGCTAGGAGACTTTGACACATCTCGGAGTAATGTCCAGACAGCTGATGCAAAATCCTTCAAATAGCCTTGGAATTCTTCTTCGTACTTCTCCATATACAGGTTAATATTCTCACAAACGGCAGAGCGAAGATCATCAACAAGTGTTAAACCATCTGGTGTGGTTTCTAAAGCAGGATAATTTGAGGATAAACACTTCTTAAACACTCCCATCCACTGGTTCATATGATCCTCGAAAAACTCCGGCAAGTCCTGAAAGTTCAACGAGAAAAATATCCTGCAGCACAGCTTTTGGGACTCAAGCAGAGGCTTAAGGATCGCGGCTGATCCACCAGAGCTCGCAGCAGCAGAATCAATCAAGGAATCCGTTTTTAGAAATACTTCTTGCAACGGAGGAGCAAAAATATTCAGGCAGTACTTAATATCACTAAACAGATCATTGGTTCTATACTGATGCCTAAAGTTTTTGAAAATCGAATTAGCGGTTCCAAGAATACCATTGACGGACGCATAATCGCCGGCGAGAGCAGCTTTTTGAAGGCAGGAGATAAGCTCGGGGAGCAAAGCAGGCCAAGATCTCGGGAAATCATGCTTACCAATGATGGCTAGGGCTTCGCTCAACTGGCTCTGGATGCGAGGGGAAGAAGAAAGCATAAGGGAAACGATGAGTGTCTTGATCTGCTCCTTCTCCGAATCATTGATCGGTGAGATACCAGAATCCCCAGCAGGGAGCCATCGCGAACGGAGATGGTTCTTAAAGTTGACAGCAGCGGCGTGACGGGTCTGTTCATCGACTGAGGGTTCAGCCACCAGACGGAGGACGGCTAAGCCGTAGTTAGGCAGATCGGCGGCCTCCGATAACGATCTCTCAGCAGCACGACGAGGCTCCGGGACCGGAGAGAACGTGTGGAGAAAACATTGCGACAGGAACTCGAGAGTCTCCGGATTCCACTCCATCTTTCTAGAGAAACTAGGGTTTATCCGACGATTCGAATCCGAGAAACTACTGCGGATACCGGACCGCTGTTCGAATAGGGAAGAAAGCAAGCACCGGAGACGGCGAAGAGAGACGCGAGTAGCTAGGGTTCCCGATTTCAAATAGAGGGAAACGGAAGGATTTTTGTTTTTTAAGACAATATGACATCAAAAATGGAAAAGCAAATTGCCCGAAAAAGGAAAATTTCCGACGACCTAGTCGGGTTATCGGGTTCGGTTATACCCGAAAGAGAGAGACACGACGTTTAATGGGCTTTTATTCATTCATTTAAGCCTATGTCTAGAATGGGCCGAACCCAAATAGTTTTTTGCAATTAAACCTCGCGAGCATTGATATTATAAATTATTAATATTTTGTTTTTTTATGGTACGTCTATTTGTTGATTTGTTTCTAAGCAAGAATTTATGTCTGTGAAGCTTCTCGTTCCCGAATCTGTCGGTGCATTTTATGAACCATTATAAATGTAAAAAGTCTTAATTGTTCTTAAAATTAATTCAAATCCCTTTCAAAAAATGATAAATATCAAAGAAAACCACCCAAAAAAACGTGGCATTTGGAGAGTATAGTACTTGAAAACTCGTGCACGGTGCATCGAACTGGTGATCTGGATAAAAAATGCCATGGAACGACGGCGTATTTGATCGAATTTGTCATAAAGCCGTCAGCGTCCGTCACGCTGGTCCAAAACATATCACGTTCTTTTGTCTTTAATTCCAAAAATAGTATTGCCAAAGAAAAAGAGTTTCTTAGTCCAATATATAACAATTTGATTTCAGTGGTTTTTAGTGTTGTTAAGGCCAAAAAGTATAAATAACTGCACACGTTTTTTTTTTACCTTTTTGACTGAAAATGTATTATAAATAGGTCTCTTAATTCGGTTAGTCTGACTGGGTTAAACAAAAGACGACATAGTAATCAAAATACAGAAACAAGAACACTTGAATCGAGTTATGGCTGAAATATCGTGAACCAAAAGGTTAAATATGAGATAAATTCCACTTCGCTTTTAATAACGGATCAAGACGACACCGAAGAGTTTGCTAAGTATTTGAGATCAAATCTAATACTTGCCGAGAGAAGCTTAAACGAAGCCAACTTGATGCACAAGAAGTTTTCACCTCAAAAAAATTAGCAGCAAAACGATCTTTATATTATTATTTTAAAAGTTATTTAGTAAAATGAATAAAAAATGATATGACGTTAACAAAAAAATTGATATAATTGTCATTCAAACTAATTGAAGAAAATATAAAAAATATTTGTTTTCCATCAAAGATAATATTTACTATTTATTTTTTTAATTATTACGAAATTAATATTTTTAAATAATAATCAATCTATATATATTAAAAAAATTGAGATTTTGTAATATTTTCACTAGAATTTATATTATTTGATTTGAATATATATATCAAAACAAAATTTATTTTTTCATTAGTTTTATAAAAAAATTATACACGAAAAATTGATTTTTTAAGAGTTCATGGATAACCTCGAAACTCATAGTCATTAAGCGATTCATATTATATTTGGTTTTTTCAAGATTGTAGTTTTTACGGTTTATCTCAAATAATATTTTAGTCTACCGCAAAAATATGTTAAGTAAGTTGGTTAGCTTATTATGAGACGAATTATAATTCTAATTTTCAAATGATCAAAAAACGAATCTCACAAATCAAAATATTAGTTTTTAGTTTTTAAAATATATAGTATAATCAATTTACTAACTAATATGATTTTGTCTTTGAATATTAACTATAAGTTGTTATATTTTTATTTGATTATGTATAAGTTTAAGTTTATATTTTAGTTCACTGCAAAATGAGTTAAGTAAACAAGTTAGTCCGGTTTGATAGTTTTATTATCAAATTCAAATTTAATAATTAATTAATTTATAATAATTAATTAGTCATATTATCAAATTTTAAAAAGAATCAAAACAATTTTTGAAAAAGAAGCATGACATGATATCTATAAGAGTATAATTAGCTTGATTTTTTATATATTTTGTTAACTAATCCAAAACCATTACTTTAGTTATAGTTAAGTATTTAAGTTTGCGCTAGCATTTGTCACACGTGATACGTGCGAGGTTATGATATACAAGAAGGGCATGTGGCGCATGATGTATTTACTATTTAGCCGTATTTTAAAAATAAATTTAAAATGTTGATATCATGGGGCCCATTGAAGCCCACGACAAACGCGTGATGGATAAAGATTAGTTGCGTAAGCCAATCGACTTTTACTTATTAGTCCCTTTGTTCCCATCGACTATCAGATTTTCCCGTAACTTTCTAATTCCCTTTGTTCTTTAATTCTCTTTTAATTTCTTAATAATCGCCATCATTATTATCTCCTAAACCACAGCTTAAACGATTTTAATCGTATATTCTTAGTTAGTACTAATTATCATCGTTAATTCGTTATACAAAAATAGTTATCATTTTAAAATAAAATATGAATAGTATTATTCATATTTTCATAACTTATCGGATAATAATACGCGTATAGAATTGAGGAAAACAAAAAAAAAGAATGCGAATTTTGAGGACAAAAGAAGTGAAACATGAGAAAGACAGGAGAAGTAATTGTCTGTAATAAAGACCACCGTAGTCACGAGTGTCTCCACATGACCCCACATTTCTCCTCTCATTCGCTCTCTGCCATCCGATAATGGGCCCTACCCTCCTACTCTTATCCATATTCTTACTTTGTTTTATTTCGTTGCATAAAATGCATATCTTATTTTTTTTTTTTTTTTTTTGTAAACAAATATCAATATGTATATCTTGTTATGCAAAATAAAATGCTCGTTGTTTGCGAAAATTATTAAAATACTCGTTATAATGGGAACAGTAGTATACCCTTATAGGCTTGTTGTTACACTTTTACGAATAATTATAAAATCTGATTTCCTTGTTATACCCATGTTTAACTTTGAAATTTTTTAAACTGAAGTAAAAATACATGTGGCCTCCGTGCTTAGAATTTTTAAGGCCATAAACAAAATAAATGTAGTTATTATTTAAATATTTTAAAACAATATAATACAAAAATTTAAGTGAAAAAATTAAAAATATAATTTGTTGACCAAAAAATTACAACAAAAAGCTTAAAAGTGTATTATGATTAGTATACAAAACTGTACATGAAAACTGTAAGATATCAAATAGGGTCTTTTATATAATTTATAATGCGTTTAAAAAAAAAAAAGCATAAATGAAATGAAATGAGAAAAGAATAACCAATGTGCATGGTTAGAGAGACAACAAAAAAGCGGATGTGAAGAACTACACCGAAAGAACAAGTATTTTTCTTGAAAAATAAAATATATTAAGTTTTAGAAAATAATATTGGTGGGAATGTAAGTTCATGAAAAAAAAAAACGTTTTAAAAGCATTTTTGCTCGTAGACCACAAGATAAATGTTGTAATTATGACCCTCTCAGTTTTCTACCAAACCAAAGGCCGTGGGCCAATAGAATAGGCGATTTTTTTTTACATAATAGGCACGTCCTGCTGATAACACTAGATTTGGTTAAAATTTTATATATTTTGTACAAAATACCGAAGTTGATTCCAAACCCAAAATAATAATAATTATAATACAAAATCGGCCTATGTGAAAAGCTAAAAAAGATATCTGAGTGAAATTCAAAATGCAAACCAAAATTGAAACAGTATCAAACTTATCTATATTGAATTCATTTTTCATTTTTCATTTTTGCAACTCGTCTCTAAAAAAAGTTTTCCAAAATCGAGTAGAGAATAAGATTAAACGAGCCTACTTAAAACACGTATTTGGGTTATAGTTATATATACTCGATTTAATATGAGATAGATGTTTGCTCTATAAAAAATAAAATGTATTTCTTAGTTACTCGACTTCCACATTACTCAAAGAAACACCATTTATGGCGTTCTCATCTTAACCTACAAACAGGGCTGACTCACGACTATTGAGGGTCCTAGAGCCAAAAAAAAATTTAGACCCTTAAACATAATTTTTGTTTTTTTTTTAAGTTTTGAAATATATATGAACCTCTTAAAAATATAAAATTTTTTTTGGTAACAAATCGATCTCTAATTTTTTTTTTTTTTAATAAATTTTTTTTTTATAAATCTCTTATGTCAGTAGACTCTGGAGCGGGCGAGCAGCTTGTGGTTAAGCCGGCTCCGCTTACAAAAAAGGCCAAAATTTGCATGTCACATTCTACATCATATACTTTATTTTTGAATCATATATTTACCAAATAATATTAAATTCATTCAAAATATCTTATGAAAGACACGAGAACAAAGATATAAGGTTTGATTGGTAGTCTTTGACTGCAACAATAAAGGATCCCGGTGACCCACACCAATTGACAATTGTAGAAGTAGGATATTTAGCAAGCACTAAACCATTTAAATGATACTAATCAAACGAACCGAATACGAATGGTATCCATGTCTTACTACCATTTGGTATTGCTTCTAAAAATTATGTCATGCTATCCCTTATTGTTAAACAACTTATACCATTTTATGTCATCAATTGAATCCATCAAGTAATATTGTGTCCAAACATATAGTATGATTATAATCCCATAATTGCTATCACAAACGATATATACTAACTATATTATGATCCACATACGAAACCTGTTGCTGAAATAAATATTATTTATTATTAGACATATTTCATCGTGCTATTGCTTTTTTTTTTTAGCTTTACTTTGGAAACTTGGGTTTGGTACCCTGGTATCATTAGTTTTTTTTCGTTGATAAGTTCTTCACGTTTTTTCCACCCAAAAAAAAAAAAAATGGTTCTTCACGTTTCATAACCACTGTACTATATTAATATTATATAAAGTATAGATTAGTAATTCCGTATAACTCCCACTTTAGAAATATATTTATCACCAAAATTCAGTATGAGCTATATCAAAATACTTGAAATTCCACCATATTTAATGTGTAATAACATTATCAAATATATATATATATATATAGATCGGTGATGAAAAGTGTAGGGCTTTTCAAACACATGTTTAACTTTCCCATTAGTATGATATTGTCCGTTTTGGACACAAGTGATAAAACCCGCACGAATTTGTTTTTGGGCTCATTCTCAAAAGGTTTCATACTAATTGAAGTTGGACATTACTTATATATTTCTAAACTTTCGTAGGACTTGGATTGATATCCCAACAATCCTCCCCTCAAACCAAGGACCACACAAGCCCTTGGCCTCTCCTCTAACGAAACCTGACATCCATCTTGTACCGCCGTAATCACCAACGGAACCCGCCGCCTGATCTTCTACTTCGTCAGGAAGATTTTTGACACAAGGCACCGACACCCTTAATCACGAGGTCATCTTGAGGGGTCTCCCTCCCACAACGTACATGCAGCCCACACCCACTTCTCCAGGTCCACTTTTTCTGAACCCGGGCTCTGATACCACTGTAGGGCTTTTCAAACCCATGTCCAACTCCCCCATTAGTATGATATTGTCCGTTTTGGGCCCAAGTGGTAAAGCCCACCCGGATTTGTTTTTGGGCTCCTTTCCAAAAGACTTCATACTAATTGAAGTTGGACATTACTTATATACTAGATAATATTTGTCTAAACTTCCAATGTGAGACTTTGATTGATATCCCAACAATTCACCACCAAAGATCATGACCATTTTGCATAATTTATTGAATATATTTGTCTATTTATTTGACAGAAATACGTTTTTTTTGTCTACCTAGGAAGTTCAAGTATTCTTTGAGTCTGTAGTTTTCCTTTGCCAGGGACCAGTCTGTGAGCCATCCTGAATGAATCGACATTCTTTTCAAAGGGAAACTAAAGTAGAGGTCCTAAAAACATAATCTTTGAAGGGTTTTAGTATATACTACTAACTCAAGATTCACTTAGTTATAGTCATAGATATGTTTTTTATTATTATAATAAAGTATTCTCATGCAAAGGTTAGATTATTTGAAATTAATTTAATGTAGCAAACAATTAGAAAATTACAAACACATGACGATAGAAAAGTAGGTTAAAGTCATCACATGTGCTCTCACGGAACGAGACTTATTTTTGTTGAACGTTACTGTTGGGCATGAGATTCACGCAAATCCTATGCGACAAATAAATTTGTCCCAAAGTTTAAAAAACTAAAGAAAAATTACGAATCCTAGTTACATATTGAATTAAAGGACTATTAATGAGAATAATAACAGAGAGTCCAATTAAATGGACCCACGTTAATAACGATGTCTGAAATAACCAACACCCCACCAGACAATTCAGACAATATTTTTTTGTTTTATATGCATGTGACTTATTTTTATTGGTTGAGAAAAAATAATACATACAATTTTAATTAGTACTATTTGGTACATAATAAAATTTAAATATTAATAAAATCAGACGTTACAATTTTTAAAAAAATATATCAAAATAAAATAAAAAACCTTTCGACCATGCGATCTATATAGTTTTTTTCTTTTTCTTTTTTTATTGTTGTGATATATACTTCTTAAGTACATATTATTGAATCTCACGTAATTACATACGCAGGTGTGTATATAAAACATTATTATATACCTCTCTCTAAAGTTTTCTAAATGCAAATATTCCTCAACTCAACGAACAATTTACCGTTAATGATTTACTAAGATTTGTGAATCAAATGGATTTGGAGACGAATTCAAAGAGAAGCGAGATTTAGGGATAAACAGATCAGTAAAGAGGATAAAGCTTGAGTTAATAAATTTTAATTTGCACAATAAACGAACAGAGATTCTGATTTATCTTTATTCGGAAAGAAACAATCAAAGTAAGTGATCTTAAAATCAGGAAATAGAGTAGGAGTTTTAATTCACACATTAATCGGGTTTCTAATTCGAAACCTTGGAAACTCAACCATGGTTAACTTCATAACCCAAGTCTAATACGTGCATAAGTAACCATGGTTGGGTTTTAAAAGAGGTACTTACCCCACTCCTCACGTCTAATTCTCTCTCTAACTGTATCTTCTTCCTCAATCTCTTGTTTTCATACTCTTTCTAGTTTATAAAACTCGCCCAATTCTTCAAAAATCGAAGCTTTTACCGATTTCTCTCGGTAAAGTCCTCGTTTTGATCGGAAACTATCTCTCCGGCGAGTGTTTTCTTAACCGCCGCAGACTTCTGTTATTAATTACCGGGTTTGCATTTTTTTCCTGGTGGGTAATCTTCAATTTTCTCCTTTTTTTTTCCTGGAGAGACTCGGGTTTATATGGTTTCAAGCATCATCGAGCTCTGTAGTAGAAAGGAACGGTTTTCTCGGTGTTTGTTATCTGAAATTTCAGAGTTTTTCCGGGTTTTGGATTTGGTGAGATTTTGTGTAATCTGGGAGATAGATAACGATGAATATGAGTGATTTGGGATGGGACGATGAAGAGAAATCGGTGATTAGTGCCGTTTTAGGGAATTTAGCTTCTGATTTTCTTAGAGCAAACTCAAATTCGAATCAGAATCTGTTTCTGGTTATGGGAACTGATGATAGTCTGAACAAGAAGCTCTCTAGCCTCGTGGATTGCCCAAACTCGGAGAACTTCAGCTGGAACTACGCGATTTTCTGGCAACAAACCATGTCTAGATCCGGACATCAAGTCCTGGGTTGGGGTGATGGGTGTTGTCGAGAGCCTAACGAGGAAGAGGAATCAAAAGTGGTTAGGGTTTATAATTGCAACAGCCTTGGATTAGAGGAAGAGAGATGGGAAGATATGAGGAAGAGAGTGTTGCAGAAGCTTCATAGGTTGTTTGGTGGATCTGACGAAGACAATTATGCTTTGAGCTTAGAGAAAGTTACAGCTACTGAGATCCATTTCTTAGCTTCCATGTATTTCTTCTTCAATCACGGAGAAGGAGGTCCTGGGAGGTGTTATGCTTCAGGGAAACATGTGTGGCTCTCTGATGCGGTTTACTCGGATTCTGATTATTGTTTCAGGTCTTTTATGGCGAAATCCGCGGGAATCAGAACGATCGTTATGGTTCCTACTGACGCTGGTGTTCTTGAGCTTGGTTCTGTTTGGTCTTTGCCTGAGAATGTTGAGTTGGTTAAGTCTGTTCAAGCTTTGTTCACGAGGAGAGTTAAGCCGCCTTTGATGGAGATTTCAAACACAAACACAAACATGAGTGGAGGAGGGACTCACAGGCTCTTTGGGCAGGAATTGAATAACTCGGAACAGGGATCTCATCACACGTTTCCTAAGAAACTCGATGTGAGAAATTTTGATGAGAGGTTCACTCCTCAAAGCTGGGAAGGGTATAACAGTAAAGGTTCAACATTTGGTTACACACCTCAGAGAGTAGATGTGAATGTGCAAGAGAATGTGAATGTGGTTGTTGACGATAATAACAATTACAAGATGCAGATCCAGTTTGCTGGATCGTCCGTAGCAGCTTCTTCGAATCCATCTACAAACACTCATTTGGAAAAGTCAGATTCTTGTACGGAGAAAAGACCAGCAAGCTTATTATTAGCAGGAGGAGCAGGAACAGTTTCTGTTGTTGACGAAAAGAGACCGAGAAAGCGAGGAAGAAAGCCTGCAAATGGAAGAGAAGAGCCATTGAACCATGTGGAAGCTGAGAGGCAGAGACGCGAGAAGCTTAACCAGAGATTCTACGCTTTACGCTCAGTTGTTCCAAACATATCTAAAATGGACAAAGCTTCTCTTCTTGGAGACGCGATTTCTTACATCAAAGAGCTTCAAGAGAAAGTTAAGATCATGGAAGCCGAAAGAGTAAGAACAGAGAGCAGCTTATCGGAATCAAACCCGACGGCCACAAGGACAGTAGAAAGTCCAGAAGTTGACATCCAAGCTGTGAAGGAAGAGGTTGTTGTAAGAGTAATCTCACCGTTGGATTCACATCCAGCTTCAAGAATCATACAAGCAATGAGAAACTCAGAGGTTAGTCTAATGGAGTCTAAGTTATCATTAGCTGAAGACACAATGTTCCACACTTTTGTGATAAAGTCTAATAACGGGTCGGATCCATTGACGAAAGAGAAGCTTATAGCTGCGGTTTACCCGCAAACCAGCTCGACGCAACAGCCATTACCGTCTTCTAATTCACAGGTTTCTGGTGACTAGCTTTCACCTTCAAGTGAAAGCTTCTTCTCTTGTTCAGTATAGAAAAATTTCAGGGTCAATCAGAAATAGATAAATCTTTTTTTGTTCTCTTTCTTAGAATGAAAGGAATCCAGTTTTCGTATACATCTTTACTATTTTACTAACGTACTATACCTATGTGGATCATTAATAAGTCATTAACTCGCATACTTTTGTACCTTGGGAATATTTTTCCAACTTCAGAAAACCAAATAAATATCTAATGTTTTGTCTATTTAAATCATAATGGCATATCTCTATATTATTATTTAAGAAATCATTTTCTAACTTATTACATATTATGCCATAACAAATAAGAATAAATAATTAAATTAGGAAAATATATAATTGTATTTTAAAATTATTGATAAGAATATGGAAAATATTTGTTTTCCATTTAAAAGGATTTTTACTATTTAATTTTTTTAATTATTACGATATTAAAAATATTATATATTTTAAATAAATAATCAATATATATATATATATATTCAAAAAAATATATATATCCGAGATCTTGAAAAATATTTTACTATTTTTATAAAGAGTTAGATACAAGATTTTTTTTTTAAAGTTCGTGTACTGACCACAAAACCCGAAGTCATTAAGCGGTGCATATTATAGTTGGTGTTTTCAAAATTGTAGTTCTTTGTGGGTTATCCCAAATTTTGTTTATTCCACTGTAAAATGGGTTAGCCCGCCACGAGTTGACGGGTTAGGATTCCAATTTTAAAATGCCCACAAAAGTGGGTTTCGCAAGTCAAAATATTAGTTTTTAGTTTTAAAGATAGATGGTATACTCAATTTACTAAATAATATGAATTTTTTATTTGAAAGTTATCTATAGTTTGTTATATTTTTATTTGAGTATATATCAAATCTAAATTTTAATAAATATTTTACTATTTTTATGAATAGTTAGACACAAGTTTTTTTTGTTTAATAGTTTGTGGATCGACCATAAAATTCACAGTCATTAAACAGTGTATATTAGAGTTGATGTTTTTAAGATTATAAGTTTTTGCGGGTTAATTCATTTAATATTTTAGTCTACTATAAAACGGGTTAAGTAAACATGCTAGTCCGGTTTGATAACTCTATATACAATCATTAGTTATACATAATATAAATTCAGAAAAATCTAAAAGCAATTTTTTTTACATTTTAAAACAAGTTTTTAATAAAAAAATTTAACTCGTGCTATGGCATGGATTAAATCCTAGTGTAATATAATATGTTTGTCTTAATATATTATTTATGTATCCATGGTATCTATCTAGGATCTTTGCCATTGCATAATTCCTCACTATGTAAATATCTGTGAATTCGTTTAGATTGCAGAGAACATAGTAAATCATAACTTTTGCAAATGGCAATGTTGCTTCATATTATATAATTCACACATGATACTTCAAATCTTTTATAACTATCTCACTCATTAATAAACCAATCTTATAACTATACCTATACTTAATCTTACCTTAATAATATCTCAGTCACTCTCACTAATAATCTAATCTTGTCGTTTCCATGATCCATTTTATGTCGAAAATTGGTTGCACCCCACCAATCCCCTTTGTCTTGGTTGTTATTATTACTACTTCATTTCATTTTCTATTTTGGGCTTCTAGTAGTTCTGAAAAGCCCATCCTAAAAGCCCAACTCCTTCAATGCGTCTCTCATCTGCTGTGATGATTATTCATTCATTTAGGGTTTTTTTTTTCTCCGATCAGATCCACCAGTTGCGAGGAGAAAGGTAACATTGAAATTCTCAACACCTTCCTTATCCGGCTAATCTCTCCTCCGACGCGATGTCTCTCCGCCGATCTATGCTCGGTCTCCACCGCCAAACCCACAAACTGTCTCTCTCAAAGTCTTTACCTTTCTTGATGAGTAATGTCTCCTCCCCTTCGGCATCCACCGCCAGCGCCGCCGCCGTGAGAAACCCACTTGGAAGAGACCTCTCCTCGATCTCCTTTGCCCTTACCCAGAAACTGAAACCGGACTCCGTGAATCTCGTCAGCGATCGTTCGATTTCTTCTCTTGGGCAATCTGATCTCAACAGGGCAACGATATTGTCTCGTCTCCAATCTTCTCGAGGTTACAGTAACGCATATTCCTTACCGAAAATCCATTTACTCTATCACATAAATGAAGGAATGGAAGAAATTTTGGCTGATTATGTTCACCAAGAAATGACCAGGAATTTGATGGTGATCTCTTTGGGATTGTTCCAGTTTATCGTTATCAAAGATGTTTTCTTGTTTCTTTTCTTCTGAAGAAGAAAACATCTCTTGGATCTCAGGAACCTGATCACCTGTTAATGGAATAGTTGGCCAAAGCCCTTCCTTTTATCTTCTTCTTTTTATGAATAAGAACATCGATGCAATCGCATATTAACCTTGAAGCTTCTCTCGTGTTTTTTTCCAAGTGTGTTTACTTTCCTGTTTTCGAATGATTTCCTCATGATTGATATTAAGACTCTCTTTGTTAAGCTTTGGATTGAATAAAGATAAAGTTTTCCCAGCTCTCTTCTTTGTGATTTCATCAAATTTGTGATCTGAGTTGAGCGCGATTAATCAATTTGCATTTGTTCTTTCCTGTTGGGTACATGTTTTTTTTACTCACGATATAGCTTACTTGATTCTGAAGTTGGAGAGACTACTTTGATTGAAGCCCTTACAGAGAATTATTGGGTATTACTTAGATCAATCATGAGAAATAAGCTATCAAAAATTGAGTCTGAGGTTCCACAACTGAATAGGGCAGAGATCTGAAATAATTCGAGTAAAGTAACAGTTGTATGTTAAATAGTTTAAACACAAATCCTAAGCTTAACTCTAATTAAGGCGATAAAAGGCCCAACTCTAAAACTAACTAAAGGCCCATAGGAATAGCGTTTTCATTAAGGCGATCGGTTCAGTGACTTCAATTTTTGTTTAAACGGTGATATAATTACGATTGCACCCCCCCCAAATCTCTGGCTTGGTTTCCACTCCAAGTTAAAAAAAATATCTACCGTCATTACATATATGGTAAGAATAAAGGTAACTGCCGTATACCTTTGACCAAAGTAAACTTTCTTATACGCGGTCGTCTACACATTCGAGGTGGAGACACGTGTCATTCTTGCTCTTTCCCTTTTCGAAAAACCTCTCTCTCTCTCTCGACCTTTGACCCTTGTTTCCCGAGCTGCGAATGCTTTGTACGCCATTGGTTTAACCCCCAAGTCTCAGATTTTGCTATAATTGGTTCCTCCTTAAAGCTCCACGTCTTGTCCCCATTCGCTCTTTGGTTCTTTCCTTCTGGTAAGAATCCGCTCTCTTTTATGGTACGTCATCAATTTCTTCTTCTGGATTTTGATTTGTTCGTAGAAGATTGTTCTGCGAATTCACCTATAGCGATCGATCCCTGATCTGCTTTTTTTTTCTTTGTTCTCTCTCTAGGGCTTGTTGTTGTTGTTTCTGAAAGGAGAAGCTATGGATTTGGGATTTTAGGGATTATCGCGGTTTGGTGTATATAGCGAGGGATTTTGTGTGAAGAAATCCTGTTTTTTTTTGTTTTCCCGTGTAAAAGTTGGTTAGATTCTCGAATCCTTCAGTGAAAGATGTCATCAGCTGGTGTTACGCTAAGTCCGGTTCGTAGCGAGGCGTTTAATATGCCCCTGGTTCGTGCGAATTCTTGTGCGGATTCTTACCCAGACGACACCATATTGATTTACCTTACACTCCCCGGAACGTTGATACCAATGCAAGTGCTCGAGTCTGATTCTATTGAATCTGTTAAGCTCCGGATTCAGTCTTATCGTGGCTTTGTAGTGAGGAATCAGAAACTCGTTTTCGGGGGACGAGAACTAGCTAGGAGCAATTCCAACATGCGTGATTACGGTGTCAGTGAAGGCAACATTCTTCATTTGGTTCTCAAGCTCTCTGATCTCCAGGTCCTTGATGTTAAGACCACCTCTGGGAAACACTGCCGGTTTCATGTGGAGAGAGGGAGAAACATTGGGTATGTCAAAAAACAGATTTCGAAAAAGCGTGGAGACTTTGTTGATCCTGATGACCAGGAGATACTTTACGAAGGTCAGAAGTTGGAGGACCAGAGTCTTATTAATGACATCTGCAGAAATGATGACTCCGTTTTGCATCTGCTTGTGCGGAGATCTGCTAAAGTTCGAGCTAAGCCTGTGGAGAAGAACTTTGAATTGTCTATTGTTTCCCCACAAGCAAATGGTTGTGAAGCAGATAGCATTGTGCCACCAAGGAAGCTTTCTGATCACCTCTTTTTGCAGCCGCTCATCATTAATTCCAACGCAAAATTACCTCTGCTGGTTAAAGATATGATTCACTCTGCTTCTGATGGACTTAGAAGCGGGAATCCTCCAGTCAGGTCAAGAGAGGGCACGGGTGGAGCTTATTTCATGCAGGGTTCGTCGGGCAATAAATTTGTTGGTGTGTTTAAGCCAATCGATGAGGAACCAATGGCTGAAAACAATCCACAGGGTTTACCACTTTCGCCAAACGGCGAAGGTTTGAAGAAAGGAACAAAGGTCGGAGAAGGTGCGTTAAGGGAAGTTGCTGCTTACATATTGGATCATCCCAAAATTGGACGCCGATCTATTTTTGGTGAAGAGAGAGGTTTCGCTGGTGTGCCTCCCACAACTATGATTGAATGTCTGCATCCCGGTTTTAACCATCCCAAAGGAATCAAAAGCAAGATTGGTTCACTTCAGATGTTTACCGAGAACGATGGCAGCTGTGAAGATATGGGTCCAGCTTCATTTCCAGTAGAGGAAGTTCACAAAATTTCTGTGCTGGATATTAGACTGGCAAACGCAGATAGGCATGGTGGAAACATTTTAATGAGCAAGGACGAAAACGGAAAGATTGTTTTGGTTCCAATTGATCATGGATATTGCTTGCCAGAAAGCGTAAGTTCTCTGTTTTCATCTTAGATTTTTTTTTTCCTTTTTGTTATTACGACATTGCATTGAATCTGATTTTGTGTGTTTCGTGCAACAGTTTGAGGATTGCACGTTCGAGTGGCTTTACTGGCCACAAGCCCGGAAACCATACTCTACGGAAACACTGGACTACGTAAGATCACTTGATGCCGAGGAAGATATCGATCTCTTGAAGTTCCATGGATGGAAAATACCATTGGAAACAGCTCGAACACTGAGAATCTCAACGATGCTTCTGAAGAAAGGAGTAGAAAGAGGATTGACAGCATTTGAGATTGGAAACATAATGTGCAGAGAAACTCTGAGCAAGAAATCTCTAGTGGAGGAGATGGTAGAGGAAGCACAAGAAGCGGTGCTTCCCGGGACGAGCGAGGCTGCATTCCTTGAAGCTTTATCTGATGTGATGGATTACCATCTTAATGAGGTGGTTCGCTCTCAGGAACACTAGAATTGGTTCCTGTGTGAATCGATCTCTTAACTTGAAAATCTGGTAAATACTCTTGGTTTAAACCTGTTGGCTTTTGTTTTTTCAACTCTTTTATATTGCTGTCATTCTTTGGACATGTCCAAGTTGTTTGTTAATTTCACCGTGACATATTTCCTGGTAATGACAATTTCAGTGGTTTACAATAGCTATTTGACAATGTTTGTCAGCTTGGTCGTCTCTAATTAACCTATGCTTCTTTTGGTTGTATACGTTGTTTAATTTGAGATGAGTATGAGCACAGCTTATTAAAGCTTTGTTTTTCAGTTATCGGACTCAGGTTCATTCCACTAGCCGATTACTTAGACATCTTATAAAAATCTAATCTAAAATCGTAGACATTTATAGCAATCATAAGATCAAACACTCTTTTAAGACGAATTGGTCCAATTAGATAGATACATACATACATCTTCTTATCTCTATCTATTAAACGTGAATGCTTTCAAATCCACTGATACGTGTGATGTGGTGCGAGGACACGTTGAGTCGTCGTATCATAGTAGCTAATTTGTTGATAAAGTAAGAGAGAAAGAGAAGACACGAGTGATTTGGAGTAAAGAAGCCTAAGGAGGAAGAAGGAGAAGCTGAGAAAACAAGACAAAAAGAAGAAAGAAAGGGAACTGTGTACAGAGAGAAAGAAGAGGGAGAGAGGATAACGGTGAAGGGTACAAGTGGAGATTTCTCTGGTGGCGGTGTCGTTGAGCATGTAATAAAAAATGGAGGTGCGGGGAATCGAACCCCGTGCCTCTCGCATGCGAAGCGAGCGCTCTACCATATGAGCTACACCCCCTTGATGCCAACTTTGTTTTGTTTTTTGTTTTAATAATATTTTAAGATTGAATTAGAAACCATAATCGTAGGCATTATGACTTCAAGGTAACCAACTCTTGATATTAACTTGTAATAACAAGTCTTCGTGTCCCTCCCTTAGTACCAAAACCACAATATGACTTTCTCAAAACAATTCTTCCTTTTCCTCTTCTTCCTCTTCCCTCTCCTACACGCTTCGCACCCAAAAGAATGTTCTTCTTCCTCATGTGGTCACGATGATGTCCATGTCCGTTTCCCTTTCTGGCTACTCTCGAAACAGCCTGAATTCTGTGGGCACGCAGGATTCGATCTCCACTGCACAATTAGTCATAACACAGCTCTCAAGCTTCCTAAGTCCGGAGAATTTCATGTCCGAGAGATCGACTATACAAGCCAGCAGATTCGTCTCTATGACCCTGATGATTGCTTGGCAAGAAAACTTCTGACCTTTGACGTTTCGGGATCTCCGTTCTCTACTCTCTACCTTGTCAAATACACGTTCTTGAGCTGTCCTAATGAGGTTGCTAAGTCGTCCGGGTTTGACTCCATCCCATTTCTAGGAAATTCTACGTCCTCGTTCTTGGCTACAACTAGTTTTGATCTAGCGAAATCTATGCTGCCTTCTTGTCAGATTGTCAAGACCTTAGCTGTTCCGGTTTCTCGGCCGGTTGTTGCCGATAAATCAAGATTCTCGACTAATATCAACGATCAGGACCTTTGGCTGAAATGGGATTCTCCAAGCTGTAGCGACTGTGAGAGGGATCATTTGAGATGTGGATTCATAAGCAATGCTTCCCTTGAAGTCAAATGCTTCCCTTTTGAAAAATCCGGTAAAAAATTCATTCTCTTGTTAGAATTTCCATTAATTTGTAATGAACGAAGAATAAGTTGTCTTTGTCGAAAATTTCAAATCGAAGGAATCGTTGATTTTTGGGGGTTTTTTCAAATAATTATCCACTCATTAAACAACTAGGAAAAAAATATACATATAGTAGGCATTACATTTGACATTGAGCCATTGACTATTGATCAATTAATTGTTTAATTACACTTTTCAGAAGATCAAATCCAATCTTATGACATCACACGCGAGAATGCCGTACATAAAAGTTTAGTTAAATTTGACCTTTGAAAACGTATTTTGGCAGGCCATAACAACACGGGATTACAAGTGCTTAAAATTATAAGCCTGGCCATATTCGGACCGGTCACAATCTTCGCTATTTGTATTGCTATCGGGAATTCACTTCCGGGAGACGACGAAACGTGGCTATCGCGGCAGCTCAGCCTCACGGGGTACTAGTCACGACGGGTCTTGACGAGTCTACAATAGAATCATACAAGAAAATTGAGTTAGGAGAGAGTAGAAGATTACCGGGAATTAATGATGATATTGTTTGTCCCATATGTTTATCGGAGTATGCGAGCAAAGAGACCGTGCGGTGCATACCTGAATGTGATCATTGCTTCCACATTGGATGTATAGATGCGTGGCTTAAGATTCATGGTTCGTGTCCTCTTTGTCGAAATTCGCCTTCTCCGGCGCGTGAAGCTGTCTGAAATGTTAAGAATCTATAAACATAAACCTTGTAGAAAAAGAAAAAAAATTAAAATTGAGTTGATGGAGTTGTATATTAAAAGGTTGTAATGAATATCCATATTTAATTCGTTTTGAATCCGAAAACTTTACTTGTCGCCAAAAAAATCAAATAAATAAGAATTAAACAAAAATCCGGATTCAAGACTATATATTAACGGTTTACATAAAAACTGGCTCTTGAAACATTATTTGGCAGATCATTTAAGTAGTGGAGTACGAATAATAACCTTGTCCATAATCGGAGCAGTCGCTGGGTTTGCTAGTTGCTACTTCCATCGGTATCCGCATTTATAGCTCTCAGAGGCTCGTTTCCTTGAGAGAGATAAGAGCATCTGCGATGGGTATGATGCTAGGCCTGGGTAAAATAACCGGAACCGAAATACCGGAACCGGAACCGAACTGAAATATCCGAACTGGAACCGAACCGAAATTGTCAAAATACCCAATGGATCCTACACATTAATACCCATGTGTATCGGATAGAACCGGAACCGAACCAAAAATATTTTGGGTATCCGAAGACCTGAAATATAATTATATATCCAAAAATATTAAATATATATCAGGTTTTTGGGTATATTGTTTTTAGTTTTTGTTTTTTTCGGGTATTCGGATATAATTTCGGGTTTTCGGATATATTTTTGGTATTTCGGGTATATGTTCCTTAAAACTTTTTCGGGGTTTCGGGTAAAATTTCGGGTTTTCGGATTTCGGGTATATTTTAGACATTTCGGGTAAAAAATACCCGGAACCGAACCGGAACCGATTAAGATCCGAATGGTTCCGGTATATTTCGGTTCCTAAACATTTATACCCGAAATACCCGGAACCGAACCGGAACCGAAATCATTTCGGTACCTATATGGATCCTAAACCTCTCTACCCGAAATACCCGGAACCGAACCGGAACCGAAAATGCCCAGGCCTAGGTATTCATTGAGACACCCATTATTAAAAAAAGAAAAAAATAAAAAAAGAAGAAAAAGAGTGTAGAAAGTATCTCAAATAAGACACTCTCCTATGGCCGTCTCACCAATCTTTCACATGTGTCATTTTTTGATTTGTTCAATTTTGTTTTTTGTTTTTTAATTTAAAATTTAATAATAAAATTAAATTTTATTAAATTATTAATATTATTTGGTTGAGACACCAGTATCTTGAGCAGTCTACAATAGACTCATACAAGAAAATGGAGTTGAAAGAAAGTACAAGGCTTCCGGGAACTAATTGTATTATATGTCCGATTTGTGTTATCAGAATATGCGAGCAAAGAGACTGTACGGTTCATGCCGGAATGTGACCATTGCTTCCACGTGGAATGTATTGATGTGTGGCTCATGCCCTCTTTGTCGGAACTCGGGCGTGCGGAAGAGGAATCATGGGGAATGAGTGGAACTACTCATGTTTTTGTTCTCGACTTTGATCATCTATTAACTTGAAGTTGCAAAGTTATTGTGGATACACTACTAAAGACATTACACAACTACAAACAAATTTTGCAAGAACGCCTTTTTATGGAATCTCCATCTCCATCTCTATGTCATTTCTCTAGTTGATCATAACAAAATAATTTGCTGTGCAATGAAAGTGACTTTAAGAACAAAAGAAACCAATTACTTACTATTATTGAACCACGAATTTATAAAATGGAATTTCGTAAAAATAAGATAAAAAATCGTAAAAAATCAAAGTTTGATATTTTGATTTTGTTTTGGAAGAAAAGATACAAGACAATGGCGAGACTCAGATATTACGTAGACAATGGCGTAGACTCAGATTAGCAGTTAACAACCTTAATCAATGATCAAACATCTTCACCTTCGTCAATCGTCCATCCCATCTGACGTTGATGATGAGAACTGCTCGGATCCTCCACCGCAGCAGCATCCACCGGTAAATCGGACGGCGATGCCAGGGTTGTCAGAGAAGAGGACGAAGAAAGCGATTGGAGATTAGAAGAAGACGATGACGCAGGAAAATTCATTGCCATGATGTTGCCTTCGCTCCAAGATCTTCGGATCGGGAACGAGATGATCTCTGAGCTCCCGTGGCGCCGGCAGGACGTCCGCCGCTGATTTTGACTTTTCCCAGCGCCGCGAGATCCGTCGTGAAGCGCGCATCCGCAGTTTTTGTGGTAAGGACGCCGCTCGATGGCGGAATCGAGACCGGAGATACAGCCTTCGAAGATGCAGCGGAATATTCCGTCGGCGGCCATCGTTGGCTGATCTCGACTTCGAGATCCGGTGGAGAAAAAGGATCTGAATCTTTCGCGAAACTCGATTTTAACTATTTATGTCAAATTTGTGTAAATTAGTTTCAGGTATAGGCTCAATCAATGGGCCCAATAAAAACATCGAAACGACGTCGCTGGTATAATATCGCGTTTAAAACGATCACGTTTAGGTTCTCAATTTCAATTTCATTAATCGACGGCGTAAGTTTGCCAGCATGGCACTAACAAAACGGCGCCATTTTAGGTTCGTTTTCATCAAACGACCTCGTATGTTTGGCAACCTGGCGTAAGCAATCTTCAAAAAATCGCGAGACGCTAGTCGGCCGGTCGGGTTCCGCTTAACGTCTAACCCAAAAATCAGTGATTAATCAATGATTAATTAGTGATTAATTTTTGATATTATTTTATTTTATTTATATTTAAAATTAATATATAATATTAAATATGTATTATTACGTGGAAAAATATGTATTAATAATACTAATATATTGTATTTTAATATTATTTTATTTAATTTATATTGAAAATTCAATATAATTATAAAATTGAAATGGATCCAAATCCAACAAAAACTCAATATTTAAAATCATATATTAAATTTTTAATATAAATTAAATAAAATAATCAGTGATTAATCGTCGATTTTTTTAAAAAACGTTGACTTTTGTTAAAAAGCGGTTGACCGCCGAATTATCCACACATACACTAATCAGAATGGTGAATCTCTGACTTGCGATTAGGCGGCCGCCTAGACGGCTAGACAGCTGCTTTTTAGAACATTGGGCGTAAGTTAAACAACACCATTACAGTCTCCATGAGCTATGGCTTTGAAACGACATGACAATTTTTTTTTTAAACAATACTAAATTTTTAAAATTTTTTTTTTAAAAAGTGTCACTTAACACATATTAAAAAATTTAAAATTTTACTAATATACCCATAATTTAAAATAATTTAAATATAAAAATGATTAGATTTAGGTAAATGACAATTTAGAGAATTAATTGAAAAAATTATATTGAAAATGTAAAACGACAATATTTTTGAAACAAAAAAATGAACTCTAAAACGACACTCTTGGAGTATTGAACTTGGACTTATACTTCTCTTAATAGCTGTTAGGTCTTTGGATAAAACGACAACATCAAATTTTGCTGCATATAATGCCGATTTGAAATACAATTAGTCGTTGGATTTAACGAGATTAAAAATGAACTAAAAACAAATGTACATTCGACTAGAGTTTCATGTTTTCAATGGCGTAGAGAATCGAACGAAGATTTAAATTCATGAAGGTCTATCAATGTTTGATCCCAGTGATTATGGCGTCTTTTTGATTTCTCGCTTCATCCGCTTTTTTTTCCGTTATAGACTTTAAATCAGCTCACTGTTTCTATGAGATTTATGATTAATATAAATTTTAATTACACGGGTTTTCGCCTCTCCTTAATTGCAGAATTAGGGATCACTTGTTCTTAGGATAGGAATATGAAATCGTATTCTCTGAATATTTTTACCCTTTTGTTATTGTAGCAAAATTCTTGTTCACTAGTGAATTTTTTTTGTTATCTGATTGATTTTCTTTTCTTTGTTTACATATCCTAGAAAATCGATTTTCCCTTACTTCTCTCACTTTCCTCTCTCTCTGAATATAATAAATTTCTCAATTTAATTTTTATTCTTTAATACCTCATGTAATAACTAATGCTTTATATTATGACTATGTAAGCTCCTAATCTATTTTAATCAGAAGTTAAAAAAAAAAAAATTTCTTACTTCCATCCGTCAAAATTTTCGCTGTTAATTTTCATTGTTTAGATGTTTTCTATTTAGAGTTTTGGTATGAAGGTAAGTTGATGAAAAATAAATTGAGATCAATGCTATAAACAATAAAAGAATAAATAAATGACAAAAAAAAACAATAATGTTTTTCTATAGGTGTCATTAATTAATTCAAAACCTTAATTTCCCGAGAATACTTATCCGTTCTTCAGTATCGGCTATAGTTTCAAGTAAAACAACCTAACATAAAAGAATTTTTCACTTCTTATTCTTTCGGCCCTTGAGTTGTCTCTCCAGAGTTCTGATTCTCTGATTCAGAACTGAACTCCGTGAGATTCTTCTATCTGGAACACTCGAAGATGACTCGGAGGAGGACATAGGAGGATTTTCTTGAACAACGCTTTGGTCTTTTGGCTGCAGAAAGGAAAATGGCATAGGCGAAGCCGCCGGTGATGGCTGCCTAGTAGAAGAGATGATAACATCTGGGAGATTCAAGAGCTTCCTCACATCAGGCCGTCTGATTGCTGCATTTATATATATATATATATATATATATATATAGACACAAGCAAAAGAATGTCACATCAAAACTTTTTCGAATCTTACGATTTAAGATCCTGTGGAAAGAGATAGCAATGTTTAGGGGACTTGCCTAATCCATACCCAAGAGTAAACAGGTTGGAAGTGAGCCAGTAACAGAACAATGCCTGCAGAAACCATCATTCGTTTGTGGTAAGCGGAACGTAATCTTGTTACTTCTTCAATGCTTATCAACATCAAAGAGTCAACAGAGGAATAGTAATCTTTACCTTTTCAATGCCTATCAAAACTGGAATAGAGAGAAAGGAAATGATTCTTGAGAATTTCTTCATAGTTCCAGCTACTGGATTTCCTTCCAGACCTTCCTGCATGTTGGACTACAGAAAAAAATACAAGAAGATTTGCGTTAAATATTTAAGGTCTGAAGATAACGACTACCAAAACTAATAGAGATAAAGTCGTAGAGAAGCTTCGATATTGTAGTTACAGTTACAAGTTAGAACTCTGTTTTTTTTTTAGCTCAGTCTATCAACTAATTATCTATGAATGAAATAATAAACGCGTCATTCAAACTCAGCTAAGAATATTGATGGATCTTAATCAAGCGAAAAACTTTCAACAAGTTGAAACCTCAAAAAGGAGGCAAAGTCAACAAGAAATCATATACAAATCTCCTACCTCCACCATAACCAAGAAAGTCACTGCGGTGAGAAGTGGCAAGATATATGTAGTATCTGCAGTGGTGAGATCAGTAAACCAAAGAGTTCCACCGGTTTTAAATGATGGGACTTTCTCGGCCATATTCCTGATCTGTAGATAAGAATCAGTTAACACATAGAAAATAATGATCAGTGTCAACTGTAAAAGATCAAACTATATATATATATATATCTTACCGCAAAGAAAAAGCTGATGAAGATGGGACCTTGAATAATAAGTCCTTTGAGCGGAGTAAACGGAGTTACTCCATGTCTAAGGCCATCCAGAAAACAATAGATGCATATCAGCAAAGGAGGAACTAGTAGTACGTTTAACTTGAAGAAACAATAAAACTGGACTTACTGTTTAAACAATAATTGCATCCGTCTTTGACCTTCTGCCATGGCTTCAGGATCCGTAGCCTAAAAAACATAACAACACATGAAAAAAGTCATAACCACGACACTAGAAACCTACTCAATATCAGAATAGAGGTCAAGACAAGTGGTAATTAGAAAAGCTAGGTGGAACTTAATAAACAAATTCCCAACCAAACAGAAAACTCTAGAAAGCTACTCAGTCAAGATTACAGTTCACAAAATGATAACTAGAAAAGCCTAATGGAATCACCCATTAGTACTAACTACGAAAGAATGAGTTTATCTTATGTTTTCAAGGCCTTGGAAAATGACAAACTCACAAACGGTCACACGCACACATAGAACAAGTAAGACAGCAGGAACAACTTGTACCTTTGTGCTCATATCTTGTCTTAACTCCTCCAGTTGTGGCCTCAGAACCTGCAAGAACATGATAGGTAAATCTCAAGTGGAAAATAGGCATATCATAATGTATGGAAAATACACTCGGAGAACAAAGATCTAAAACTGACATTGAGTTTGTATGTAGCCTTTAGTTGATTCAAAAGAATGGGAACTGTAACTCCACGAATGATCACAGTTGTCAAAACTATTGAAGCCCACCTGCAAAAGAAACAAAAAAAGAAGAATTTACCACGGATACATACATAACGGAACCAAGTAAAATGAGCTTAAGAAACTGTGTATATATATATATACCAGTTCAGGCCAGTAAATGAATGCACACCATCAATCAAATGCTGCAAAGCAGCAACAGGAAAAGCAGAGTCCGCAGCTGCAATAGCAACCTCGTTTATAGCAGGAACAGCTTGGCTTGTCGTCACAGCTTCAATGATTTGATCGGGAACAACTTCCGTAGCCACAAAGTCGATACCATCAACTTTATCAGACCATTCCGGTGGTGTAGAACTCATATACCGGCACGAAGACAATCTAAGACCCAACGGCCCAGAAAATGACTGATATTGCCCCTCCATAAACATAGAGCTAAGCTTGTTAGCCCTATTATTTGCAAAGACTTTACGAATCATTGTATCCGAATTTGGAGAAACGGATATAGTTTCATCTTTATCATCACCAATTAGATGACCACACGATGGATAAACTCGTCTCTGTAAGAGATTCACTCTCTTCGATATGCCACGCAAGCAAGCCATTATGAAGATCCTGCTAAAAAGGAGTTCTCATTAGAGGATCGAATAGAACATTCGAGACAAGAACCAGTCTAATAAGCTACTCATTGCAACAGAATCATATCAATGGCCACGAGAAATCATCAAATTCATGCTTTAACTTCTACAGATTAGCCATAACCTGGTCCCTTCTAACACTTCCATTTCAGAGTTTCGCAGCATTTTCTCGAGAAACCAAAAAGCGTAGGAAACTGAAAAAATACCTGACCGAGAGACACACAGAGGTTTTGAAATCACCACAGCTCGGCTGAGTCGACTCAAGTCTTAGGGCTAAGACCTGAGAAAGAGAGAGAGAGAGATCAAAGCTTCGCGTTTCTTTCTACCTGACGGCCATCGGAACCGAAAACGCACCGTTTCATCACTCGACAACACGTTTCATCTATCTAAAGCTAAAAGGCTCCACATTTTCCTAGTAATACATTGGGCTTTTGAGGCCCACTAAAGGCCATGAATAATAATAATACCTAAAAATGGCAAGTACTTTAAAAAATTGGCGGAAAGCAGAGTTTCGTAGAGTTACAAATTTGTGAAAAAATCATTTCTTTTGCGTAGTCTAGTTGAAAAAGCTCGTTACTTCCCTCATGCTTTTTCTGCTTCTAATTGGGGAAACTTAGGGTTTCTCTCTTTCTCTTTTCTCAAAATTTGGGGGAAAATCTCGCCTTAATATCTCTCTCTGTCTAGATTTTGCTTAGAAAAAATTTCATGAGAGACATAATTTTGCTTTTACTATTCGTGTAAAAATCCCAAATTTAGCTTTTACTTGTTTCTACAAAATCTAGCTCTAGAAATGGCTTGTCTTCGTAGCTTCTCAAGGAGAAATATTTCCCCAAAATGGTTTTGCAAGACCTCAAGCCCTGTTGTTCTTCATCATATCAAAGATTTACCGGATTCAAGTCTTCTGCTTCGTAGATTTCACAGGCAAGTTTTCTTTGAAGACAGAACGAAAATGTCTTTTGCTCAACCAGTAGGTTCTGGAGTATTGCTATGTAGACACATGTCTTCTTCTTCTTCTTGCAAACCAGAAGAATCGTGCATAAAGACTGATGCTTTTGGAAATGTTGTTGAGGAACTTGTCCCTGAGAGATCTGTGGAAGCAATGGCCACTAAAGTCTCTATTATAGATGAGTGTACTTCAGCAATTGAAAATCTTTCCTTCCCTGAGGACTGCGTGCAGTACGTGATTAATGGAATCCATGAGCTTACCGGCTTCAATTGGTAACGTCGATCGATTATATTGTTTGTTATTGCTTGATGATTAATTTCTTAAGGTGGTTTTTAATTACAATGATTTTTTTGAACTCTTGTATAGGTGGATGTCAATTGTTCTTACCGCTTTTCTGGTTAATGGACTCATGTCAGCAGTCTCTATGCGGATTCATAGACAAGCTTGGGAAATACAAGTTCGTTTCTTGTGTGCTTTCTCATTGAATTCTTTTGCAAGTTTGCTTTTGAAGGTCAATTCAATTCTACGTTTTTTTGTAAACTAGATTTTGGGTCGGAGCATTCAGAAGGTGAAGAGAGTGATACAGACTTGTGATCCTAAAGCTCTGGCTAAATACAAAAAATGGGAAGCAGAGTGGACGTTAAAGTGAGTAATCCTTACACAATGCCATTTGTCCTAAACAATGAATGTCTCTCAACATTGACTTGCTTTAACTATCTCTCTGTGGATCAATTATCACATCAGAGTTGAAGAAAGTTGCTTGTCTTTCCTTACACTAAGCTTTCTTCATGTTTTCATCAACATCAGCTTCATCAATGGGGTAATAAGAAAATGGAATTTTGTTTTTTATTTTTTTTTCACTCTTTCCTAATGACTCACTGTCTATTTTCGAAACAGATTAGTGCCATGGCTAAGAAGATCCCAGGATTTGAAAATGGTGGAATCTTCTGGTTCACTGATCTTTCCACTCCAGACAGCTTCTACATCTTACCTCTAGTGACAGGCTTAACTTTCTGGTTGACATTAGAGGTTTGAGAGGTTAAATATGATGTTTAATTAGAAGAGAAAAAACAGAAATTAATATGGTGTGATACATAATCCAAACTAACTTTGAAATCTCGGTTTTGATAGATCCCTCCCATAAGCCGGACAAATCTTTTAATCAGAATGAAGAAACTCCCTTTGGTTTCCATTATCTTCATCCTACTCCAAGCTACATATGGATATGAACCGGTAAAGCTATATATGCTCTTAGCTTTGATCTTTACCATTGTCTTGAATCTTCTGGCGCCTCTCAGTTTTATGTTTTTTGCAGGCTGTCTACTTTTACGTGATCCCATTTAGAATATATATATACACATTACTCCTGAGTAAGTCCCTCTCTAGATAAGCTCTTATATTTCAGAATATACAACTTCCTTAGCCACCCTCTTCTCTCTTGTTCAATCTAAAGCACTTTACTCTTTTTTTGTCCACTCAAATAGTGTTGAGATCCAAGCAGATAGTAAAGTTGAGAAGGACACTGGGTTGGCCAGATGTTCCTGTAACGGCCTCTGGGCAGCAAAGGATCATGGCGAGAGTGATAAGTCTTGTGGGCCGGGAGAATTTATTGACGTGGTGAAGAAGAAAGACAAGAAGTGAATCTTCTTTTGCTCTCTTGGCCTCTCTGCCTTTGTCTTCAAATCAAAGCTACTCGAATACTCTGTTTCATCTACAACTTATGGTAGCTCTGACTTCTGAGAGCAGACTTGACTTAGAAACAACAATCTATCTAGTTTTCCTTGTATAATTCTAATGGATTTGGTTTTATGAGGTTGTTATTGATAAATTTTTATGGTATTCGTTCTATAATTTTGTAATATTAATTCAAATCACGTGTTATTCAATGTTAAAAAAATTACATACATATTTGATTTTGCAGTGAATTAAAAACTTAAATCTAAGAAAAAATAACATATTTACAAATATTAATAAAAAAACTACATGTTATACTTTAAAATCAATATATTTTACTAAAAAACAACTAAATCTTTGATTTATAAATAAATCCATTAAAAAATATACAAACAAATAACTACATCGTAACTAGTAACAGGGGAAATGGAAAACGATGAGTCTTCACTTCTTTCATCTAGCTATGTCGTACTGAGTAATTTCCCTTCAGTTAGACACTTAGGCTTCATCCTTTGAAAACTCTGGATCGACTGGTTTGTGAGGTACAGGAGGTAACATATGTGGATAGCTGGAAAAATCTGATGTATTTTCCCATCGATTACGCAAAGCTTTGGACACAAATCTCGACACGTAGAGAATTGCTCCAAGACTGAGTTGTGCGCCTTGTGGTGTTTGTTGATTTTGTCTTTCGGCGCGTAAGATCTTACAAAGCTTCCTTTTGCAGTGTTTCCTCCATGCTGTATGTATGAAGTATGCTGCCCATGATCGCCATTTCGATGAGTAGTACCTGAAACCAAAAAAAAAACAAGGAAAATTTGAGGTCATGTAGTTTGTTGGAAGTAGTAAAAAAAAAATTCTCAACTGCTACCAAAGTTTATCAGCCTTGCCTTAACACGTGTTTGAGTCTCTTGCTTTGATAGCGATTGATATGAGAAGCTAGAAACTTGACATCATCAGGCAAGATAATGAAGCCTTCGACATCGGTAAGTGTCATTACGGTTATGTCTGATGTGGGAAGGCGAGAGCAAGATTGGGGATCAAGTATCCAAAAGAGAAGTTCTCCACATATGTCTCCTGCGTGGAGGAGCCGGTTGTACTTGCCACCTATTTCATGAGACTCGGTTGTACTATTCAGTTTGCCTTTCGTTATAATCAACATTTCCTCAACCGGGTCACCTTCTATCACTACGTAGCTGTTCGCCGAGTAGAACACAGACTTCACGCGGTCGCACAGTGCTTCTAGTAGCCAACCATCAATATCCATGATTTTGAGCAAAGGAACCTGACAAGTCAAAAAGCTACAATTATATATCTAGCTAGGTAAACCTCAGAGAACGGATCAATCAGAAAAAGGGAACTTACACGGTTTAACAGTTTCAGGTAAAGATGGCGTT
The DNA here is from genome assembly GCA_030161315.1 of Eutrema japonicum. NCBI lineage: Eukaryota > Viridiplantae > Streptophyta > Magnoliopsida > Brassicales > Brassicaceae > Eutrema > Eutrema japonicum. The sequence continues at coordinate 47,081,575 of BSQW01000010.1, read as the reverse complement.
TGGTTTCAAGTCTGAGGTCTTTTGGAAGGCTGCGAAGAAGAGCTTCCTCTTGGATGCCTCTAGTTTCTCGCCATTTGTAATCCTCGTATCTCCTAATGCGTTCTTTCAGATACTCTGGTAGCACCCGAAAGGACATCCATTTTTCTGTGTCTCTCTTTTTCTCCTCCATTTCATCTACTCTAATAGTAGTTGATTGCAAGTACTTCTGTGATCACCAAACAAAAACTTCCAAGAATCACCTTTACGAGATCAAAATCTAGTTTCTGATGAGGTGAACATTACCTGAATGTTTCCAATGAGCACAGCAAACAAGAGTAAACCAGAGACACAGATGATGTTGGCAAAAATGATCTCCCCTACAGAGTTGCTTGTAACCAGGTTTTGGCCCAAAGCACTGTAATCGTTAAAAAGCGCGGGTTAAGCTATGATCTTCAGACAAGAAGGACTTCTCTTTGCGGTAAGAGGTACTAACCTAAGGTTTCGGAGACCCCACCAAAAGCAGTAGAAGAACTTCCATGGAAAATCCCTCGACTCTACCACCCGAGACTTCAATGCATCAATGTACATACCAAAGTTGAAGACTGTAGAGTTTGTGATTTGGCCAGGGTCAATTAATGGGCATGAAGTGTTCAGAAAAATACTGTTGTCTGTGCCACCTCGTGCACAGTAGAGATTCGTGAGAATACATCCAGGTGTCTCAGAACACGCCTCACGCCAGCATCTGTCTTTTTTTTCTATCGCACTCAAGTACCAGAAAGCCCCGATCACCTGGCCATCAATCTTCATAGCTCTAACAATGGTCGTTGTGTTTTAACGTACAAAATTTAACCAACGGGAGCGAGAGCAAAGACTTACATGACTCGGAAGCATGTAGAGGAAAAGGTTTATAGTAGCTCCAACCCACTTCGTTTCGGCTACTGTACCAGAAGCTCTTGTCACTTCTTTGAAAATTGGATAGATACGGATGCTTCTCGGTATATATTGACAGAACATAACCCATCTCAGTGTCTCCTTTGTCACCAGTGAGGTAGTTTGTTGCTGTCTTGGAATGAGATCGAGAACAACAACCTGCAAGATTTTAAATTGCACATCTCTAATCATTAATCTGACTTTCTTCAATTTTCTATAGTAATGTCACAAAGGAAGAGAACACACACCTGAGGAATGGGGAGAATAGAAAGAATGTCTACAATGAAGTAAAAGAAGTTACGTCTTTTCCTTTTAGCCTTAGAGTGCACAACAATCTCGCCTCTCAAAGAGACTTGAGAACGAGGAGCAATGACCACGGTTATAAAATGAAAAATGATGTGAATCACATAGAATGTGTCAATAAAGGTACGCAAAACACAAACTGCTGTTCCAAGCTTTTTGTCCAAAGTAGAGCAGAATCTATGAGTATCAATCACAGGGATAAATAAAAACAGAGGATCAATAGCCAAAGCAACAACGCAAACGAACAACACAGTCTTCCTCCAGTATTCAAGGGTTAAGCGTCGTCTAACATTGTTTATGTTGGAACTAATTTTTTGTCAAAGCCTGAGGGTTTGATAAAATTGTGTTAGTGTGAAAAGAAACGAGTTAAGCTCTTTCTAATGAAATGTTTTCATTAACCGAGAAATGTTTTCTCGTGTATATATGTTGGAATGGTTGTGTCTTAAATGAACAACATGAGAGAAGAAAAGCCATACGTGCGACGTTCGCATCTTGGGCCTTGATTGGGCCCGTGGACTTTTTGAGGTATCGATCGATACCCCTTGGTATCGATCGATACCCAGCGGGCCGACTTAAAAATCGCAGCCGCCTAGGTTATTCTAGAAATATTCATTTTCTGTCATGGAAAAACCCTAGCCTCTATCCTATATATACAACACGATTTTCACCTAAAAAATCATCCTCTGATACACAAAAAACACTTACTAAAAGTTCTAGCAATCGTTTCTTCAATTCCCTACTGCTTAGAGTAAGTTTTAAATTCGAGAGTATCGTAGAATAATGGTCGATAGATATGAATCATGGTGTTGATGATTCAGTTAAACTTTGGTTGTATCCTGGGACTCATGGATCTATAAAACCCCGTCACACTACGGGAGATTCTTAGAGTTAAGGAAAGAGATTTATCTCGCCTCCTCAGATCTTGTATTGCTTTATCGTTTATAAATCGTCTGTTCCTTAAACTGTTTATTTACATATTATTGTGATTAAGTCTTTCCTGTATGTAGTGTAAATTTTGGTCCTACAATCTTAACTCTAAGAAGATCCAATTTCTGTTTTATTACTTCAATTGGATCTTTAATCACGAGTAAATAAACGTTTTCAAACGGTGTTTAAAACGATTCTTCTACTGCTGATGATACTCAAACGTTGTCAAAAAGCTTTTAGCAAATTGAAACGTGTAGTAGAGGCAATCTTCATCTCTCTCTATTTTTTCAAGAAGATGTTCTTCTGCTAGTGATACTCAAACGTTAATCAAACAGCTGTTTAGCAACTTGAAACGTGTAGTAGAAGCAGATCTGCTTAAACATCTTCTAAAAAACCGTCTTTAATTGCGATTAAAGAACGGTATAATCAACGAACACACATCTGTTCTTGATAGGTTCGATTCAGATCGAGGCCTTGTGAGTATCGATCGACACCCTATGGTATCGGTCGATATTGGACTAAATTGTATCGGTCGACACTTAAGTGTATCGATCGATACCATGCAAACAGTGTATCGGTTGGCACCTCAGTGTATCGATCGATACTTTGCATCGACCAAGTTGGTCTATGTCGATCGATACTGTGTATAAGACACAGGTATCGATCGACACTGGTGCTATGATCGATCCTGTGAAATTCACTTGCATCGGTCGACACCCAGGGTATATCGATCGACACTGAGCGTGTATCGATCGATACAAGATTGCTTCGAATGACACAGTATGTGCATCGAGCATCAATCGGAACCCAGGGTGTATCGATCGACACTCAATGTGTATCGATCGACACCAAGATGCTTTGATTAACACAGTATGTGCATCGAGCATCGATCGACACCTACGGTGCATCGATCGACACCATACGGGTGCATCAATAGACATTGAATGTGTATCGATCGATATCAAGGAGTATGGATCGACACCAATGCGATTTAGTTCGATATTAGAATTGCGATTCTTAAAGTTTATATATCGACACTTATTGAAAGTTGTTTCTTTTGTCTTAACAGAATGACAATTGATGTGGAAAACAACTCTGGATTGGTGGAGAAAACCAGTGAAAAGGTTGAATTGACTGCGAGTCAGATCGAGACGGTCAAAGTTCCATCTGGGAACCATGTCGCTCCTCCAACCAAGTTTGATGGGACAGCATTCAAGATGTGGAAAAGGAAGATGTTCTTCTATCTGACAACATTGAATCTGCAGAAATACACCAGTGAGGTGAAACCTGTTCTCCCAGAAAATAACACTGATCCACGTGCGCTTGCGAGTGTCCACGCCTGGGAACATGCTGACTTCTTGTGCAAGGGCTACATTCAGAATAGTCTTTCGGACTCTCTGTTTGGGGTGTACGAAAATGCTGAGACATCTAAGGATCTGTGAGATTCCTTAGACAAGAAGTACCGCATTGAAGATTCTGGTACTCAGAAATTCACTGTGGCGAAGTTCGAGCAGTACAAGATGGTGGATTCAAGACCACTAATGGAACAAGTCGATGAGGTGCAGAGGCTCCTACATGATATCTTTGCTGAGGGAATGCGGCTGTGTGAAACCTATCAAGGTTGCTGCATCATTGAGAAGCTACCTCCTGGTTGGACGGACTTCAAGAACTACCTCAGGCTGAAGAAAAAGAAGATGAGCCTTGAAGATCTGATTGTTAAGCTCCGCGTAGAGTCTACGAATCGGGAACAACAGATCAATGTAGGTGTGAAAATTCGCGAACACAATGCGAACATGGTTGAACACCAAAACCCCAATCAAGGCAAGTGGCAGAACAAAGGTCGCCTAAACAAAGGCAAAGGGAAGATGCCACCAAAGAACTTCCAAAAGTTCAAGAACAAGAGTGGTCAGAATGGTCAGACTTCTCAAAGGTTCTTAGGACTGTGTAACTTCTGTGGGAAGCAAGGACACAAATCCGTCGATTGTCGTAGCAAGAAGGCTCAAGCCAACTTGACAGAAGCTGACATGTGTGCTATGGTCACTGAGGCCAATGTTGCTGAAAGCCATCCAAAGACTTGGTGGTTCGATACTGGTGCAACCAGACACATTTGTATGGATCGAGAGATGTTCTCCACATACACAAAGACCAAGAATGGTGAAAAACTCTTAATGGGTAATTCAGCCTCGTCGACAATTGATGGTCACGGGAAGGTTGTTCTGAAGCTCACCTCTGGACAGGAACTGGTACTCACGAACGTCGTCCATGTACCAGATATGCGCAAGAATCTGATCTCTGGATCGCTCATAAGTAAGCATGGATTCTCTGTGAAGCTGGAAGGTGATAAGCTGATCCTAACGAAGAATGGGATGTATTTGGGTAAGGGTTTTGTTTGTGATAATCTTTTTAAGATGTCTGTTGAGGCAGTAATCCGAAAGGATAATGTAACCGAGGCTTCCACCTCGAAGAACCCTAAGATTAATGATAAGAAACCAATTGCTTATCTCGCTGAGTCTTTTAATATTTGGCATGAACGATTAGGACATGTTAATTTCAAGTCTATAAGTAGATTAATGAACATGAACATGATTCCTAAATGCAAATTAAGCAAAGACAAATGTGAGGTTTGTGTCCAAGCCAAACTCACTAAAACGCCATCACCCAGCGTTCAAAGAACAACAGAACCTCTAGGTTTAATTCACACAGATTTATGTGATTTGAAATATATTCAAACCAGAGGAGGCAAGAAATATTTCGTGACTTTCATAGATGATTGCACGAGATATTGTTACATCTTTCTACTGCGAAGTAAAGATGAAGCCTTGGACAAATTTAAAGAATACAAGCTGGAAGTTGAAAACCAACTCGGCAAGACCATAAAAAAGGTCAGAAGTGATAGGGGTGGTGAATATAGTGAACCATTTGATGCATTCTGTAGAGCACATGACATTATCCATCAAACAACTGCTCCCTACTCTCCGGAATCCAATGGAGTTGCTGAAAGAAAAAACAGAACTCTCAAGGAAATGATGAATGCAATGTTGCAGGAATCTGGGTTAGCCCAGAACATGTGGGGGGAAGCTCTGCTTACCTCGAATTATATCCTGAACAAAATTCCACACAAAGTCACAGGAAAAACTCCTTATGAACTTTGGAAAGGTTATGTACCTTCGTATGTATACCTGAAAGTGTGGGGGTGCCTGGCAAAAGTTGCAGTACCACTTCCAAAAAAGGTCACCATCGGACCTAAAACGGTAGATTGCATTTTCATCGGATACGCGCACAATAGTAGTGCCTATCGATTTTTGGTACATAAATCAGATATACCAGACATTCATGTAAACACAATAATGGAGTCAAGGAATGCATACTTCTTCGAAAATGTGTTTCCATGTAAGGATAGAGGAAATCCTAAACGAACTCGTCACGAACGAGATGCTAGCAATGAGGCAAGCACTTCAGGCACTTCTACAGAAGTAGAAGAAGCTGAACCGAGACGAAGCAAGAGAGCTCGTAAGGAGAAGACATTTGGCTCTGAGTTCATAATGGCATTCCTAGCGGAAAGTGGTCCAAGAACTTTCATGGAAGCGATGTCTACACCTGATGCACCTTTCTGGAGGGAGGCATCTAACAGTGAAATCAACTCAATTATGCAAAATCATACTTATGAGTTGGTAGACCTACCTCAAGGTTGTAAACCTCTGGGCTGTAAATGGGTCTTCACCACTAAGCTAAAAGTCGATGGCTCTATAGACAAATATAAGGCCAGGCTTGTGGTACAAGGATTTCGTCAAAAGGAAGGATTGGACTTCTTTGACACTTATTCTCCAGTGACGAGAATTACTTCGATTCGCATGTTGATTGGAATCGCAGCTTTAAGAAACCTTGAAATACATCAGATGGATGTTAAGACTGCTTTTCTAAACGGAGATTTAGAGGAAGAGATCTATATGAATCAACCTGAGGGTTATGTTGCTCCCGGACAAGAGAAGAAAGTCTGTAGACTTGTCAAATCGCTATATGGACTCAAGCAAGCTCCGAAGCAATGGCATGAAAAATTCGACAGTGTAATGATGTCAAATGGCTTTCACATCAATGAGTGTGATAAGTGCATCTATATCAAAAGAACTTCACAAGGTTATGTGTTGTTGTGTTTGTACGTAGATGACATGCTAATCATGGGAAGCAACAAAGATATAATCATTCAAACAAAGAACATGCTAAGTGGAAAGTTTGATATGAAAGACATGGGATTAGCTGATGTAATTCTAGGGATTAAGATTATTCGAAATTCAAAAGGAATAATTATGTCTCAAGATCATTACGCTACAAAAATCCTAGAAAGGTTTAAGATCTACTCCAATGGGACTGCAAAAACTCCACTTGATCCTCATCTTCACTTGACAAAGAATTCAGGTGAAGCAGTGTTACAAGTGGAGTATGCAAGAGTCATCGGGAGTCTAATGTACTTAACGAATTGTACTAGACCCGATTTAGCACACTCGGTAAACGTACTAAGTCGTTACACGAGCAATCCAGGTCATACCCATTGGAGAGCCATAACTAGGGTATTAAATTATCTAAGATACACCAAAAGTTATGGGCTGCACTTTGGTAAAGAACCAGCAGTGCTGGAAGGGTACAGTGATGCCAATTGGATTTCAGATTCAAGAAACTCCAAATCCACGAGTGGATATGTCTTTACTCTTGCTGGTGCAGCAATATCCTGGAAATCTTCCAAACAAACACTCCTGGCCAGATCAACCATGGAGTCAGAGTTTGTAGCTTTAGACAAAGCTGCTGAGGAAGCAGAATGGCTTCGAAACTTTTTGGAAGATATCCCAATGTGGGAGAAACCAGTGCCAGCATTACGTGTACACTGTGATAGTCAGTCGGCTATCTCTCGGGCACTGAGTAATCTATATAATGGCAAGTCTCGTCATATAAGAAGACGACATAAGACCATTAGACAATTGATCTCAACTGGTGTAATAACGATAGATTACATCAAGTCGGCTGATAACCTAGCGGATCCGTTTACCAAAGGTTTGCCGCGAGATCAAATTGTAAAATCATCAAAAGGAATGGGTTTAAAGCCTATAGAAAAAGATGATGTTTGACAGATACCCCACCTATGTGACTGGAGATCCCAAGATCTAGGTTCAAAGGGAAACAAAATTAAACTGATTCGAATTGAGCACTGTGAGACTATGTCTCTGCCCAGTTCCTAGGATGATATAACAGTGCTACCTGTGGATAGTAAGGATAAGCGTTGGCTTTTAATGATTGCATAGCTATGTAGATAGTGGAGTGTGACAGGACACTTCTGAAAAACAAGCTAATAAAAGATCACCTAGTGAAGTGTGAAATGGGGCCGTTTCTAGGAGAATGAAAGAGAAGGCTATATTCTCCAAATTCACTCACGAATACCAGGAATGTTCAAGGCCAAAATGAACACAATAGAGAACAAAGTTCTACGAGAAGATGTCTCTGTGCGATACCTGTTGTCTAAGTTTACATAAAAATCCGGGCGGTTCAAGACATCATGTTCACCTCCTGGCCGAGTAAACTCGACAGATATTAAAAATGTTTGGTTCAAAGCTGGAAAATGCTACCTGATATGCTCAATTTAATACCCTAAGATACTAAAGCAGTTGTTGTAGTAAGTGTAGGGGTCGAACCACAAAGAACTCAAAAATCACTCAATAGATTCTATAGATCAGAAACAAGCTAAACCAGATGATGTAATTGAAAAACAGGGTTGCAAGTAAAACGTTTGTAAATTCAATTGGAGGAATGTAGGCTTAGGGTATTTCTCAGGAAATCAATGAATGCAGCTAAGTTAGCTAACAGGATCCAGATTAAGCACTGTTCTAGAACTCAAATCACTAAAATATAATTAACCAACTCTCGTTGCGAAAACTATCTAAATCTAAATCCTAGAAATTCCAAATCTCTTTGCGAATCCTAAAGTCTAAATCAGCTTTAAAATCAGGTTTGATATGTTCACAAATCAATTAAACCAAATCTCTTTGCGAATAATCAATTTGCTCACCTAAGGTTCTATCAGGTAATTAATCGCACTCTCGTGCCTAATTAATTATCCTAAGATCTAAGTTCCAGATTCGTCAACCTAGAATTAGCTTTGAGAACAACCTAAGGCGAAGAACTAATTTAGATAGTGAATCCTAACAGATAATCAACCTAGCATTCAAAGAAATCCCTATGAGAAAACCCTAAACCTAACAGGTGATCTACTCAGACATGGATATTAAATTAATAAACATGTTGAATAAATACTCTTATATTAAATCAGAAAGAGAAACAAGGTTTTGAGATCTGATCTCGGACGAAGGGAAACCAGACTTGTCTCTCACCAAAATCTCTCTTAAACCTAAACAATAATAAAGCATAGCCTAAACAATGGCTGTAAAATCCTATTTATAACCTAAATCACGATTTGGGGCCTTCTTGTAATTATCAAAGTCTTCTGGGTGCTTTTGCAATTCTCCAAGGTTTCATAACTAGTCGCGGCCCATGAAATCTCGATGAGTGTCGATCGATACCAGGGGGTATCGATCGATGCTCGGTGCTCAGATCGGGCTCTTAGTCATCAGACTTCAGTCTCGCTCCAGAATGCTCCAGAAAAGCTCCAATAATTCCAATTAAGCTCCAGACGTGCTATAACCTGTGAAAGACTCTAAAAGACTCCAAAACACAAGAAAAGACTCTATAAAAGGACTTATATCATGGCCTAAACAGGGTAAAAACCATGATATATCAACTCCCCCAGACTTAGCCTTTTGCTTGTCCTCAAGCAAATAGAAGACTAAATCAGAAAAAGAGGTTTGAAAACGTAGAGACTCACCTGTTCCTGAACCATCGAAATGACCTTCTTTCCAAGCACCCAAATGTTACCTGATCAGCTTTTGATCTGACCACCATGTACTTCTCCGTAGACATTTGCAGCTTTTCCAGACTCCACACAAAATCCCACAGCATTGTTCAAGTAAAACCTTCATCGCCAGTTTCATCGCTGCAGTTAATGTTCAAGAACCTTCTAGATTCTTTACCAGACAATATCATGACAAAGGAACCACCCTTTTCAACACTTTTTGTATCAATTTCTCTCCCCCAGACTTATTTCTTATTATGTTCTATTTATATATATTTTTTTTTATTTTCAGCTTAGCATATACACATCAAGGTATGAGACGCGAGTATTGATGGTGTTTGCCACCGAATCCCCGGTTCTTCCCTCTCTATGTATCAAAGGATGTCGGCGAATAATGGCATCATAGGAAAATCCTAGCCTCGCTTCCAATCCTTTGTGTGATCATCCCCTCTCAAGTAGAATAATGGGATCGCTGGAAATTTTCCTAACCCTCTACTCAGAAGAAAATCATTTCAATCTTTTATGCTCTTATCTATCAACTTATTTCAGGGGAGAGAGATACCATAATTCTAAACACACGGGTTCCTTTATCAGATATGAATGATGAATCAAGCTCTATGAACACTAACCATATTGATGAAGTGCAAAAATTTGGCTCAGGTTTCAGAAGAACTCTGCTGGAGACATGGATGTTTTCTAGTCAACTGGTCAGCCTTTGGATTTTTCATTAGTCGACCTAGAACTGATCCTGTAACACTGTGCACTCAAAAACAAAATCAAATCAATAGGTTCAAGCACAGGATCATCATCTCCAACAAATTTTTGACTCAATAAAACGACTGACTCTAAGAAAAACGAAAACAATGTCAGCAGACACCTCCCCCAGACTTGAACAACACTGTCCCCAGTGTTATCTAGCCTAGAGTCAGTGAAAGAAACAAAAGAAAAGGATAGAATGAAGAGAAACAAGAAATTACCTTCCTGGAACAGCGAGTGTCGATCGACACACAGCACGGTATCGATCGATACCACGCTTAGATCGACTTGGTGAACTTTCATCCGCGATTGGTGTCGATCGATACCAATGGGGTATCGATCGATACTTAGGCGATTGCGAGTTGCTCCTTGTTCATCCTGACACAGACTCAAAACAAATGAAAAATCAAAAGGAAAAACGACTCAAGGACAGACTCACCAGTGGGTTGCCTCCCACCAAGCGCTCGTTTAACGTCAATAGCTTGACTGTAACGCCATTCAGGCTGTTGGTGCATCATCCAGAGGCATTATCTGCCCTGTTGGAATCTCGGCTTGCGCCCAATAGTGTTTCACTCTTTGTCCATTGACAGTGAATTCCTCGCCTGTGCGATTTATCAGCACCACAGCACCATGTGGTCTGACCTCTTTGATTGTGAAGGGACCTGACCAACGTGAACGCAGTTTACCAGGAAACAATTGCAAACGAGAGTTATACAGAAGTACCTGGTCGTTCGGTTCGAAGTGTCTGGAGATGATCTTCTTATCATGATAAGCTTTAGTTCTCTCCTTGTACAGCCTCGAGTTCTCATAAGCATGGTGCCTGATCTCATCCAGCTCGTTCAGCTGAATCAACCTCCTCTCAGCAGCAGGCTTGATGTCGAAGTTCAGCATCTTTGTTGCCCATGCAGCCTTGTGCTCAATCTCTACTGGAAGGTGGCATGCTTTCCCATACAGCATTTGGAAAGGTGTAGTACCCAGCGGTGTCTTGAAGGTGGCAAAGTGTCCAGCATAGTCTGATCCATGGCAATGAAACAAAACATCTGAAACCTCTGATTCAGCAATGCATCTCCTGTATATGCCATCAGAACAATGCTTGTACAAGTAAGGTTCATCCCAAAAGAATCTCCTTATGTCGCGCATGAACTTCTTCTTGTCATACTTCTTGAGGTGGTTTGGCTTTGCATCTGCAGCGAGATAATTTGCAATATCAGCGTACCATGGAGTATCAGAATCTGCTGCAGCGACGAGATGGTGGTTAGAAACGACTGAATGATCGATGATGAAAACAGCGTCTGAATCGTCAGGGTATCGACCGATACCATCATGGTATCGATCGATACCGGAACCTGCAACTCGTGGAAATTGCTGATTCTCGGCCAGATTCATCTGAAACCCAGTTTCAATGAAGTAGATGGCTTCCTCAGGTAATTGATCATCAATGGGGACGTCCTCATCGATCCGCATCCGCGAGAGATGGTCAGCAACTCCATTCTCTATGCCTTTCTTGTCCTTAACCTCAATGTCAAACCCTTGTAGCAAAAGAACCCAACGACAGAGACGAGGCTTGAGATCCTTGTTATTCATCAGATACTTGAGAGCAGCATGATCGGTATGAACAACCACCTTGCTCCCAATCAAGTAAGATCGGAATTTCTCAAAGGAGAAAACAACAGCAAGTAGCTCCTTCTCTGTGGTGCTGTAATTCCTCTGAGCATCATCCAAAGTCCTGCTGGCATAGTAGATGACGTGCAGCTGCCTGTCTTTCCTCTGACCCAGAACTGACCCCACAGCAAAGTCACTGGCATCACACATGATCTCGAAAGGCAGAATCCAATCAGGGGGTTGCACAACAGGAGCACTCACTAAAGCCTTTTTGATCTCCTCAAAGGCTGCAAGACAATCGGCTGTGAAATCAAATTTGATCTCTTTGCACAGCAGAGCAGTGAGTGGACGTGCTATCTTGGAGAAATCCTTGATGAACCTCCTGTAAAAACCAGCATGACCAAGGAAACTCCGAATATCCTTCACAGAAGTAGGTGGTGGGAGACTTGTCATGACCTGAATCTTGGCTTTGTCAACTTCGATTCCAGCTTCAGAGACTTTGTGCCCAAGTACAATGCCATCCTGAACCATAAAATGACACTTTTCCCAGTTAAGGACCAAGTGTTTCTCTTCACACCTCTGGAGCACCTTGCACAGATTAGTCAAACAGATCTTGAATGATGACCCATATACTGAAAAATCATCCATGAACACCTCCATGAAGTCCTCGATCATGTCTGTGAAGATGGACATCATGCACCTCTGAAAAGTGGCTGGAGCGTTGCACAATCCAAATGGCATTCTCCTGTATGCGAACGTGCCATAGGGACACGTGAAAGTGGTATACCCTTGGTCATCTGGATGGATAGGAATCTGGAAGAAACCTGAATATCCATCAAGGAAGCAGTAGTAGGGATGACTGGCCAATCTCTCTAACATCTGGTCAATGAATGGCAATGGGAAGTGATCTTTCCGTGTGGCCGCGTTCAACTTCCTGTAATCAATGCACATTCGATGTCCTGTGATAGTCCTTGTGGGAATCATCTCATCCATGTTGTTCTTCACCACAGTCATCCCTCCTTTCTTAGGAACAACGTGCACTGGACTGACCCAAGAGCTATCTGAGATAGCATAGATAACTCCTGCATCTAAGAGTTTCATGATCTCTTTCTTAACCACTTCCTTCAGGTTTGGATTCAGCCTCCTTTGATGCTCAACTGAAGCCTTTGACGCGTCCTCAAGATGAATCCTATGCATGCACAGGTTCGGGGAAATACCTGAAATGTCATCAAGAGAATAGCCAAGAGCTTTGCGATACTTGCGCAGCTTGCTTAGCAGTAAAGTGACCTCTGCGTTGTTCAAAGAAGAATTAAGGATTACAGGGTACGTGGAATTAGGACCAAGAAAACCATACCTTAGATTCGCAGGAAGTGGTTTGAGTTCCACTTTAGGAGCGTTCTCCTCGCTCCAATCTCCAAGCCCAGCGGCTTGCATAGTTCTTTCGGCCAAACTTCTTTCTGGACGTAGGGTATCGATCGATACCATCCGAGTATCGATCGATACTGGTCGTGCTGAATCGAGTATCCTTCCGTATTCAGCAGCAGCATCGTGTGGCTTAACTTCGGACTCAGCAGAACAGGCCAATGCTCTCTCCAATGGGTCCTCAGGATGCATCTCTAAGAAGTACTCCTCAGCAATATCACAGAAGGTATCAACGAAGAAAGTCCGCCCATCGATGGTTGGTCTTTTCATCATCTTTTCCATGTTAAAATTCATGACCAACTCACCAATGTTAAGAGATATCTTCCCATTCCTGCAATCAATCAGAGCACCAGCTGTTGCTAGGAATGGCCTTCCCAAGATGAGAGGATCTCTGGGTTCCGAATCATACTCCAAGACAATGAAATCAGTTGGGATTAAGCAGTTCCCAATCACAATCGGAACATCCTCGAGCAATCCTTCTGGAAGTCTAGTTGAACGATCAGCGAGAATCAGCGAGATTCTAGTAGCAGTGAAGTCTGTCATTCCCATCCTCTTAGCAACCGAGTATGGCATGAGGTTGACACTTGAGCCAAGGTCACAGAGAGAACGCTCAAACCTGTCAGTAGCTATTGTGCAATCCAAGACAAAGCTCCCTGGATCTGGAAGTTTCGTTGGGATCCTGTTGCTTAGGATTGCACTGCACTCATGAGTGATCATTAGACAGCCTTCTTCAAGGTTCACATTGCTGGACACCATCTTCTTGACATACCTCTTGAAAGCTACCGAGGTCTTGATAGCATCGATGAAGGGAAGTTCAACAACCAGTTTGTCCAAAATTTCCTTGCATTTAGCATCCTCTACGTCTTTCTTAGTCTTCCCAAGAGCTCTGGGATAGGGTACCCTCGGGATGTAGACCCTCTCTGGTGCTGCTTTAGGCTTCTCCTTCACAACCTCAACTTCTGCATCGTCTTCAGGTTCGGTATCGATCGATACTGGGGGGGTATCGATCGATACACGGGAATTTGAGTTTTCCCGTCTGAGAATCGCGATCGGTGTCGATCGATGCTGAGTAGTGTCGATCGATGCCTTAGCGATTTCAGTGTCTTCATCGTCAGACAACTCGAAATTTGCATTAGGCTGATCCACTTTTGCCCCTGATTTGACCTCCTTACCACTTCTCAAGGTAATGGCATTGATGTGTGCCCTTGGGTTCTCTCCTTTTCCTGGTAGAAAACCTTCTTGTCTTCTTGAACTCTCTGAAGTCTGAGCTACTTGAGTTTCCAGCTTCTTCTGACCAATACCCAGAGAATCGATCCTTCCACTCAGATCTTTGTACATGGCGTCCATCTTACCATTGAAGGTTACTGTAATCTGCTGCTGTCCTTGAACGAGTGTTTCAAGCATGGCTTCAATCTTGTTCTCTGATGTCTTAGCAGTCACAGGCTCGTAAGAAGGACTTCCGTAGTTCCTGGTGTAACCACTGATCTGGGCAGGTTTCTGGTTGAATCCTCCTTGCTGGAAGTTGTTGAAACCTCGATTGTTGTTGTACTGGTTCCTCTGTCCCTGAAAGCCAGAACCACCAATGTAGTTCACGTCTTCTGCTTCATTCTCATTGAAAACCTCAACATCCTCAGCAAAATGGACAGCTTTTGTTGTCTTTCCCAGCAGAAGACTGTGCATAGAATCTAGTTGAGCCTTAAACTCAGCGATCTGCGATCCATCTTGATTACCAGCCAGCTTCTTGCGCTCGAAATCTGCACTCTTTGTGCTGCTGCTAGATGCAAAATTCTCAATTAACACATAGGCGTCCTCAGGGTAGTTGGTGTTGAAGTTTCCATTGCTTGAAGAGTCCAGAGCCATCTGATACCTCCAATCTACTCCTCTGAAGAAGATACCTAGCAGCTGCACATCAGAGTATCCATGGTGTGGACAGTCTCTTTGGTACGATCTGAATCTTGTCCAAGCAGCCTTGAACGCCTCAGTAGGTCCTTGAGAAAAAGTGGAGATTTTATTCCTCAGATCTTCAGATCGTCCATCATCATAGAAGTTAATTAGGAAGGCTCTCTTGGTGTCTTCCCAATTAGTCAGTGATCCAGGAGGTAGCTGCCTCAGCTAGTAAGTAGCCTCTCCACCTAGAGAGTAGGGGAAAAGCTTGCAGAAAAGATAATCGTAGGACACTCCATTGCTCTTGATGCTAGTGACCAAGTCCTCGAATTTCTCTACATGATCCATTGGATGCTCATGAGGCAAACCATGGAAGAGATGCTGTCCTACTAGAGTGTAGTAAGCAGGCTTCAGCTCAAAGTCATTCCGCTCATACGCAGGGGGACGAATCGCGGAGCGATTGGCGAAAAATTGCTCTGGCCTGTTGTGTTCACCAATCGTTCTACCACGATTAACCACAGCATCCCTTGCGTTCCTAGCGGCATTCTCAGCGACAACCGGAGCAGGTTGAATGACAATCCCCTCTCCATCCAGACGTTGTCCTTGCTCATTGCACAACCGACCCTGTTGGTCCCTGTAAGCTCCAGCAGCATCACGAACCAACCCAACTTGATTGTTGTTCATCTTAGCTGACTTCTTTGCTTTCCTGTTTGTGCGTTCCACTTGTGCTAGCTGTTCCAGTGATAGATCAACTAGCGGAGTACTCTTTTTGCTTCTGGTTTCAAGATTATGCATGCACCTGAAATCACAAGTAAAGAGCGTAAGTAACTGAAATTTACGACGGGTATCGACCGATACTCAAGGGTATCGATCGATACTTGGGCGATTTAGACGAATTTCCTAGCTAAAATCTAACGGCGAATTGAGTCCCCGGCAACGGCGCCAAAATTGATATGCTCAATTTAATACCCTAAGATACTAAAGCAGTTGTTGTAGTAAGTGTAGGGGTCGAACCACAAAGAACTCAAAAATCACTCAATAGATTCTATAGATCAGAAACAAGCTAAACCAGATGATGTAATTGAAAAACAGGGTTGCAAGTAAAACGTTTGTAAATTCAATTGGAGGAATGTAGGCTTAGGGTATTTCTCAGGAAATCAATGAATGCAGCTAAGTTAGCTAACAGGATCCAGATTAAGCACTGTTCTAGAACTCAAATCACTAAAATATAATTAACCAACTCTCGTTGCGAAAACTATCTAAATCTAAATCCTAGAAATTCCAAATCTCTTTGCGAATCCTAAAGTCTAAATCAGCTTTAAAATCAGGTTTGATATGTTCACAAATCAATTAAACCAAATCTCTTTGCGAATAATCAATTTGCTCACCTAAGGTTCTATCAGGTAATTAATCGCACTCTCGTGCCTAATTAATTATCCTAAGATCTAAGTTCCAGATTCGTCAACCTAGAATTAGCTTTGAGAACAACCTAAGGCGAAGAACTAATTTAGATAGTGAATCCTAACAGATAATCAACCTAGCATTCAAAGAAATCCCTATGAGAAAACCCTAAACCTAACAGGTGATCTACTCAGACATGGATATTAAATTAATAAACATGTTGAATAAATACTCTTATATTAAATCAGAAAGAGAAACAAGGTTTTGAGATCTGATCTCGGACGAAGGGAAACCAGACTTGTCTCTCACCAAAATCTCTCTTAAACCTAAACAATAATAAAGCATAGCCTAAACAATGGCTGTAAAATCCTATTTATAACCTAAATCACGATTTGGGGCCTTCTTGTAATTATCAAAGTCTTCTGGGTGCTTTTGCAATTCTCCAAGGTTTCATAACTAGTCGCGGCCCATGAAATCTCGATGAGTGTCGATCGATACCAGGGGGTATCGATCGATGCTCGGTGCTCAGATCGGGCTCTTAGTCATCAGACTTCAGTCTCGCTCCAGAATGCTCCAGAAAAGCTCCAATAATTCCAATTAAGCTCCAGACGTGCTATAACCTGTGAAAGACTCTAAAAGACTCCAAAACACAAGAAAAGACTCTATAAAAGGACTTATATCATGGCCTAAACAGGGTAAAAACCATGATATATCACTACCTCTCAGATACAGTTACATTTTCGTATACTCTCGAAAGTCTGTCTACGTCTAGATGAGTCTAGTCAAGTATGTCTAGTAAAGTCTAGTCTGTACAATTTTCATATGTTCTAGAGTCATTTCTATTCATGTGGGGGATTGTTGGAACTAATTTTTTGTCAAAGCCTGAGGGTTTGATAAAATTGTGTTAGTGTGAAAAGAAATGAGTTAAGCTCTTTCTAATGAAATGTTTTCATTAACCGAGAAATGTTTTCTCGTGTATATATGTTGGAATGGTTGTGTCTTAAATGAACAACATGAGAGAAGAAAAGCCATACGTGCGACGTTCGCATCTTGGGCCTTGATTGGGCCCGTGGACTTTTTGAGGTATCGATCGATACCCCTTGGTATCGATCGATACCCAGCGGGCCGACTTAAAAATCGCAGCCGCCTAGGTTATTCTAGAAATATTCCTTTTCTGTCATGGAAAAACCCTAGCCTCTCTCCTATATATACAACACGATTTTCACCTAAAAAATCATCCTCTGATACACAAAAAACACTTACTAAAAGTTCTAGCAATCGTTTCTTCAATTCCCTACTGCTTAGAGTAAGTTTTAAATTCGAGAGTATCGTAGAATAATGGTCGATAGATATGAATCATGGTGTTGATGATTCAGTTAAACTTTGATTGTATCCTGGGACTCATGGATCTATAAAACCCCGTCACACTACGGGAGATTCTTAGAGTTAAGGAAAGAGATTTATCTCGCCTCCTCAGATCTTGTATTGCTTTATCGTTTATAAATCGTCTGTTCCTTAAACTGTTTATTTACATATTATTGTGATTAAGTCTTTCCTGTCTGTAGTGTAAATTTTGGTCCTACAGTTTAAGCCTCGTCTAACATTCTTGAAATTCCCATTATTTACATACAGAAAGGTTAAAGGTCCCTCCAGATTCCTAGAATAATCAAACCTGTATCAACAAGATATCACTACAACAACAAATCCTCGAACAAAGCTATTTAAGTTTATAAAATTTCCAAGGACCACCTCACATATTTACTCCTCTGGTGATTCATGTATGTAATCTAATATATTTTTCGTACAAGAAAATGAAGTCTCGGTCGTCTCTCTACCCAAGGTCCTAAAGTGTAGAGGATGCCTTCCAAACACCAGAAAGTCAGTCAACGGCCCCACCAAATTAATAATTATTTTGTCGGCCAACAGATTTATTAATTTACAGAAAACCCAACAAAGAGTACAACCATCCCATCCCATAGGAATTCATATCTGATCCACCACAAACTTTATCAAAGGGAATGTCATTCCAAATGATTATAACTGAAATTTAACTTAATAAATTTTGGTTTGATTATTACGTACGGAAAATTTTGAATTCGTCGGTTTAGATAAAACAATCTAGATAATGCTTTTTAAAATCAATTATATAATTAAAATTAAAATTTTAATAATTTTAACAATTGAAATTATAAATTTTGAAAGAAATTTGATTTATTCTGTCCGATTGTGTTGGGTTTTGATTCGGTTTAACAAACCATTGTTCGGTTTATTTTGAATAAAATTTAGTTTAGTTTTCGTTCGGTTTATTCGGTTCGATTGATAAATATTATCATATTATTAAACGCGAGGTGTTTTTTTTGGGTTTAAGTTCTCTCATTAACATCTTATGCCCTTGTGTGTAAATCGTGTGATTATCCATTGATTTGATGATATTACCTTTAATGATGCTAATTTTGTGATGGCCTATTTCATGGATATTTATTGGATTGGACGGAGGAGAAGAAGAAGAAAAACATGTTGGAGATTAGAATTTGGTATTTTACTTTGTATTGATTTTATAAATAATAAATCATATATGTTTGTCATTAAATGATGGGTTTTATGATACATTTATGCCCGCGCAAGGTGGTTGATCTTGATATCTGGAGAATATTTTTCGTATATGGGTTTAGTGGTACTGGTAAAACTTATCTCTATAGTATTATGGGGGTTGCACTGCGTTATAAGGGTAAGATTGTACTTAATGTTGCATCTAGCGGTATTACCGCTTTTTTATTGCAAGACGGTAGGATGGTTCATTCTCGGTTTGGAATACATATTGCAGTAAATGAGACAACGATGTGTTCTAGTAGTGTTGGGTCGCATCAAGCTGAGGTGATTAAGGCGGTTAAGCTTATTATATGGGATGAGGTTCCAATGATGAGCAAACATTGTTTCGAGACATTAGACACGACTTTGCGTGATATACTAAAATGTGAAAAGTTTTTGGTGGTAAGGTGATTGTGTTTGGTGGGGATTTTAGGCAGATTTTGCCAGTAATCGTGGGTGGTTTAGCTGAAACTGTCTTGTCGACTTTTAATTCAGCGCGTTTGTGGTTTAGCTGCACTGTGATGGAGCTTACCACATATATGAGACTTTTGTGTGGGGCTAATACTGATGATATTCGTGAATTGGAAGCTTTTTCTAAGTGAATTATGGATATTGATAACAGAAAGATAAACGAATCTAATGATGTAGAGGTTGAAATCGACGTGCCAGAGAATTTGTTGATATCTGAGTGTGAAGATCATGTCCACTCTATGGTATAACATAGATATATGGTTGATCGTATGCGACCGAGCGTAGTCCTAATTTCTTTTAAGAACGAGCCATATTGATTCCCCGTAATAATGACGTTCATATGATTAATGGCTTCATGTTGCCACAAATTGCGGGTATTATTCACGGGTTATTTTTCTAACGCGTGTATTCTTACGCGTGTTAGATTTATTGTGTCGGATATATTTTTTTTTAAGGTGAGGAGCACACAACCCAACATCTACACAAAAAAAAAATTTGTAGTTGCCGTTTTGAGATGATGTTTTTTTTTTAAGGTTGAACTATTTACTTTCAAATATCGGGTTTTATAATCTTTTAGCGTTATTTTTAGATTTTTTGTGATTTACTTTTGTTATTATTGGTGGAAAAAGTATTTACATTCGACAGACACAATTTTATCATCTTCATATGTTTTTTTTATCGATTCGGTTTCTTATAGTTTGATGTTTTTTGTTATTACTTAGTAGACTTATAGTTTGATGTTTTTTTTTTTTCAACACCAAAGTTAAGTGATATTCTAAGTATTAAAGTACATAAACTCTTCTATTTCTTTGTGGAAGTCCCCTCAGTCCAGTGATCGATCAAATGTTCATTAATGCTTCTACACCCGGAGGTAAGGAGTTCGATTCTCAGAGGATGCAAATTATAGGAGGGAAATTTCAGGCGATTTTCAGCGCAGTGCAAGCATAACTACTCGTCGTAGTCCAACGTGTCAAGGGTAAAGTGTTCCATCACGAGCATGGTGCGGGTAGACCGTTGATCGTGGATTTTTGTAGGCCGGTAGAATTGTATTTGTCCTCGTAATTTGTAATTGATAATATTTGAGATGATTAAAAACTCTTCTATTTCGTTAATGTTAACATTAGCTAAAATATATCTAACAAAAGTTTCACATACATAATTTTTCTGGTTTCATCTCTATAATGGTTTCATCTCTATAATATTATTTAAGAAAACATTTTTGAAAATGAACTTTGTTTTGTAAGTTATTATATGAAATGTCATTATAAATAAGAAAAGATAATTGAAATATAAAATGATATAATTATCTTTTAAAATTATTGATGAGAATATGGAAAATATTTATTCCTCATTAAAGAGGTTATTTACTATTTTGTTTCTTAATTATTTGTAGTGTTATATATTTTTAAATAATAATCAATCCATATATATTCAAAAAAAATTATATATTCGAAATCTTGCTATATTTTTCAGTATAATTTATTATATTTTATTTGAATGTATATCAAAATAAAAGTTAAAAAATATTTTACTAATTTTATAAAAAGTTAGACACAAGAAAATTGATTTTTTAAGAGTTTGTAAACTAACTACACAACTAGAGTTATTAAACGGTGCATGTTAGAGTTATGTTTTAAAGATTATAGGTTTTGCGGATTAGTCCGAATAATATTTTTGTTCACTGCAAAACGGGTTAAATAGATAAATTATTCTGTTTGACAATTATATATATAATCATGAGTTATAGATATTATAAAATTCAAATAAAAACTATTTTTCTTTAATTTTAAAATAATTTCTTTAAAAAAAATTACTCTGCGATATAATTAGCACGGATTAATTGATAGTAATAATTAACTGAAATCACTAGCGATTACATCAGATAGACTGATTGGCTTCAAGTGTACATGTATTCATGCAGTCCTTATAATTCTATCTGTAAACACAATTAGGTTTCATCCATAGGAAAGTCAGGATCGGCTGGTTTCTGAGGCAACAAAGATAACATCTGAGGAAACCTAGAGTTGCGTGCTGCTGCATTCGCCCTGAGATTCCTCAGAGCATGAGAAGCAAACCTAGACGCATAAATCGCAGCACCTAAGTTAAGTTTATTGCCTCCTGAATCATCGTTCTGAAGAGTGTTATGTAGTTTGCCTTCTTCTTCACGTAAAGCCCTTGAGAGCTTCCTTCTACAATGTCTCTTCCATGCTGCTTGTATGAAACATGCTGCCCATGTCTGCCATTGCACTGAATAAAACCTGAAAAAAGAAAAAATCATTGCGGAAAAGAATAAGAAGGTAACTTGAGAAATAAAATATGTATCTTCAAAGTCCCAATATGAAGTAAAACCCAGCTCGGATTTCACTTCTTCATAAATTTGTATATTGATGGTTCATATAGTATTTGATCGACAAATCAAATATCTTGTTCAACAAGTTATCTTCAAGTTACCCTGCTTTTTTAATAGAAAGTCTTACCTGAACATGTTCCGTAGTTGCTTGCTATGGAGGCGACGATATTGGGTAGAGACAAACTTGAGATCATCAGCTGAGAGAAGAAAGCCTTCGACTTCTGTCAGAGCTTGAACGGTTCTACTAGAGATAGGGAAGTGAGAAGTGTTAGGATCTAGTGCCCAAGTAAGAAG
Organism: Eutrema japonicum; assembly: GCA_030161315.1. Classification (NCBI taxonomy): domain Eukaryota; kingdom Viridiplantae; phylum Streptophyta; class Magnoliopsida; order Brassicales; family Brassicaceae; genus Eutrema; species Eutrema japonicum. The sequence continues at coordinate 47,059,775 of BSQW01000010.1, read as the reverse complement.
ATCTCCACAGAAATCACCAGCACGCAAGCGAACAGAATTGAAGAATCCAGTTTTGCCACCATAAGTCGTTGTGCTTATTAGATTTCCTCTCATTACAAACAACATATCCTCGACTGGTTCACCTTCACGCACGATGTAACTGTTCTCTGTGTAAAGAACCGTTTTCAAACGAGCACATAGTGCGTCTAGTAACCGATCATCCATAGCTTTAAACCAAGGCACCTGAAAACAGAGAAGTTGATTAAGTTTGAAACAGAGGACTTGACATTTTTACCGAACCGGCTTTTATTCAACTAGTGGTTTCTTATTGAGACTAAACCCAAATTGAGTGTCGGAATCGAATATAATTCTTTAAAAAATCATATTGAAAATAGATCTTAACTATATATAACTTATTGAAGATAAGTATTTTTTTTTTATGTATATCATTAGTTTCAATACTAAACCGAAATTTGCAACATCAAACCGAATCATCTTTGGTTTGAATTGGGTGTTGAAATCACAATTCAAAGAACCGGAAATTCTGAACTAACCCAAACCGATTTTCTATATTTGGCGGTAAACCGCGGACTCTAACGACATTTATGAGAAAGTCAAAAAACAGAGGGAAGAAAATAAATAAAAGCTTACCTCCTTGAGCAAATTCAGACAAAGATGGCGTTTAATGTCCTTTCTAAGATCTTTTGGAAGACTAGAGAGAAGAGCTTCTTCCTCAACTCCTCTGGTTTCTTGCCATTTATATTGTTCGTATTTACGGATTCGTTTTCTCAGATCCTCTGGCAACATACGGTGAGACATCCATTGCTCTGCATCTCTCCTTTTCACTCTCATCTCCTCAACTCTTACCGTAGTTGATTGCAAATATTTCTAAAAATCAAATAAATAAAAAACGGATCGTTTTGTAAGAATCTGAACTCCTTGTTCAAGAACTTGATACTCTCAATAAAAGAAGAAGAGAATAAATTACCTGCATATTTCCTATGAGAAGAGCAAACAAGACTAGTCCAGAGATACAAATGACAATCGCAAAAATGATCTCTCCTTCAAAGGCACTCGTCTTCAAGTTTTGGCCCAAAGCACTATACATCAAAGAAAAGATAATGTCTTAGCAGATCATTTCATTTTACTCTACACTAAGAACTTTCGAGGTTTTTGGTTTGCTTATAAACAAAATGCTCATTCCTATAGGGCCTGAAATTCACCAGAGAAAATGAAAATCGTAGCTGAGAGATACAAACCTAAGATTACGGAGACCCCACCAGAAACAGTAGAAAAACTTCTTAGGGAAATCTCTCGACTCCACAACTCCAGACTGCAATGCATCAGCGAATATACCAAAGTTGAAAACCGTCGAGTTTGTGATTTCCTCTGGATCGATCAACGGGCAAGAACCGTTTAAAAACCGCCTGTTGTCCTCCCCGGGATCTGAGCAGTATAAGTTCGCATGAATGCATCCAGTTATGTTAGCACACGCTTCACGCCAACATCTATCTTTCCTTTCTATCGAAATCAAGTACCAAAAAGACCCAAAAACCTGTCCAATTTCCACCGTTATTTTCGCCCGAAAATACACAAGTCAGAGTAAAGAAGCAAAGAAAAGGACTCTTCTTACATGGCTAGCTAACATGTAGAGGAATAGGTTTAAAGCAGCTCCAGCCCAAGCAGTTTCAGTTACCAAACCAGAAGTTCTTGTTACTTCTTTAAAAAGCGGATAGATCCGTGCTATCCTCGGAACATATTGACAAAAGATTACCCATTTCAATAGCTCTTTTGTTACCAGCGACGCAGGTCGTTTCATCCTTGGAACAATAGCGAGAACAACTACCTGTAATTGCAAATAAAATGAAAATATATTATATTCATTTGATATGATCTAACCAAGATCTTGAGAAATATATATATTTTTACCTGCGGAATAGGTAGAATCGAAAGAACATCGATTATAAAGTATGAGCGGAGGTATCTTATAGCGATTGCTTTAGAATTCTCATTTAGCTCTCCTCTTCCGAAACCACGAGAAGAAGGAGCGATGAAAGCGGTATGAAACTGAAACAACATGTGAACCACATAGAAAGCATCGATGAAAGTGCGGAAAACGCAAGCGATTGCCTCGAGTTTCCTATCTAGATTAAGACAGAATCTCTCGGGATTCACCACGGGGATATAGAAAAACAGAGGATCAAAGGCTAAAGCTACAGCACAAAGGAGCAAGAAAATTTTGTTCCAGTTTTGAAGATAGGAATCGTTCGGATTCATCACTCTCAGGATCTTGTTCTTATTCTCATTCTTCTTCCGAGAATGGAAGTGTAATGGCTGCTTAAAGGTTCTGATTTTCTCTGAGCTCTTCTCGAAGCTTCGTCTAACGGTTCTCATAACTGAAGTTACTGATGGTCTACTAGTTTTGGTCCAAAAATCTTCATTTTCGTTAAACCTGGCTCAGAAATTCAAAATCAAGATCACTACATAATAAAGAGATGAACAAATCCAAGGAAGAATTGATACAAACCTTACGAATTTGTTTCTTTGGGGGTTAACCATCTCTGCTTGTTTCTTTCGAGGTTCTTTTGTTTTCTGGTGAAAGAATGGAGCTTAAAGTTTGGGGGACAGAAATATTTAAAAAGGAAGAAAGATTAATTATTTCCTGAAATGGAATGAAGAAAAGAGAGAGGGTCGAGGATAATGATGTTCTAATCTAGTTTGAATTAATTGATGCAGTTACACAATGTTTAAAACTAACAAGTGAAGAAGATACGAGTCTGGAACTCAGGAAAAGACCAAGTAATGTAAATATAAATTTAGGAAAAGAAAAGAGGAGCTGACTTTTGACGAAGACTTGAGACGAAATATATATATATATATATATATGAACAAAGAAAAGGTATTCCTCCTACTTTGAGAGCAAATTACATGCAAAAAAAAGGTATTGTCGTATATATATTATATATATATATATATTTGGGTGTACAACACACGCTCAACAAATGCATTTACGGTCTTGCTCGTGGGTTTAATTTTACCAACACTTATATCTAAATTTCTGAATCCACAAATGTTGATTAGTCCTACCTACGCTACGTAAGAAATGTCCATGATTTTTCTATTACAATAATAAATCTTTTAAAATTCTTGTTTGGAGTTTAGTGTTGGTCTTGAGGAGACTTTTCAAACCCTTTTTCTTTGGCTTACAAATTAGATATAGATTTGGCGGATTCGGACCACCGTGTTGTCAGTCGGATGAGGCTACTAAGGCTTTGTAAGCAATTTTTGTTAAATCAGTGACGAGCGTTTCGTTTCCAGTTCTACATTTATCCGTTTCCGCCAAAAATTGCTCTGGCTAATACGTTTCCGACCGCCGGCCGGGGTTTCTGCATTCACCGGTGCGGTGAAAACGGGTTTTTTGATTTTAATAGCTACTTCTCTGTTAGCGCAGGAAGTATAGTTTTTTGTAAGTATGGCGCTAATGGGTCAAGCTTCCCACGAGTAATTAGTACATCTGCAATAATTTTGAGATTTCTATATACAAAAACAAAACTACTAAAACCAAAATGTACTCCCATGCATGCGTACGAAGCATCCAACAAGAAAAATAGATTATTGAGAAACATTATACAAATGATATGGTCTCGAGATGCTTACACATTCCCAAAATAAACAAAGGTGCAAATACAACTTAAAATTGACCACTAAGCAATTAATCTAATCCTAATTTATTAGCATTAAAATAGGAACAAAGAGATCACGAAACCCTCTAATCCCCTTTGGAGGTTTCCTATAAATAAGCCGAAACGCCCAGAAACCAGCTTGTCTATTGATCAAATATCATGGCTTCATTTAAGACTTGAGACTATGGGAATTAGCCTTAAAAAGGCTTATTATCTTCATCCGACTGACAACACGGAGGTCCTGGGACCGAATCCACAAAGAATTCCTCTACAGGATAAGGTAAACGAAGAAGATTGGTTAGTGACGATATAATGATCATACAACATTAAGCTGTATTTTATCTATAAGCAATCCAAGTCTGAAACTTTCACATGCTCAAACCATTCTTACAAGATTGATCCTTTTACATGTTGAGTTTTGATGTTTACCTATGTCCTCTTGTTCGGGAGAATCGAGTAAAATCTCTGAATCAGATGGAAGAAATGGAGAGCCGGGATAGTTTCCTAAGGCCCCTAAATCTGTAAATTACAAGATCACCATTTATCAGAAGCTAGACTTAAAATGCTATGCAAACATTTTATGGAGTATAGATAGAGCAGCTACCTACATTATGTTTAAGTTTTCGACCTTAATGCGGCAATCGCTATGGATAAAGAGAACTTACCTCCCAGATTTGACAAATCTGCAGTGAGATCAGAGAGGCTAAAGTTCCACGGAATTTGATCAAATGGCCTGAGATTGTCTCTGGAATTTCCGGCTCCTCCATCTGGTCCAAGTTGTAACCCCACTGAGGTCGCTACATCAGATGTGAAAGCAGAGTCAAGAGCTGACGTGTCCATTCCCATGCCTGACATGTCTGAAGCAGCAAATGGAAAATGTCCGCTTGACGCCACAGAAGTTGGACTCATTGGCATCTCCGACATTGATGAAACACCACTGTTTGGTGGAATCATTGGAGTTGGATCAGCCGCAGTTGTATCTATTACCATACTACATCAAGCACCAGAAACAACATTATAAAAAGACTAGTCAAGTCTGAATCACCACCATTACAAACAAAAAAAAACAGTGATTTGGCAAAATTAAATCAAGAACGCAAGTTAATGTCTAGTGCAAAGTTAGTTCTTACTCATTCCCTGAGTTCATCCTCATTGGTTGGAAATTCCCAGGTGCAGGGACTCCATTAACCACGTGGCAGCTTGACATTCCACAACCCATTGGATCAAGATGGGGATGATGACCTGAAGCATGCATTTGAGGATGTTGTAGTACTGGGTATCCCATGGGCATGTTGTTAACTGCGCTGCAAACTTTTAGTGTTAAATATCACTGAAACACAAATACAAAGCTTTGCAAATTGCTAATTATATCTACTCGAAGTCTCAAAGATACTTGATAATTTTTTAGGGCTAATTTTTTGTAGGTCTCTCTCTTGTTTAGGTATATATCAATTACCTCCAACTTCCTTTTCAGCAAAATAATCACATATAAAAACCAAGATATATAAGGAGTCAAACTTACCAGGTGCCATGGGATGAATTCCGTTCTGCATTGGGACCAGAGGAACTTTTGGATGTACAGGATACTTCATGAGGTGATACTGGTGCTCCAGCAAATGATTGAATACAATTATTTGCTTCTTCAGTTTCAGTCTGATATAATATGCTCTAAAAAAGTCTGTGTTTTCTTCTTCCAGTTTCTGCCATACTAAATTCACAAGAAAGTTTTCAGAAATGGCAAATCACTACACAATGTTACTTTCATATTACTTATCGAATAGCAAAAAGAGACATCAAGGAGACCCTACCTAAAGTTGTAAATCCAGGGTCAATTCTTGCACGGGTCAAGAGGGTCTTCACGACCTCATCTCTGTTCATGTACAACTGAAGACATCTTTCTATCAAGTTTTGGACCTACATCAATCATTTTGAAAGTAAATTTTGATCAAATCACACACAAATATATATAGAGGGGGAAGGTGGGAACGTTTTCTTACAAGTTCAATGTCTTGCCTTGAAACTTTCCTACCGTCATTACTTGAGGCAGAGACAGAACCAGAATCTTGTATAGGAGCTTCTATTGATTGATTAATTTTCTGTTCACCTTGGGACTCATGTGAAACTTGGGTAGAAGACTGCAACTCCTGTAATCCAATAAAACCTTTCTCTTATTTTCACTTCTTTGGTAAATCCAAGTATGTATAGCAATGCCTAAACAGTCAAGCATACCAATTACTAGGGAAGGATCAAGTATTGTTAAAATGACATTTTCTATCATGGTCCAACTTCCTATGTAAGTATCGACCTAATCCTCGGATGTTATTTGCTTGGAGAAGCTTTTAATTGGGAAACATCTCAAAAGTAGGAAATAGCAAAATAGAGAAAGTTCCAAAGTTACTCAATTTTCAACAGAGAATACACTAAAGCAAACAACAGGGAAAAAGTTGGTAGACTTTGTTAGGGACGAACCTGTCCGTTCTTCATTAGAGCTGAATATAATAAAAACCACGCATCCTTCAGTAACAAGTATTCTCCATAACAATGTTCACAACAACATCTTTGTTGACCAAAACACAAACCTGGATTGACAAAAATTGATAGTTAATTCAGCAAGTAAGAAAAGAATGATTAAAGAAAGAAAGCATATTTGACACTGCTAAGCATGAAAAGTGACTTCTTTAACATTGTTTAATAGGAATGTAGATGCCAATTAGGCACACAAACAATGCAGAATCTAAGTAATAATAAAATAATTCATACAGCTATAAGGACACAGAAAACAAAAATAGTTCATCATCATCAAAGAAGGTAACTTTAGTACTCAGATAGTAAACCCGCGAGTAATCCAAACAATCGTGTGAACCTAACTCTATAGATTTTTACCATTTCTGGAAGACAAATCATGTTCAAAGAGGAATTGAAGAAACCAAACAGATCTAGCATGAGTTCCATGTAAGGCTTAGAAAAAAGCAACAGGACAAATCCATGAGATTGTGTGCAATCATTATCGAACAATAAAGAATATATCCTTTTTTCTACACGAACATATACTCCCTAATAAAAAAAAATAAATAAAGAGTCTATGAACAACACCAAGATCATCCAAGTCCTCTCACCTTAATTTAAGCTTTCAAGTCACTAAAATTCGCAAGCGAATCCAAAAATGGCACACTTCCAACAAAGGTTTTCTCGACGAATTTTTTTTTTTTTTTTTTTTTTGGGGGGATATAACGAAAAACCAATACGAACAGTTCTCTCGAAGATCCGGAGGATATAACGAAATCCGAACCAGATATTCAAAAACAAAAAAAAAGGAATCGGAGAAGTAAGATCTGGCGGTATTTTCCGAGAAGAAGAAGAAACATGAAAGGGAAAGAGAAAGATAGAGGTTTCGCTACGCCATTACTGATTAAAATTGCACAAAGTTTTTACGATTGCTGGGGGAAGGAGGAAACAGATTCTCATCATCAAATGACTTACACTATACTATCGGAGGGATTCCTTAAATACAAACAAAATTTCTATATTCAATTTTGGGGTTAAACTAATTATATTGTTCAACCCTAAACATTTTGATTTCAAATTGGAACTGTATTTTTTTTTAACTTTTACCTTCTGACGCATAAATCAAATGATGAAAATTTGATGTTATTTATTCTCATTTAACAAAGTATAATTAACATTTGAATTTTTAAGCGATTGCTTTCTTTAATTCACTTTCAGTTACAACATTATTGATTCTTACCGAGAATTTTTTTATTTTAGTACGGCCAATTTAACCGGAAAGAGAATCTTAAAAAGAGTCAGTGTAACTTTTACTACTAGCAAATTTACGGCTTCGTAGCTTGGCTCGGCTTCCACTCACCAGAGCTGGTAACAGCTACACCATATGTTTCATAAATAACGTCATTTCAACTATATTAAACAAAATTATTAAAAGATTTATATTATTTTTTATTAATACACTAAATAATTTTTCTTTTTAATTAATACATTAAAATAATAAAGTTAAAACATGATTTTTGTTCAAAATCATACATTAAAAATATAATACAACATTCTTTATAAAACAAAAATAAAACTTTAAAATGACAATCTTTATATAAAACAGATGGAATAGTAATTATAAAATTACTGTTGTAATGCTGCTTATATTTTTTAAAAAAAGTATTATCGTTGTAAGTTAAACAGAGCTTTTTTGTAAAGTAAATTAAAAATTACTTATTTAATTTAAACCAGTTTTTTTCTTAGAATGTTAGAAATGCGTCTCGTTATTTATGATATTCCAAATTAAATTAAGAAAAAATAAACAAACATTTGTATATAACAGCTAGTGAAAGCCAATGCCAAGTTGTTGAGTGTAGTGTTACGAGATGGCATGGACCTCCACTGTATTCACAGTCTCCGGGAATAGCATCTTTTTTTTTTTTTTGGATTTCGATTATATTTTTCCAGGACCACTTTCTTTTATTTTCGTAACAAGCAATGGTCCGAACAAAAAATAATTAAGAATATATCATATCTATCACATACACAATACCTCTTGATTGCGAGCTTATGGTTTCCTCTTCCTTTTCTCTTTTATTAGTTTTAAAATTATATACGGATACTTTTTTTAAAAGGAATTTTTATTATATTAATGCAAACTTGTTATAACATATGCGAATACAAAACCTTTCACGGGAAAGCAGAAATTAAGCGGTCATTGAAATACTATGAATCAAGTAGTGAGATACAATGGAGAGTAAGTTCAGTTTTCCTAGAGAAAGCGAGTCAATACAACAACGGAAAGTCTGTTGGATATATATCTTTGATTATAGCACAATTTCTAAGAATTATTTTGGGGTCATATGTATATAGAATCATTATTTAAAATAGTCAAAACTTATGTGGTCACTTAAGTATAAAATAAAAGATTATGGGGCATAAGTGTTATTGAAATTTAATGTGATGATACATTCAGTAATTTTTAATTTGATGAAGGGCCGAATTAGAAATTGTTTCTATATAAATAGAAGGTTATGGTCTGAAATACAGAAAACTCTCTGCATCCCATCAACAGAGACCTAAAACTATTCAGGGTTTGCTTTGGAAGAACCATTCACAAACTTCAGAACCTAAGCTATGGATCCATCAGGTACGCTTCCGCTTCTGTTCTTATTATTCAGAGACTGGCATGCTTGAGTTGGATTGTTTAAATTAATCATACAATTGGTATCAGAGCACCGTGTTCAGTTTCTGTTTGATAATCAATTTTAATATGATTAAAATTCGAATTTATTTATTTGGTGAAAAATTCAGATTGTTGAATCTAGTTTTTCTTAAGATTCTTGTTTAGATTAAGTATTATGGAATCTATGGTTTAAGTTTTGAATGTTTAGATCTAGTTTTGGTATTGTTCTAGAGAATAACATGTTTAGATCTTAGATCTAAAATAAAGTTCAATGAAAAATTCGAATCTAGATAATTGCTCATACGGTTTGTTTTCTGGAAATTTTGACAAATATTTTTGGAATTTTCGGGAGTAATTTTTTGGGATTAGAATCGGCGTAAAGTGTCTAACGTTGTTACTCTTAAGGTTAAATTTTCGGATCTAAAGTTTAAGGTTTCCGATTTTTTATATTTTTGGAGCAAATCTCAGTTTAGAGATCAGCCATGGCGGCTGTGTTTTTAGGGTTTCATCTGAAACCAGGTTGAAGAAGATTCTCGTGTCTCTTATAAAACGATGTGTTTCATTTCGGGCTTTGGCCCAATACATAAATAAAAAACAAAAAACAAAAAAAGAGGTGGGTTCGGGCCATCGACAATAATTTTGTTGTTGACTGGAATCAAACCCTGCATCGGGTAGACAGAGGCCTTGCATCCTTCCAATCTTCAACCATTCTGCCATTAGTAAATTCTTGCATACAGAACCCCCAGACTTATATATATATATATATATATATATATATATATATATGTCTGAGCAAGAATAAATCAAGTTTTCTAATTAATAAATAATTTTGATTGTACAAGTTTAATATTTGAATTGGATTTATTGATGCAATATGTTGCCAAAGTAACATATATTGTGGATATTTTTTCCATGAATAGTATTGAATGTTGTGTGTATGTATTTTCATGCGAATATTAAATCAACCCAAGTGTAGGTTTATATTTGGCCGGATTACATACATACATGTGATAATTATAAGGATAAACATGTGAATGATAAATCGATCCAAAGATAGGTTTATTATTCATCATGCATTATTTTCAATGTTTGATCATTACAACAAGAGTATTGCTAGCAATTAATATTACTGTCCAAAGACTTGATATTAATGTTGCACTTGGTATCTTGAGATGGGTTGTACAATCGTTTATAATTTATTATTAATTTATCTTCGATTAAGTAATGAGTTACTAATTAATGATTGTTTTTTTTGTTTTTCAGCAAATTTCACTACAGTATCTGCAAACTTAGGTTCAATTCCAACACTTACTGGTTCCAACTACAAGGAATGGAAAAGTAAAGTTAAGATTGTCCTTGGGTGTATAGATCTTGACCTTGCGTTAAGGATGGAACAACCTACTTCTCCTACAGACACCAGCACTGCTGAGTATAAGGCTGTTTATGAGAAGTAGGAACGTTCTAATCGTATTGGTTTAATGATCATTATGGACACCATTCCATCAACCTTTAGAGGTGATGAGGAGATCAAAGATCTCAAACAGTTTCTTGCTGAGATGGACATGCGTTTTGCAAGTAGCGATAAAGCAGAAATAAGTACGCTTCTTTATCGCTTTAGTACCATGAGATATCACGGCAAAGGAAATATAAGGGAGTAAATTTTGGAAATGTCCAACATTGTTTCAAAACTTAAGACTCTCAAGACTGAGCTTCCAGAAGAAGTGCTCATATTTTTTGTCTTGAACTCTCTTCCTCCTCAATTCAATCAATTGAAATCCAGTTACAACACACAGAAGGAGAAATGGTCTCTTAATGAGCTTATTTCGTATTGTGTGAATGAGAAGGATATAATGAAACAAGAAAGGTCTGAAAGTGCTCATATGGTTAACACCTCTAAGGGCCATGGCAAGAGAAAGAAAATTGAGGTTGTTAAGAATGATGCTGCTAAAGGTCCATCTCAAAAGAAGCAGACTAAAGTTGAAGATACCTGCATCTTTTGTAAGAAAGTTGGACACATGAAGAATGACTGCCAAAAGTACCACGCTTGGCGTGGAAAGAAAGGTATGTTCCTTGCTATGGTCTGTTCTGAAGTGAACTTAGTTGAAGTACCCAGAAACACTTGGTGGTTAGATTCAGGTTCAAATACTAACATCAGTGTTTCATTACAGGGTTGCCTGAGCTACCGAAAACCAACTAAAGCAAAAAGACGCATTCATATGGCTCATGGATTTCCGGTGGATGCGGAGGCAATTGCGCATTTTAGATTGTTTTTTAGTACTGGTCGTTTTTTGTATTTGAAAGGCACTTTTGTTGCACCGTCATTTAGACAGAATTTGGTTTCTGGTCCTTATTTAGACAAATCTGGTTATTCTTGTCTAACTGAGCATGGAAAAGCTACTATGTCTTTAAATTCCGTTATAATTGGAACTGGTACACTTATGGATAATCACAGTCTTTATATGCTTGACACTCTAACTTCTCATGATGAAAGTTTAAGTGTTGAATCAAGGGGTACTAAACGAAAATTCAAAAATGCAAGTTCAGGAACTCTGTGGCATAAACGCTTAGGTCACATTTTAAAAATAGAATTGAGCGACTTGTGTCAGATGGTATATTGGGTTCTGTTGATTTCACAAATTGTGATGTCTGTGTGGATTGCATTAAAGAAAAACAGACTAAACAAAATAAATTAGGTGCATATAGAGCTACGGAAGTTCTTGAGTTGATACATACGGATATTTGTGGACCATTCCCTACGGCGTCTTGGAACGGTCAACAATATTTTATATCTTCCATAGACGATTACTCTCGATATGCATACTTATTTCTTATTCATGAAAAGTCAGAGTATGTGGACGTGTTCAAGAAATTTAAGGTTGAAGTTGAGAACCAACTTGAACGAAGGATAAAATCTGTCAGATCTGATCGTGGTGGTGAATATTACGGTCGGTATGACAGTTCAGGTGAACAACGTCCATGACTATTTGCCAGATATCTAGAGGAGTGTGGAATTGTCCCACAATATACCATTCCTGGGTCTCCCAGCATGAATGGTGTGTCAGAAAGACGCAACCGCACTCTTAAGGATATGGTGAGGAGTATGATCAGTCATTCCACCTTACTTGAATCACTCTGGTGAGAGGCACTAAAGACTGCATCTTACATTCTCAATAGAGTGCCAACTAAAGCAACTTCAAAAACACCTTATGAGCTTTGGACTGGCAGAAAACCTAGTTTAAAGAATTTTCACATTTGGGGATGTCCAGCTGAGTTTGAGAAGAAATTGGACTCTAGAACTATGAGCAGTTACTTTGTTGGTTATTCTGAGCGATCTATGGGCTATAAGTTTTATGATCCCAAACATAAGAATATTTTTGAGACGGGAACAACTACGTTCTTTAAGGATGTTGAATTTGGGGAGAGAAATGAAGTCAAAGACATCATCTTTAAGGAAGAATCGAATTCAGGTTCTATACTGATTCATATAGTTGCTTTGGATAAAGCAAATTTGGAACCTCAAGTTGATACTGAAATCCTTCCTCAAAATGAAGATGACAATGTTATCGAACATGAAGGTCAAATTCAAAATCCTCAGGAACTAGTGCAACAAGAACAAGTGCATTTGCGACGATCCACTAGAGAAAGGAGAAGCGCTATTCCGGATGATTACATAGTGTTTCTTATGGAACAAGAGGAAAATCAAACTCATTTGGAAGATGATCCTATCAACTTCCGTGAGGCCATGAGTAGTTCCAATTCAGATAAGTGGGTCAAAGCTAGTGAAGAAGAGTATAAGTCAATGCTAGACAATAAGGTTTGGGACGTTGTCCAATTACCAGAAGGAAAGAAACCTATTGGTTGCAAATGGATATTTAAGACTAAAATGGATTCAAGTGGTAATGTGGAAAGGTATAAGGCTTGTCTAGTAGCTAAAGGCTATACTCAGAAAGAAGGGATTGACTACAAAGAAACCTTTTCTCCAGTCTCATCAAAGGATTCTTTTAGGATAATCATGGCCCTTGTTGCACATTACGACTTAGAGCTTCATCAGATGGATGTCAAGACATCGTTTCTCAATGGAAACATTGATGAGATTATTTATATGGAGCAACCAGAAAACTTTGTATTAGGTGATTCAAAGAAGATGTTATTCAAGTTAAATAAATCCATCTATGGACTAAAACAAGCTTCTCGTCAATGGTACCACAAGTTTCATGAAGTAATCACCTCATTTGGTTTTGAGGTGAATTTGGTTGAAGATTGTGTGTATCAAAAATTCAGTGGGAGTAAACGCATTTTCCTGGTATTGTATGTTGATGACATACTACTAGCCACTAACGATATATGCATGTTGCATGAGACCAAGAAATTTCTTAAGGAAAATTTTGAGATGAAAGATCTTGGTGAAGCATCTTTTTTATTAGGAATCCAGATTCATCGAGATCGAACTCGATGAATTCTTGGATTGTCTCAAAAGATCTATATCGATAAAATACTCAAGAGATTTAGCATGCATGATTGCAAACCAGGTGACACCCTAGTCGCTAAAGGAGATAAATTTTGTCTCAGTCAGTGCCCTAAAGGAAATTTAGAAATTCAGGAGATGCAAAAGATTCCTTATGCGTCGGCTATAGGGAGTCTAATGTATGCTCAAGTTTGTACGCGTCCAGATTTAGCGTACATTGTTGGAGTTTTGGGCAGATACTTAAGTAATCCAGATTTGGACCATTGGAAAGCAGCCAAAAGGGTCATGAGGTACCTGCAGAGAACAAAGGACTATATGCTCACATATCAGAGATCAGATAACTTGGAGATCATTGGATATTCTGATTCTGATTTTGTTGGATGTCAAGATAGTAGAAAGTCTACATTAGGTTTTGTTTTTATGTTGGCCGGTGGAGCTATTTCTTGGCGTAGTGCGAAACAATCACTCGTAGCTTCCTCCACAATGGCGGCAGAATTTGTAGCAGTTTTTGAGGCATCCAAACATGGACTTTGGCTGAGGAATTTTGTCACTGGGCTGCGAATTCTTGAAGGAATTGAAAGACCACTAAAGTTGTATTGTGACAATAAATCAGCGGTTCAGATGTCAAACAAAACTAGGAGTGCGACAAAGTCTAAATTTATTGAAATTAAGTTCATGGTTGTTCAGGAGAGAGTACAAAGTGGAGAGATTTCCATAGAACACTTAGGGACAAACTCCATGATAGTAGATCCTCTCACTAAAGGTATTCCACCGAAAGTCTTTCATGAGCATATTGCTCGAATGGGTGTTTCAGTGTTTGATGATCATTTGTATTAGTGGGAGTTTTTCATTTGGTTTTGGGTTTTATGTTTTGGTTTGTGTTTATGCACATTTTCTTTTCTGATCAGAAATAAAGTTTTTTATGTTTACTCTTTGTACAATAAAGTTAAAGGATCTCAATAAGGTAGGACCAGTTGAAAATCGACATGTATTGATCACTTTTCATGTGATTTTCATGCCACACTTTTCATAATTGATCAATGTCATTTGACTATATTGATTTCAGTGACCATGGAAGGTTTAGTTATTTTTTATTATAACGAAGACTGTTGTGATCCTATATTTCTATAGTCAATGGACGTGATTGTTTATGCCCTGCTACATAATGACAATTTTGAGCTCATAAAGTCTAACACAATTTTGGATACATATGTGACCCAGTGGGAGATTGTAAGAATTATTTTGGGATCACACGTGTATAATCAATGTGTTAGGGTCATTATTTAAAGTAGTCAAAACTTATGTGGTCACTTAAGTATAAAATAAAAGACTATGGGACATAAGTGTTTACTACAAGAAAACACAGTTTTTGTGACTATTTTTTGCGACTATTTTTTTTAGTCACAAATATGAAGGACGATATTGTGACTGATTTGCGACTACTCATAATGCAGAGGCATAATAGTCACAAATTATCGACTAAAAAAAGTAGGCAGACAATAGTCGCATATTTGCGACTGTTTAAGGACTTGCAAAAGTAGTCCCAAATTTGTGACTGATTTGTTTCGGTTTAGCAACTCCACTCGATTTGTTTTTAAAATAAACATCAAATAATATACAAAAAATTCTAAACCCTAAATTATAAACCCTAAACCATCAAATAATATACAAAAACATCAAATAAATAAACATCAAATAATATACAAAAAAATTCAACACTTACAATTTTTAAAATATAATCATTTTATAAATCCTAAATTATAAACTATAAATCTTAAATTATAAACTAGATCTTACACATAAACATCAAATAATAAACAAAAAAATATAGCACTTACAAAAATTTCAATATAATCATAACATCTACTAAGTGTTACATGTGTTTTATAAGAAATGATTTTGAAAAATAGAAATTTTCTCAAAATTTATTTATTTTTAAATTTTAACATATTTTTGAACATCTATATACATATAATCATTGTAAAGTGATATTCAAACCTTATAGGGTCTTAAAGTTTTGGGTTTAGGGTAAAGGTTTTTGATTCTACTCATAACATGTAAATAGTCATAAATTTGGGACTAATTTGCAACTCCTATCGAATTTTTTAATTGTAGTCACAAAATAGTCCCAAATTTGTGGCTAATTTGTGACAAAATAACAAAAAAAAAAAAAAAAGTCTCATTGGTTATTTCATTAAGACGAGGATTGAGATCTCCACCGTTGATTAATTTAATCCAAGAATGGATGATTTAAACTGATTTTTTTTTTTTTTTTTATTGTTTCTTCTTCTTCCTTCTCTTTTTCTCTCAACGCCTTGCATGTGGATGGAAAGATATTGACCGCGTACCCGAAAATGAGAATTTATCACCCGCTTCCCGACTTACAAGCATGCATGTGTCTATGTTATGTTATTGGTCATCTCTCCATCTATATACGGAGACATGCATATGCATGTTATGTTATTTTCGTACATATAATTATATTATATCTAACTTTTTTTTGGCTCTGACTTGAGAAGTTATCTTCAACTATTTTTTGTCGTCATTATATGCTTTCAATAATTGTTCCCCGGCCTTTCCACTCCTATTTGTTACAATTATGGTTTCTACCTACGGCTATACCGTTTGGTTATTGCTTGCTTCACTTTATGGTCGACCTACCAAAAGTACTAAGTAGGTACGGGTATAAAAATTGGAACCGAAATATTTGAACTGGAACCGATCCGAAATTATCGTTTGGTTTGGTTTCGGTTATGGCTAAAATACTCATTGTATCATATTTATTGATACATGTGGGTATCAGATAATATCCGAAATCGAACCGAAAATATTTCGGATACCCGAATTATAATTATATACCAAAAAATTAAATATATATCAAGTTTTTAGATATGTTTTTTTAAAAGTTTTTTGGGGTTTCGGTATATTTTTGATATTTCAGATATATTTTTCTTAGTTTTTTCGGATTTTCATGTATATTTTCGGGTTTTCGGGTATATTATAGGTATTTCGGGTAATAAATATCCGAAACCGATTAAAATCTGAAAAAGTTTGAGTATTTTCCGGTTCTTAAATCTCGGAATCGAATCGATCCGGAACCGATTGATATCGATAATATTTCGGTACCTATATGAATCATAAACCTCTCTACCTAAAATATCTAAAACCAAATCGAATATGTGAATGACCATAGCTAGTACTAAGTATTTGTAACTCACACGAGGAGCTGTCTGTGCAATTATTTTGTAAGCTATTTGATTGTATATTAAAAGGTGTCAAGATACTAAATTAATATGTGCTTATCGCCGATTATATATGCAAAGACATTTGCGGGTATAGACTTTTTGTTTTAAACATATATATAGAATTAATCAAAAATCTAAAACGCTGTCTATCTGTATCATCTCAAAAATTATTCAATTTTTAACGTTTCAATTGAATTTATAGTTTAGAACTCTTTTTGCTTGTATTTTATGACATCGTAGTTATCAACAACTCGGTATTAACTGCTTTTGGCATTTATAGAAGGAGAGTGAATTTTTTTTCTTTTTGGTTTTTAGCAGCAAAAAAAAGAGGTGGATTATTATTCTTTCTAATAATTTGGTAGCAAGCTGAGTATTAAAAGTGAAGCCGGCTCGTGGAGCCGTCGCGAGTCACGCACTTGACCACGTGAACCCAATCAAAAACTGTGACTTCTTTAATAAAAACGCATGAATTTAATGAAACAGACACATTCGTTCACCAATACAATACGTTAGTTCCATTAATCCGTCGGACCCACCAATAAAACATAACGCTGAACAAAAAAGTCCATCAAAATGAGAAAGGTTTTTTTGCTTGAGGTGATGATCCAATTGTGACACGACACGTGTAATACATTGCCGGAGAAGTTAACGTCGGGAAGCTGACCGCCGCGTGGCATACAGATGCTGACAAATTAGGAAGAGTGCGGTCAGAGACACGTGGCAGTAAAAGAGAGGAAAGGCGTGGAGGGTACTTGACCATTTATCGCCTTGTGATTTGAGACTATTTAAGGGGCAAAATTGGTAAGACAAGTCAACACTTCGATAATTTTCTTTTTTTCGTAAACCAAAATCTATGTTGATTATTCTAACCACGTAAACACTTCTCTAAACCGACCAAAATAAATAATTAAAGATTGATCATTGATTGATAAGTTAAGCACTTGAGCAATGTTGCTATAGAGAGACATTGTAAGAGAACATCCGTCGATATAAATTAATTATTAAGTTATAGTATATACGAAATAAAAGAAGGGCCATGCCATGATGGAACCTCAAAAATAATGGAGAGAAAAAGGAAGGAGCGATCGGGAGGACCTTCCAGCTACAGTTTTTGTCCTGTCTACTAAGGGTGAGCACGGAGCAAATATTATGGATTTTTGGGATATTTGCGATCCGTTTCGCTTCGTCTGGATATTTGAGTTTTCGATTCGCGGATATCCGTAAATGCGGATATCCAGAATTTCAATATATATCCGCAGATATTCGATCCAATCCTTTAAAAATATTTTTTAAAAAAAAACCAAACACATAAATTTCAGAAAATTAGATATGTATGCTTTAAAAAATTACTGTCTAACTTGCATTCAAAAATAGTTCCAGAAACACAAACACTAGAACAAAATACAAACTTAATAAATCTATCAAACACAAACACAAGAAAAAAGTACAAACTTAATAAATTTATCAACCATACCTAAATTTAAATCAATCATCAATAAATATAGTACCAAATTTTATGTTTTCCGACTCCATCTCTGGAAAAGATATCCGACTTTTACGTATATACATAATTACATATATAATTATTAGTATACGGAGCGGAGCGAATATCCGACTTTTTAAAAAATGGTATTTGAGATTTGCTCCGTTTTTTACGGATACTACATTTGCTATTTGTTTTGCTCCGAATATTTACGGATATCCGAATTTTTCAAATCGAATCAAGACGAATACCGGATATTTTGCCCAGCCCTACTGTCTACACAGTTTTTACCTTAGTAAAGACAATTCAAAATTAATATGACTCTCATGGACACACCCCATTGTTACTCTTAATTTATTTATTTTTTACCAAATTTGTACTGTATTTAATATTTTTGGATTTTTTTTTATTACAGTAATACTAAACCAGAAATAAACCAAACTATAATAACCCATATGATGAGCCTGGTTAGGAACACTAAACCAAGAACCGTAAAACCGAAATCGAACCTAAGACAAAAACCGGAGGCAAATCCTAATGACGTGAATCAGAAACCCTCCACCGTCGTTCAAACTCCGCCAGAACATAACACCTCCGACACCCGTATTGGATCAAAACACCTCAGCCACGTACGAACCTTTTGTCAGATGTGTTATTCATGAGAAACCTCCGTTTATCCAAACACTCATGGGCTTTTTTAGTATGGGCTCAGCCGCTCAGGTGGGCCGATATCACTTTTAAACGAACATAACACCCATGACTTATTAAGGCCGACATGAAACATTTTTAGATTGGGACATACACATCACAACTTTTACATTTTTAAACTGTTTTGGTCACTCAAGTTCTCTTACACGCAATCCGAAAGGAAAAAAAAACATTATAAAAATATGGAAAAGATTAATCTCATAAATTCTTCAATAGTCTTTTTGGCTGATTAAGTATCATATAGTATTTATTAACCACCACATGTCATAAAATATTTGTTGTTAGATACCTGTCTGGTCCATGCCTTTTTCGAGTCAAAGCTGTATATAGAAACAAATGTGCTTTTTGCTCTTAATCTCACTCCATTTGGTCTAAATTCCATATGTGACATAATAATAAAGAGATAAAACCCTTGAAATATATAATAAAACCGGTCTCAAGATGCGTTTAAAGCATATTTGTAATCAATATATGTTAATTAATTAACAAAATAAGTACGTTACCGGACCACATCGGACCACAAGACGCACAACCATACAGTGTTGTGCCCACTTTTCACGACATTATTATCAGACCAAAAGAATAAGTATATGAAAAATACATAGAGATTTGTTCTGAACTAACTATACTTCTCTTTAGTCTTTTTTTTTCCCATTTTTTCCCGCTCTTGTTTGATTATAATATTATTATATATTTTGGTGCTCTCTTCTACCAAACTTTCCTCTTATATCAAACTTTCAAATGAGGTTTTTCTTGCAAAAAATTCACAAGTGTTATTATTGCATTGTTATATTTTCTAATACAGTTACAATTCTTTAAATAATTCTCTGATAGCTTTGACAAACTGTTTGTTTTCCTTCTCTCTATTGATCAATGCATTATAGTTCCATATAGTTTAACGTATCCTATTATAAACTAGGGATAAAAGAATATGTGTATTTGGTAATGTAAGTTGCACATTATTATTATTTACAAAGTCAAATCTAGAGAAGCTCCTCCCTCCAACTGTATGTAAACGAGGAAAATTACAACCGCAAGTCAAAGGTTTAAAGATGTTATTAAATTAAAAATAAAAGGGATATAATAAGTAGTTATGGTTGTATCTGTCGTTCTTCTTTTCTGATGAACAAGGCCGTTGAAGCAACACACAGTGTGTACTAGTGTGTACTAGTGTGTACTACTGTCTACAGATTCCTTTTCTTCTGCTCATCGAATTAAATTACTCTATTTAATAATTGAGATATGATAATATTAATTAATACTTAATCTAGGAATTAATCAGACAGACACGCGCAGTTATAAAATAATCTGTTTGATTTTCTTTTCTTTTTCGATCTCCTCTCTCACTCTTTTTTTCTTTCTTTCGAGGACAAGCTATTAATAATCTCTCGTCAACAAAATTATTTCTCGAGATTTATTCTCTCTGTGTTCGTGTCGTCGACGACAGATTAGTTGATTTTTTATTCTCCGACAAGACGGAAAAATGGATAAACGACGCCGGAGACAGAGCAAAGCCAAGGTGTCTTGTTCCGAAGGTCAGCTCTCTCTCTCTCTCTCTCTTTATCTCTCTCTCTTTGGATTGAGTCTGATTTTTTGCTTTTCGCAGAAGTGAGTAGCATCGAATGGGAAGCTGTGAAGATGTCGGAGGAAGAAGAAGATCTCATTTCTCGGATGTACAAACTCGTCGGCGACAGGTAAAGATTCTCTCGATCTCTATGATTTGCTTTTTCGTTTTTATGTTTCATGATCTTTCGTCGAATCTGATTTTTGAAATGTTTGCTTTTGGTTTGATCTCATCAGTCGGTCGTTTCTTTATGTATTTTATTGTTTCTGACTATTTTTCTATTATAGTATTGGGCCGAACCGAGCTGTCGATGACTGTGTTCGGCCTGATTTTTGATCCGGTTTTGATTTTGTGCTTTTGGTTTTTCGATTTCTTTTTTGTTGGTTTATTTGTTTTTGATTGATATCGTTTAAGGTTTGTTTTTAGTTGATTGTTGTTGTTGTTCAGCAAAACATCTTCTTACTTATGCTATTTTTATGATAGAATTCAAAAACTGTTTCCTCGATTTTGGTTTCGCTCAACTTTAATTGCGCGATGTTAGTATATATATATATATATATTAAAAAGGTGAAATTAAAATGAGTTGATTGTTCATAAGATTTTGGTTCGGTCCATACAAATTTAACCGAATTATAATATTTATTCGGTTTAAATTTTGAAAAAGTGTGTTTGAGTAAAATGCTGACGGTTAGTTTACCGTACGTGGCGCGTAGGTGGGAGTTGATCGCCGGAAGGATCCCGGGACGGACGCCGGAGGAGATAGAAAGATATTGGCTAATGAAACACGGCGTCGTTTTTGCCAACAGACGAAGAGAATTTGTTAGGAGATAAAAAAAAATTCCTCTCCTTAATCCACAAAACAAGAAAAAGGAAAAGGACCTGTCCTTGGATTACCATTTTAGAATGTAAAATTATTATCTATATATATAAAAATCGCTTAGGAGTTTCAATTTCTTATCATCCATCGATATCTCTTTAAACTTTCGTATATGTGTGTGTCAAACCAAATAAAAAATAAAAAAATGCAATCTCATCAACCAAATCCTTGCGAATTATTAAAACCGACTGTGAAATATAAAACAAAATCCGGAATTCTCTAGCCATTGAACAAAAAAAAAATTACTGATCAGATTGGCATTTGCTATTATATTCGAAATTTCCGTTTTCTTTCACATAAAATAATAAACCGTGGAAAAAGTTTGTTGAATATGGTTTTCAACTAGATTAAATAAATAACAAAAGAGGTCGGTAAATCTCATTTTATAAGCAAAGTTTGGCGAATTACAAGAATTAAGTTGTTGGAAAATGACCGAAAAAGAAAACAATATATAAAAAAGTTAGTCGGAGATGCTTTGTGAATGAGGTGAGATCCTCTCTTTATAAAGTTTTGTGTCGGTCTAATATTCCAAGATCTTCATTTTTTTTCGGAGGTCGGCGTCGACGTTGTCCGATCGGGTTTAATGGGCCTTATGGGCCGAGATGAGGTAAGTAAGCTTGCGAGTCGTCATGGGCCAAACTGGACCAGGCCGAATTGAGGTGAATAAGGCCGAATCGACGTGGGCCGATACGCACTAATTTGAATCCGGTTATTTTAATGTGTGACAATCCGGGTTGAGTTAGCCGGGCAAACCGAGTCAGATTCGATTTGGGAAGAACTCTTAAGGAGTTGTGCAGTTCACTTCCAACATGTCTCTTAGACAGTTAAAAGCAATGGGAAGAAAACAACATTTATGCTGTTGGGCAAAACAAAACAGAAAAACAAGAACAACATTTATGGCATAGATAAATATTTTCACTGAACCAGATGATTTTATCTGTTGGTGTCCGGAAATTTGTACATCTAAGCTAGAGGGACCAGAAAGCCCATTACTAGGTCAAAGAGGGAAGCACATATATATGGGCCGAGGATAAAGCCCATTTATCAGTTAAGACTCTAAGAACAACAACAATTCACGAACAAATGTTAGGTGACCCGCGCGTTTTTCACAGCAGTAGACATGCACACCGTTTGGATATTTGATGCATAACAATCGTGTTGTTTTAACTGCTTTAACCTGTATTTTCCCTGAAAGAAAATAAAGATTCAGTAGCGACGTCGAATATAAAATACAAAGATTCCAATTAATCAATTAACATGTTTAGTATCAACTGAAATGCCAAAAGTATATATCTCCTTTGTGGTCTTACTTTTTAATACTTTGGGTGATTGGCACAAGAATCTAAACTTTATTAACGTAGTATATATTTTTTGTTTCCAATGCTAATTTTTTTTTGGATAAAACCGTGAGAATTCTGGGTTTTTGGTCCATAATCTTTTACGATACTTAGAGTTAGTCTTTTAGATATTCAAATTTAAAGAATAATCCTATGTTCCAAAGTGGATGATTGACACAAGAAAACCAACTCTCTTAGACTATTATTATAGTTATCAGTGGCGAACCTACATGAAGGAAAGAAAAGGGAAAGGAGATCACTTGACATCGGTTAAATTTTATAAATAAGTTTTGTAAGCCATATTTTGTAAATATCATCAGCTAAGTTGGTTTACAACTCCTCCTCTGAACCTCCTTACCAAAGTTTGAATCTTTATTTTATACCCATAATTTGAATTTAGTCCCATTATTTTAGTATGGGCGTGGACCTAAATCTCGTTTTTAATCTAAAAAAATAGATCGAATCTAGTCTTAAACAAAAACAAAAAACTGTAATCTTGTAGTACACATATTTCTTACCTTTTTTTTTAATTGTTTATATTTTCAAAACTTTATACTTTTCTCACTTAAATGTTTGTAATATCTTCTCTTAAAATGACACTCCTTTTTTATTTGTCTCCTAAATTTTTATTTTTTTTCTAATATTATTCTTGCCATTGATTTTAATTCACTTTTCACATTTATGTTCTAAAATAATTATATGATAACAATTAAATTTATCTTTTAAACATTTTTTTATCGAATATGATTTTTCCTTCAAAAACTTGAAAAATAGCTAAACTGTAATATTTTATATAATAAATATTTTGTGGCAGCTTTCTATTTTTAAAAAAAAATAAAAAATAATAACTTAAATATGACACCGGTAAAAAAAAATTATTTGTCCGCCACTGATAGTCATCACCCTTTTATTAATACGTAGTAATTTACAATGTATTTTTTACCAAAAAAAAAAATTTACAATATATTTTCGAAAACTATATGAATCTATATAATTATGTGGCCATAGAGTTTTTTTTTTTTTTTTTGCGCATAGCGATGCTGATTAAATCCGACAACTTTAATCTAAAAGACAAACACGATGAAAGTGTTAAGATGTTTTCTCACGTGCTTATCATCTAACAAGACTTGGCGTGTGTGTGTGTTCACACTTGGCGTGACTAACACTGGAATTTTCGGTATGGGAGACATCAATATTGATCGTTATTATTATTATTATTATTATTATTATTATTAGTGCACTAGTAGTATATATACGAACTAAATTTCAATTTGTCACGCCGTTAGTTAATCAACAAATTTGATTTGTGTAAAGTTCCAATTTACTACTTTTGTCCATAGTCTAACTCTCTAACACCTATTGGATTTGATTTGTAAAGTTCGTAATGATAAAATTATGAATCATGAAAAAAAAAACTTTATCAATCATGAAAACGAAGTTGTTTCAGAACAATCATACACACTGTTCATCAAACCTGAAAACAGTAATTGCAATTATGAAATAAAGCACTGTTTGGGAAAAAAATAAACAATACTTAAAAACAAAAGTAAGAAAAAATATACCGATTATAAATCTTCCATAACCAAACAAATTAAAGCTCTTATTCCGTTTGGTCTGAATGCATGTTTTATTAGGATCTGATTATTTATTTTTTTCTACCATTTCATTCTATCTGAACTCTGCGGTTCAAGAAATTATCAATCAAAATATATCCCTATAATATTTGATTGGCATGACGTAACCGTGTGGGCCTTTAAAGGGCGTTATATCATTGTCTACGCGCACCCAAAGGCCTTTCGTGGAAATTACAGGATATTTTCTAAAAATTCACTGAAATTTCAATTTTTTTCTAGATCTTTCTATTCCGAATTTCCAATGGCTCTTGTTTCTTATCCTCCCCGTTAATATGGAATGATTGTGTTTGGATACTTAAAAGAAACCATCACTAAACTTACTTATCTGCTCGTTCACACATTTTATTAATGAGTTCATATATAGTAGTTTTAACTTGAATTTGACAAAATAATGAGTTCATATATAGTAGTTTTAACTTGAATTTGACGTATTTTGTGAGATTACTAAATTTTCATGCAGCTGAATGAATAAGTATAGATTTGGTTTGAGGGTCTGTTAACGAAACAGGTACAGTGGACCTCTCAGTTTGATCCAGAAAAATCACTACCGTCATTCTCGAGCTAATTCCACGTCATCATCGTCAATCACACAAAATCTCCATTGATGTACTTTAAGCAAATTGATTCGATTGCACATAATTGTAGATCTTTGTATTCATTGTTGATTGATTCTTTGATTCTTCTTCACAATAGAATCATGTATATATTTGGGATGAACCCTTGAATAAAATCAACACAAATTTCTCATTGCTCTTTCCTTTGTCTGATATTTTTCATGGTATCAGAGCCTGAAAATTATTGATTAAACGAAATCTCGATTTCTTTTCCTTCTTCAAATCTCGAACCGATTCGATTTCTGACAATGAGCGACCACGAAAATCAAACACCGATCGAAGCGACCGTCACAACTATGGAGATTCGTCGTAAAATTTCTCCTTACGACCTGACGGCAGCTGATAATCCGGGAGCTGTTATCTCTCATCCATTGCTGAAGGGAACTAATTACGATGAATGGGCTTGTGGATTGAAGACAGCTCTTTGCTCTCGTAAGAAGTTTGGGTTTCTTGACGGAACGATTGCAAAACCAGGTCAAGGATCTCAGGATCTTAAGGATTGGTGGACAATCCAGGCATTGTTGGTGTCTTGGATAAAAATGACGATTGATCCAGTGCTTCGTTCCACAGTCTCACACAGGGACGTAGCAAATGATCTTTGGGATCATCTGAAAAAACGTTTCGCGGTGATGAATGGAACGAGACTTCAGCAGATCAAGACTGAGCTTGCGTGTTGCAGACAGAGGGGATTGGCGATTGACACCTACTATGGAAAGTTGATGAAAATCTGGGATAGTATGGCGACTCATCGTCCGCTGCGAGTATGTCGGTGTGGCAAATGTGTTTGTGATCTTGGTACTGCCCAAGAGAAAGATCGAGAAGAGGATAAGGTACATCAATTCCCTTTTGGTCTTGATGATGCAATGTTTCGAACAGTTCGGTCGAGCCTTGTATCCCATGTACCTGTTCAACCCTTGGAAGAGGTGTACAACATTGTGCGCCAAGAAGAAGATCTAATTCGGAATGGCACAAAAATTCAAGTCGAACAACATGAAGTAGTTGCGTTTGCTGTTCAAAGCAGGCCACAATCGATGAGCAAAAATTCTGAACGAGACAAAACAATGGTGTGTAACCATTGTCATCGTGCTGGACATGCTTCCGAGACTTGCTACGCTGTTATTGGCTATCCGGAATGGTGGGGTGATCGGCCAAGAGGCAGGACAATACATGGGAAGGGTCGTGGTGGTGCTTTTGCGTCTGGAACATGTGGTCGTGGTATGACATATGCCAATACTGTTCATGTTCCAAACATTATAAATCAGGAACACGTGAACTATGTGCTGACTGATAAAGACCGAGATGGTGTAAGTGGCTTGAATGATGGACAGTGGCGTTCTCTTGTCAATCTCATTAACGCCGGCAAGAACACCAGCACTGAGACACTTTCA
Organism: Eutrema japonicum; assembly: GCA_030161315.1. NCBI lineage: Eukaryota > Viridiplantae > Streptophyta > Magnoliopsida > Brassicales > Brassicaceae > Eutrema > Eutrema japonicum. The sequence continues at coordinate 47,033,625 of BSQW01000010.1, read as the reverse complement.
GGTAAGACTTCTACATCTTCTTGGATACTTGATACATGGGCCACACATCACTTGACAGGAAAAATTGATATTCTGTCTGATGTGAGGCAAATGGCTCCGGTTCTGATTATTTTAGCTGATGGTTGAGAAAGGGTTTCCAGTACAGAGGGAACAGTTCGGTTGGGTTTTGATTTGGTGTTGAAATCAGTGTTTTTCGTTGAAGAGTTAAAATCAGATTTGATTTCAGTAGGACAGTTGATGGATGAAAACTATTGTCTCGTACAAATGGCTGACCACTTCCTTGTTGTCCAGGACCGCATTTCGAGGATGGTTATTGGAGCGGGAAGGAGAGGAAATGGAGCTTACTATTTTTGTGGTATGGAGTTGGCAGCGTTAGTTACAACTCAAGATGATAAATCATTTGCGTTGTGGCATAATCGGATGGGTCATGCATCTGCTAAAATAGTTTGCTCACTTCCAGATGTTTGTGTTTCAGTTTCTTCTCATTTTTCAAATAAGGCGTGTGATATATGTCTCCGCGCCAAACAAACTAGAGCTTGTTTTTCGATCAGTGATAATAAAACCTCGAGCATTTTCGAATTGATACACATCGATCTTTGGGGACCCTATAGAACGCCCTCCTCGTCGGGTGCTCGCTACTTTCTAACGATAGTGGACTATTTTTCTCGAAGTGTATGGCTATATCTCTTGAACGACAAATCTGAAACACCACAACAATTAAAAGATTTTGTTGCTATGATTGAAAGACAGTTTCAAAAGCAACTTAAGACGGTACAGAGTGACAACGGCACCGAGTTCTTATGTTTGACAGATTATTTCAAAAGAAAAGGAATTGCTCATGAAACTTCATGTGTCGGCACACCGCAACAAAATGGACGTGTTGAACGAAAGCACCGACACATCCTAAATGTTGCACGTGCGTTGCGGTTTCAAGCAAGTTTGCCGATCGAGTTTTGGGGTGAATGTATTTTAACAGCGGGATATCTCATAAACCGAACTCCAAGCACTGTTTTGAATGGGCTCACACCGTACGAGAAGTTGTATGACAAAGTACCTCAGTATTATCACTTACGAGTGTTTGGTGCTCTATGCTATACTCATAATCAAGCACACAACGGTGATAAATTTTTACCGCGGAGTCGAAGATGTGTGTTTATAAGTTATCCTCACGGGAAGAAAGGATGGAGGCTGTTCGATATGGAGAAAAATGTGTTCTTTGTATCCCGTGACGTTTGGTTTTATGAGACTGAATTTCCATACGCAAACCAACATACGATTGATGAAGAAGACACTTACCAGTTATGGGCTCCAATTTTGAACAACCTATTAATAGAAGAAGAAGGGCCCACGATAAGAAGCCCAATTGTAGACACAAGTCCAACAACAAATGAAGATCCAGAAATGATAGAAACATCTAATGGGCTTCCTACAATTTCGGAACTGGGCCCATTGAATGTGGAACATGATCCACAACCCAATTTGACGAGAGAAGTTACGCCAAACATCGTTGTTGGCTCATCTTCATCTTCGCCGACGACGATGACAACGCAGATAGTCACCGCCGACGATCCACCACCAGCGACGGTCACGGCAGATGGTCCACCACATCAGACTGATCTTCTTGGTCGTGGTCATCGAAAACGAAGTTTGCCCGTAACTTTGAAAAATTTTGTCGTAAACACGGCTCTTAGTATAGATCTCCATAGTTCAACAGCCACATACCCGATTGGAGATTTTGTGAACTGTGATCGATTCTCGTCAAATCATCAAGCGTTCTTTGCGGCTATTACAGAGGGTTATGAGCCGAAAACCTTTCAACGAGCAGTGGGCCACAAAGAATGGAGAGATGCAATGGGCAGTGAAATTGAAGCACTAGAAGCGAATAACACATGGGATCTCAAAAATTTGCCACCAGGGAAAAAGGCGATTGGTAGCAAATGGGTCTATACGATCAAATACCGGTCTGATGGGACGATTGAACGATATAAAGCGAGGCTTGTAGCATTAAGCAATAAGCAGATTGAAGGGGTTGATTACAGAGATACGTTTGCACCGGTAGCTAAGATGGGAACAATTCGAGTGTTTCTAAGAACAGCAGATGGTAAGAATTGGCTGGTGCATCAAATGGATGTGCACAACGCTTTTTTACATGGAGATTTGACGGAAGAAGTTTACATGAAACTCCCTCCTGGTTTCAATTCTGCGGATGAATCGAAGGTATGTCGCTTGAGAAAATCACTTTATGGACTAAAACAAGCTCCAAGATGTTGGTTTGGAAAGCTTCATTCTGCGTTGCATGAGTATGAATTCGTACAATCGCGGTCTGATTACTCATTATTCACATATAAGAAGCGAGGAATTCAACTTAATGTTCTGGTCTATGTTGACGATATGATAATAACAGGCAGTACAATTGAGATTATTACAACGTTCAAGGCATATTTGTCTACATGCTTTAAGATGAAGGATCTCGGGACGTTGAAATATTTTTTGGGAATTGAGGTCTCGCGTAACTCCACGGGTTTTTATCTTAGCCAAAGAAAATATACTCTGGATATAATATCCGAGGCAGGAATGCTCGGGTCCAAGCCTGCCACGTTTCCCCTAGAGCAAAATTATAAGTTGGCTCTCTCTACGTCACCTCTTCTTCACGATGCTGAAGCTTATCGACGTCTTGTTGGCCGATTAATTTATCTTGCTGTCACCAGACCCGACTTGGCTTATTGTGTTCATGTGCTTGCACAATTTATGCAAACACCACGTCAAGATTATTGGGATGCTTCCCTACGAATGGTCCGATATCTCAAAAGCAGTTCCGGGCAAGGTATTCTTCTACACGCAAGTACTGATTTTCGTATTTCAGGCTGGTGTGATAGCGATTGGGCAAGTTGTCCAATTACTCGGCGTTCGGTCACAGGTTACTTTGTACAGGTCGGTGACTCTCCCATATCTTGGAAAACCAAAAAACAAGACACTGTAAGCATGTCTTCCGCCGAGGCAGAATACCGGGCAATGGCGTTCCTCACTAAAGAGCTTATCTGGTTAAAGAAAATTCTTTGGGATTTGGGAATCGCTCATGATCTACCGATGCGGGTTCATTGTGATAGTAAGTCTGCTATCTATATTGCCACGAATCCGGTATTTCATGAGAGAACGAAACACATAGAAAACGATTGTCACTTTGTCAAAGACGAGATACAAGATGGAGTCATTGAAACAATCCATGTTGATAGTCAATCCCAGCTCGCAGACATATTTACAAAACCCCTTGGTCGACAAGCATTTGAGTCCTTTATAGTCAAGCTGGGCATTACCGACCTCCATGCTCCAGCTTGAGGGAGGGTGTTAACGAAACAGGCCCAGTGGGCCTCTCAGTTTGATCCAGAAAAATCACTACCGTCATTCTCGAGCTAACTCCACGCCATCATCGTCAATCACACAAAATCTCCATTGATGTCATTTAAGCAAATTGATTCGATTGCACATAATTATAGATCTTTGTATTCATTGTTGATTGATTCTTTGATTCTTCTTCGCAATAAAATCATGTATATATTTAGGATGAACCCTTGAATAAAATTAACATAAATTTCTCATCGCTCTTTCCTTTGTCTAATATTTTTCAGGGTCTTTCGACTTCGGATCATTATTTTTCTCTGAGTGTCAGTATTCGACCATGACATATTCCTTCTCGAATCTAGTACATATGTGTTTTTTTTTCCTCTCAAGTTAGGTTAAAGGAAAATGATTTATCCCTTTCTCCAAAAAAAAAAATTGATTGGTTAAAAATACTTTAAAACTGTAGTCTTATCAATTTTACAACTATGAATCAACCATATATTTCAATGTTAATTAAGCTTATAAATTATAACCATTATAGTTCTGGTGGATGTATGCATTAATTAATAAGATGATGTTCTGTAAATAAACACAAACATATACGATTAATCATTCATTTGAGACAAAGTTAAAAACATGTCTTGCGATTTAAATCGTTAGCTGTTACCAGTTCAAAGTAAGAACAACCCAAATGTTAAGTTAAATCCAATAACCATATAGTCCATTTGTGTTTGATTAATTATTTTATAATCATGATTAAAGTTATATAATCTATCACAAAAAGGCCATGTGCACGTATATGCCACCACTCGGTCTAGTTTACTTAAATTAGTTAATAATAAACTATTCATTTGATCAGACGCGTCAGAAAGAAGTAGACGCGTTGCAATGTAGATTAAACATCCATTTGAAAATTATATTTATTAGTTTCTAATGTAATTAGTTAAGCTCAGCAGCCTCTAAACACGAACTTCCAAAAACTAATTAGTTTCGACTCAGAAAACTACAAGGTTGATAACCGAGAAACATAGGCTATATACACTAATGTGGATTATATCAATATTATCTACTATTCATAATATACACGATATTACACTGACGCATTCTTTACGATGAACATGCCAAATGCATAAAGCCATAGCCAATAAGGTATCATCTTATCATTTACAGAGAATTTGTTGTACGAGCAACAAAACACAAGGCAAAAGGGGTTCTCCATAAATTTACATTTCATTTCTTATAAATAAAACAAAAAACAAAAATAGTCGTTGAGTTTTTATCTACCATAATTATAATTACAAAAAAATTGTTGTGCTAATTCAAAATGCAAATTTTTGTTACTAAGTATGACTCTTTTTTTGGGTGCTAACTAAGTATGACTTACTGTGCAATTTTAAATCACCTATTCAAACACTAATCTGACATCCTTTTTTTTTAATCGGGTTTGTATCCTTTTGTTCAATTTTATCTATCCGAGTCATATGCATTGGTGAACACTATAACACATATGGAGGATCATCATGGTATATCGAATTGAATCATACTGATGATAATGATAATACGTCGCTGTCAAATGTGTGAAAGGAAAATGGGCATTGGTACATATTCTCTAATCCACACCTGCATGGTTTGATTTTATCCGTTAGATTCTCCTTCTGCTTTTAGGGGAACTATAATCTCGATATTTGACTCCACTAAAAACATAAATAATTAAATAATCAATACAATGTCTGTTATCTTTAAATCGAATCTCTAACCAAAATGTAAAGTTATACCTTATAAGTGAATTTTTCATTTTTTGGTTTAATAAGTGAATTAATCGGCATGACATCACGAGTCCCTTCACGTCAGCGGGAACAAAAAAGAAGAAGCATTCAACAGGATCTATAACGCGGTAGGACTCGGAGGTCTCTTTTGAAGATGATTGTTTATTAGTTTACTCGGCTGAATTATTATAGCCAAAAAAAATCGAAATATTAATAAGATTAGCTAAACTTGATTGAGTGAGACTTCACCAAATATGGATTCTATTGTGATTGGGGAGAGATAGTTGACGCTTTATAAATTAGATATGTACTTGATATGATGATCAATAATAGTTGATCTAATCTTGAAAATTTATGTTTTGGAAACTTATATTCTATAAAAACCACTAATAGCTAACTAGATAATATTGTAATTTTTTGTTTTGTTAACAAAAACGAGTAACCACTAGAATAATAAATGCATCCGACTTTTTTTGCATTTCAATATAAATCTACCAATTTGATATAGTAAGGACCAGTGAAAAAAATAGTAGTCACCTTTTTGTCAATTTCTCTCCAAGATCCTTGTCTTTTCCACACAACTTCTTGTCTAAGCTCAAAACCAAAATAAATAATAATAATTAAAAAAAGAAGCTTATTGTCTAAGCCCAAGGATAGATTCTCATCATTCATTTATATAAATACATACACACACGAAACTCACATTTCATCAAACTCACTCAATAGAAAGAAAGAAAAAACAGAGGATTCTTAATTCTGTTGGTGGTTTTGTAAGTGAATGCAGAGATGATGATGGAAGAGAAGCTTGTGATCAACGAGTTGGAACAAGGGAGAGAGCTTGCGAAAGTATTGATGAGCAATCTCAAACACACTTGTTCAATTGAATCCAGCAAAGCCTTGATCTCTGAGATCCTCAGTATATATCAGAATGCCATTTTCATGTTGAGCTTGAACGAAGACGACAAGAACATCCTTAAGCGAAGCCCTGAGATCGATGGCAAGGATTCTAAAAACGTGTTTAAAAAGAGGTAGGTTGATTTTTATAAAAAGTGATTCTTTTGCAGATCAGCTCCAATTTCATGCGTCTGATGATTCTTCTTGTTTTTTTTTTGTGCAGGAAAATATCGGAGGAGAAGAAGACCGAGAAAGTTAGGGTTGTTGTTGGAGCAGGACAAGAAAAGGGTTCGATTGATGATGGTTATTGCTGGAGAAAATATGGGCAAAAAGAGATTCACGGATCCATAAACCCTAGGTAAATTGTCAATTACCAACATCTGGGTATTTCAAAAAAAAAACAAAATTTGTTAAATCTGATGTCTGTTATTACAGAGGATATTTCAGATGCACACATCGATTCACGCAGAATTGTCTAGCAGTGAAGCAAGTCCAGAAATCAGACAAAGATCCTTCCATATTCGAAGTGAAGTATCTCGGAACCCACACTTGTAACAATACATCCGCGAAGACGAAGACCCCGAACTTCTCTGTTTCAATGTTCGAAGAAGGAAACAGAGTACATGTTACAAAGCAACCAGAAGACATTAAACCGACGAAAACCGAAGAAGTGATGATAAGTATTGAAGATCTGGAGAACAAGAAGAACATTTTCAGGACGTTTTCTTTCTCTAACCATGAGATTGAGAATGTTGGTGGGTGGAAAAGTAACATTCTCTCCGAAATTTTGATGGATAATCTGTCTCCTACAACATCAGGGTCTGGAATTACCGCCGAGATTGCAACTGCTCCTACTCATGTTGAGAATTCGGAAACTGCAGATTTGTATTTCTCTTCGTTGGACAATATTATCGATTTTGGACAGGATTGGTTGTGGTCGTAGCTTTACATTTGGTGAATGTAATTTTTCTCGTGGCAGTAATTATGGAATAGATGGTCAGTGTAATCTCAGTGTTAGAGTATTTTTGTCAATGGATATAGATTGGCTTTTAGGATATGATATGATTTTTGCTTTTTTAATAGGGTTTGTGAATTCTCAATGAAGTTTGATGGTACTTTATGACAATAAATTACTCTCTCCGTTTTTAAATAAGTTATGTTTTTTATTGTTTTTATTGTTTTTTATTGTTTTTATTGTTTTTGATCATTTGTATTTTTTAGATTGTTTTTTATTGGTTAAATTATGTTTAAATAGATATTAAATAATATTTTAGTATGGAAAAAAAAATAAAATGAATTCTTAATTTGTGTGCAAAAATTTTAAACATCACTTATATTAGAACAGGAGTATTTCTTAGGGGTGTAAAAAAATGATTTTATAAACTATTTATTAGTTGATAGATGAGAAAATATAAAAGTATATATTATTTTTAAAATGTTTTTATAAGGTATTTATACCAGTTTTACATATTATTCTTATTCTTATACCAATATTCATTTGAATGAATAATCTAGGATATGATATGATTTTATAAGGTATTCATTCAATTTAACCGAAAATTGATAGAAAGATATTTGAATGAATAATTATGAAAAGACTTTGTAAATTAAAGATCGATATGCAATTATTCGGATGAACATTTTAAAAGTAAAAAATTCTTTCTATCTTGCAAATAGTATGGTGAAAAAAAAGAAAAATTCCAAATAGTAAAAAAATTAATTTGTTTTTAATTAGCAAAATTAATCGAATTGATTTCTTTTTTTTTTAATTAGCAAAATTAATCTGAGTCGTATGGGCCTTGAGCCCAATCCTAAATTAACAGCCCAATCTCGAACTGAAATTTCAGTCGATTTCATCGAAAGAATCCAACAGATTATCGGAGAAGACCACAACAAAAGTTCCGAAGAAGAAGAAAGAAGAAAGAAGAAAGAAGAAAGAAGAAAGAAGAAAGAAGAAAGAGATGATATACCGAAAGTGGAGTCTGCTTTCCGGTCCTCCGGTTATCCTCGGCGGAGCCGTAGTTGCCGCCGTCGCTGTCGGCATCTTCTTACAGAACGTATGTTCCTTCTCCATCTCTGGTTTGGATCGTTATTAAATTAGAAATCCCTGTAGGTCGTTAGATCTATATCATCTTGATTGGCTGATATATTCCTTATCGCATTTGTCTCTTCGCAATTTTCTTGTGTTACGATTCTCCTTTGATCTTATCCGGATCGCAAATACATTTGACTAGTTAGTAATTGGCCTTTCGAGTTTCGAACCTAGAGGCATGAAAGTGACGTTCTTTGATTGAAAGTTTGTGTTCTGATTAGGCTCCATTGATGGATCAGAGTTGCCTTTATTTGGTTTTTCAGGGTTGAATCTAGAAAGCCATTTACTACAACGCTATAAAGTTTTTTTTTTTGATCCGTTTCTTAAGACATTCACCAGTGATGTCAACCTTTTTTGTGGATCTCCTGGAGATTATGTTAATTACATACAATACATAAACAAGTTCATCTTTTTGTTATAATTTTATTGATCCAAAGATTGAATTTGGAGTCGACTTTTTGATGTGGCATTATCAGGTTACGAAAGGGGAGCAAAAGAAAAATGTCTCACCAAACAAGTGAAAAAGGTAATTGGAAGGTGTTACAAAAATGTGGTGTGCATCATGTGACTTGAAACATTTAGTTCATGCAGTGTAAGCTCAATAATGCTGTTTGAAGCTTTCGAATACACAGATGTTTTTGGTGTTTTAGTCTCTTGTTACCAGTAATAATATTTCATTTTGCACATTCTCTTATTCATTCTTTACATTGATCAGAAGGCTCGCTAGAGTAAGAACAAAGTTTTAAATTAGAATGTTAGGATAATCTAACACTGATGTTCAGAGAATACAACAACACATCATGGACATTCCCTTAGATTGCTTCATGCAGCTCTCCTCGGAACTCTCATCCCGAACCCACGCTTCAGCTTATCGACCCTGATCATGCAGCATCAAACACAGATACATTAACTTGAAACGTAAGGCAAAGAGAGATGTTTATAGGCTTTGTGAAAGCTTACGTCGGGGCGAGTTTGCCAAGACTATCTAGCTCTTCACCAGTATCTTCGTCTATGACTCTACCTGAGATGTAAACAGTGTAGGATCGTTCTCTGTCCCGTGGGAGACCTCTAGCAGTGAGCAAGCGCAGGTCTTTCTGATGAAGCTCTCTTCCGTTCACAAAGACACTCGTGGTTCCACCAGCGCAATTCTCTGGCATTGGGTAATTGAGCTCTTCAATGAAAGGCTGTTAAGAAATGAGTCATTTTCCGCCAACTTTTGTACACATTCAGAATAAAATGAAGAGAGACTGAAGAATATGATTCTGTGACTGATGTTTACCGGTAATATTCCAAGACATTGACCTCCCATTATTCCCCAGAATCCAGCTCTGTAGTCGTACCTGGTACCAAGGAACAGAACAGAAGAGAGCCATTAGGGCTAGTAAATGAGAATAATTTACGAGATTGAAGGACCTTGTGTACCAGTAGTTTCCCGGCCGGATTGGTCCAGCCTGCTTCTCTGCCATTTTCACCAGACGTCCCGCTACAGGATTCCCATTTACCAAAACATCACTTCTGCCTTCGTTCTGTATGGATTTCTTTAGATCCTTGAAGCTATTCTTCACGATACTCGCAAATCCGCCCGTCTTGGTTCTTCCATGGTCCTCTCTACAGTCATTTGCAGAATCTTGAGATGCTCCACTGTTGTGAGAGTAGTCATTAACGTCCATCTCAATTGCAATTGAAGCTTCTTTGATAGATTTCTGTCTCATGGTTGTCTTGCTCAGTGTCACCCTGTCCTGTTCTGAACGAGAGCTTTGGCTCCTTGGCCCAGACCGATCCCTTGCATTGATCGAAGAGTAACCGAAATGTTCGCGAAGAGGCGAATCTGGAATAAGTTTCCTACCTTTTGGACTGTCTGAACTTAGCTCGTCTTCAGACACGCTAGGAGAAGTAGAATCCGCAATCTGCATTTCTTGAGATTTGTCAGAGATCAAAGCCGTACCAGTTGAGACATCGGCTGGTACTCTATCCATTGCATCAAATTCGTAAGCAGCAGTATCATAGTCATCAGAAGAGAAGTTAATAGCAGATACCCAATGCAGCCTACTATGAGTTTCTGCTTTTTTTGCTGAAGCAGGATCGGTTGAGAGAATGAGTTTCTTGTCAGCAAAGGAAAAATTTATTAAACAAGAGCACGCTCCGCAGCGCAGTCTTTGTTGCTTTCTCGTAGCAGAATCTGTTTTGTCTGGCAATTTTAGAAGTTTGGAGCAGTTCTTACAGTTTATAAATGGTGCACCACCAGCCACAGGGTGGATTAGGCGAGAACCACCTGAAGATGATACAGCTTTAGGGGGACGAAGACTAGAAATAGCATTCTTTAGCGCATCCCCAAATTCACTCGGGCTCCTTCCATGGAGCTGTGGACCAGGATGACGAGGAATAAAGTTTCGAGGACTATGCAAGGAAGAAGGAAACCCAATACTTCTATCATGAGGGTAAAAACCTACGTTATGCAGAGCATCAGGCAACCCCGAGGGAGGAAAAACTGAGCCTGAAGCTCTATGATATGGATCATAGCAGTGGAAACAGGAGCAAGTTGACGGGTGAGGCATCCCATTTCGCGGGTGTGTATTGAACAAATCATGACCATTGTTACCAATATACTGTCTAGAGTAGCGCGGATGAGATGGCTCCAGGGTTCCTCCATGCATCTGGAACCTGAGAGGGTCTCCATAAGCTGGAACATGAGCCGGGTTATGCATCGGACCGTGCAGAGAAACATTAGGGTTATTGTTATAAGAACATGGAGGTTCAGGATATTGATGGTAATAGGAAGGACCTGCAACGTGTTTCCCAGAACTTGGAAACCGCAATGGAGCCTTTTTGAATCCTGAAGACCAACTCGGAATCTGCTCTTCTTTTAGCTTATCTAATCTTCTCACCAGTCCAGCTCTGTCTTGCCTGATTGCTTCATCGCTATACACAGAACCTGGAAAGTAGTTAGAAGCGGAGAATCTGAAACCCTCGGAATCGCATCTCTTCGTTGTTGTTTTCCTAAAACGATCTAAACCCGATTGAGAATCCTTATCACCCGAGTCAACAACATTCAGTTTCGAACAAGGATCACTGTGAACATCCCAAGTCTCTGTTTGATTAATTTGTTGGTGTCTTAATGAAGTATCTGAATGAGATTCTTCTTCACTTGAACCGGAGTTGACTTCAGTTTCTTTGGCTCTATTTTTCACGGACTTGTCTGCCACTGGATCTGCTTCGACACGATCCTTGTTTTTGGCTTTACATACAAAACAAACAAAAACTCTTTTGGATTCAGAATATTTTTTTATAACCCAATCGACGTCATCGAAATCAAAAGCCAGAATCAGAACATTATATGAGTGGTTGAAACATCATCAAAACAAGAACTAATCTCGAAATTATCCTTGTTGGGTCGAACGTTTTTCGTGTAAAGAGGAGATGAAAACGGAAACTAACCGCAAAGAACGGTTCCACAACCACCGCACTGGAAAAAGGAACAATCTTTAGGCTCTGGTAAGATATTTTTGCACTTTGGACAACGAACTAGCTTTACTTCAACCGTCGACTCAGCCATTACCGGAACAAATTCTCAAACAAATACACAGGAAGAAAAAAAACAAAAATTGTCACTGAGCTGAGAAGGAAAAAAAACTCAACAACCAATATAAGAAGAAAAACCAAGGACTCAAGGCAGACAAACTTCTTATTGAACAAAAGAAGAGTTTTTTGCTTTTACTTGATGGGATTTTCTTTAGGTCTCCAGAAAAATGAAGAAGATGGAAACTAGGAACTCTTTTTTCTATTCTTTACTTTTTTTCCAAACCTTCATTTTCCCGGACAAGTAAACATGAAGAAGAGTAAATCTGAGAGAGAGACTCTGGGTTTATGCTATGGTCTCTGAATTTTCCCTCCTCACACGGCAGAAGAAAGCAACAAAACCCAAAACTGGAAATGATTAAAACGGCGTCGAATTGATTTAGCCTTTTTAAGTACTGTATTACGTACTGCCAATGTTCAAAAAATCGTCGGGCGGCCGGGTTCCGCTTAGCGCCTAATCCAAAAATCAGCGATTAATTAATAATTAATCAGTGATTAGTTTTTAATATTATTTTATTTTATTTATATTAAAAATTAATATATAATGTTAAATATGCGTTATTATATGGAGAAATATGTATTAATAATACTAATATATTGTATTTTAATATTAATTTATTTAATTTATATTAAAAATTAAATATATGATATTAAATATAATTATAAAATTGAAATAGATCAAAATCCAACAAAAACTCAATATTTAACATCATATATTAATTTTTAATATAAATTAAATAAAATAATTAGTGATTAATTTTTTTTTAAAATGTTGACTTTTGTTAAAAAGCAGTTGACCGTCGAATTACCCGCACAAGCACTAATCGGGACGGTGAATCTCCGACTTCCGACTAGACCACCGCTTTTTAAAACATGGCGTACTGCTAAACATTTTTATCGCAACAAACAAATGCGATAAGGAATATATCAGCCAGTCATATAAGTAATTCAGTATTTATTTCTTGTGAAACTGTGACGCAACGCAATGGTAAGAAATGGTTTACAAAGGTTTAGGCGTTTAGGCGTTTAGGCGTTGATTGTTATCTCAAGTCCAAATCACAATATTTGATTTTGTTTACTTTTTCATAACATGGGCGGGACAATCGACAAAGTGGGCCATTGCTTTCTATTTTATTCTTCTTCTTCTTCTTTTTTTTTTTTTTTTTTCCGCTAAGGAATAAAATTCAAAGATAACCTTTACTTTTTATCGAATCCAGACTATTTCAAAATTTACTTATTACACGGAGATGCAGTATAATGACGGAACTAAGAAAAATTACTGCGGTATATTTACTCATCCTTTGGAACTTCTCGAACTGTTTGTAATAGGGGTGGACAAATGGAAATTCGGGACATGACTTTGCGGGAATGAAAAAGAGATATGACTTTGAGAACTGAAATAGTTATCTTATTTGTGTCTTATTTAAATTATGAGACAAGAACGGAATGGGACAGGTTGGGAACATAACATAAATTTCCAAATAACTAAAAACATGATAAATTGACAATCATAATTTGTAAAAATTTAAACATGTTTGTCTGAATGGAAACTTCGGAAATTCCCATTTCCGTCTTGTCTCATTGCCAAATGGAAATCTATAACTTGTAACATATGGGATACGAATTCGGGACAGAGAATGAGACGGAACAGGAATTGTGCCCACCTCTAGTTTGTATGTACTCTTTACAAACAAAGAGTGAATTATATATACTTAGATAAAATTAAAATACTGTTGGAATATAGGGTACGCCGAAGTGGAGCTCACAAAATAAAATTATTAAAGGGGGAGAAACGGTCAAAAGCAAAACTGGTTTTGGGACAATAAAGGAAACATTAAATTGATGAGATTGTGGAAGAGAGTAGTTAGTTGTCTATTTCTCATTTATTTTTCTAATTCAATTGTACTGATTTTGACTTTTTATGATATATTTTGTTCATATGTAGTTTGAGACTTTGCAAACCAGCTTATTTTGTCTTTTTTTCATAGAGTGGTTTTAATTCTCGTTTCATCCTTCAAATCTAACAATAATAAATAACAATGTTAAGTTTTTTGAGTTTCCAACTCAAAACCAATTGGTAATGAGTAGATTGGTCCAAGTCCCTTATATATTATTTCATGTTCATTCTCACTTTCGATGTGAGACAATCTTCACACACTCTCTAGAGAAAAGGTCATGGCCCATTAATCTCTATCTAATCCAATACCTCCCCTCGAGACAATGGTTTTTCTAGCCATTAATCTCGACAAACCATCAATCCTCGGGTCGGGGCGGTCTGGTCTTCTTCTGGGCCGGATTACGGGCAGTGTGTGTTCGGGCTCTGATACCATGTTAAGTTTCCTGGGCTTTCAACTCAAAACCAATTGGCAATGAGTGGATTGGTCAAAGTCCCTTATATATTACTCTATGTCCATTCTCATTTCCGATATGAGACAATTTTCACTCCCTAGAAAAAGGCTAATGACCCATTAATCTCTATCTAATCCAAAAATCAAACAGTGGGAACTTTCTGTCTAACATTTTTAACCTTTGAAAAAATGAAAAATAAAAAAAAGTTCAATTAGTTAAAATTTCAAAAGATTTAACGAGGGAAAGGAACCAATCTTATTCCAGTTCATTTGGGAACAAAAAGCGAAAAACAGAAGATGTGGTCGAAGGCTATACGCCTATACCACATAGGCACATACTATGGATTTAAAGTACAAAACAACAAAAGGTAAAGCAGAATACAGCTTTTAAGTTTCAAACTCACTTCCGAATCAATCACGTTTGTTGTCGTACAAGGAAATTTCGAACACTGGATATGGGCCTATATGGGCTTAGCATTAAGCCCACTAGTAACACAGTTTCTTTTTTTCGCTCACACTATGGGCTTAGCATTAAGATTATTATTTTTTTTTTGGTTGAACTTATTAACTACACAATAGATTCCTATATATTTTTTTATAACCTGGGTAAATCCCGGGCCATTACCTTGATTAATCCCCGATATCCGTAGAATGTTAGAGATTCTTACCATTTAAAGCGTATACAGTGATCAAGAATGAACCACATTTCTTAAGAAAACCTTAAAAACATATATATATATATATATATATTTTTTTCATCAGGTAAACGACTTCAAGCAAAAAAAAAACTTTGTTACATATTAGACAAACAAGTTCTTGTAGGACCAATCCCACCATATAATACAATCAGACATCTTCTTCTTCTTCTTCTTCTTCTTGAAGTCTTCCTTCATTTCGTCATCCTTCTTTCTATTCCACCAATATTTCCTCCGATGTATAGAGCGTTTGGTCGGCTTGGAAGCAGAGGAATAGTCGTCTTTATCGTTATCCATCAGAGCTCGTAGACTCAGACCAGACGGCGGAGTGAGAGGAGGGAGAGGCAGTAGTTTGCGTTCGATGATGTGAGCAAAAGAGACGAGCTCGTAAGTCGTAAGAATCGTAGAGAGGACTCTCACAGTCCCAGATTTTGTGATCACGACCATCACTGATCTTCTCTGTTACTGTGTCTTGTGAGTTACAACTCCCATGTAGTCTTGCGTTTGTCATAAGTGAAAGGGTGAAGAGTTTCTCTATGTTGATTTCTTAAAAGTGTTTCAAGGTTTTATTTTCTGCTTTGTCTCTGGATCGATGTCTATTGTTATATAGGGATTGAAAATCTGAGCTGGCCAGATAGGATTTTGTGTGTGAGTAAATTGTGAGACGATTCTGTTTTAGTAAAAAATAACGAAATACATATATTGTTCATAAATGTTCATGTATTTAACTAATACCAAATTCGCTACTCAACGTAACAGTTTTTGATTTGTCACTGTTAGTCTCTTATCGTTTTCGTTGCAACAATTTCCAGCTATCATTTCTCCTTTTGTACTTGTTTCAAAAGTGGAAAATTTTAATACGCCATATTCCACTATTGGTTCTATTACTGGTAAATTATTTAGGATACTTTTCTATAAAAAAAATTCATTTTTTTATTTTTTTCTAAATAAAGATATATATATGGTACGTTATAGTATTAATTATTATCATCTATAATATTCGTGAAAACTTAATGCATTGAAGAGTTTGGGGTGAATAAAAAAATGGCATGCAATGAACCTGTGTGTGTGGTATGTTGTCCAAAAAAAAGAGAGACATACATCATCTTAAAGTATTAAACAGAAAGAACCAAAAAAAAACACTTATTGGTGTATGTAACCACACTTATTTATATACTAAACACTAACTCTTTACAATTAAGATTATAACTGTTTGATTTGAAATTTACATATTTTTTTATAACGTGAAGTATACACATTGGTCCAAACAAAAAAACATAACAATTCACTTCAGACATGGACATGAATGGGATTGGAAGAGAATACATCAATGGATTTTAATTGTATGCTGATCAAACATACAAAAAAAAATCTATGAGAAAAATATCTCGCCGTAAAATAATACTTTGCACATCTGCGGTTGATAATTTTACGATGACTTTATAATTTTGACTAAAATCATATAACATCATCTTAGAAAACATTTTAACAAAAGAAAAAAGGTCATCTTGTGGACCGACAGTAAATTTTGCTACTATTCAGTTATCAAAATTTCAATAGTGTTATGTTTTGTATTCGTCTATGAACTTGTTTTCGTCCAATGGTTTATATCAATATGCTAAGACATATAAGAAACTTGTCAGTATGATCATGCATATGTTATAAGATATGTATATACGTCTCAGCCTCTCAGGAGACAATAACGTTACTTAAGAGAGTTCTGATTACGAAAAGTTACTTTGAGATTTACATTAGTCCACTCACCCACCAATGAATCACGTATAGCTTCTCAGACAAAATCACACCACACCACTATGATTTTCTCTTCAATTACTTACTCTTTAGATGTCTCTAGATTCAATTTATTCTAACTTTTCAACGATACAACGTCACAACAAGAATCTATATATCTCCCAAACATTAATTGCACAAAAAGCAAAGTAAAACCACTGTGATACATATTTCTATATAAAGATAAAAAGTTTTCCCCCTTATGCTGAATTAAATAACAAAAGTAAACTATCTATTGACAATTAAGACAATAAACAACAGAAAACCATTTTTTCTTGATTTCACAAATTCAGTCAAAAGCTGTGCTGAAGAACCTATTCAACACATTCCCACACAGAATTTGCAGAACCTTAGCATTACTTGGCTTCACACATCTTGGCATCTTAAACTGTCCAGCCGATGAACCAAGCCCGAGAAAATGTTCTTGAACCTTCCGGAAAGTTCCCTTTTCGACAACTATCAGCTCTAACGCTCCAATAGTCTTGCATTTTCGGGAACTCATATAGCCCGCATCGATGAATCCTCGGTCTAAACAGTTGCAGCAATCTTGAAGAACATCTTGGTTTGTTTCACCTGAAATTTCCCAGAATATAACGTAATGTCCAGGATCTGTCGAAACATCGACGTGGCTTGAGAAGTCGATGACTTCGATCTTTTCTTCTGAGAGTCTCTTTGCTGCTGATTCTACCGAAAGCTGAAGGTCTCGTTCAGTGTTCTTGTCGATGTTTATCGAGAGAATTAGGTTTCTCCTGCATATAAATTTGAGTTGTGGAGTTTTGTTGTAGAAACCAATGATCTTTACCACATCTCCAAGCCGGTATCGATACAACCCTGCGGAATGTAGATCGAATTGGAATTAAGTACCTAATATGAGATTTGATTAACCGAAGATTTAAGACTTAAACAATGGTTAATTGAAACTTAAACCGGTTTGGTTTCATGTTTTCTATATCCGAACAACAAAACCTAACGGAAAAGAAAATAATCTGCATAGAACATTTATTTAAGAAAAAACCTTTCAAACAATTTATTTATAAAATCCAAATTTGAAACCCGCATTTGGTTTCTAAGTTTCATAAACCGAAAAATCCGAAAACAGCAAATCCGCTAACCGAACCGGATTAGGAACACTTATAGATTTAAATTGAAAGATTTGTTGGGTATAATATATACCTGCGTAGTTTGTGATGACAACCTCGTACTCTTCTCCAATTGTGACCTCAGTTAAACCAACCGGCTTCTGCTCCCCTTCCCCTGTTTCAGACACATGGAGAAACTCGAAATAACCGAGGTTCGGAATCACGGCAAATGTAGCTTCCTCTGGAGACAATCTCGGGGTAACATTAGCAGCAATCCATCCTTCCGAGCTACCGTAGTCATGACTCACAAGAGGTAGATCGCCAGCATAATGTCTCAGCTTTTTCACATACGGCTCCATCGAGCCAGTCATGATCCCGTAAACGTACTTTGCGTTCGGGAAGAGAGCGGGAATCAGCCCGTACCAATTGCTCAAACTCATACATTTGGAGCGGATTGTGTCTGCTAGTTGAGGGTTAGGTGTGAGCAGCTTCGACATTGCGTTACGGACAGATGGGACGGTGATACGGTTGCTTAAGACACCGTCTTTGATATCAGTAACGATCTCTTCCCAAACCTGTTCAAAGGTTCTAAACGCATGAACTAGACCGTGAGCGAAAGAGGCAAAGACGTATTGAACTTGGTCTCGGAACAGGATTCCGGATAAGAGATGGCAATACAAGGCTTGGTGGACATCAGGACTGAAGATAACTTCGTCGGGGCTACAACAAGGGGACTGTATAGATTTCATCCCGGCTTTGAAGTTAGGGTTCCGGTAAACGTTTGTGGTTGCGGTTCCAACCGGGACACCTCCCGTTGATAGGTACTGCTTGCTGCTGAAGATAAATTGCAAAGCTTTCCCATTGTCATCAATTGGAAATTCTCTGTACAAATGAAAACATGACATGTTAAAAAGTAAATAAAAAAAATCCTTTTTAATGTATAGTCTGCGGCAACATTCTTAGTAGTCTCTCTGTTCATCATCTCAAATGGATGGAACAGAGAAAAGTGGGGAACATAATCACTAATTCACTACACCTGTTTCTGAAGGCAAAAGCAGTGCGAAACAGTTGCAATGTGTTCTCCATTAATTCATCAGTGAAAGGAACAAACTTTGGACGGCCTTGACTGGTTCCAGAGCTGTGGAGGATCATAGCAGATTCATTCATTAATCTCAGAGAAACAAAAAGATAAAGATATCTTTTTAACAGTTATTTAGGTAAAAAAAAAAAGAACCTCAAGGAAATGGCTGGAACGGGCTGGCCTGTGAGGATAGGTGAAGTGTCACCATCCACCATTCTTTTGATGTAAGGCTCTAAGTCAAGATCAGTGACTAATGGAACCAATGCTTTGAAAGCTTCTGGGTCTGTTGTGTTTCCACTGATTCCGAAGTTTTGTAAGTAAGTGGCGGATTTGTTCTTCTGTAGAATCTCTTTCAGGGTCTGTATCTGGACTTGATCTGCGTTTCTTGTCATTTCCTCGAATTCGTCGATTACTCTGTTCATGTTGAAAGTCTCAACCTTCTTCTCCAACATCCTGAATTAGAATGAAAGAACAAAAAGTGAGCAACAATTCATCAAAATAGTTGGAGACAATCCGTACCAGATTCTCAGATTTAGCAAAAGGCGGCAGATTCTGACAGATTTGCAGATAGCTAAGAGAAGGGGAGAGAGAGAGAGATAATATAAGGAAGGAAGGAAGAAACTTAAAGCTATTTATGTTTCTGAGCATCCAGAAAGGGAAAGTTAAAAAGAAGTTTAAAAAAGGGGAAAACGGTTTTCCGGAATCTACGCATACTCTTTGTGAGAAGCGTATTGAAGGAGGTCAAAATCAAAACAGAATGAACACGACGATTCTGATGATGACTCCCACTTATTCTCTCGCCAAATTTTCCCGTTTTTTTCTCGGGAAAACTCTTAATTAAGGAAGAGGAATCACGAATCGTCCGTTCTTTCGAGGAACCCAATAGTTTTCTAGAGGTTAAAATCATCAGAATAAACTGTTTTTGTTCTGTAAAATCACGAATCTATCAGAGGATAAAAGAAAGAGAGAGAGAGAGAGAAGTCAACGAGGTCGGAGAGGAATCAACTGTTTTTCCCGATCAGACCAAACGAAATACAGAAATTTGGAAACGCAAAGCATAAATTTCCCGAAGAAGGAGAGTGAGATGAGAGAGAGATTACCTGCTGTTGCTGCGACCTCTGTAGCTTGGTGGAGGATAAGAGAGAGAGAGAGAGAGAGAAAGTGTTGAGTGATTTTGGAAAGTCAAAGAAGCTGTGAATTTATAAGAAGAAAAGAAAAAGGACGGAGAAGAAGTTTGATATTTTAAAGGCGATTCTTCAGTGAAAGCCGTTACTGAGAGTTTTTATGTAAAAAAATCTCTCTTCCTCTTTTTCTGAGTCTCGGACTTCTCACCGACGGGATTTCAGATTTTTTTTTTTTCCTCCGACCAGATTTTTTTTTTATGTTCTTCACACGAGTTGGTCCAATCCATAAAAATAAAATAAAATAAAAAACGTACTACATACAGATTATCCATAAATCGTTATTATCTTTTTTGGTAATAATAACGACGCCAACCCTTTTTTTTTACGGGTTCTTTAAGACCAAAATTTTTGTTTATTTATTTATTTATTTTTTTTTTGTAAGTCGGATGTAAATCCCAAGCTTTTGATCCAGACTAATCCCTTTTAACCTCACCATCCTTTTCATGCAGTTACAAATCTCTGCGGATTAGGTAGCCAAGCGGAGTCGAATCCATGACCTTAGGGTAAGACACATATCCATACCCTCAGAACCACTGAGACACCACCACTTGGTTAATTTTGTTTATTTATTACTCCCTCTATTTCAAAATAAATGTCGTTTAAATATTTTTTTTTTGTTTCATAATAAGTGTTATTTTAATTTTTTAATGCAAATTTTAGCATAAAATACATAATTTAATGAAGAATTTCAAGAATTATTATATATTTGAATGATATAATTAAATTTTTAATATGTTTTATTAATTT
Organism: Eutrema japonicum; assembly: GCA_030161315.1. Lineage (NCBI taxonomy): Eukaryota > Viridiplantae > Streptophyta > Magnoliopsida > Brassicales > Brassicaceae > Eutrema > Eutrema japonicum. The sequence goes on along the minus strand of BSQW01000010.1, from coordinate 47,013,033 downwards.
GTGTGTAAAATATCAAAATTACTTTTATTATGAAACAGAGCGAATATATGATATAGGCTTTGTTTGGACACGGATTTTTATGTTCCAGTAAACTTAAAATAAATATCTCATGTGGACAAATTACAAGTCGTACAAATCTGGGTGTTTAAGATCTTGATTTTGATCTATAAAGATACTACATAAAACCTTATTACACTAATTAAGGCCATCTCTAATCGAACACTAAAACATTTATGGAACACTAAAACATTAAATATTGTGTAATTTTTACACCAAAACTTCTCCCATATAATACTAAAAATGACACTAAATATTGTGTAATTTGGTGCGACGCTATTCCCAGTAATACACAATATTCATTTATTTCATTAATAAAATAATATATTAAATAAAAATTAATATAATAATAATTAGTAATGAAAATCATAATTATATCATAATTATTTTGTGTTTTTTAATTGTAATTAATATGAAAATCTTTGATGAAATATTAATTTTTATAATATATTTAAAATAATGTACAAATTGATTAAAAATAGTACATAATAAGATTAAAAATGTAAATATAAAATTAAAAAATAATTGAGGAATAATTATAAGAATAATAAATATTTACCAAAACTATTAAATAATAAATGAAATCTTTAATTTAATAATATTAAATATTTTGTTAGTGTGATATTTAGTGTTGTGGTTAGAATAGAAAAACAATTAGTGCTAAAACCAATGTTCTAAATTGCGCTAGGCGCTAGTCTTTGTGTTTAGCTCCTAGCCCAAAAATCGGTGATTAATCGGGGATTAGTTTTTTGACTTTTATTGACTTTTTGACATATTAATTCATAAATTTATGACTTTTTAATGATTTTTTAACATATTAAATTATAAATTTATGACTTTTTAATGACTTTTAATGATTTTTTTGGATTTTTAATAACTTTTAATGACTTTCTAACAATATAGTAAAACCAAATTAGAATTTTTCAATATTTTTGTTAAGCAATAATTTAAAAAAAAAAAAAAAAACTAGGCGACCGCCTAGACCAACTAGGCGGATGGGGTGGGTCTAGCGACTAGTCGGGAAGTAATCGGAGCTAGACGGGAATTTTTAGAACATGGGCTAAAACTACACCAAAATACGGTGTAATTCAAAATTAATCTTTACCAAAATACCTATGATTATTGGACTACCATCATTTTAGATTTAACAAATACTGTATACTGTTTTTTTATACCACCGGTTGTAAAACAAATTTAATGAACAACGTTTGACTAGTTCAGATTTGCTATAATGATATTTGACAGTCTTTATTTATGGTTTTTGTGTAGTTTGTGATAACAATTGGAGACACACATATTTCTATATTAAATATAAGACATTTGGTGAGACCAAAATTTGTTTAAAATGATTCAAATTAGTTCTTTATACATTTTTTTTTTATAATTATTCAATTAAAACTCATAAAAGTAATACAAGCTATGACTTTTCAGTCATACAGTTTAGAAAGGAGACTAAGTAATTAAGGTTACAGTGAAATTGAGATAGGAGAAACTAATTAAGATTAAGAGAAAAATAGGGGCGGGGAAAGAAAAGCTATATCATAGATAATTTAGCCGCGATCACCTCGGCCTCGTCTTCCAAGTTGTCCAAATTATTTCTTGAACCTTTTGAGTTGGTTTGATAAGTCTCCCTCCTCGGCTCCGTTGTGAGGATGAATCTCTGATCCAACGAAGCAAATCGAACCCATTGTTCCTCCACATTAATTCTTCCTCATTTTCCACATTCATACACAAAGCAGGTTCACTTGTAATATGTAGAGATGTATCCAAATCCAAAGATGGTATAGAGGGACAGTTACATTGCTCGTGATTCACAGCCAGAGATGAGGCTGGAGCTGATGAAGTTACTGGCGTGGAAAAAGTCAATATGGATTCAGATTCTATGATAGCCGAAGTATATATGCTTAATAATGGTTTCAGTTTCTGAAAAAGTTGGATTTGCCTTTGAAAAGGTTATAGAAGGTGGATGAATCTCAAACTCATGAGAAATGAAATTAGCATTTCTGCTCTTTGTACATCTTTTCATTATATAAAGTTCATAAGATTTTTAAAATAAATTTTACAAGTTTCAGACTTTTGATCCATAATTCTTTTTGATGCTCAAAGACGATCGTTGATCATATCACGTAAATTTTCATCATAACTTCTTTATGTTCAATTTTTTGACCCAAAAAATTCCAATAATACCTTTATTCGGAAAAGTAAATTAGCCTTTTTTTAAATTTTACAAATGACATTTTATTAAAACGAAGTTACGAGGTAAATGGATCCAAGTCCAACCCACGTCAAAAAAGGTAAATTACAACGATAGCCTAACAGTGATGGAATCAGTTGTTTAGCTTTTAATCTGATCATTTGGCCACGTGGATGATTACTATTGGTGTAGAAGAAAAATATCCTCTGGATTGCATTTAGTAAAACCGAAGTGCGTTCCCCTACACGTGGCAGGTGCCGTCCCCTTATTTCGTCTCGTCTCTTATTATTTTGCCGGTCACATTCTTTTCATTTTCCTTACTTTCGCCCCAAATGTTTCATGAAATTACGAGGAATGCCTGATTTTCAGTAATACGTTTCGTTGTTGTTGTCAACTTGCACTTTTCCTAAAATACCGAAAATTAACGACCAACTAAATATGTACATCAGTGACGCATTAATTACTTAAAATGTTGTTTTTTTTTTTTTTTTTTTTTTGGGATAAAATGTTAAGATTGATTACCAATTTTCGAGTTTTTTACAGCGAAACAGAGATACAACGAAGAAAAACAGAAAGACCAAAATCTACTAACAACGACGAAGAACAACAATATACAAGGCGCTTTAGGAAACGGAAAGACGGTTACGAAAATTAAGAACCGAGACGAAGCCAAACAGAAGAACACCAATCACACGCCAAAACGCGGACCATCACGATATTGCCACAGCTCCGGCAGAGCTGGAGTCCCATCTTAGTTGCCACGAGCCTAATCCCGAGGCCAGCCTCAAACCACGAGAAAAAGCCTACAGCTTCTCCGAGAACGATCGCAATCTCCGGTTCCATCGAAAGACAGAACCGGCGCCTCTATCAACCGACTAGCAACACTCAAAAACTCCGAAAACACGCCTAAGGAGCAAACCGCAATCGAGACCGAGACCAAATACACGAACCAAGCATACTATTGAACCTAGCCGGGAAAGAAACACATACCTGCGGGAACTAAGGCCACGCCGGCGAACAAATGCGTCACCGGAAAACTCCCGCTAGTGCGCGGAAGAAGCTGCCGAGCCACACGCCTAGAGTCACCACTTAGAGCCACCGTCGATGGAGCCACCACAAGCCAAGCGAAAGAAAACGAACCACCACACCGCGGCTAGCCACAAGCCGAGAACCTCCACACCAAACCCACAAGGGAAAGAAAATGTTGTTTTCTTACTGCTGCTTAACATATTGTTTAAGTTATAGTTATGGCATGACTATCTATGATTTCACTTTAGTTTAAGTTTGGTTTTTTTCTTTTCGTATTTTTAATTCTAAGTATTCAAAATATAATATGAATATGTTTAATGCGAGATTAGTTTTGGTGATTTTTTTTTCATCTAGTGTTAATATTGAATTTGAAGGGAAACAAAATATTGATTCGAAGATAAAATACAAAGTAAGATATATAAGTCGGCGAAACATATCAAAATCTGAAAAACTTGAAGCATTTTGAAATCTACGAAACCTAGGATCGGCATCTCCTCCACCGCTCAGCTCGAATTCGATCCATTTCTCTATTTCATTTCCCAAACATATTATCTTCGGTCTAGTTTTAGTTATTATTCAAACATGTGTTTAATTTTTAAAAATAAAGTATTGTTTTTCTTTTTAGTTCAAACATAAATTCTGGTGTTTATATGTTAACAAAAACATAACGATGAGTGATATACTATTTGACTTGTGTTTCATGTTTTAAAAACCTTATTTCACTGTTTTACTATTTTTGATAGTTCAAAATATTCATTAAATTTTCATGCTTCAAAAAATGATTATTATGTACGATAGATTTGTTAAAACATAATTACAATAAAACAAAAATATGATTCTTCTATCTAAAACAGTCTTCGAAAGTATAATGATTATTCAATCATTTTTTGAAAATGTTATTATCCCAAATATTAGAAAACGCATTATCCAATCATTTTTTATTTTTAAAAATAGTTATCCTACAAATTAAAAAAACCTCTTCATTTAAACTAAAAAAACCACTATATCAACTGAAAAAAATATGGTTTTTTTTTTTTTTTTGGAATGAAGTTTTCTAAGCAATTAGAATCGATTCGATTTGTTTGGGTTGAACATCCTCCACTGCAGACTTGTGCCATTTGACTGTATTTTAGCTTTCTTTTTGTTTTTTTGTTGCCAAAATCCAAATTTAAATAATATTTGAACTACATTGTTCATAGAAAATATAAAATTTGAAAACTCCCTTAATCAAAACAAAAATAAAATTTGAAAACTGAATTTAAACAACGATCACTAAAAAAAAGAAGACAACGATCACTGCATGTTAATTAATTTGTTGATTAGGCCGTTTCATTTTTTGAGCGAATAATATAAATTTCTTTCAGCTGTTTAATTTGCAATGTCAGCGATGGAAAAACGCCACATGGCCCTAGCGTTCCATACGGGCAAGTGATTATGATAATAAGACGACTAAGTAAACGACACACAATTTCTTCAATAAGCATACTTATTTATCTGAATAATCAATACATATTGATGTCACCATGCATTTTTCATTAGCTCATCGAATATTTTGCGACCATAGTGGTCCCATGGATGTTAATTATGTTGTCTCGTTTTATAGTATACTCGTTTTATTATACACATTCGACCATAGTGGTCCCATGGAGTAGTATTTTGTTTAGCTTTACAATTAGCCAATGGAATCACACATTCGATATCAGACACTTCCAGCAATATATTTATAACTTATTACTTCCATTGAATTTCACAGCTCTAAAATTAGTTTTAAAATTACCAAACGAGTTGATCACGCCATATAAATTAATTGTTTGTGCTAGTATTGTGGTTATGTAGCTATTTTTTTTGGGATCAAAGTTGTGGTTAGGTAGCTATCCAGATTCAAACCTCCATAATGCATCATGTTGACAAAAAACATAAACGTATTTGTTGTAATCTAAGTAATCTCAATTTTATGGATAATAGTTTTAAATTTTTACGTACCAAAAAGTTGTAAATAACCATTTCAAATATTTTTTTGTCCTCATTGCTATTATACGAATCATAAATAAATATAAAGCCTATATCAATTTATAATTTAAATTTTATAACTTTATCAACGATGGCTCAAGATTTTTCGAGGTCTTTGGGCTAAAAAAACATTTCGGACCCTTAAAAAGTTAGATTTTTTTTCTATTTTTCGAATTTTTAACATACTATTTTTAACCTCTTTTATATTATATTTGCTTAAAATTTTGGTGATGGAATTAAAAACACATAGCTAAATTTTTTGTTTGTTAAAATGGATCTTGTTTTGTTTATATTTCGGATGCAAATAGTTGACACATTAGAGATAGGGATGTCAATCGAGCTAGCCCGGCCCGGTCCGGCCCAGCCAAAAAAATATCGGGCCTATATTCCAAAGCCCGGTCCGGCCCGGACAGGGTTCTAGAGCTTTTCGGACTTTTTCGGGCTTTTCTTTACAAACACAAAAATTCACAATTCTCAAATGAATAATTAAAACAAATTAAAATATTTATAAAAATAAATCTAAATTGAAATGTATTATATCAAATCCAATTAAATTTAAAAGCAAAAGTTTGACAAATAAATAAATAAAATTCAAATAAATAATAATATTAATACCAAATAAAACATAAAATCAAAACACTTCAAATCTAGGTAGTGGAGTTTAGATTAGAATAAGATTCATCGTATTCTAAATCCACATCACCATCAAGAGGTACAGATAAAAAAATAATAATAATAACATTAAGTTTTGACATGTATAAATCATATAGAAATATCACTGGAAGTCTATAGATAATGATTATTAAAAAATGAAGTAAATATGGACGAATGATAATGGTACATGGATCACGAAATATATAGAACATATGTCAAATTATTATTTTTAGAAAGATAAATATTGAAATAAAATCTCTAACTAATTAAAATGTAAAGTTTCGGTTTTTTCGAGTTTATATTTCTAGATCCGAGCCCGCTGTTTTTCAGGGCCAGATCGGCCGACCCTCGGGTTTTGGCCCTAATTAACACCCCTAATTAGAGAGAAAAAAATGAATAGAATTGACGAATATTCCTTTCGATTTCTCTAAAAATCAACTATTTAGGTTAACATTGTATTCTTCTAATTTATATTAGAATCCACCAAAAAAGTGGAAATAAGCCTAATGCAACTAGAATTTGTTTTTTCTATAATAGAAGACAAAAAAAATTAAAAATCAAAATGACTAATTACACTATTTTTCATTATCATTTATCTTTTTATTCTTCTCATTTATCTCACTGACAACTATTTGCACAATTTTTTTTTAAAGCTAGATCAAAACTTAAAAAAAAAAAAAAAATTGATTCCCAAATATCACGTGCCCGGAGCGGTGTGACCGCTCGCCCTCGTAATTCGGTAATTGTAATGAGATTTTTTAAAAACGTTTTTTAAATGTTATTGATATCTATTTAAAATTTTCAAACTGTACATGTGAGAAAAAATCAAAACCAACCCATGGTCTTATTGATAATTACAAAAACATTTATTGAAGATATATATGTACCTTAAATCTGTGGCTTTGCTTTTCATGACGTTTTAAACCCTTTTTTTTTTACCACGTAAAATCATTACAAAAAGGGTCGTATTCACTAGAATAGTGGTTAATATTTGCATTCAATAACGCAATCAAGTAATTGAATAAAAAGATGAGACGTCTGTAAGCAAAAGTTTCATGAACAATAAAGTACATAATATAGGCATAGCCACACACACACACACCCCCAAAAAAAACTCGTTTAGTTTACGCACGTATCAAATGATTGATCTTTAACTATATTTGACATTTTTATCAGTTCCCCCTTTATTCTATAAACTAATCGATCAGATTCTAGTGCTTACATTCTTATTAAAATCAAGGGTAAACGATCTATTTCCCCCCAAGATGTTTCATATAATAACAAATCCCCCCAGAGTTCTAGCATAGTTCTATTTCTCCACCTAATCAAAGTTCGAAACCTATTTCCCTACAAAATCAAAGTTCAAAACGTATTTACCCACGGATATCGATTTTATTGGTTTATAACCTAAATCGAAACTAAACCACCTAACCCGACACTAAACCAAATTGAAAACACATATTTAAACATGACACTAAACCAAAATGCGTTTGTTTTGCAAATTAACCCCTTAGATTTATGATTTTGATACATTGACGCACAAAGTTAATGGTGATACAAATTAGCCCCCTAGTCTTCTTCCCCGACCACAACTCCTCAGCCGTCGACAACAACAACAACCACCTTCCTTCTTCTTCTCCGGCAACCACGAATCTCTTCCGCTCCAGATCGAGAACGTCTTCTCCTTTCCAAAGCCCAATCCACCATATTCATCTGCATCCTCCTCCTCCTCTTCCTCACCCTCTCTTTCTTCTTCTAATTCTTGCTCTAATCTATGGCGCTTCATCCACCACTTTCACCGTCGTTAATCAGTGCAGCTACACCGTATGGCCTGGCATTTTACCGCTCTTTTACCGACCACCGGATTCTCCTTAAACCTGACCGAGACACGTGTCATCCCAATCCCCGCCGCTTGGTCCGGTCGTATATGGGGCCGTACGCTCTGCACACAAGACGCCGCCAACTGCAAATTCACTTGCGTTACCGGAGATTGCGGTTCCTCCGCCGTCGAATGCTCTGGATCCGGCGCCGCACCTCCAGTGATGCTCGCCGAATTCACCTTAAACGGAGCCGGTGGTCTCGATTTCTACGACGTCAGTCTCGTCGACGGTTACAACATCCCGATGATCATCGTTCCTCAGTAGATTCAGTCCCCGGACATCGAATTTCAATACATAAACCGTTTTCTCTTTCGTTAATAATATAAAAAATCAGACACCATGAAGCTCGAAGATCTTACCGAATCCTATTTTGATTTTCCTGAGCAATGTCGATATGTTGAAGATCTCCGAGAGAGACGAAATCTCGATGACCCAATTTGATTCATTTAGAGCCCAATACAGTCATTGTGTTGTAAATGAGTTTCCAGCAACCTCCGATCTTGTCTAGCTCTCCGGTTGGATTACGACATTCCAAAAGCTCCACCAGACTCAACGTTTTTTTATTGAAATTGCTAAAAGAGAGTAGCCTTCGTGTTTCCTGCTCTTCTTGAGATTGCTCCTGGTGAAGCTGCCATTGATGGTGGCTGGATAAGCTTACTCGACAAAAAATTTGATGAAAGTGACGATTTGGTTAATTTTGGGTTTGGTTGGTATTGGGGATTATAGAGTTATCGGTTTAAGTGGTTGAAATTAGGTTAATTTTGGTTTTTGTTGGTATTAATTTGGTTAACAGTTAATTGGTATACAGTAAACCAACTTAAATCGTGGTTTGGGGAGAAATAGATTTCGAACTTTGCTTTCGGGGGCAAATACGTTTTGAACTTTGATTTTGTGGAGAAATAAATTTCGAACTTTGATTAGGTGGGGAAATAGAACTATGTTCAAACTCTGGGGAGATTTGTTATTATATGAAACATCTTAGGGGGAAATAGATCGTTTACCCTAAAATCAATGATAGTTAGTTTCATGTTCTAAAATTTAGGGCTTGCTTGGTAAGAACTATTACTTTTGACTTTGACTGTAGATTTTTGGTTTTAGAAACTTATACAGTTAAAATGTGGTTGTTACTTTTAAATCTGTAGATTTTTTATTTATTGAAATATAATATTTGTTCAGTTTAGAAATATTAAGTGAAACTTTGAAAAACATAAAAAATGGATCTCAAAATAACAAGAAAAAGGATAATTCTTAATCAATTAAAATTTATTAGTGATAAATTATATATAAATCTATAAAGAGTTTTGAATAATTTTGGGGAAGAAGAAAAAGAAATAAAAAGTAAATTTATTTATTTCCTTTAGTTTTTTTGAGAAAAGTCTCTCTCACTTAGGACATCTCCAACTCTACTCTATTTTCCACTCTTAACTCTATTTTAGAGTAAAATCCTCTCTAACTACACTATATTTCCCACTCTAAAATAGAGTAACTCTATTTTTTACTCTATTTTTAGAGTAACTATATTTCTCACTCTATTTTAGAGTTGAATTTTTTTAATTATAGAATGGTCTTTTAATTTTTATATATGTGTAATTATAACTGAAACAAATAATAATAATAATATTTAAATACAAAAATTCAATTTTACATTTAAATTACTTTATTATAATATTTTTAAAGTTAAAGGACAAGTACGTTTTTGGAAAAAAATGTGCTACATGATATAATGACTACATGTATAATTTTACATAATATGATAATCGAGGATGAGCGTGATCTCGATGCACAAATTGAAGTTGGAAGAGAAGTTCCACCTAAAGAGGTCCAAATAGCAGATGATGATGATATTCGGTTCGAAGAATTTCTTGGTCGATTTAGAAAAATCAAAGATAGAGAAACTCATTTTTTTTCTTCGAAATGCATTAATTGATCATTTATGGGAAAAATACAGTAATTGTGATGTTTAAACCAAAGTCATATATGTTTTATTATTTTTATATGATGTAATGTAATTTTTCTTATGTAATAAATGTTTAATTTAAATAAAATCATAATTTATGGAAGTTTTTGAAAGAAAAAAAATAAGTGGGGTTAAATTGTAATTTTTTACAAAAAAATGATATTTATAATAAAATATAAATAGAATATACCATAAAATATTCATTTTTATAGTGAAAATAGAGTAATACATTAGAGCAAAACCCAACTCTATTTTAGAGTTATTATATTTTAGAGTAAAAAATAGAGTAATACATTGGAGATGGTCTTAACTTTTTCAAAACAAGACAAAAAAGTGTAAAATTTGGCAATAAAAACTTTAGACTTAAAAAAAAAAAATGTATGTTTGGCTCAAAAATAGTTTTGAAAACTATTAAATACCTTAAAAGTTCTCAAAGTCTAACGCCAAGCAGAACCTTAGTCTGTTTTTCTTTTAATACAATTATAACTTGATTTAAAACTCTGTCTAACAAAATCTTTGCTTATATATTTTTCGCGTTTCTAATTTTTGTACAAATTACATTGTTATGACTCATATGCATACATAATTTTTTTTTGAAAAACGAAATCAAATGGATGAAAAACTTAAATGTGATACGGAGACTTTTTCTCCCAAAAAAAAAACTAATGGTGGCCGTGTCATAATTAATAACTCATCACTCATAGTCATTACTACGTGACAAACCCAAACTTCTTTTTGCACAGTAACCAAAAATGGGTTTTGCGAAAACGACCCTTCGTTTATTACGCAAATCCGTTTCCGGCCACTTTTTATTGTATTACTAGTTTTTAGTTTTACTAACGCTTATCATCACTTTTTTGTTTGTTTTCAAGTCATCTTCTCATTGTTCTCAATGTAAAGAAGACCCATCGTGTGAACATCTTTTCCCCTAGACGGCTAGCCCATTTTTTGGTTTCTTTTATAAAGTCTAGCCGATTTTTTTTAACACTTTGTGCTTAACTCTACCCAATGTTTTAAATTGCGCTAGTCGGGCGGTCGGGTTAGACCTAGCGCCTAGCCCAAAAATCGGAGATTAGTTTTTTAACTTTTATTGATTTTTTAACATATTAATTCATAAATTTATAAATTTATGATTTTAATGATTTTTAACATATTAATTTATAAATTTACGACTTTTTAATGACATTTAATGATTTTTTGGACTTTTAATAACTTTTAATGAATTTCTGACAATATAGTAAAACCAAATTAGAACATTTAAAAAAATTTGTTAAGCAATAATTTTTTTTTTAAAAACAAAAAAAATTAGGCGGTCGCCTAGGTCAACTAAGCGGATGGGGTGGATCTAGCGACTAGTCGGAGAGTAATCGGAGCTAGAGGGGATTTTTAAAACATGGACTCTACCATTACATTTGCACGTGTTGTATATATTTATACGATATGTCTCTGTATCATGTATATGAATGTCCATGATAAATGATAATGATACTATGGAATATTCGACCGACCGAATTAAATTAGTTATAAAAGTTTTAATTCTAAGGACTAGGCTGGTGAGTTTCGGTTTTATTTCCGAGTCGACCTCACAATTTGTGTCGACCAAGGTCAATGAGTGCCGAACTGCCTATCCGACATTTTCATGTTGGGTTAATTATAAATTAACATAAGTTAACTGTCTCATGTTGTAAGGAAGAACAAAAAAGATAAAGCTAAAGGGATTGTGGATTAGGTTGTGGACGTCAACTAATTATTTAACAATGAGTATTTAAGGGGGAGATTAGGTAGAGGTTAAAGGCTGTTAATCATGGTTACATATTATTATTAGGTCACCTACCGACCATCGGACCATGGAGAAGAAGAAACACGACGTCGTTTCTAAGTTTGGGCCTGAAGTCTGACTTTTGTGTTGAAAGGTTACTTTTGTTTGATTGGGGTTTTTTGGGCCCATAATATTGCCTAATTGGATAGTTCATGAAAAATGTTTTACAAGAATGAACTAGGGGGCCAATTGTAACTTGATTTGTATTTTTTTAAGAAAAATATTAAGATTATATTGTTCTTAATCTATGGATTCTTCTATTTTAGTAAACTATATATTTTATTCTTCTATTTTGATCAAAATAGCATTTTTTGAAAATTTTCTGACCAAACTAGCATCCTAATAAAAAAGGCCAATTTTTAGCATTCATTAAACATGTAAAATACAATTTTGCCCAAAACATTTTAGATCTCGATTTCGATCAATTTTCAGAAATTGATCATCGCTGCCGGTATTCATCGATCATCACCAACGATTTCATCGCCGGTGATGGTTATCGTCGGAGGTTGTGTTACTGTAATCCTTAGCCGTCATCACGCCTCAATATTGCAGGTTCATTCTTTGACATTTTTTATTAACACTGCGTTTAAATAAGAATCTAAAACAATAGAGCGACTCTCTCGTTGAGTTCACGATTTCGCTATCCAATCTTCCGTTCATAATTAAAATCTCGAAATTTTAGTTTACGATTCCAATCTCGAAGCTTCCGTTTGCGATTCCGATCTCAAAATTTTTGTTTGTGATTTCGATTTTGAAGCTTCTGTTTTCGATGGATCTCAAAGGCTGAATCGATGACGAGACTGTTCTTAAGAAATTGGTAAGCTTCTTTTACATTTCTTCATCCCCTCCTCTGGAATCATTAACCAATAATCACTATCTATGTCAGTTTTTATGTATATTCAACGTTTATATATTTGTAGTGACCATAGATTGTATGACTAATGCAGGATCGACCATTTCAGAGGATTTGCAGGGTTTTGGGCAGTCTTTTCTTGTGAGTTAATCTTCAAACTAGAAAAGAGTGGCTAATTATATTTGTTGGGTATATATTGGGTTGGTAATTTCATAGGTTTGATATGATGTGATACTGTGCAGGAGCTAAAGTTGCCACGGTTGGAAGATGGAAGGTGCTTTGCTTAATTCGTTGATGTATATATAAGAACACAAGCTTAGATTTCTATTTTTTTGTTCATTGGGAAGACTTTTTTAATATAGTTTTCTGTTTTTGTTCATTTCGGAATACTTTCCGAAATAAGTTATATATGTTCCTAAATACGTTTCATTTTCAAGAAATTATCATTTTTCATCATTTGTATCTTTCTTTATTTCTTTGTGTATCCAAAACAACAACACATTTGTTCTGATGCTTCATTTACGCATGGAAATCAACATGAAATATCGTTTTTTATATAGTTTTCTGTTTTTGTTCATTTCGGAAGACTTTCCGAAATAAGTTATATATGTTCCTAAATACGCTTCATTTTCAAGAAATGATCACTTTTCATCATTTGAATCTTTCTTTATTTATTTGTGTAGATAAAACAAAAACACATTTGTTCAGATGCTTCATTTACGCATGGAAATCAACAGGAAATATCGTTTTCTGTTTTTGTTCATTTAGGAAGTCTTTCCGAAATATGTTATATATGTTCCTAAATACGATTCATTTTCAAGAAAGAATCATTTTTAATCATTTGTTTATTTAGGAAGTCTTTCCGAAATATGTTATATATGTTTCTAAATACGATTCATTTTCAAGAAATGATCATTTTTCATCATTTGTTCATTTAGGAAGTCTTTCTAAAATACGTTATATATGTTCCTAAATACGATTCATTTTCAAGAAATGATTATTTTTCATCATTTGTTCAGTTAGGAAGTCTTTCTGAAATATGTTATATATGTTCCTAAATACGTTGCATTTCCATAAATGATCATTTCTTGTTGATTTAGGAAGGCTTTCCTAAATACGTTATATATGTTCTTAAATGGTTCCTAAATACGTAGAATGTTGATTTAGGAAGGCTTTCTTAAATACGTTATATATGTTCCTAAATGGTTCCTAAATACTTTATGAGTGTGTCTGCATTCTACATCGATTATATCGACGGGAAACAAATAAAATCCCAGAAAAAATAGAGAAATCCTTCGAATCTGGAAAAGAAAGATAAGGTAATAAGAAAGAAGAAAAAAGCTATTCCTCCCAAATCTAATTAGGCAAGCAGACGAAAACCCTAATCCAGTGATCTGACGAACAACAATCGAGTTCAGAAAGAGAGAGAGGAAAGTGCTATAAGAATGCTTCAGACACCTCCTATAAGAACAAAGAGAAGAGGATCATAATCCTCCGCAGGAAACGGCCGAAGAGATGTAGATTTCTATTTTTCGGCGATGATAAGCTTTCGATGGTGATTATCTCCGGCGACTATTCCGATTTCTGAAGAAGGGTTTGTTGCTGGTGACAAGCGATGAAGACGACGACAATCTCTTTTTTCTTTAATTGCGTGTTTAAATTTGTTCAAGGGTAATGAGTCTTTCTCCCTTTTAATGAATGCTAGTTTTGGAATTTTCACCCTTGGGTGCTAAATTATTGAACTTTAAGTTTTTTGTGCTATTTTGTAGAATTGCCCTTATGTTATTGGTCTTATGATTTTTCAATTTCATTCAAAATGTTTATACGTAACTTGTAAGAACATATATGAACTTGATGTGCAATGAAACCAGTTGTCTTTGTTTTTTTTTTTTTCATTTTCGTCTACGTTAGCTACATATATATGTCATATCATTCAGATTATTATTTGCGTTATGTCTTGCGTCAAAGCAAATAATACAAAATGTTAATGACCTCTTTACAAGATTTTTTTCGAATTGACTCTTTACCAGGTTATATAGGTTAAGAAATTGAATCTCCATATCTTCCTGTAATGATACAAGATTGGATATAACTTATATACAAAGTGAATACTTGCTTAAAAGTCTTCTCATGTACGTCCCTGTGACATCCCAAGAATGAGTTTTAGGGCCTATTTTTTTGATTAAAACCCTAAGGCGAGAACCCTAAACTTTGCGCCCAAAGAAACCCTAACCCTAACTTCCCGAAGAAGAAACCCCTAGTTTGCGAAGGAAGCAATGTTTTTGGCGCTTAATCTCCGACTGAAACCGTTTTAGGCGTGGATCATTCATTCTAAATTGGGCGTTAGGAGAGTTGGGCCAAACATCAAAGAGGAGGAAGAGTTGGACCGAAAGAATCATTAGACGAGGAGTCGGACCTGTTTTGAGTTAAGGAAAGCCCACAATCGAGAGAGAGTGATTGAGGCCCATTCTAAAAGAAACATAGAGTTTTGTGAACACATTTTCGTGGCCCTAGAGGAAGGAGAAGAGAAGCCCAAAGTTGCAAGCCCAATAATGGTCATTAAGGACAATTCTGACTTTCTACGATTAGACCTAGGGTTCCCTCTCCACCTCTATATAAGTGAGAGCCACGACCTAGAGTAGATCAGAGAGATTTCTTGCGGTGAAGCCCTGCCGGAATCTCGTTGGAGCCACCACCGTGGAGCCACCTCGAAGGAGAAGTCACCGCAGCCTCGAAAAAAGTATATCTGACCCGTTTTGGAAGAGAAGAGTATCGGACAGGTAAATCAGATCGGATCGACATCAAAATTTGTGAGCGTATTCCTGACCCTTAGATCTAGCTATAGCCGCAAGCGGTTTGTCATTCGGAGTTACCATCTAAACGTTATATGCGTTTTCCCGAGACAGATTTGCGCAGATCGGATCCGCGAGCAGCAACCTTGTGAAGCGTTTTTCCGGCGATCCAGAAAGCACCATGAAGCGATCTACATACCTCTGGAAAACTCCGAACCTTAGCTTTCCGGAAAACTCAAGTTCGTTCCATTCGGAGATGCGTGATGAAAGTTATCGCTGTATCTTTCCGTCTGGTACATTCTGGCCGAATCTCTAACCATCGCAGATCAGACCCGTTTTGGTAGAAGGAAGAAACGGATGAGAAGGTGATCTCCGAAGTTTATGAAACTCGGTAAGGATATTCAAGACTTCTAGATCTAGCTACAGCAGAAATCAGATTATCATTTGGAGTTATGGTTTGAAAGATATTTGTGTTTTCCTGAGACTAT
This sequence comes from Eutrema japonicum, assembly GCA_030161315.1. Classification (NCBI taxonomy): domain Eukaryota; kingdom Viridiplantae; phylum Streptophyta; class Magnoliopsida; order Brassicales; family Brassicaceae; genus Eutrema; species Eutrema japonicum. Next base: position 46,997,300 of record BSQW01000010.1, on the reverse strand, counting down.
TTTTCGCAGCGCACATATCCGACCAGGCTGGAGAGTTGGGCTGTTTGGTTGGGCAAATCAAACCGGATTGTTGTGAAACTTTGCATAGACATTTATGACTCATGGAGGTAGATTCTGGTAGAAGGGTGACCAGTTTGGAGTTCGAGAACATGAGGAAACGTGCTGATGAAGCTAAGGCAGTGAATCTGTCCAAAGAAGAAAGAAAGAGAAAAAGGTGTTTTGCTTTCAAACCAAAGGCAAATGTGAGGACTAGATGTGGATTCTCAAGATGCGTTAGTTGAAATAGGAATATTTATATGTTTAATAAAAGTATATAGATATGATTGTTGGTTGTGCACTTGTTAAGATGATTGATGCATGTTTATGTGAAGTAGCTGTTTGCTAGGCGTGTTAGTACACGATTGCTTGTCGCCGGGGTCATGAGCCATGAAGCGGCATTTCTATGTTGGGCCGCAACCAAAGAATGAGTATGATACAAAGAATGAGAATGGGTTGTGGTCCCATCGCAGGTAGGGCTGACGAGTCCAGAATGAGAAAGAGATTGAGTAACATGGGTTGCGACCTGTGCGAATGTGATGCATACTTGTTAAGATGATTGATGTGATGTGAATTATTGTATATAGAAAAGATTGTTTCATGGCTTGTAGTAATGTTACTAAAGACATATAGGTTGTGTGTGTCTATTACTTATATTGTGCATATTCATTATTGCTATATTCAAATGATGTATCTAAGAATCTTGTGTGCCCCAAAAGCACACCCTCGTTGAGTATTCCCAAAATACTCACCCCTCTTTCCCCTTTCAGGTTTCGTTTAAGAGATCATTTGGCGTGGAGTGCAAGTCAAATTATTTATTAGGATTTCTCTGGGATGGGGTGTCTCAGTTCCCTTCAAAAAAAAAAAAAAAAAAATCTCTTTATTTTCTTTTCATCTTTATACAGTGCTCCATATATAACAAAAAATTTGATTGCAATAAAATATGATTGTGTTAAGCTACTGGGGCAATCAGATTCTCAGTTACGTCCCTTCACATTTTCCTGTAATGCCTGCACATTATAGACATAAAGGGTATGATAAACATGAGCATTATAAGGAGCTACAAGAATCTAAACAAGTTTTTGTTTTCACCTGAATTCCTTAGCCATGGGTTGAAGCACGTGCGTCCTTTTCTCCATCAGCTTTGTTTCCTTCATAAACCTCTTGTTTGCACGTGTTCTTGATTCACGAGCCTCATGATCTCTTCTCTCTTTCTCCAAACTCGTGTCGTCTTCGTTCTTCGTCGTACAAAGCTGAGAGAGAAGAACAACCATGAGATTTACATCCACCAGAGAAGTGGTCTCGTCTTCTCTTTTCTCCTCCTTGCGATTATTTTCACAAGACGAATCCATAAACCGAAAAGAAGACACAAAAAGATACGTACACTTATTGGGAGCTCTTAGTCCCAAAATTAGTCGTATTTCCGACAAGAAATTATATATTTTTTTGTTTTTTTTGGGTGTTTGCCTGGCCATTCTTAGTAAACTACGTTTTAAAAATATGGCTTCAGCTGCATCAAATTGCAACTTTTTGAGTGGTAGAGAAATAAGATTCTATAAATTTCAATAGTCAATCGATGATAAAAATGCTAAACTGAGTGTTTTTTTTGGGTTTAAACATCCTTAATGTTTGGTTAGTGGATATATAGATATACCGATTAATAGAATCTAAAAACAGGTTAGTTTAAAGTTATCTCTATCAAATTATTGAAAAACCAAGTGGAAAACAAATGTTCTCGAAGTTTAAATGGGCCACAATTTATAAGGAACCAGCCCATACAAAAGGCCCAATAGACAGACTTGGGAGTAGTATTTTAATGATTTGGTATATATCGTGGCCAATCAATCTCCACATCTTTCACGAATAGATTAAGCGACGTTGACGTGTTTTAATCTCGTCCTCTTAACAAATATCCCCCATGCAACATTCTAAATGCCCACGCCTTTTCTCAATATTTACCAACCCTGCCCCTCCAGCCACACATTGGAGGAGTGGCATTTCCCGTAAATAACGCCACCCCCTCTCTTTAGCTGATGTCACTAACTAAAGATTATCAACGTAATCCCGTGTCGTAATCTTTTAATCTCTCTACTTAATAAACAACTATAATAATTGGGGCAGCCAGAAAGAAAAAAATCTTTCTATTTTTTTTTTCTTTTTCGGGCAGCCAGAAGAAAAAATCTTTCTATTTATCATAAAGTAATAAAAAATTAAATTAAATAATGTTTGAAAAATTGTCCGCCAGAAAAAATAAAAAAGCATATGATTATGATATGTGGCTTCGAGCCTAAATTAATCATTAAAATAGTAAATTGTAAAGTCAAAAAAAAAGAAAAGAAAGAAGGAATGATTCGAGCGTAGAGGAGGAGATTCATTGTGTTTTCGAGTAGATAATTTTTGTTTTTTCCCGTAATTGGAAGTTTATAGCCTCTCACCTTTCTTCTTCTTCTTCTTCTTCTTCTCTGTGTGTTTTTGAAACGCATCCTTCAAGTTTTTTTGGAGGTTTCTTCGCTTCTTCTCCACTTCGCTGTATGATCTAATTCGTGATCTCTCGGTATCTGGAACTTTTTGGTAAGCGATTTGATTTTGTGTATTTCTCGTTTCGCGTAGTTTTTTCATGATTGGTTTTTCGTTTGCTTAATTTTCACTTAATCTCCGTGTGTTCTAATTAGCTGCTTGAGATTACGCTTACTATACGTTTGAAATTTGCTTTTCCGATTTGTGTGTTTAAGTAGCTTAGAATCTGAACATGCGCAGAATTTATTTAGTAGCTAGAGTCATTTCTTCTTCTTCTTCTTGTCGGTTTGATTCTGATGCGATTCAACTGTTTTTATTATGGCTATGATGATTAGGGCATGGAGGCTATAGATTATTGCCTGCGTTGAATGTGGATGTCTGTTATGGAAAGAGTCGGTGAAGAAACAGTGGCGAGTAACAGCATAAAATTGAAAGGACGAGTGGATGATGTTCCTTGTAAGCTTGATGCTCGTCATATGGTGACTGATTCAGAAACTGGGAACGATTCTTCGAGGAGCGATTGTCCTGGAAGCTCAGCTCACAGGAATGTAGATATAAACAAGCCTTCGGAGGAATCTGCAGGAGCTAAGATTTTTGTTGAAGAGCTGACATTGGGAAACTATAGGATTGTTCAAGGGAGTAATAATAGTATGGATAGTTCTAGGGCTGGCAAGTTTGAGCATCTTTATTGTCTCGCTAGAGGGTCTGCGTTTAGGGCAGGAGATGGGGATCTTGATTCTCAACCTCGTGACATGGATCAAATGTTGTCCAGAATCAGACAGCAGCTTGCGGGAGCTCCTTCCGAAAGGCAAAACTTGAAACCTTTCATGAATAGGAGGAGCGATCAGAATCTTGAAGCCTTTTCTGAACGTCTAAGAGCAGCTGGCGAGAACAGCATTATGAACGCTCCTGCATGGATCAACGAAGGTGTCCACTTGAAAACGCCCTTGACTTCATCCAGTTTTTCTCAGCTGATACTTAAAAGAGCTATGAAGGGGAAAGGTGTAGTAGGGAAAATCCAGGATACTCCTCCTGAATTTGTCTGTGATCAGGATATAGGATGTAAGGAAAAAAAGTTGGATAGTAGCAAGTCGCCTATTCCTCACGATGTGTCAACTCTAAAGTCAAATCTCAAAGGAAATGGGATTGTATCACATGGTGATGGGAACAATACTAAATCTTCTTTTGGAATCAGTTTGAGGGAGTTTCTAAGATCAAGTTATGCTAAACGAGAGACACGACACGGCCTTTGTCTATTTAGGCAGCTGGTGGAGCTGGTTGACTCAGCCCATTCACAAGGATTATTTTTGCTGGACTTGAGACCATCCCTTTTCACTTTGGCCCCATCGAAGAAACTTAGATATATTGGTACTTTTGGAAAGAACGGTTTAGTCTCAGATATTGACGAAGATTTGAATAGGAAGAAGCCCGTGGTTCAGGAATCATCTATTGTAAAAAGGGATTTAAAGAAAAGAAAAATGGACTTGCATGTGCATTCTCCAGGGATTCAAGTTCAAGCCACTTCAACTGGGAGACCGTTCAAAAGGAAAATCCCTGTAATTGATTTAAATATGGTGGATGCATGTAATCCAGACAGTTGTGAACTTCAACAGCAAAACTATATCAAAAATTTAGGCGTGGCTTCAATGACGAGAAACCAGTCCATGTCCACATGGCTAGAAGAGCAATGGTATACTTGTCCAGAGGAGATAAATGGAGAAGATATTGGAGAAAAATCAAATTTATATGCCCTTGGTGTTCTTCTGTTTGAGGTAAGGACTTGTGCTAAAAACTTTAGTTTAATTAAGCATGTTTCTCAATACCAGAAAGGATGTGACACATTTTGGATTTAAACATTTTTATTGCCATATTCTGCCTTTGCGTTTTTCTTTCTTTCATTTTCTGTCTGTGTGCTAGTGGGTCAGGCTTTGGGTAGTTTTTCCATTTCTTTTATTCGTATTCGTGAAATTGCTTAGTCGAGCTTGACCTTTGAACCCCAGAGCCAGTATTTGCCAGTCTGCAGTATAACTTCTCAGTTTTTCGTTTACTTGTTTGACCCATTCATGTGGAGACGCTTACTGACATCTCTAGCTTGAACATGGTTGTTTTAGTTGCTATGCCATTGTGAGTCCAGTGAGATGCATGCTGCAATGATGGCAGATTTACGTCATCGGATTCTCCCACCAACATTTCTCTCAAGATACCCAAAGGAAGCTGGATTTTGTCTTTGGCTTCTACATCCTGAACCCTCCTCCCGACCAACAGCTAGGTATTTAGCTGAGTGCTACTCTGAAATTAATCATGTGGAGACTATTTACTATAAGTGGTACAAAGGAGAATGTGTGGACCTTGGACAAGATTTTTTTTTTTTTTTAATATTAGCTTAAATAGTCGTCTATAAGATTTCTTGCCCGATACCTTCATTTTTATTCAATGTTTTCCCTCATAGTTGTGAAGACGCAATTTCATGCCACTGTGTGAATTATCTTGTTGTTTCTTTTTGTGTTCTCAGTCTCTTCTTTTTATGTGACAGAGAAATACTGAAGTCTGAGTTGATATGCGAGGATGATTCAGTTATATCGACTGCTGCTGATGAGGAGATATCTGAGCTGTTACTTCATTTTTTGTCTTCACTAGAAGAGCAGAAGCAGAAAAATGCATCTAAGCTTTTGCAAGACATCCAGACCTTGGAGGATGATATTAAGGAGGCCGAGCGAAGATATTCTTCAAATGCATCTCTGGTGAGATCTCATGGAGCTATTGAAAGAAGAGTGCAATCATCTCCCTTAGACGAGCGCTGTACAACTACTTTTGGCTCCTTGTTTGTTCCAACTGCTAATACAGACAGGCTGATGAGTAATATCCGTCAACTTGAAGATGCATATTTCTTCATGAGGTCACATATGAAGTTATCGGATTCTGCCGCTAGTGCCCGTTCTGACAAAAGCCTTCTAAAGGACAGGGACAGGTGGTCTGAAAACCAAAATGAGAATCAGGATACAAGAACCAAAGGAAAATCTTCAGATCAACTAGAAGTTTTTTTCGAGGGGTTGTGCAAATTTGCTCGGTATAGCAAGTTTGAAGCCTGTGGGACAATAAGAAGTGGAGACCTTTTAAACTCTGCAAGTGTGGTCTGCTCATTGAGTTTTGACCCTGATGAGGAACACATAGCAGCAGCTGGGATATCAAAGAAAATCAAGATTTTTGACTTCAATGCATTTATGAATGAATCTGCCGGTGTTCATTATCCACTAGTAGAGATGGTCAACAAATCCAAATTAAGCTGTGTTTGCTGGAATAGTTACATCAAAAACTACTTGGCCTCGACTGACTACGATGGTGTAGTTCAGGTGTGTATGGAAATTAATATTTTCTCCTATCTATGTCAAGTTTGAAATCTTTCTTATTTACCATCCTCTGTTGTACGGTAGGATCTATAGGACCAGGCTCCTGAGATCTTTCTTCTTCTAAGAGATGAGTCCATGTCAATCTTATGATAAAATAGAGATCTACAGCCATCTAAGTGACCGTGAACGTGCATTGATCATGGTTTTGCACTTGACATTTTCTTACTATATGGTACTTGGTGAGTGCAGATATGGGATGCCGGGACTGGACAAGGATTTTCGCAGTACACAGAACACCAGAAGAGAGCCTGGTCAGTTGATTTTTCTCCATCTGACCCGACAAAATTTGTCAGTGGAAGTGATGACTGTTCGGTAAAGCTTTGGAGCGTCAATGAGGCACGGCTCTTCCCCTTATCTCATAATATTGCTAGAATTTTTTTATGTCAAGCTGATCGACCTGTTTTTTTACTCCAAATCAGTGTAGTTCCAGAAAGTATGATTCTTCTCTGTTTAGATTTATGACTATCCAAACGTAGTGGAACTTATATTATTCTCTGGTGGCTATGCAGAAACGGTCATTAGGCACAATCTGGAGTCCAGCAAATGTTTGTTGCGTGCAATTCTCTGCATATTCCAATCACTTATTGGCATTTGGGTCAGCTGATTACAAGGTCTATTGCTATGATCTTCGGTATGTGAAAACTTCTTGGTGCACATTGGCTGGGCATGAGAAAGCTGTTAGCTATGTAAAATTTATGGATTCAGAGACCATTGTCTCTGCTTCCACTGATAACTCTCTCAAGCTTTGGAATCTTAACAAGACAAATTCCTCTGGTTTATCTCCTGGTGCTTGTTCATTGACGTATAAAGGACATACAAATCAGAAGGTTAGTCCCGAAAGAAAAAAATTCTATATACTCGTAACTTCTCATCCAATATCATTAGTTAGTTCTGATGTTTAATCTTTTACCTGAATACAGAATTTTGTCGGATTATCAGTCTTGGATGGATACATAGCTTGTGGTTCAGAGACCAATGAGGTATTTATTATATCATCATAACACAAAGGTTCAGCCTTAAGATTCTCATGGGCATATGTCAGTTGCACTCGATGATAGTTATTATAACTTATAAAGATCCTTGTTTACATGGATTTTGCTTCTCAGGTATATAGTTACTATAGGTCCTTACCAATGCCAATGACTTCATACAAGTTTGGATCGGTGGATCCCATTTCTGGAAACGAATACTTTGATGACAATGGACAGTTTGTGTCAAGCGTCTGTTGGAGAAAGAAATCGAATATGCTTGTAGCTGCAAATTCTACTGGAAACATGAAGCTACTAAAACTGGTTTGACACTGCGCACTGGACTCTTTGAGTAAGTAAGTTCTATGGACAAATCTCAAAACCTGATCTATGAGTCTGAATCGAGGACAACAATTTGACTTGAAGCAAAGTTTTTGTCGTGGAAACTCTGATCCTAGATGACCATGACAAGTTGGAAACAAAAAAGAAGAAGAAGGCTACAAGTCTAGGAGAAATTGAAGCAAAAAGCTGTCTGTGTCTGTGATGATATTTGATTCTTCTTCGTGTAATTCTATATATATGATATAATTTGAGATGAAGTTCTCAGATTCTTCGGAAGTGATTCAGATTTGGTCTTGCATCAATGTGTAACGATGAGAGGTATATAACTGTACAAGTGAGCTTTGATTATGTAACTGTTGTTTGGAGATTCACTAAATAGAGAGAAAAGAAGTCTGATTATTATTTACCAGTTGAGTATATTATTCATTCATGGCTACTTCTCACAATTTCTTTTCTAACAAGCATCCAGGGTTTTCGTTTTTGATTCTGTTTAGTTTTTTTTTTGACATCAAGATTATGTTTAGTTTTTATGAAACTGAAATATATAAGAGTTTCGTTTGATTGCATTGATTTTTGAAATAGTTTTGGTAAAGCTCCAATTTTGTATCGCTGGACCATTTAGCGGCCCACAAACGCACCTAAATGGGCCGTTGAAACAAAAAAATAGATGGCGCAAGGAAGCCATTCATTCACCAACAATTCTCGGCGCACGTTAGCAGGCAGCACTGCTTGAAGAATATTATCTACTAGAAATCTACTGGTGTCGTTCGCATCTCTTTCAAGGTGTGGTTTGGATTTTAAAAGGAAATACTAATAAAACAAAGTTTTATAAAATATGATGAATCGAGAGTAGAAAAGGGAACAAAAAGAGAAATAATGAAAATGAGAAGTTGCATTTCCTACTAAACTACCATGGCTTTATATAGGAGATTACAAGGGCACAGCAAGTAAACGACACAAGATATATAAACTAGTATTACAATTTGGAAATATTCATTCACAAAGTCATGACTCATGAGGTTTCCAATAACCAAGTTTTTTTGGCTAAAGTTAATGATACACACAAGCTACAATAATAGTATTATTTTCTAACACTGTATATACCAAGTGGAGTTTTGTCTTCTTTTGCTACAGTGCCAGCCGACGCTTTTGTACTAAGTGGAGAGATATCATACTTCACTATTTTCCGAGTATTGACTAACAAAATGTTAAAAAAATCTAAACATTACGTCTGAAGTGTTAAAAAAGCGCATGACATTACTCTTACGATCACTTAGAACCCTAGAAAAAAAAGTTATTTTTACGAAAGAAAAAAAAAAAAATCAAATTAGGTTTAAAAAATATTTAAAAGAAAGGTGGACGACCGGGTTGACCCGATCGGGTCTGGGTCGTCAGCTTCAACATTACTCTCTCCTGTTGGTTTTTTTAATGAAATGTTTAAAAAATCTAAACATTATCATTCCTTAGAAGCAAAATTTTGTTCTATGCTATCTCTCTTGCAAGTCATCTTTCACATCAGCCAGGTAAGCGTCTTTTGAATATTCCCCTTGTTGTAACAAGTCCGGGCGAATATATATATTTTTGGATTCCATAGAAAATGAATCTACATTAAATCATCCATCAGTGACTTGGCAAGACATCAATTTTCTGGACAGTTATCATCTTGTCTGATAATATGTTTTTTTTGTTAACGAGATTCGGATAATATGTTATCATCTTGTAAAATACGAAAGATAATTGGTTACATAAATATATATATTGCTAGTAGAATTTTGAATACTTGACAAAACGTTGATAATAGAATTGGAACCAAAAGAGGCAAGTTGGGTTCACAGGGCACGGCACATGGTTGCTTCAACAAGCCCATTACTCCATCCTTTCCAGGCTCTTTGTGCTAATCTCTTATTTCTTTCTTTAATCAACAAATATTATACCAAGATTTATAATTGTTCTTAAATAATTAAATATGTAGGATGTACGAAAAACTATGCCAAGTAAAGATTGATGTACGTATCGATTTATTTTATAAGATTATAACTACTAACTACCTTCACTTGGTTAATCTCTCTGATCTTTTGATATATGATTACGAATATAATTCTATAATATATTAACATTACTATACAATTTTGTTTCCTCTCACCCTTTAAACACCGATTGGGAAATATAAACGAGTATTTATGATTGAAGATGTGAGAGAGCAAGAGTCAGTCATTGAACTAGTTGCATCACATGTGTTGTGTATATCTTTCCTTGTGGATTTACAAATCATTCTGAACCATTAATTGAAACTGTTGTCCAAACGGCTGATTTACAAAGATTTATGTAAGTAACTGATCCAAACGGCTGATTCCTCTCGCTAGTTTGTAAAAATAGCCACCTAATAAAATAAAGATTGCATCAATTATTAAAAAACAATTATAATTATACAACAAATTATTCATATTTTCGAACATTCAACAACCGAGGAACTCCGAAACCACATGTGAGAGTGAGATACGAAAATATTTTTCAGAAATCCAAATCTTGGCGGATTAACCGATAATCACGCTGATTAACACCTACTAGCCGTTAAACAATTGAAAAAAAAAACGAAAAAAATCACATTGCATAAAATTGTATTAGAATAATTGAATATCGTAAAAAAAACAAAAAAATTAATAGTGACGAATAAGTCCAGTTTGGCTGCCAGTCTGTCAGCCCCACCCGAAAAGTTTTGTTGTTTCTTCTTATTTAACAAATATGCTACCAATTTTTTTTTATAAAATAAAAAGCTCAATAATCACATCACATGGCCTTCCTGTAAACGTTTCAATTATTTTTTTTGTCACGAAAAGTTTGTTGTTTTAGAATATTCCTGACTTTCTTTAAAATTAGTAAATTTTATTTTCATTTAAATCACTTGGCAGTAATCTATGTGATGTTTTTTTGGGTTGAAATGTAAGTAATTGGTGATTTTTTGTTTTTTGTTGGTTTTAACTTGGTGAAATTTGTTCCATGTAAAAATCAACTTTCTGAAACAACATTTTTGGAGATTAGGTCCATGAATGATCTCTTTGGTTTTTTTTTTTTTAAAATGGTGATTTTGAATAATCTTTTTTTCGTATGACCAAGTCCAACTAATACGACAGCTAACTTTTGTTTAAAAAAAAAAGTAATTAATTCCGAATGCAAATTTGTGGTTTATAAAATCTAGAAACATATCAATTTTGACAATAAAATTGGAAAAAGAACAATCGAGGAAGGAAGAACGGTCAAAAGAGAATTCCAGGAAAATCATGCTTCTTGAATTTTTTTAGCTGACTGACTGGTAAATAGATTTGACCGGGTGAATTACCGGTTATAACCGGTAACCTTTAACCGGTCTTCTACTATAAGAGCACCTAAACAAGTCGTCTCCTCACTTCCTCATCTCTCCTCCGTCAGCAGAGCTCACACGAGGATCTTCTATTTCTTCCAGAGAGATGGCGTCTAGGAACTCCGTTGCCGGTTTCGCGTTATTCACTTTTGTTTTCGCCGTCATCTCGTCTCTCGCCTCCGCTCAATCCCTAGCTCCTGCTCCTGCTCCCACCAGCGATGGTAAGTATCGACTTCTATCTCCGGCGATATTCACATTCCCCTTTTTCTCTCTCTCTCCATCCAGATCTGAACCCAGAGTTTTCTTCTCCACATTTCACGCGAAATCGATCTCAAACCCTAATTTGAGACTTGAATATGGTATTTGGTTGGCAGGGACATCGATAGATCAAGGAATCGCGTATCTGCTAATGGTGGTGGCGCTAGTCCTGACTTACCTAATTCATCCTCTCGATGCATCTTCTTCCTACAGCTTCTTCTGATTTATTCTCTTCGTCAAGTTGCCTTTTTTGTAGATAGATTCAGAGTCTGGCTATTAATTTGCTCATGATTTGTGCCTTGTTGTCTCGATTATGATTTCGATTTCGATTTCGATTTCGATTTCTGGAGTCTATTGTTCCTTCTCTTCCATATTTATTTTATTCATATATACTAATACCTTTACCAGAATTTATTAAGGGAAAAATATTAAAAGCAAAATTGGCCGTTATATTCGATTCTATTATGGTGGATATTATTACACTTCTATCTAACTGGTAATAAACATAGATGTTGCTGATAAACTAAATACAAAATCACCGAATTATTTTAGCCATTTCACATGTTATCAAAATCCTGACTTTGATATATTATATTCCTCCGAAAGACTCTCGTGTTGAAAAATAAATATAATATTTCTTCGACTTCAAAAAACAAAAACAGGCTCAATTTTCTCTCGTCACTCTTTTTTTGTCTTGTTAAGAACCTCGTAAGGTGCTTTCTTTCTAGTAACAAAAAGTGTTACTGTTTGTGAAAGTGGTGTAGTCCGTACTTGACCACTTCGTAGAAGGAAACCACAATGGCTACAGATGGTCCTGCCCGTCCCACTCGAGCCCCTGCTCCACTAAACATCCCTCTCATTCCTCCGTCCCTAAACAACAACAAAAGAAAAAACAAACATCGCTCTTAAGTTTACAACTTTCTTATTATCAAGAATGAAACTGTCTAATGGATCTCCTTTTTGCTAATTCATACCTCCAAATCTCTGCCAAGGTTTGTCTTGTGGTCATTCTCATGGCTCTATCTGCATTCTTCTGCAAATACCAAAAAATATATATTAAACGTTTCAGAGCCCGGACTTACTTAATGCACTTGTCTAAAAGCTGGTGATGAATTCTAATCTGTAGAGCAATTCAAGGGAATTATGGAAGAAGAAGTTAGTTTGGTATTCTCACCTCTATTTGACGCCGAGTCTTTGCAACATCTAGTGGGCAAGTAGCTGCAGCAGCAACCGCACCCGCAACAAAACCAGCAGTAAAGTTTGCACCTATTATACTACCTGCCCTTGGTTTTTCACCCATGAGCAAGAGAATGCTTCTCCGGGTCTGAAGTCATAAATGAAACAGTTGTGAGGACCAGTACAACAAAACCAAGACACAATGGAAGAATCAGGATGTTTTTTGTCAGAGACAGATTGCTCACGGGCTCAAGTATCGACCAGCAGATTGCAGAGAATGGAACATCCCGAGCAAGTTGAGCACCAAGACCAGTCCATAACATCCTGTAATTTTGTCCATTATTTGAGCCCTTGACTGGATTGACGGCGTCAACTAATGTCTTCCAAACGCCAGGCAGTTTCACATCTCTTTGCGTTCCCTTAAATGCCTGTTAGTAAAACAAAATAATCAATCGGTATCCATTGGTTCTTTGTCGATCACACAAGGATAAAGTTTCAGCTGGATAGGTCTACTAGACTACTATTATGGAGTTGCTAGATTCTCGACTCATTAATAGTTTAACACCTAATGAAATAAGGTAAAAAATTTTTATAGTAACTGGGCAATAACGAGTGCTCAAACCCTTGGGATTACCTGCATCCGTGTCCTTGCCAACTCAACAGGATAACAAGAGATACAAGCTAAGGAGCGTGCTATTGTCCCGGCAACTAGTGGGACATAAGGTGTCAAAGATGGAGACTTCTCTGCTGTGAAATCCTCGATTACATTGCGGAAATAATCATAACAAGGCATGTAGATCCCAACCTAGCAGCATATTCATAGAAGACGTCCCCATGATCAATAGGTTGCAGAAGCAAACGGATTTACTAAAGAGAGACATAAGAAGAAACATTATTTGACAAAAGGACTCACGGTTGGAATGGCCAACGCTAAACTTGCGTTTGTACCTCTCCAAAGCCTAGAAAACCCTTCCTGCATAAAGTTGTTCCTGTGAAACTCTACCAATGAGTAAATAGTGAACTAGAAATAAAATAAACAATCCTCAGTTGAGGTATCTACTAGATTGGTGTTACAATTTTGAAGATAAACTGCATTACACCGACACTAAACCAGAAGTCGGCAAGATGAGAAATTATGAATTTCAAAGAACAATACTGCAACTTTTGTTACCATCTTAATTTCGATAATCAGACAAGGCAATTGTTCTAACCTGGCGGATAATTTTGTAAAACACATCAAGTGTTCCCTTGTACTGATTATCTGAGCATACAGATGCAGAGCCAGTAATTCGACACATCCCTGGAGGATTACTTCTCAAATCCGGAACCACCTGCAGTAAACAGATGAAAGCTAAGCTACAGAAGATGGAATCAATCAAGAATCCGTTTCAAAACTAAGAGGACTTTGCTTTTTTTAGAAGATCATAATACGAATCAAATACCGTGGAATTCGATTCGAAACAACCCAGACGACATGAGCCTTGATACGGAACTCCTGCAGCCTGCGCTTGTAATCTCGTCTGCTTATTACAAAAACACACAAAGCTCAATCAGGTTTTCGCAAAACCAGACCAATTGGAAAATTGTTTTTAGTTTTTTTCTCGAACCTTAACAACGTCGAGAGGATTGACTATGACCGCCGATATAAAAGCGGCGCCGCCGGCCGACAAAGCCCTTTCTCCGAATCTCAGATTCTCATTCGGCATCGGTTTCGATTTTGAATCCAATCTTGCTTCTTGTACCATCAGGAAAACAAATTCTCGATCAGATTTACTTCAATTTCAATCCTTGAGCAATCAGATTCTACAGCTATGCCAGAGTTTTCACGTCGACGTTAATCTAGTTGCGTGTGGCTCGTATCGTATCCTCTAGGGCTTTCCCAATTTTGCATGGGGAATCTAAAAAAAGAAAGAAAATTATTCTGAACATGATTCGCTGCGGCGACGTTGCCGTTGATAAATCAAGCAGACGCCGTCGTTTTCAAACCTTTCGGCCGCACTGCTTGACGTTTTGGACTAAGCTTTGTTCACATTATGGGCCTCGGATGGGCCTCACTTTATTTTGCTCGGTGAATTAGTCCGGGAAAATAGTATGAGTTTGACAAATAAAAGCGCCGATGTGTTTTTTACTTTATTGATGTAAACTACGTGCCGTCCTAGACCAAATTAATTATTTAAAAGTGTAAACCAAAGATTTCGTTTTGTTTTCCTTTGGAAAACGGTCTATTCATCAACAAGAGGAGGGTCTATATGTTTGTGAAGACAAGAACGAGCATTTCACCAACCAGGTACTATATCACCTAACGCTATTATTGTTAGTGTTATTAACAAAAACGTACACACACGTTATGGGATTTGGGATATTAAAGACAAAATCATCCATCATTGACTTGGTTCTTTTCTTCTAACAAGAACGACATAGTTAGCTCATTATTATAATGTATCCAACCACGATTGGCTCAACTTGTTCGAGAAATGAGTGTGTCATATTGGACCCGGTTTCGAATATGTGCAGCGTGTAAAGAAGATTTTAACTGCCGGTCAGATCCGGAAAGATGTACTCAAAAACTCACAGCTCTGTCCATATTCAATATGCATTTGACTTGTTTTGAATTTCACAGTTAAAAAAAAAAAAGAGAAAAAATAGCCCAAGCCATAATCTACACCTCTCTCGTCTTTTTTTTCTGGTGTAATTCATAATTTTATCATCTCTCTTTTTAGATAAAAGATTTGTTTTTTTCAATTTTATTTGCAACTAGTGTTATGGGTTTTATGGTGTTGGTTGAGGAAGGGAAAATCTTGTCGAAGTCGTTTCAAATTTGTAATTTTGAATGGTAGTATAATATAAGTGATCAAGTTGTGAAAAACCAATACTTTTGCTTTTATTCTTTGTTCTTTGCCTAAATTGACAACACAATGCCAAAGCACAGATGACAAACCTTTTATCTACCAATTGATAATTCATAACAATAAATTTACCAGTTTTGTATTTACATGATAACCGGCGTTAACCCGATTTTTATCTAATATAACACACAAAGTGTAAAGCGTCTTGTGATGGTTTCACTTAAAGATCTTATGGGACCCTTAATAATCTCATTGGTACAGAGATTTTGTGGGCAACTTGTCTCACCTCTCAATTTGATTTGGGCCAACCTCTGTCTGAAAAAGACTTTACCTTTTGCAACGTGGTTCGCTACATGGGCTTAGACCCACTTTTATTTTATTTTATTACTCATCTATGTGAGAAATTACAAACTAAAGTCTTTTGAATTATACTGCGGAAAAACGATTGGTCGATATTGTTTTTTTTTTTGGGTCGAAAGTCGATATTGTTTTAAAATCTCTTTTTTGAGTTCGATATCATTTAAAAACTTTGTTTGTAGAGCATCTCATGCCACACGCATTAAATGATCCAAATACTTTGCACTAAAGGGTTCCTTAATGTTTTATTTGTTTTTGCTATATCATTTGCATGTCTTAATCAAGTAGATCTTAGAATATGAATATCTTGTTTTGTTTTGTAAATCTTCATTGTGATTCCATACAGGCTAGTGGTCAATCTTTGTCACACTCGTGAGTTGGATTGCGTATTATATGCACATCCAAAGTTATCTGTTTTATATGTTTTTCAAACAAACATACATTAATTTATTAAAATATATATATATATATTGGTAATCTTTCTCAAAAAAACGCATTACGAAATAGATTGATAGTTTTCATACTCCCTCCGTTTCAAAAAGTGTCATTATAGCATTTTTTTGTTACATAAAAAGTGTTATTCTCTAATATCAATACAAATTTTGACAAAACATTCCTTTTTTAACCTCAAATAAATATGATAAAATTATTTACAAAATTGTGAATAAATATAAAAAGTCATCGTGGTGTATCTTCTCTAATCCATATTCATTCAACGTCATTTATAGTAGTATTGAATATTTTATTATTTTATTTTGTGAAATGGAATTAGATATATACTTATAGATGGAGTATGTAGAAAGTCTCGATGATCTATTATATAAACTCCCAAATTTTTTAAATTTTTTGTTCGATTCCCTCCACTTTAATTTTGCCTCAATTTTTTCTATTGTTCTCTAATGTTTTTTAAAGACAGAATTTGACAAATATATTTGCCTCCAAAAATATACTATGTCGATCGTAGTTCTAAGTGCATTTAATTATGATAATGATTGTTGCCTCAATAAAATAGAAGTGCAAGAGTTTTTGTGATTTGCGATTGTTTTTATATAATTAATCAAAAGAAACTTAAATAAATAATTGTAATTACATAAATAGTTTAGGGGTATAAAATAACTTTTATCTTGTTTTTTAATTTGTGTGAAAATTGTTAGAATGACATTTTTTTTGAAACAGAGAAAGTATAAGATAAACAAACGCGTGAGCAAATTTTTTATCAGATTATACAGAAATGCATTCTACTCAAAAGAAAAAAATGATTTTCGCATTTTGGCATTCGACCACAACGGTAAGCAATTAAAAGTTTTGAGTTTTTATTGTTTTATATATATATAAAATAGGGTGAATGGAGCATATTTGCTTCCGAGTGAAAAAGAGAGTTTCGGCAAGACTAGTCGCACTTCGGGAAGCCAAACCAAAATGGTATGGTCCAATTTTAAAAACATGAAAGAGACAAATCTACTCAATTGGTCAAATTTAACCTCGAACGGACCAATACTGTTGTTATTGCTGTTTTTGGTGAATGGTCCTTTTTTATTTCTAAAACATCACAGACTCCTTTCTCTATTTGTAGTTAATTCACATAAGTTTTTGTTTTTGTTTTTGTTTTTTGTTTTTTGTTTTTTGTTTTTTGCAAGTATACTTTTACTGCTTGTCTATTTGATTTTGCATTCTCGTCACAATTGGAGAAATAAATAATGTTGAAAAAAAAAACATAGTTAGTAGAAATGCAAGAAAAGTCTACAATCAAATTTAAAACCATTTTCTAAAAGTAGACAGAGAGCGACAGGTTGAAACCATGTGAATAAAATAAATAGCAATTCCACAAGACATTTCTGCAATATGAGTAGTAATAATAGTATTAGGAAACGTCGTAATCGAAAAGATTGATAAATTAGAAAAATTTATAGTGGGGGACTAAGGTCAACGACAAGGTAATGAAAAGTCTTCATCTTCATTGGAAGACTCTTTTCTTTAAATTTTCATTTGCCAAAACTGAGTTCTGTGGTTTTTGACAGAAAGACATCTAAGTTTTTTTTTTTTTTTGACAAAGAAAAGACATCTATGTTTACATTGTCTTTCTCTTCTCGCAACCGGTTTCGTTGCTTTTTTGTTTTGTTTTTTCCGCTTGCTCTCCATTGAGTATGTATCAAACTCAAAACATAATCTGGTATGTTTTGGTTCGTAACTAATGAAATAATAAAACGACTAATCACTTTGAAAATTTGTAGTTTATATCAGTCACATATAATCGAGATTTGTATTCTGTTAATTATATTAATTTTGCAGTTATTTAGCGATACTTTTATTCTGTTTTGCAGATTTTAATTTTTTTGTAACTATTTTGCATTGCCAACTGTTGAGATTCAGAGGCTTAAAGACTTGAGCTTTCAAGCTTGAATCACCAGCAAACCAAGCAAACAAGAATGATAGACTCTTTGTATAACACAGATTTGAAACTGTGTTAGACAGAACAAGCAGAAAACAGAGTTAAGTAACAAATGGAAAGGGAGCACACAGAAGCATTTAACGAGTTCACGCCCATAAACTCGGGTCGCTACATCTCGCCGGGATTTCATCCCGGAATCCAATAGATCATAGAGTATACAAAGAGATCCACAAACCCCAAAAGCCCTCTTACAAAGGTTTCTCTCGGTTCTCACTCTTTTACTCTATCTCCCCAAGAACACTCACCAAGTTTACACTTTGATGTTCTCTCTCCTGATCTACATTGTGTTGTGTTCTATTCTCTCTCATGATCAACGCACACCTTATATAGATGTCACACATCTAGGTCATGCACAGCTTTCATAACTCCAAGAGTAACAACTTTAACCACGTTTCTTGTTTAGGCAAACAAGCCTTAAACACAACAAGACAAAATGTCCTTCTCCTGCAACACTGCTTTATTGTCTGATGTAGTTGCTGTCTCCTTTCCTTGTGGTCCAAATACCCTTGTGTCTTTGATTTAAACTTTCTCATCAAGTTCTTATCTCCACAAATCTCCACCTGAGAACATGATGATCAAACTTTATAACATGCACTTCCTGAGAGAGATATCTTCTTGGATTCCAAACTCAGTTCCTGAGTTTAACTTGCTCAATCCATACTGCATTTAACTTATGTTCAATGCACTTCAGCTGTCAATGTTTTGCACTGCTGAACCTGAGCCACCAAAGCTTCATTAGATCACCTGAGTTGTGAAAACCAGCTTCAATACAACCCCGTATTAAGCTCAACTCTTCTGTGATACATTCCTGATGCATTCAGCACCTGAATACCTGATACAACCGCTCAGCAAACTCCATTAACAAGTTCAGAAAACACCTCCAACCTGTTAACTCAACAGAAAACACCACAAACTTCACCACTTATGACTTCTCCAATCACACAGTATCTTCTTCAGCTTATGTCCGAACTATAGACATGTTACAGTGACTGTATAAACAATTATCCTTCTGCAATACCAGATTCCTTTGCTAGCCTTTGAGTTCAAACTCATGTGCACTGAGATAAGAACCAAACTCTTGAATCAAAACGCAGAAAAAACTGAACCACCTTTGTTTCAGAACCTGAAACCCTTCTGATTCAACCTTGTAAGCAAACCCTACAGCCTCTTACGAACCACTGAAATCCTGAGATTACCTTTATAACAACCTGTTTAAACCAAACAGCACTTGAACACCTTCATTGTCCAACTGTTCTGTTAAAACAGAACATCCACCAGTAGATTTTAAGCACTACTAGCAACCTTAAAACTTGTCCCATATCAACATAAACTTGTGATAACCCTGAGACGATCAGTACAGCTACTCCTGCACCAATATAGAACCTTTGATGCCTCCTTTAGCTATAAAGAAAACCCTGCAATACTTCAACCAGTATACAGAACTCCACCAGACGACTTGAATCTGCATCATTCAATTTCCAGACTTAAACCAAAGTATTTCTCTTCCTTTTCCATCACATGAAACTTGAAGATGCTTCACTTGAATGACTTGCAACCGTCTTTCCCTGAGAAGATACTTACATAAACTCCTCTTGATGCAAACAAACAAACAACTTAATACTCCTTAGTTGTTTTCTCCCAAATGCAATTTCAATTCTCTGCATTTGAATCATTTCCAGGACTCCTTTTGTTGCATCTTCCAGCTTTGAGATGACTTTATTACCTTGAGACAAAACCTGCAACAGTTTCACTTATCCCTTTCTTCTGTAGAGAACCCAATGAACAACTTCAATAACTTCATCTCAATATACATGCCTTCTCTGAAATTTCTAGAAAATCTGCAACCCTTTTCCCGAAAACAACAACTCCTTCTAAGTGTCCTCACCAACAACCAGCTTCAAACAAATCTGAAAAATTTCCTTGTACTAACTTTGAACTAGTTGATGACCACTTGTTCTTGGCTTTCCTTTCTTCTATCACACAGAACTTCCATGAATCTTTTCCAGCAACATTGTCCTCTCTCCATATGAAGCACTACTTATGATATGATAATGTAACAACTTATATTGATCCACCATCAAACCAAGCTTCCATCACATAATTCACAAATCTAACCTTGTATTCTCTTGCAGCCAAAACACAGCTCATACTTATCTTGTACCGCTGAAATAATCAGATGACGCCGCCTAACTCCTTTAGCTAGGAAGACTTTCGATACCATATCATTGTATATCTCGTTGCATAAGAGATATTCTTCATGAAACATGACAACTACAATGCTTTTAGCTTTAAGACCAATAGATTCTGCTTCAATACTTGAAGATCTGAATCATATACAAAGTATTATCTGAGAATTTCCTGTGAAAAAACATTGCTCCACCTGAGACAGGAACTCCTTGTTCTATCAGATTCACTCCAGCAGAATTTCCATGCGATAGACTCAACACAAATTTTCACAACCATGAATCTGTGCTAATGCCATCATTCCAAGAGTTTATGCCCTGAAACAAGAACTTGGACACTTTCCAGCTCACACCCTGGCTTACACCATAAGTGTTTTTCACCTTCTGTCTGAACAGAAATTTTTCTGTTCCAGTACAGAACTGCATCAACAACTGCTACAGACTCAACAACCTCATTTCATTTCCTCTGAAATAACCTTGTAGCTGCGATCTCTGATGATCCACCGACTGTAGACTCTTAGATTCACAAGAATCTAACCTCTTAACACTGAGACAGAAACCTGCATCAAATCCTCTTCAAAAAACTCAACCAACCACTGAAGTCTTGTCTTTAACCCAACAAATAAACTGATTTTGCTTCATACCCATTCTGCATATTCTCTTTCAACATGAATTCCAGAAAACTCTTTACTGATACTTAATAGGCCAATACCCATAAAATTCAAGCATATAAGACGTCCCTTAGTCTCATGAACTTTATGAGTTTCCGAGGCTGTTATCCCAACAGTAATTGAACACCAACTGTAACAGACTTTAGCAAATTGATTCAAACCCAAAAAACAGCATGAAAACCCAACACTGAATCTTGACTAATCCCTTGCAAAATCAGTACATCAACTTGTGTTCCACCCAGCTTTCAAAAAACCTTTGAATACGCAGATCTTTGAAAAAAAAACCAGAAACTTCAGTTTAGAGTATCACACAACAACCTTGTGTAGCAGCGGAATAAGACTTAAAAGTCTCCAAAATTTGAGTCTTGAGAAAGAAGAATGATTCTCATCCAATGATTTGAGTCAAAGAACCCCGACTCACACATTTCCAGGATATGAATCCAATCTTCACTTGATGATGCTTTCATCTCACTTACAGAGCTTGTCTTGTTGATGACCTTCACCGTAACCACCCTTTGATGCCTTTTTCTTCTTCACAGAAAACCCTTGACTTATACCTTCCTGAACCTGGATTGAACTAAGACTACATAACCTCCACCTTAAATCAGCTCACTTCTGATTTAACTCTTAGGTTCACCTGAAGTGTCTCTGTTTCCACTATGCCTCTTCCCTTTACTGTTCACCACCAAGATTCTTCTTTCCTTCATGGTAATGAAGTTTTAGAACCACGAACACCTTATCTCTTTTGTAAACGAGATAGAAAATCTTCTTCATATGGGATGGATATCATTTAAGCCCAAAAAACAGAACTTTGCAAAGGGAAAAGTAATATGCCCAAGAAGAGTGTTGACTAAAGCCTAAGTCAACTCTACGCTTCTTCTCTTTGTCTTTCTTGATGAGAAAACCGAAGCTCCTTCTTTCCGATCACGATCCCAGTGGATAACGTTATATGACGCTCCACTTCTCGGCGAGTCTCTGTCGCATTTTCAACCTCCGGCGACTTTTCCGGTGGCCGCACAAGCTCACGCCGAACCTGTTACGACAATAACTCCTTTCGTGACTGTGATCTTTGCATCTTTCGGCGGTTATTTCGGTAACTCGAACCACTACCGTCTCTGCGATTTCCTGTGATTCATCTGTCACCAACCCTTCTGCGATCTCGGACAGCCACCGAAACCCTAATCCTCTGAGCTTCTTCCTGGTAGTTCCTTCGACGACTTGAAACACCACCAACTCTGCGATTTCCGGTGATTACTACGCCGTCGACAAGAACAGCCTCCACTCGAGCGTTCGATTTCATGAACTTCCGAAATCAGCCTTGCTTCTCTTCTAAGATCTGATTTACTTCAAGATCTTTATCCCTTTTGTCTCGGACTCGTTCTGCTCTTCTCGGCGTCAAACAGAATCTTGAGTCCATTCCGTCAGATTCTATGCCTTTACCGGCGAGAATCTCCTGTCGTCAAGCTCTCTGAAAAAACGTTAGAGTTCACGACGAACTTCTTTTCCATATCCAAGGTTTCCTTTGAGACGAGCTTCTTCTCAAAACCTTACGCATCCTCTATCTCTATCTTCTTCTCTCAATGCTTCAAGCAGAACTAGAACCTCTAGATGACCAAGACACACCGTCTTCCATGAGACATCTTCAGATCCATCAACTTCTCTAGAACTGCACTTCTCGAAGCCATTGCTTGACAAAAGGTGTCGACTTTCTTGACAAAGCTTGTGACTTTCTTATAAAGCTTGCACCTTTCTTCACCAAACCGAGGCTCTGATACCAATCTGTTGAGATTCAGAGGCTTAAAGACTTGAGCTTTCAAGCTTGAATCACCAGCAAACCAAGCAAACAAGAATGATAGACTCTTTGTATAACACAGATTTGAAACTGTGTTAGACAGAACAAGCAGAAAACAGAGTTAAGTAACAAATGGAAAGGGAGCACACAGAAGCATTTAACGAGTTCACGCCCATAAACTCGGGTCGCTACATCTCGCCGGGATTTCATCCCGGAATCCAATAGATCATAGAGTATACAAAGAGATCCACAAACCCCAAAAGCCCTCTTAAAAAGGTTTCTCTCGGTTCTCACTCTTTTACTCTATCTCCCCAAGAACACTCACCAAGTTTACACTTTGATGTTCTCTCTCCTGATCTACATTGTGTTGTGCTCTATTCTCTCTCATGATCAACGCACACCTTATATAGATGTCACACATCTAGGTCTTGCACAGCTTTCATAACTCCAAGAGTAACAACTTTAACCACGTTTCTTGTTTAGGCAAACAAGCCTTAAACACAACAAGACAAAATGTCCTTCTCCTGCAACACTGCTTTATTGTCTGATGTAGTTGCTGTCTCCTTTCCTTGTGGTCCAAATACCCTTGTGTCTTTGATTTAAACTTTCTCATCAAGTTCTTATCTCCACACCAACGAACCATTTGTTTTAGGTGTAGAATTGAGAAGATAAATTGTTGGTATTTTAGGTGCTAGTTACTTCACACATTCATTCGCATGTACAAGAAAATGACCCATTAAATAAGTAACCAAGAAGACATCAAGAAGAAAATTAATTGACTGACTTTGAAATTGAGAAGGTTGTTAAAGTAGAGACAATTTGTAGGGTTACATATGATTCTATGAGTTGGTTCTTCACATTACACTTACTGCCAAAGAAAGAAAAGGAAAAAGAAAAAGAAAAACAATTAGATGGCTGTTTACTCTCTAAATTAGATAGATGATTTGGTTTTTAGTAATAATATAGAACTAAGATATTTTCGTATTTCTTGTTCATATATTTTATATTGTTAGGAGGTAAGAAGATATTGATTTGATGTTTTTATGAACAAGAAAATGTGACATGTCACACAAACCCCACTTAGTGAGATTCATGCGAAGGAACAAAAGACAAAGAAAGATTTACATTTTAAAAAATAATATTATAATATACGGTGGTCTAGATACTGCTTCCTTACATAGTGACAGAGTCGGAGAGAAATCAAAACAACAAAAACCTCCCAAAATCCCCAATTCAAAACTCTCAAATCTTAATATTTACTCGCAATATTAATTAAGAAAATAAGAATCATCCGTTACGCTTCTTCTCCAGTAGATCGGAGCCGTCGAACGGGGAGAGGGAAAAACGGACGGCCAAGATGCATCCCCGTCGTTATCATAAAAAAAACTCTCAATCCAACAAATGATCTTGGAAAAACTCATCGACATCCCATGAACAAGAGCTGATATCTCCGATCACGCCTAACGGAAAACTCTCCGATGAATTCGGAATTTTACAAGAGATTGTGTTGTTGGTCTGTAACGACTGGATTTCCTCTAGAAACAAAGGGTCAGGGGCAATTTCGGAATCCCAGAAACATTCTCCGACGCCAAACATATCAGCCAAGAAAAACGGATCCGATAACGAAGAACTCGCCGGAGTTTCTCCGTCGGCGGACAAGAGTTTGAGGGGCTCTGTTCTGTACTCTGTTTCTTCGTTGCTATTAAACCGGAGAACAGAAGTCGGAGAACAGAGGCTGGTTTGAGATTCTCTCGCCGAATCGCAACCGGAGACCGTTTCAAGGTCGATTACCGGCTTTTCCGGAACCACCGGGGGACTAGAAGGAGGAGTCAGAAAATTCGTCTGCGCGTTATGCCCTTTGAGTCGAATCGCGGCTCTGTCGTAACCCATGGCAGCTTCCTCCGCCGTCGCAAACGTCCCGAGCCAGATTCGAGTACGCGTCGAAGGATCCCGAATCTCCGCAGCGTATTTCCCCCAAGGTCGTTGCCTCACTCCTCTATACGTCACAGCCTTCACCGATCCATCACCACCGTTCTCCGCCGCCTTGTTCGTCGCTTTTCTCGCCGGTTTTTCGCGTTTCGCAGCTCCGTCCTCGTCGTAGAACCTAATCTCTTCAACATAACGCTTCACCCTCGTCGCTGGAGCCATCGTTTTGTCGTTTTCCTCGTCGCTGGAGGAATCAGTGGCACATGGGTCAGTCACTGTGATTTTGACTACCTTGGGGAAACCGTTGAAGGGTTTTTCCGTTACGGATGTGATTTTCCGGTGAACCGTGTACTTAACCTTTCTCTCTCTGCTTTTCATTTTTTTTTGGTAAGAGAGAGATAGTAAATCTTTTGGATTAAACAGTTGCAAGAAGAGTCAAAAAGCCTACGAAGATGTCGCCGTTTCTTAGTAACATCCTTTCTTAAATATAGTCACGCCCCATTTATTGCTTTTTCCATTTTTAAAATATTACTATTATTTCCTACTTTCTTTTTTGATTTTCGAATTTTTTTGGAATTTTCGAGATTTGGTTAAACGTAACCTTTTACAATATTTTATTTGGCCATAATTATGTTTTCTCTTACAAACAAAAATGAAAATTAAGAGAGAGATTAGTGGCTCCTCAAACGACTTTCGACACGTGGCATAGTTCTGTATAAGAACTCTGGTTCTAGTTTCTATAAGTGCTTCATAGCTTGGTCTACAAGCAACTTCGGCCATTCCCACTCTCGGTACGTGTTCATGTAACTCACGCGCCAGTGAGTGAGAAGATATGGGCCTTCTGTCACGTGAGACTGGTCACAGTGCTTTTGACCCACTACGATAATTATGAATTTGATGGTAATGATGTTATTGGAATGTTTTTAAAAACTTTTGGAAAGAATGTTGTTATTATTATGATCTCGTCTTAATTCGAATGTCCACTGTGATTATTTTAGATTATGGAAATTATGATCTGTTTGCTTGGAGATCAAGTGATTGCAGCCCTATAATATTTTGTTTCCTTATTCTAATTATATTCAGCTTTAACACTGGACACGAAAAAGGAAAACAATTTTTATTTTTTTTCTTCCAATAATAATCTTCTTGATATATTATGTCACTTAGCATTCGAAAAAAAAAACAGTGTCAAAACTTTTCACAAATCTATATATAGAAATATTTTTAGTTAATAAAATAAAAATCCTCTACTACTGTGTTTTATATACGACTCCCTAATTTTTACTGAAGTTTTGACCAAGTCAGCTTCTTATGTATATTTTAATATCTACGTAGATACATCTTCTTTCGTAAGTTGTAATAATAGAATCTGGGATCATAACTAAATCTTTCGTATGATGCATCAAAGTTTTTTTGTTTAATATAACAGTTTCGGGTGAAAATATAATTAAAAAAAAAATTAACAGGTTCTATGATAAACTATTTACTATATGGTGTGCAATGTGCATAAACCTGTTAATAGAAGAAAAAAACGAGAGAAGAAAAGAGAAATCGGACAATCTTAGCCTTAGGGGCCACATGAACAACCTTGTAGACAAAGCGATAACAAAAGAAATTGCACGATACTCGTTGAGGCATGAGATTTTGTTTGTTAGATATAATTATTAATTTCTTTTTGGTTAAATGAGGTATGAGTTGGTGTAGGTAGGAAACGAGATGGTCTTTTTATTTGTTTGTTCTGTCGTCTATAAGGTTTTTCCTTTATAGTATTTGTTTAGTTGAGGGGAAAAAACATCGTGAACAATTAAATAAACAGACAATATACTTCATTTTCCAGCAGTCTTAAAATTCAGATATGTGACTGCTATTCGATCAAGTCTTGATGTGTTGTTATCTCTTTCAGTGTACGATTTTGGAAGCAGTGAAGTAGGTGCGTTATGGGGATCTCCCATACCGTTGCTCTTTCTTATGTTCAGAGTGTTGTCACTTTCACCTAACAAGTGTGAACATAATGCATTAATTGCATGATCTATAGGTTGTCAGAAACATGAGCGTAAATTTAAACATATTCTGATTGTCGATTGGAGGAAAAATACAAATATTGAAATAATTATTCCCGTCTAAATGAATTACATCCGAGACCGAATCCCTTGATACTTGGGATTGGGCTGTCGAGGATGTCCGGTCCGGCGTGCTACTTGATCATAGTACTTGTGGATTACCTTTTCCCGACCTTGACCTCTCCATATTATTTATTTTCGGGCGAGGTAAAGAAAGAATAACCACTCACTCCTGCTGACCACTCAGTCCCCGGTCTCCATGTACCTGATAGTGTGGCATATAATGTCATAAGTTTGTGATCCAAACAAAGCCCAATTTAACCCAGAGGGTCGTATCTAAAAAAAAGTCATGAATAACACGTGGTAACATGTAATTTGTCTACGTAGGACCATATTTATCCCAAACAGTTTCTAATGGCATTTTCTTAGAGTGCAAATTTTTGGTGTTTTTATTAAAGTTAAAATTGTATTATAATCAATACTAAAATGTGATCAGTTTAAATTGTATATTATGTTTACAGTTTACTAAAATAGTGATTTGACTAAAACAAATCAATATAAATCAACTAAAAATACTGGGTTGAACCAAAATTTAATTCGCTAACTTTTCTGACATAAAAAAAAAAATTGAATATAAACTCATCCAAACTGGTTCGAAAAACAGTGGTCGACTCTGTCCTCCTTCATTTGTTGTTTTTATGGCCACCAACGTTTGTTAGTAATCCTTGTTCTCCCACCAGTTCTATTATTATTTATCATTTTAAGTTCTGTATAGTATAGTGATAATTGTTGTTGCAGAAAACGAAGCTGTAAACGTACTATAGATAACAATTATAGTACATTCTAAATTATATAGAACATACAAATTATTCTCTATTGTGTTCTAAAACATCATGTTAAACTCTAATTTCTGTCCTGACGCACTTGAGTGAAATTTGATAAACACAGCTCTCTATAATGATACACATGCATAAATAACAGATTAACTGATATAATGGTTACTTTGGAGTTCTTCGTCCAATGCTGAAAAAAAATTCTTAAGGCAGCTATTTTTGTTTTTGTTGTTGTAATTAGTTAGGTAACTGTTTACTGTTATAATCAAATATAGTAAACTGAACAGCATGTTTCAATTTAACCAGAAACTATTAACTGATAGAATGTTTTATCGTTCACTACTTGTTTGTAAATACAACCTGATCACATGGCCAGAGCAGATTATTTTACCGAGTCCACTAAATCATTACCAGTTTGGGCCTCAAAAACGCACAAACACCAAACTATGTTTAGAATTAATTAATCTAGTTATTTTTCATACTTTATCCTAAGATGATGCACTGAGACCCCGAGCACTGCCACCGTCAAAATTAATCAACTCACTAAATAGGTTATAAACTGCAATTTTTTAAATAAAAATCGAGTAAGGCTTAAACAGAAATTAATTAATTGGTGGTTCATAAATGCTGTTTAAAAAAGGAATGCTTCTGTGTTGATTAAAAAAAGAAGGAATGCTTCTGTCCTTAACACAGAAACAGTGTATTTTAAAGGTTAAAAACTAGGAAATTAAACTGATTTCACAAAGAGTGCTGTTTTAGAGATTTATTTTTTTTTTGTTTAAAAAAACAGTTATTTTACATTTTCAATACAACTTTTCAAACTAATTCTCAAAATTACCCAAAACTAATACCTTTTGTATTTATATTATTTTGAATTAATTAGGATATTTTAATTAAAGACATATTGGTATAATTTTATAATTTCTAAATATATGTGAAATGTATAAAATGACACTATTTATGAAATATATTGCTAATAAAAGAATAAAAAAATAAAATAGTATATATATATATATAAATCCAATAATAGATTTAGTAATTTCATATATACAAAAAATATACTGTATTAAACATAAAAAATGTCTATAAATGTGTACGTGACACAGGGATTATATCAAGTGAGTTCCAAGAAATACAAACAGGTTGAGTATAGTCGACAATTACACCTTAATTAATCCCTTGAGGTAGTGGAAACTGCGAAGGCTAGCATAAGCCAAACAACAATTCCCACCATTACATATACAAAAATGTCAATAATATTCTTAAAACAAATACTCATCACATTACAATATGTTTTCCTCCCAAATAACAACTCACATAAACCAATAAACCATCACACACACACACACACAAAAAAAGATTTTTTTTTCTGTCACATAAACCTCAATGTATTTGTCAAATGGCCACAAAATAAACAAATTAATAACATGTTTAGTAATAGTTAAATTAAATATATAAAACACGAAAAATAGAATATAAAAAAGAAAAAAAACATAGTATTATCTACAGTATAGTTACAGATATTCATACGAATGTTGTTGGATCACAGCCTTTAAGCAAATCCACCGTTTCTTCATTTTTCTTTACTGTATATTAACCCTGCAACGAGGACAATATCATCAATAACAAAACATAAAGATGATTTAATTAACACCAACAAAGTAATCTTAATTGTGTTAATTTTACCATTTGAGTGTATTGAGGGTGCATTTAGGTGAATCAGTATCAAGCTTGTTCAAGCTAACGCCGCCGCATCTCAAATTAACGGCGAGCATTCCGATCTTAATTCCTGCGACACCTAATCCAACTTTCGTCTTCGCAACAACGTTAATCACCAATTCTTTGCTCTGAAATTTCCCCGCGAGTCTCTTAGATAATCCTCTCTCCACGACCTGGTTCTTCACCGACGTCTCCACTTTCACGCTCGTCGAGTTCTTCGGACCTTGTCGGAATCCATTGATCGTCGTCTTTCCCATTCCGGTCTCGTCGTTACCCCTACCAACGCTCATTTGCACGTCGGTGTTTCCGTAGTAGAAAACGAGTTTCGTGTTCGGGTTTCTCATCTCCACGCGCGCCACGGCGGTGGCGGAGA
This sequence comes from Eutrema japonicum, assembly GCA_030161315.1. Classification (NCBI taxonomy): domain Eukaryota; kingdom Viridiplantae; phylum Streptophyta; class Magnoliopsida; order Brassicales; family Brassicaceae; genus Eutrema; species Eutrema japonicum. The sequence continues at coordinate 46,968,029 of BSQW01000010.1, read as the reverse complement.
GCGACGTGCCGTCGGGATCGTCGGAGAGTTTGAATCCGTCGAGACGGAAAGAAGCGAGGCTGAAGGTTGGGAGCTTAGGATCGAACCAGAGGTAGAAAACGGCGGTTCCGACTAAGAGGAGGAAGATGAAGAGGACTAGAGTAATGCAGATGCAACAACAACAGAAACGACAACAGCCTCTGCGTTTTTTCTTTGGTCGGAAAGAAGAAGGCATCCCAGCGGTTTTTCTCATGGGTTGTTGTGGTCCGGCTGCGATCGGTGGTGGTGGAGGAGGAGGAGTCGCCATGTTTGGATCTCTGTAACCTGGTGGTTTTTGAAGAACCGGTTTCATCGGGTAATCTGCCATTAATTAATTTTCACCTCTCTTTGCCGATCGAATCAAAAGAAAAATCGAAACAGAGACCTGAGGAGAGAAATCTTGAAATGGAGAGAGAGAGAAAGAAACAAAAAGTTTGTGACTTTGTGTTGTGTTGTCGCAAATGGAAGAATGGGTGAGACGTGAGGATGAGAATTCGTTTGAGGCCGAGACTCACGCGCGCCGTTTTTTAAATGGTCCCTCCTTTTTCTCTTCTTCCCACATTTACCCTTCGTTTTTTTATCTCTTTCAAATCCTATATATGAACAGATTACTCAGATATTCATGAGCAGATGTATATATTAGGTTCGATCAAAGCTGAGAATAATAATATGGAACCAGAAAAATGTTCGAGTTAAAATGAAATATTAGAGAATCACTAAATGTAATCAGAAAAACTAGGCTAATCATGATTTATACAAATACTGATTTGTTTGAATTTGGAGCCAAAATAAAGAAGAAGATGTATACTTAGGAGATCTTTCTCATAAAACACGTTTCTGGTTCCGTTCAAAGTGTCTACACAAGAAGACCATGCAAACTCATCAACTTATTCATTCTTCAAAATAATTATTTATTACTCATCTTCTCCATGGGATCCTTTAGAACTGGAGACTTTCTACGCTTCAATTTGTTGACTATAGATCCATCAACAAAATTTAAGTCTGTAGATTGGGAATTTGGGATAGCTGCTGATCATTAACCTGTGGACTCTCTTTTTTAAAGTTCCAAGACTAGTATTATTATTAGATTTTCAAGTAACATTGCAGATTTTAAATGGACATTTGTCTTCTTTCTGATGTATATAGTGTTCCATGTCTACATATCAAAATTCCCTTTTTATTATTAGGCAATATCAATCATATAAAATCGTATCAATCAAATCTGTATAAATTAGACTATTTCCATATTTGTGAGAAACGATACTGATGTATATAAACCTCACTAATCAATACACATAGGCAAGGGACTTTACCTAATCACTTACATGGTATCTGTCTCCGAAGCTGCCATATAGACCTAATTCCCCTTCCTCTTCATCTCTATTCTCTCGATTTCTCCCTCTCTATCTCGACAAGCCCTTTGGAATTTCCCAAATCTGGGCATACATTCCTGTAAGAATTGAGGCAAACCTTAAGCAAAAAAGGAGCAACAGGTTTTGTCTTCTTACTCTATCAAATTCAGGTCTTTTGGTTACTCATTCTCCGACAAGCCCATGATGTTTGGACAATATACTTGTGTAGTTTGTTTTGCTAATTCTTTTGTAATCTAACCTTCCATGTAGGAATTAATCACCCAGGTTCGTGAGTGTACAAGGCATCTCCTAACACAGATTGAAGCTATGCAGGTAGTAATTGATCCCTAAGTTTATTTCAGAAGTTTTCCACAGATTAGAAACTTAAAATATAATTTGTAACATTGCATGCTTCTTAACTGATTGACAAAAGGAAACTACAGCCATAAGAGCAGAAGCTTGGGATGCTGTAGAGAGAAATCTGAATGCTCGACTGCATGAAGCAGAAACCAAAGCTGCCACAGCTGAAGAACGAGAGCGCTCTGTGAATGAACGCCTCTCTCAAACCTTATCAAGGATCAATGTTCTAGAGGCCGAGGTACCTCACTCTTCTTCATCAATGTTATTATGTCCTCTCTTAATTTTAGCTTACTCAGCTCTCCTATGCAGATTTCATGCCTTAGAGCAGCAGAACAGGGCCAGTTAAGCAAGTCACTCGAGAAGCAAGAGTCCTCTCCATCTCTAGAAGAGAAGGAGGATATCAGAGACGAGGCTCCAATTGAGCAAAATGTTCTTCTAGATCTAGAGGCCGAGGTACCCCGAGGTACCTCACTCTTCATCAGAACATGGCCAGTTAATCAAGTCACTCGAGAAGCAAGAGTCCGAAGAGAAGGATATCGGAGACGAGGCTTCAATTGCGCAAAATGTTATAGTTCTAGAGGCCGAGGTACCTCACTCTTCTTCATCAATGTTATTATGTTCTTTTCTCTTAATTTTAGCTTACTCAGTTCTCCTATCCAGCTTTCATGCCTTAAAGCAGCAGAACAAGGCCAATTAAGCAAGAAGTCACTCGAGAAGCAAGAGTCCTCTGCAGAAGAGAAGGATATCGGAGACGAGGCTCCAACTGAGCAAGAGCCAATCAAGCTTCATCATTGTTTCGAATGGACCACATGCGATATGAACTCTGGGGATGTGTGTTTGGAGGTGTACAACCTTCTCAAGGACAATTACACTGCGGAGAACCAGATAATGGTCAGGCTTGGTTTCTCCGCGGAGTATCTAAGGTGGGCATTGTGTCCGCCTGGTTATCACCAGAGCTGGCATATTAGAGTCCGTAGCAAGAGTTCGAAAGAACTTGTTGCTTTCATCAGTGGCGTGCCAGCAAGAATCAGGGTGCGTAGTGAGGCTGAGGCTGTTAAAATTGCAGAGATCCGTTTCTTGTGTGTTATCAAGAAGTTCAGGAAATGCAATCTTGCTCGTGACCTGATCAAGGAGATGACTAGACGGGTCAAATTGGAGAATGTATGGGAAGCGGCTTATACCGAATCTGATTTACTTAAAGCTCGTACACCAATCACCACCTACCAATACCGTTCCAGATTCTTGAACCTGTGCAAGCTAAAGAAATTTGGGATTATCACCGATACCAAAAGATACTACAAGAAAAAACTCCTCCAGTTACCCCAATCACCGGTCACTCGTGGATTCAGGCAGATGCAACGAGAAGATGTTTCTAAAGTTACAAAGTTGCTCACAGAATACCTTAGACAGTTTGAAATTGCGATTGACTTCGATGAAAACGATGTCGAGCACTGGCTTCTCCCAAAAGAAGAAGTCGTCGACAGTTACTTAGTAGTAACCCCTGGCACATCTCATGTCACTGATTTCTGCAGCTTCTACACAGTCCCTTATGTCTTCGGTAAAACTGTGAAGTGTGCGTATTCCTTCTACAATGTCGCCACAAAGACATCTTTCATCCAGCTGATGAAGGATGTTATGATTGTTGCTAAGAAGAGTGGTTTCGATTTATTCCAGGCCTCAGATATTATGCACGATGGTAAGGGCTGGGAAGATTTGCAGTTCGAAGCAGATGGTAAAGGAGGACATGAAAATTTCTACTATTATCTCCACAACTTCCATTCATCAATGAATCCCTCCCAGCTCGGTCATCTTATGTGCATTGGTTGAACACATCCAATGCATTATCAATGAGTTAGTTACTCCAGACCAGTCTTGTGTTTCTCTTTAGTTCTTTGTTCTCATGCCTTGACACATTTGACTCTTTGGTAGGCTGGTAGCTTCTTATAAAGATTGAGTTGTATTAGTCACTGTGAGACTATCCCACCACGGCGCTGGTTTCATTTTTCCATGGGTCTCAACTGTTGAGTTTAGAAATAAATCGTCATTGGATGGACATAGAGCCAAATCTTGTTATAATTACCCACCAGGCTAATCATGATTTATACAAATACTGATTTGCTTGAATTTGGAGCCAAAATAAAGAAGAAGATGTATACTTAGGAGACCTTTCTATTAAAACACGTTTCTGGTTCCGTTCAAAGTGTTTACACAAGAAGACCATGCAAACTCATCAACTTATTCATTCTTCAAAATAAGTATTTACAAGGACTTAACTCGTGCTAATTATAGCGCGGGGTAATTTTTTTTTAAAAAGATTGTTTTGAAATTTAAAAAAATTGTTTTTATCTGAATTTTACAATATAATTAACTACTTATTATAGATAAAATTGTCAATTTGTAATAATTTGTCTATTTAACCCGTTTTGTAATGAACTAAAATATTATTCTGGCTATCCCGCAAAAACCTATAATCTTGGAAACATAACTCTAATATGCACCGTTTAATGAATCTGGTTTTGTGGTTATAGTTTACAAACTCTTTTAAAATTTTTTTTTCTAGTGTCTAACTTTATATAAAAATAGTAAAATATTTTTCAACTTTTGTTTTGATATATATTTAAATAAAATATAATAAATTATAATGAAAAATAGGCATAAAAACCGAAACCGAAATACCGGAACCGAACAGAAATACCCAAACCGGAACCGATCCGAAATACCCAAAATAGCAATTGGATCCTACTCATTGATACCCATGGGTACCAGATAATACCGGAACCGAACCGAAAATATTTCGGGTACCCGAATACCCAAAATATAATTATATATCTAAAAATATTAAATATATATAAGGTTTTAGGTATATTTTTGGTATTATGGGTATATTTTATTTAGTTTTTTTTTGGGGGGTATATTTTTGGGATTTCGAATATAATTTTGGGTTTTTGGGTATATTTACGGGTTTTCGGGTGTATTTTAGGTATTTCGGGTATATTTTAGGCATTTCGGATAATAAGTACCCGGAACCAAAAAAGAATCGAAAAAGTTTGGGTATTTTCCGGTTCTTAAATCTCATAACCGAACCGAAATCATTTCGGTACCTATATGGATCATAAACCTCTCTACCCGATATACCCAGAACCGAACCGAATACCCGAATGCCCATGCTGGTGAAAAATATAGCAAGATTTTGAATAGATTTTTGTTTGAATGTATATGGATTGATTATTATTTTAAAATATACTTCACTATCTATCTATTTATTTATATATATATATATAAAGGAGAATGATTCAAAGTTACTAACTCGCAAGATCGCGACACGTGTCGAGTTAATCTATTAGATTTTGACACATGTTAAAAAAATTACCAATTAGATTTTGACACATAATATTAACAATAAAATAAAAATATATAATTTAGACTTAATCAGAAAAGTAAAGTTAGCACAAAAAAAATTGCTTTTAGATTAAGGAAATTTATCTTAAAGTTTTTTTTATTTAACAATAAAAAAAAATATATATATATATATAATCTAGCTTAATGCTAAAAGTAAAGTTAGCAGAAAAAAATAAAAAATAAAAGTTGCTTTTGAATTAAAGAAATTTATCTTAAAGTTAAAAAAATCCATGTTTATAATAAAACAATCAAACAATATATTGATATCATAAAAAGAAAAGTAAACAAAAAACAATTAAATCAACAAATATCATCAAATCTAATTTTTTTAAAAAGGATAAAAGCTAAAGTTTTTAAAAATGAGATACAAAATTTTCTATTTTGAAGGAAAAAGAATTCTAATTCCTCATCTCTATATAACCAATTTGATAGTTTTTCAATTTTACATCAAAAAAAACTTCGTTATATACATCCGCTACACATATGTTACACCCGAGGTAATCTTCTGTGTAATCAAAATTATGATGTATGTTATGAAATATCTTCGTTATATATACACCCGTTTCACATATCTTCGTTATCTACACCCGAAATTATGGTTATCTAAAATAAAAGCTAAATTATGATGTACATTATCAAAATTATGTTAGAGGAAATTATGCTTCGTTATGTTAGAAAATTATGCTTCGTATAATCGTATCCAAAAATATTTATTACATATTTTCACCAAATTTTTCTTTCAATGTATATATTTATTTTATCGTAATATTTATTTCTAAATTTATGTATTATATATTTTCACGGGTGATCTAATTTTGATGTCCATTTTTCATCTTTCATTTTTTTTAACGGGTTATAAAATATTAAATTACAAACCTGCATATATGCGGGTACTTATCTAGTTAAAAATAATTAAGAAATTAAATAATAAATAACCTTTTAATGCAAAATAAATACTTTCCATATTCTAATCAATAATTTTAAAAAACTATTATATCATTTTCTATTTTAATTATTCTTTGTTATTTGTAATAACATTTCATATAATAACTTACAAAACAAAGTTTATTTTCAAAAAATGTCTTCTTAAATAATATTATAGAGATTACTCATCTTCTCCATGGGATCCTTTAGAGCTTCTCCAATCGAACGCCAAAAGAGCATAAATGTTGATAATTCTTCTCCAATCGGACGATATCCGTGACGGCAAAAAAATATTTTAGTGTTTTATGAACAATATCACATCAAATTTGGTATAACACTGTTCATAACACTAAACATTAAAAAAAAAATTTCATTTAGTGATATAATTAAATTGGTGTTTATGATTTGATTAAACTTTGTAACTAAAAAATAAATATACTTTTGTATCTTGAAATTTTAATTGTAATTAATATAAAATATTAATTTGCACAAAATATCTAAATCAATATGAGAATTGATTAAAATATATTATTAATTAAAGTTCAATTAAAACATTGGAAACATAAAAATACAAAATTAAAACCAAACAAACATAAAAAATTAAATGATACAAGATAATTTTTAAATTTAAACAATAATCTAATACCCGAAAAAACTATTTCCACTAAGATAAGTATAGTATTGGATAAAATTTTGTTGGTCACTTGGTGATCTTTGGTCTTCACCTTGAGGTTATTGTCCTTAAACATGTTCTCAGATGTAATTTATTTATTTTACTATTTTCAATTTATCGATTGTAATCTTATATTTAAGATATAATTAATCAGTTATAAGAATAATTAGTATTTATAAAAAATATTAAAAAAATAAAAAAAATCTTAAATTTAATAATATAATAATAGAAAATATTATTTTTAGTGTTAGATTTGGTGTTGTGGTTGGAGATGAAAAAAAAAGTGGAACACTATAACACTAAATGTTGGGCTTTGGTGATGAAAATCATGAGTATTCACTAGGCCCGCGACTTGGGTTAGTCAATTAGGAATGTGTTTTTCCTATTGGGCTTTGGTTTAGGTTTAAACCGTCTTAACTTTGTAATTACCCTAGTCTATATAAAGACAGACATGTGTGAGGGTTTTCTGTATCCTGGAAACTCTAGAGAGAAACTAGAGAGATCTTTCTTGTTTTTAGAGAGATTGTGAGGAACCCTAATGCTTTATAAGCTGTGGTGATAGTGGATTACTGGAAAGCTCCAGGCCGAGACGTAGGATCACACACCGTGATCTGAACTCGTTAAATTCTCTGTGTCTTTTATTTATTGCTCAAGTTCCGTGATTATCAAGAGAGGATCAAATCTCAACAAAGTGGTATCAGAGCCTAGGGTTTTAGGTTTGGGAGAGAATTGGACAGAGAAGTTTTGCAAGGATCTAGGTTTTAGATCTGGATTGATAGCTGGAATAAAGGCATCAATCGGTTTAGGGTTTCAATCTGACAGCCTGGGAGAAAAAGCTGTCTGCGGGGCGAAGAAGAAGATCGCCCAGATCGCTCGGTATCGATCGACACCCTTCCTGGTATCGATCGATACGTCTGTTACGGGTTCGCAGAAAGACGAAAGAAAGTTTGGTATCGATCGATACTCCATCTTGTATCGATCGATACGGTAGCATAAGCGTGTTAAGAAGTTCGTTTGATCAAGATGTCTTCAGAGAAGAAGCCGAAGGTGAAGATAGCCATGTTCGACGGACAAGGTGATTTCTCTATGTGGAAGAGAAGGATGTTAGCTCACATGAATCTTCAGGGTTTGAAAGGCGAGCTAATAACACCAACCACTGAGCCGGATAAGCTGGTTATCAAGAAGGATGAATCAGCGGAGGGTTTCGAACAGAGACTTAAAGCAGAACAAGTCAAGAAAGGGAAGCGAGCAGAGAATGCTATGGATATTTTGACACTCCATCTAGGAGATCATGTCTTCAGGAAAATAGAGGAGTGCACAACAACACATGATCTTTAGGCAGCACTAGAGAGGTTATACAACACCAAGACTCTCCCGAGTCGGATTCATCTTTTGTATAAGTTCTATACATTTAAGATATATGGGTCTAAGTCAATCGATCAGAACGTCGATGACTACTTGAAGACTGTTTCGGAGTTGGCTAGTGTGAAGGTTACAGTTGCGGATGAAGTTCATGTAATTCTACTACTCAGTTCCTTGCCACCACAATATGACTCCATGAAGGAGACATTGAAGTATGGTAGAGAGTCCATCTCTATTGAAGATGTGGTGAATGCGGCGAAATCGAAGGAAACTGAGCTTAAAGCTAAGGGAATATCGACTTCACAAAGCACTGGTGAAGTGTATGTGGCTCGTGGGAGACATCAAAATAGGGATCAACGAAATTCTGGGAATCAGGGCAGAAGCAGGTCGAAATCGGGAACAAAAGTCACCTGCTGGTTCTGCAAGAAGGAAGGACATGTGAAGATGAAAGGCGACGATGATGAAGATGCCATGGCAGCGGTTGTCATCGAAAAATCAGCAGGAGTTGATGCGTTATCAGTCTTGGAAAATTGGCATCTAGAGAGGTGGGTGATTGATTCGGGTTGTTCCAATCACATGACCTCAAGGAAAGATTGGTTTGATACATTTGAGGAGTTCAACTCTGGACAAGTGCTACTGGGGGACGACTATTCTGTGGAGGTTAAAGGAATAGGTTCCATCAATATAAAGGCATGTGGTGGCACGGTAAAGACATTGACGATTGTCAGGTATATTCCTAAGCTGAAGAGAAATCTAATATCTACAAGTACATTGGATAAGCTTGAGTTTGATCATGCTGGAGGCAAAGGAAAAACAAGGTTCTATAAGAATGGGAAGATGGGTCTTCAAGGCACTCTATGTGGTTCTTTGTATTTGCTTGATGGATAGACTGTGGTAGGACAGTCAAATATATGTGTTACCAAGAAACCAGCCAAAGACGAGACGGCTTTATGGCATAGAAGGTTGGGACACATGAGCATGAAGAATCTGATGATCTTGGTAAAAAGGGCATCATTGACAAGAGAAGGATTGGGGAGATGGATTTATGTGAGAGTTGTGTAATGGGGAAGACCAAGAGACTGAGCTTCAACATTGGGAAACACAATTCAGGTGAAGCGCTGATATATGTTCACTCAGATCTTTGGGGATCTCCATTGGTTAGTCCAAGTATCTCTGGTAAACAGTATTTCCTGTCTATCATTGATGATTACACTAGAAAGGTGTGGGTTTTCTTCTTGTCTGTTAAGAGTGAAGCTTTCACAAAGTTCTGTGAATGGAAGAAACTGGTTGAGAATCAGGTAAACAAGAAAGTGAAATGTCTGAGAACATATAATGGGTTAGAGTTTGTGAATAAAGTCTTCGACGGGTTTTGCAAGCAGCATGGGATTGAGAGGCACATGATTTGTGCATATACTCCACAGCAAAATGGAGTTGCAGAACGCATGAACCGAACAATAATGGAGAAGGTGCGTTTTATATTGGATGAAAGTGGCTTAGGTGAAGAATTCTGGGCTGAGGCGGTTAGCACAGCTGTGTACCAAATTAATAGAAGCCCATCATCGGCCTTAGATGGTAGTATTCCTGAGGAGCTTTGGCTGGGAAGAAAGCCGGGTTATGGACACATGAGAAGATTTGGGCCATTGGTCTATTTTCATGTAGATCAAGGGAAGTTAAGACCAAGAGCTATTAATGGAATTTTCATAAGCTATCCGGAGGGAGTCAAAGGGTACAAGGTATGGCTCCTGGATGAATCAAAATGTGTGATTATCAGGAATGTGGTCTTTGTGGAAGATACTGTATTCAAAGACTTGAGGAATAAAGTCTCTGTGGAAGAGACTGCGCAGAGGAGCCCGACCTCTGAGAGAGTATCGATCGATACCATCCCGAGTATCGATCGACACGGACGTGTATCGATCGATACCATCCCAAGTATCGATCGACACAGACACGAGAAAGAAGAGTCTCGTGAGCCTTCTGAGGTGGTGTCGATCGATGCCATCCAGAGTATCGATCGACACCAAGGAGGAGCAGATTCGACAACTTCTGTTACTGAAGATAATTGGCAAGTTGGATCTTCAGGTGGAGCTGTTGGAGATCAGGAAACTGATGAAGTACCTCTAGAAGATTGGGAGTTAGCTCGAAACAGGTCTAAACGAGCAACAAGGCGACCTGAACATCTTGGTGATTATGATTTAGCGAGTTTCGCCTTAATCGCTGCTGTCGAAATGAGTTCTAAAGAACCTAGGGACTATCAGGAAGCTGTTGAAAGCAAGGATAAAGTTTTCTGGAATGGAGGTATGGTTGAAGAGAAGAGTTCTCTAGATAAGAACAAGACTTGGAGGTTGGTTAAAAGACCAAAAGGTTGAAAAGTGATTGGTTGCAAATGGGTTTACAGGTTCAAGCCGGGTATCCTAGGGGTAGAAGAACCGAGATATAAAGCTAGATTGGTAGCCAAGGGTTATTCCCATAAAGAAGATATTGACTATCAAGAAGTGTTTGCTCCGGTTGTGAAGCATGTTTCTATCAGATTTCTTCTATCGGTTACAGCAAATATGGATCTGGAATTAGAGCAGCTTGATGTCAAGACTGCGTTTCTTCATGGTTTACTTGAAGAGGAGATCTATATGGAGCAGCCTGAAGGTTTTGTGGTTAAAGAAAAAGAGGACCACGTTTGCTTGTTGGAAAAAGCATTGTATGGACTTAAGCAAGCTCCAAGGCAATGGAACAAGTGCTTTGATCAATTTGTGGAGATACAGATTGTGAAAGATGTGTTGAGCAGTAGATTTGAGATGAAAGATCTAGGAGTTGCAAGAAGGATTCTTGGGATGGATATTGAGAGGGATCGTGAAGGTGGAGTTCTCACCTTGTCTCAATCTGGTTACATCAAGAAGATTCTGCAGGTATTCAATATGGATGAAGCTAGATCAGTTTCTACACCTATCGGTTCGCACTTCAAGTTGTCTGCTGTGAAAGATGATGAAGCAGAGACAATTTTGGATGATATCCCATACTCAAATGCTATTGGGAGTATCATGTATGCGATGTTAGGAACTATGTGTGATCTCGCGTATGCGGTTTAGGTTCATGAGTAAGCCAAGCATGATACATTGGACGGCTGTGAAGTGGGTGCTAAGGTATTTGAAAGGTGCCCATGATCGAAAGATTGTGTTCAGGAAGACAAATGATATTAAGGTTGAAGGTTTCTGTGATTCTGACTTTGCATCGGATCTGGACAGAAGCAGATCGATTTCAGGTTATGTCTTCACTGCTGGTGGGACGGCTATAAGCTGGAAATCAAGTCTTCAACATGTCGTCGCGCTGTCTACAACTGAGGCAGAGTATATGGCGTTGGTGGAAGCTGTAAAAGAAGCTATTTGGCTAAGGGGTTTGACTGAGGAATTCAGATTCAAACAAGACACGGTAGAGATCTGGTGTGATTCTCAGAGTGCTTTAACTTTAGCCAAGAACAACGTTCATCATGAGAGGACAAAGCATATTAACAAGAGGATGCATTTCATCAGGGATATTGTTGCTTCCGGTGAAGTAAAGCTGTCGAAGATCCCGACTGAGAGGAATCCGGCTGATATGTTGACAAAGGTACTTCTTGTGGAGAAGTTTGAGAAGGTTTTGAGTTTTCTCAACTTAGAAGAGCACTAAGGTGCTGGACTGTCTGGAGCGGCACATGAATGCAAAGATGAAGAAGTTATACTCGGAAATGATTGTCATAAAGGTGGAGTTTGTTGGGCTTTGGTGATGAAAATCATGAGTATTAACTAGGCCCGCAACTTGGGTTAGTCAATTAGGAATGTGTTTTTCCTATTGGGCTTTGATTTAGGTTTAAACCGTCTTAACTTTGTAATTGCCCTAGTCTATATAAAGACAGGCATGTGTGAGGGTTTTCTGTATCCTGGAAACTCTAGAGAGAAATTAGAGAGATCTTTCTTGTTCTTAGAGAGATTGTGAGGAACCCTAATGCTTTGTAATCTGTGGTGATAGTGGATTACTGAAAAGCTCCAGGCCGAGATGTAGGATCACACGCCGTGATCTGAACTCGTTAAATTCTCTGTGTCTTTTATTTATTGCTCAACTTCCGTGATTATCAAGAGAGAATCAAATCTCAACCCCAAATTTAGTGTTGTGGTTGGAGATGCCCTTAGAACTGGAGACTATGGAGACTTTCTCTGCTTCAATTTGCTGACTGTAGATCCATCAACAAAATTTAATTATGTAGATTGGGAATTTGGGATTGATGCTGATCATATTTGTGGGTTCAAATTCCGGGATGTGTTTGATTTCCCCAAGTCTTAGTTTCTATCTTATTGTCTTCAAATTTGCATCAAACCATTTCCTTGTGATTACCACTGATCCTTTTATGGAACGTCTGCTATTCATGTCCGAAGATTCTGCAAGAGGAAATAGGTGGTGGGAAAGGTCATTTTGGACCTATAAATGCTTTGACATTCAATCCTGATGGGAAGAAGTAACACTAACCTTGTTCAATCATGTAACACTAACCCTCTCATGATGCTCTTGTGTGTTAATTCTGAGTTTTTTCTTCTTGTTGTTTTCGAAATTTATTTTCCAGTTTCTCAAGACTGCTACGTGAGGTTGCATCACGTTGATTTCGATTATTTTAACATCAAGATGTACATCTTTTTGAAAAAGACTCTCAATCCGGTTTTTTTTTTCTTTCTCTCACTTTTTAAAGTTATCATTCGTTTTTACGTACGACCAATACTTTTTTTTTTTTTGTTGAAATGTAATATTAATTGATCAACAAAGGTGTACATAAAAGTTTAAAGGAAGATATTGAAAACAGAGCAACAACTTTTCGACAAAACAAAGATAGAGATTAGACCTAAACATCTAGCTCAAACGATTTGGGATTGAATGAACTTCACTCCATCTTTTAAGAATAGCAATGTCTTCGTCCCCTGCGAAGGCCAAAGAGAGCGGAGACGGAAACAGATATCCGTGTCGACATCCATTTCTTTCTTGCCAGATCATGTATATTGATGTCTGGAGAGCAAGGCGGGCTAAGAAAAATTAGGAAATTCGAACCTGCCACATGTGAGAAGAAAGTTTAGATCTCGAACCAACACATCCACCATATTTATGTATATATATATATTTTTTTTTTTACGACCATTACTTTTGATGATACTAAAACATGAAGCACGAATTTTGGCCGAATCTCTTTACTTTATAAATTTCCAAGTTACAAGTCAATCAACCTGTGGAGTCTCTTTTATAAAGTTCCAAGACTAGTATTATATTAGATTTTCAAGTAACATTGCAGATTTTAAATGGACATTTGTCTTCTTTCTTTCTTTTTTTGAAAAAAAATTATTTGATTTCTTTTCAATGAGTAAAAGAAGAAGAAAAATAAGTTGGATTGTACACGAAACATTCAAAAAAATATTAAAAAAGCTTCGCAAAGCAACACCGATCTGAGAGATCGCTCTCATAATATTACATCAGGTCTAAAATGCAACAAAGTAAGCCATCTATTTGAAATAAAAATAAAAAGCCTCTCTATATTAACAACCACCACAACAGCAAATTTTCATCTGGAGGAAAAGCTCATCTTTCTCCCTCTCTCTCTCTGAAAATTTATAGATCAATCATCTCCCTCTCTTCTATACTATCTATCAAGTTTTCTGCAATTAGCGACACTTGTTTTCTTTGTTTATGTCGACAAATTAAGTAGAAATCGATACCCGAGTGTTATGATCGAACATTTGTTAGCTCGCAGCTACTGCATTAGCTCGAGGCTTCGTATCGAGCAGTTGATGCAATTTGCTGGTAGAGTTAGAATCATTGTCTCCTTGGTTCTTCTTTTTGTCTCCAGTTCCCGAGTTCTTCACTCTAGACAACATATTCTCGGAGACTTTCTTTTCGGGTTCGGAATTTTTTAGCTTGTCCTGCAACACAACAAAAAACCCGCCATATTTCAAGAATATGATAACGCGCATTGAGAATTGAGGAGGATCACTGGTTAGTCAATGCTTACTTACCAGCAAGGTTGCATTTGCTCCTCTTAGTTGATCAGATTTCTCATTTAGTTGGTTTAGTTCAGATCTTAATGCCATGTTTTCGGCTGTTAAGGCTTCGACTTTCCGAGCAAGTTCTTCAGTCTCGGCCTTAAAAAGTAAAAACAAGGAAATACGCAAGTATTATTAGATTTTTAAACCTTTTGGTGAAATTCACACCAATAAAAGGAATATCACAAGAGCTTCACGTTCTCTTTTATTAGCCAAACCTGTTTCCTTAATCTTGACCTTCTAGCAGATTCTCGATTAGACTGTTTTCTTCGCTCCCGTTTCAGTTCTCTCTCGTCCTGGAGGGAAAAAATGGATACTTGTAAGGGAAATGGAACAAATTAGCTCGACATTCGGGTGCGTGGAAGATCAAAATAAGTCACATGGGTACCTGAAGCCAAGTTTCAGGAGGAACCATGGCTAAAGATTGTGACATGAAGGGGTTGGAATTTGCACTTACACCAGGAGAGACTATAGCTCCAGCTCCTTGGACAGGTTGTACGCCGTTATCACCACTTGAAGGAGAAACAGAACGAAATGAGCAAGATTGAACCAAATGTTTCCCATCTGCTGCTGCACAACAAAAAAAAACGAATGAAAAATCCAACATTCACACCGAATCTAACTCTTGGGGACATGCAAAAGGCTATACCTTTTGTTGGAGTTCCCTCTCGACTTCGTTTAAGTTGTTTCGGTTCATCTGCCTGGAAATATGCAAAAAGGTTTACGCTTTAGACCATTGCGGTATTGGGTTTCGCGCAATGCGTATGGAAACAAACAATAGCTGAAAATACGAGAGACATTACCCCAGTCGTATTCCCATCACTTCCATCAGTAGAACTTTCCATTTCTGAGCTGTTACGTGAGCGTTTATGTTCCTCAGCATTATTTTCAGCATTCCCATTTCCTAGAGACATAGCAAGGCCATCAAATTCTTTCAGCTTCTTCATCAGCCCATTGTCTGTGTTGCCCGTAGATTTAGTAGGAGTGTCGATGCTCAAATGCGTCCCCGGCTGCCATTTACAAGGACCCATCAAACGCGAGCAAAACCATTACACAATCCATGATGAATCAAACTAGCTATACTACTTACAGGTGTTAAAGGTGGACCTTTTTGACCTTGAGGCTGTGATCCCTATAAAAAAATAAAAAATTTGAAGTCAGTCGCTTGATTTTCGGATAAAAGATCAACGAGGATTTGTTATAGCAACCGAATTATTTACCATGTGAATTCCAGGATGAGCGTAAACTCCTCCTCCATGCGGGTAAACCGCTGCGTAGGGTGTTCCATATGGTGGCATCATATGCTAAAAGATTCCAGACCAAAAACACCGATGATGAATCGTTTTCTTAATCTTAACTATATATTTGCATCAAGATTATTAGGTTTAAATACCTGAGGATTCCACATGTAAGGAGGTGGAGGATGACCAGATGCAGCCATAGCTGAATTGTAATAAGGAGGCATTGCAACTCTCGGACCATAATAAGCCTAGCAAGTAACATAACCCACATCATCATCATGGTACTATTACATAACTGGAGGGAGAGACAGTAAAAAAAGACTAACCTGCATAGCTGCCCAATCAGGGTAGACATGAACATTTGTTTGATCCTGTCAATACACATCAAGCAATTTTAAGAAACAAGAACGTTAATTTGACTCCAAGACAAGAACGTTGACTTGGGATTATAGTTTTGAAACTGTCAACTTCAACATACCGCAGGTGAAGATGGTTTATCCGATTTGGTACGCTCGCTGTTTCCCATGGTTTAAAGTTTCCAACTCAACAACAATGGGCTCCTTCTGCGGAAAAAAAAAAGGTTGATGTGTGAGAGAGAGAGAGAGAGAGAGGGGTAGAAACGTCTTTCTCTACCTAGCATCCTATGTTCAGAAAACTTTCAGGAAGGCAAAGGGAATCAACAAAGTGGATATTAATGGACAATTCTACCCCTGAAACAAATCACATGCACACAAAAAAATAAGCTCTGTTCTTCCCACCGCTTTTGCTGTTTATGTTTAAAGTTGTAAATGCAGATGAAAACTAATAAATAAAAAAACGTAAGGGAAAATAAAAGGCAAAGTCTTTCGCAAATCCTATGAATTATCTCAAAACAAAGAAGACCAATGAATGATGAATCTCTAAAAGAAAAATCTTCGAGCAAATAATCGGTTTGTACGGTCTTAAGTTTTGAAATTACCTCCAAGAATGCGAAAAGCTGTTTGCTAGCTATCTCAGAAATCAAAATCGTGAATCCGAAACCTTAAGAGCAATTAAAACGCATTCCAATATCTCTCTCTCTCTATTTTTTTCTCTCTAAAAACCAGAGCGAAAAAGAGTTCAGTTTTTTTCTGAGAGAGAGAGAGAGAGAAAACGGAGCGCCAAGACGATGAACACGTCATTAGACACGTGTCATGAGAATATATTACAGCGTAAACTACGGTGGTGTTTGATGAGTTGGCTCATAGAGTTTCGTGCCAGCCATTTGTGTTTCCCTTTTCATGTCATCTTTACCGTACACGTGTTCGATTACGAGTTGCTCTACGCATCCGTCATGTGAGTTACGTGGTCCGTCCGTTTATTTTCTCAAATCTTTTTTTTTTTTTAGTTAAAAGGATTTAAAACTCGATATTCACCATATTGTATAAATCCTCTTCAAATCCGTCACCACATCACTGAACCGAAGGTCATTTGCAACTTGAAGTTTTTAACTTCTGATTTTTATAAATAACCTGTTAATTTGTGAATAATTATTTCTGGTAGATAGAGAATAGTTTTCCTTACGTTACATTACATAAAATATCAATCATTTTTTAAATTATATATTTTCTCTCTTCTTAAATAAGTGATGTTTTAAAAGTTTTTTTTTCAAATAAATAATATTTTCAGTTTTCAATACAAAATTAAATAATTTTTTACTGTTTTTAACCATGTGTATTATGAAAATTGTTTTTTTTATTGGTTAAATTATGTTTAAATAAATAATAAATGATGTTTTTAATATATAAAAAAAAAAAAAATCCTTAATCTATGTGAAAAAAAATTAAACATCATTTATATTAGAACATAGTGAGTACCATATTTGCAAAACTTATATAAAAAAAAAAATTATAAGAATGTGAAAAATATTAACTATGGCATGAAACAGATTAACTTATACTAATTTGGTCATGTTAATAATTTTTTTTGATTATGCTTTGAAAATGATTAGAGGGAAGGGACGTCGTGGTAAATCTCTCTATATACACGAAGAAAAGACGTTTGACTAATTTGTATCTCCGACGCGGAGAGCACTTCTGTCCACCAAACTCAAGATCTGGACCGTCCATCTTTACCACCGATTCAAATGTTCCAAAGGTGCCACGAGACGACCCACGTGTATGGCCACGTTTTTGCCATCATGGAAGATCAAAATTATAACACTTTTTTCCCTTAATTATTCTTAAAAAAGAAGAAATCAGGATCCACAATTCCGACAACTGGTTCGAATCCAACGGCTGGGATAAACAAATGATCCAACGGATAAGAAACAAGCCACGCCAGTTTAGTAGTATTGGCATCTAGAGGTTACAAGGGGCCAACGAGGCTTTTGCGTTGGCGTAAAAGAGCTTCTATCCACGAAGTGGTCCCTACAATACGAAATGCGACTCACATGGATGTATCTACGTGTCTATTACTCATTGGGTGATCTGGAAAATATTGTCTGGGCTCTTTATATACACAGAGACCAGAGTATAATTCTACTGAGGTTTTCGGGGACGTAAGCGAAGGTGAAGACCACGTCAGATGTGCATGTGGACCGTTGATATAGTTTTGGAAAATCGACGGTGATGCAGCTCTAACGCCGTCTTGAGTAAGAAAAAAAAACGTGTGTATATATAGTTATATATAACTCGAATCATCTGACGTGGCATTCAATATTGTAGTGGGAAAAAAAAAAGAATTATTATTGCTACGTGAGGCCGAAGTCAGAAAAGGAGATTTAAATCGAACGGTACAAACGTGTCCCCGACAAAATGACGTGTCCGTCTGGTAAGCGGATAGTCTTACTTACGCATTTATGTGGGCCCGCAAGTGACGAGGACTCGATTCCTCTACCTGATTTCCCGAAACTACCCTTATGACTTTTCACTAATTCCTAGACCTACCACTCTGGCCGCATTATTTGAACTTTGAATATAGAATCCTCTTATGTTCACACACTAAGCAATTAGCTTTAGCTTTACGACATCGTTTTCGAATATTTTACGAAGTGACAGTAGTAAGTGGGTCCCAGAGCCCATATGACAGTAGTAAGTAAGCCAAATCTCTGGCTAGGCCCAATTTAATTTTCCCCGTCGAGTACGGCCCAATTTAATTTCCCCCGTCGAGTAAGGCCCAATTTAATTTTCCCCGTCGAGTAAGGCCCAAAACCTAGGACTAACAAGTTCAATAAAAAAAAAACAGAGCCAAATTAGTGGAGATTGAAAAGTTAAAAAAATCCAATCAAATTTACATTGTGGGTTCTCTTAAAAACCTTACTTTTACTGCTCCGTAGGCAATTACAAAAGACACTCGTGGTTAGTGACTTAGAGCTGCTACATAAAGAGATAATACAACTTATACATGGAGATTGAGAGAGAGAGAGTATAGAGAAATTGTTCAGTGAAGGTCTGTGGGTCGTTTAATGGTGAGCTCAGCGCGGAGATGGAGAATGCCATTGATGAAGTATTGACTGTCCTCCGCGATGAACGAAGTCCAAGGAATCCCGAAAAGGTTTCTGTAACCAACCGCTTTCCCACCAGTGAATGTGTAGTTCCCTTTGTATTTGCTTACGAAACCCTGCTCTGTTTTCTCTCTAGCCGCGAATTCATAGTCCACACCAAAACTCACAGCTCCTTTCTCTTGCATCCCAAGGAAAAGCCCAAAGCAATGGAACGAGCTTTGCTGGTCCATGTTGCAGTGCGCCGAGAGGAAGAAGCCTTGACCTCCTAAGTGGAAGGCCTGAGAATAGACTCTCCCCGAAGGGAATAATCCTGCGCATTCATCTCGCTTCAAGTCCAGGTACACTACACATTGCGGGCGAGGAAGCTCAAACTCGACAACTTTTACAGGTCTGTATTTGTAAGCCCTCTCTATGAAACGGCGGTTCATGGAGTCTGATCCTTCAGAGGCTAGAATTCGTTGCCTGTGAGGGGCTTCTGCTTTGAAGAAGAGCGCTTCTATAACTTGCTTTGATGCTACTTCATGCTCAAAGTCACTGCAAGTTAGTACCTTTTTCAGTTTCCGGCACGTCATGTATGGGAAGCGGATGTAGAGCGCAAGGCGTGAACCCAGGATCTCTCTACGGTCGTCCAATGAACTGTACTGTCCCCTTGCCCATTTCAACACAAAATCATAAACAGCGTCCTCAGAAGCAATTTGGAGATCATCGCTTGATAGTATCGCCTCTATTCCAGCCAATGGTAAGGCCATAACCTCCTCCTGAAACCTGAGCAGAAATGGTAACACATGAATACAAGAATTTTACAACACACGAGTAAATGCATTTCAAACCATCGGAGTCTTACTTGGTAATATCCTTGTAGCGGGAGGCAAGGAACTGCTTTGCTGCATCGGTTAGAGGTTGGACTGCTTCAGCCATTAAAACACTGGAGGGAAGCTCAAGATAGAGCAAAGCGGAATCGGGGGTCATAGGCATATTGCGGAGAAGTCTACTGCAATACCGCATGCAGGAAGCAACCTCAAACTTGTCAGCAGCCATAAGCACATCTAATAAAGCAGGTGCTGTTGTGACACTTAGAGAGCTGCTATACATAAAATTTAAAAGCTCCATCAAAGCACCTTCCTCTGCCATTCACATAAAAGCAGAGTATGCAAAATCAAAATTGTGGACTCTTAACACTGACTCATGGATACAAAATAACAGATATGCAAATCAAAGTCAGTAACTCATGGATACAAAAAGGGATGATTTTGCCAAAAGGAATAAAGAATCCAAAAGAAAGCTAGCAGAGAGTTGGAGCCAACAAGACGAGATTGAAAAGAAAAAAAAAGCAGAAATGAAGCAAAAGCTTGACTTGAATTGCCGTACCTTGTGCACTAATTCTGAGGGTTACATGTCGTTGTTCTGATTCCCTCATTCCATTGGAGAACAGCTACAACAAGAAGCAAAGGATAGTGTTACGTGCAAGATAAATAGGAGCAAACAACAAGAATATAGAAGAAGAAAAAAAACTGTTAATACCTTGTAGAAGAAAGGGCTTTTTGCAGCTAAGATAGGAGAGCTAATATGCAGTTCTTTAACTCTAACAACAGTAGAATGGTCCATTCCCCAGCTTGGCTCACTAGATGCATCATCGTCACCTGGAAAAGCATTTTTAAACAAAGCTAGAACGTTTTAGACAAGTTACCTTAACAAAGAAGCCCTTTTGGAAGTTTTAAACGTATAACAAACCAAAACAAAATGACTCGAGAGAAGCTGTGAGATTTAGAATGCAATACTTGCTCAAGTACCTGATAAAGCCTCTTCCACCATTGCCTCTCCTTCGTCGTCAAGATTATCACCACCAGGACAATCATCCATATCAGGTTGGTTGTTATCGGTTATAATCTGCTCTTCAGCACATGCCACAATGTCTGAAATCGTAACTGGAAATACAAAACATATTAAGTTTCATGAACAATAAAACTCATATAAACCTGAGAGGAGAGACCAAAAGCCAAAACCCCTAAACCAAGCAGAAGAACAATTCTATTAAAAAAAAATCAGATGCGCATTTCAACCTAGACATACAAAAACCCCTAACACGTACGATTCCTATATCGCTATCATCCTTATTCGTAAAGAGGATAAAACGTACCACCATTGTCCTTCTTGTTATCATCTCTTCTCCTCTTGCGATGCCGAGCCCAATCGGCAATACTCGTACAGCCTTCACCATCAGACCTAGAATCCAAAGGCCCACCCATTATCTCGATCCGGAGCAAACGGTCGGAGAAGTTACTGTCATTGAAAGCGAATCCGAAATCACCTTCGGAGGACGAACCATGGCGAGAGAAATTGGAATCCATCTCCGTCTTAGGGTCAAATAGATCGGTGTTATTGGAACCTCTCATCCTCCTTTTTCGAAACCCTCTTTCCGTCTTCTCTCCGGCGAAAACCGAGCAGATGAATCAGGAAAAAAGGGGTCAAATTCGAAAATGCATTTTCGAGGAACGAAATAACAAACTAACCCTAGAAAAAGTATATATTTTTGTGAACTCTTCAAAATAAAGGATGAACAAGAGCTCAAGAGAGCTGGTCCAAGTTGAACGGTTACGGTTACAGGTCGGTGACGAATCAAATAAATGAATGGCTTACTTCAAGGAAATAGCTTCTCTGTAACTTACCTGTTCGTTACTGCCTAACTAATAACCGGTTTGGTCTTTTGTAGTAATTTACAAAATAAATTATGGTAGTAATGTTTTGAATGTATTTTTGTTTCTTTTTTTCGGTTTCAAATAAATAAAACTATTCGAACCCAAAAAAAAACTATTCATATATCGTGTAGCTTTATTTGGAATTTCAATTTTTATATATGAATAAATTTTAATATTTTATTCAAGTTAAAAAAAAGAGGTTTTAAATTTTGTATATATTTTTATCAGGTTTTATGGGTCCAGTGTATTTGAATTAGAAGCAAAAACTAAAATAAAAAGAAACACCACTATATTTTTTTAATTATCCGAACTATAAAAAGCTTACTTTGGGGAGGTTTAGTATTTAGTTAATTAGAAGAAGAGAACACAGAGATTGAATTTTATTTGTGTTCCTCTGGGTAATATGCAATAATTAGATTGTAATTGGGTGGAAAGCGTCAAATTTGGTAAGAAGACAACTCGTCCAACGAACGGCAATGCCTAATATATATTCGTTGGGAATCGAAAGTCTAATTTGAAGTTTCTTTTTAAATAGATTAACTAGTTCAACGTTTTACAGCCTTTATTAATTAGATTTTGACCTATTACATGATGATTGGGTTCTATAGACACAAATTTGGACTAGTCTCTCCGGTACACTTCTTCGTAGGCCAACACATGAAATTGACAAACCAATTGACTGTATTGTCACTAGAAGTAAACCGTATGAACATAAACGAATTAATGTATACACTACAGTCAAACGAATTCATACAACAGTTGACAATATATTATATTCTCAAACAAAGCAATCGAGATGATTTCAATCTGATTGGACTTGAACCTTTTTCTTTTATCGTTCTTATAATAGGAAAATATATTCAATAACCCATTTCCATGATATTATTAAATTTTAATTAGGTTAGATATCCCATTCTAAACTAAGATGTGTTTATTTCGACACATGTGTTTATTAAATTAAAAAGAATAACATAAGTAGAAGTTCCAATAGTCAAGTGGTGACCAAATAGTTTTTTTTAATGTTTGTATAGGTTCGGGGTTTGATTTCCAGAAGATACAATTTTCAGAGGATACAATTTCTACATATTAATGTAGACAAACTTATAAAGAAATTTTAAGCGTCATTCATCGTAATCGTGAATCCTTGTTGTGAAGTGAATATTATTGTATGTTGTAAAATTATCTTTGTATTAGTTATCATAATTTATACTAGTGTTAAAAAATTAACATCTAAAAATAATTGAATACCGGTCAGCAGAAAGAAGAAAAAAGGACCATTTTAATCTATAGGTTAGGTACAAAAACAGACAGACACATGTAAATTATCTTCTACCAAATCAAACGTATAGTATGAGTATTAAATTTAGACGAAACTAAACCAGAAATGCTTATTAGCCAAACACTATAAATGTTAAATTGAATACAAGCAAATGATATCATATCGAACACACAACAACCAATATATATTACTTACACTCTTGCATAATAAAAAAACATACTCCTACATTAAAGATTAACAACAATCACAAGACTTAATGGAACTACGTAGAGATATTAATGTAAATAAAACAACCAACATTAATGATTAATACATTGTTGTTCGTTTTAATTAATTTGATCGAGATCCCATCGATATAATAAACAGCATTCATATCATATTTTTGAAACTGGCACACTTCGTACATCTTCCCACACCAAACAACATTAATCGGCGCTTCGATGCAACCATCAACCATAAACACCTACAAATGAACAAATCAAACTGAAACAAGGAATCATTAGAGAAAACCAAGTATTTTGAATTTAAAAAAAAAAAAACTGTTTGACCCCAGCTTTGAATATAGTTCAAGAAAAAAAAAACCTTTATAAAAGTCCGACAGGATCTATAGTTTGATGTCAAACATATTTATAAACCAAAAACTCAAAAAATATTACGTGTAAGTAGAACTTTCTTTAAATATATTGTGCATGTGCATATACATACAAAACGTAAAGACAAGAGAAAAAGAAAAGGAGCTCCCTTCAATCCAAACGAAGAGAAGAGAAGGAGAGAAGATCTAAGAGGCCATGCAAACCCCTTAAAGTGTGCATTCTTCGAGCTCTTAACCTACGCACTTAATAGGTGGAATCCATGAACAATTAGATTTCTGTTTTTATTTCCTTAAATCTTGTCCTCCTCGTTTTGGACGAAAGGGAGCTCCTTTTGTGCTACACTTGAAAAATTAGCTAGTGTACAAAAAGAGTTTGATATATTTTTACAACAAAACGAGAAAAACAAAATGAAAAGAGTTGTATGATTGTGATGGATTGATGAAGCTAATGAAGAAGAAGAAGAAGAAGAAGAATATCTAAAGTGGTTTATATAGACGAAATAGCAAAAACCCTAGTCCTACTTCTAGGGACGATTATGGAAAAAATGTTATAAAAATGGAAAAGCATAGAAGGACAAAAATTGGCAGTAAATATTATCATTAATTAGAGACTGGACATAATCTTGTTTGATAGATTCTCTTTTAATGTATGGAAAAGGAAATAATAATTCTCGTTATTATTTGCATTATGACTGTAGATAATTGAACGTTAAAATATACAAAAAAAACAATAACTAAATCGTCCTTATATAGTTGAACCAGAAAGGGTTATGATATTGAAGAGAATCCATAAGGCTGATGGAGTTTGGTCAAACGCAATTACCGACACATCTTTGACTTGTCTATTTCATAATCAGTATTCTTAAATTTTGAAATACCGGAACACTCTTTTGTTTTTAACTAGTCAATTAAAAAGTCTAATTTTTACAAAATATCACAAAAGGTAAGACATACATAGTATGTAGTTATATACATTAGATTTTTGTTTTCCAATTCAAAATGACAGAAAAGTTGACCGGATTTGTATTTATTGATATCATGTTACTATCTACTCCCTCCGTTCCACTAAGATATATGTTTTAGAAAAAAAAATTATTTCATAAAGATACAGTTTTTATGTTTTCAATGTAAAATTTATGGTCATTTACCTATTTTATTCTTATTAAAATTTTGCCGTTTTGTTTTTTTTCAAGTTCATTCAGTAATAATAATATTATTGTGAGGTTAAAACTGGTATTGTTAATTATTTTTTAAAGTATGTGAAAATGGTAAAACATATATCTTAGTGGAACGGAGGGAGTAGATTCAAATCCGATAAAATGCAATGTTGATTTTGTCACTTGGTCTGGTTTTCTGTAACAATTAACAAAAAGTTAACCCTATATATAATAAATTATTTTCAACTAAATTTTACAAGCATGCACAACCCAGAGAATTACTTCCAACATAAGACAGGACTTTGATCAAATGGCTCAAGTTTGAACCGGATGACTCGGACTCGACTCTGGTTTCAAAGAACGCAAACGTCGACTCTCTACACGAGCTTCCATCAGCTTATCCTTCAGACTACGAGTTTCCTCTCTCACCATCATATTCACATTCCTCGGAAGAATCTTCGAGAAACTCTCATGATCATCAACATTCCTTGGACAAGTCTCTGGATGAATCTTGTCTCCTTCCGACGACATAGATAGATTAAGAACTTGATCCGACCTCTTAAGCTGCAACTTGTTATCTCTTCTTGTTCGCTTTTCGAGTTCCTTCAAGCAAACCCTTTGATGCATAGAAGCTGATTCATCTTGTTTTGCCCTCAAGTCACTTCCTTTACTTGAATGTGATCTTTGCTTCTCCTTAGCTCGCAGAAATATTTCAGTATTGAAACCTAACTGGCGCGATATTAAATCCTCTTTATCACCTTCCTCTAGCTTCATTTGTAACCTCTGATCATTCCACACTTCTGCAATCTGAACAATCACTTTATCACTCACCGGAGACTTATTCCCAATCCGTCTCACCTTATCTTCATAATCTTTAACCGCTTTGGCAAATTCATCGCAGAGATTTTCCACAACAGCGCGTTCCTTTCTCTCTTTTTCAAGATCTTTCAAAGCTTTTGTTAAACAATGCTTTGCTTCACAAAGCTCACGTGTTAGCTTCCGGTGCATACTCTCCGACTTCTTTCTAACCTCCCTCTCGTCATCTAACTCCTTCTTTATTGACCGAAACATATCCTTTAGCTCTTCTTCATCTTCTTCCTTTTTCTTCCATATTCGCCTATCGCTCTGCTTCTCCCGATGTTGCACTTCCTTGATCTCGGCTCTACATTCGTCCAACTCCATCTTTAGAGCTTTGACCAAAGACATATTGGCAGTATTCTGTTCTTCGAGACTCCATATCCGGTTTAGCACCTTGAGAAGCTTTGTAGAGGAACCCAAACCATAGCTACCAGACTTAGCCATCGAAGAACCAGTCTGACTAAACGCTGGCTTACGCGCCATAACCTACAAATACATTAAGCCAAAAACACACCAAATCCAGGTCAAAAACAATATTACTGAAAATGTTTTAGAGTGAACAGAGACTTCTTCTTTTTTGTTTTGGATTTTCACCTCCAAGGAATTGTTGCTGAAACTTGAAGGAGGGATTGGTTGCAACAAGTCCCCATTTCTCTGGACCAGTCTATGATCATCAGTAGACTCAAGCTTTGCTGCAATTTGTCTCCTCAAGCTACCTCTACTTGGTGGCTGCAAATCAAAACTCAGTATACATGATTTCTTTCTTCCACAAAACGTTCAATTTCTAAACTCAAATAAAACATGGCTCTAGTCTAGTAGACCCATCTCAAAGATCACAAGATTTGTCCGGCGAAAATTGTGCACAGATGAGATTTTCCGGTAGAATTTCCTCTAGACCCATCAAAAAGATCATAACTTTGAGACCGTGAAATTTGTCCGGTGGAATTTGTGCAAAGATGTAAGAATTTTCCGGTGGAATAACCTCTAGACTCACCATAAAGATCACAACTTTACGAAGATGAGAATTTCCGGTGGAATTTGCGCAATAATGAAACTTTCCGGTGGAATATCTCTAGACTCGCCATAAAGATCACAAGTTAAACGACCCACCCACTAATTAAGATTAAGAAGACTAAAACCATACATAAACCCGCCAAAAACATTTAAGCGAATTAAAAAAAAGAGCCAAAATTGTTCACCTGATGATGGTGAAGCGGACTACCACAAGATGATTCCCCATCCGAATCACGTCGTCGACAACGTCGCAGCCCAATCGGTGGCCGGAATCGTTCTGTTTCCCATAAATCGGCGCACAATTTCCGGACGGAAACCTCCGAATTCATTAAAAACTCCTTGGTCTCGACTACGGCGGAGGAAGCTCCGACTCGCGGCGGTGAAAGCTCGAGCCGCCACGTGGGTGGAGGAGTAGAAGGAGCAGCTCTTTTGCTGCAATTACCCACCAAGAAACTTCGTCTCAGCTTTTTCTCCGTTTCTCCTTCTTCACAGTCTCTCTGCATCTCTCTTAGTCGCTCTGTTTCTCTCACTCTCTCAAACCCTTTAAATGACTCAGAGGAGTTTAAATGGAGGATTGTCTTCTTCTTCTTCTTCTTCTTCTTCTTCTTCTTCTTCAGATGGGGAATGTCGAATTTCTGAGGCTGATTGAAAATTGGGATCTTTATGTTGTCTCTTGTTGGAGCCTACAGTTATGTCTCGACTCTCTCGAGTCGTCTCTCTGTTTCTATCTTCTTTTCCTTAAAATGTTCAGATCACAATGGGCTTATCCTTAAACATGTCGGATCTTTCTTCATTATTTATACAAAAACCCAAAAAACGTGATTTTATTTGGGGTTTATCGTACGATGATTAATAGATAAATACAGCACATTTTTTTACATTTTTTTATAAAGAATTTAGCACATCAAATTAAAAGTTATATACCGTAATATGAGTGATATTTAATAATAAGAAAATTAGTTTTGGAGAAAAGTTATTTTAAAAATTAGTTTTGGGGAAAAAAAATAAAATTACACCACACATATCACCGACAACACTATTCATTACGTGCAACACTGTTCATTCCACGCGACACTGTTCATCCAAAGTCGACGATACTAATAATCATACCGTCTTGTCGACACTATTCATCTACCATCCGTCGCGACTGTTCATCTCGCGTGACACTGTTCATCCCAAGTCGACGATACTAATAATCTCGACATTGTTCATTCTGTCGATACTGTTCATCCAACATCATCCCATCGACACTATTTAGTAACTAATAATCCGCCAACACTGATCATCCAAGTCGACGATACTATTCATCGTCAGAATAACAATAATATCTGAAACTTGTAACCCGCTAACATAGTATGTTAACACGTTAACAACTCTCATATATTATCGCTAGTACGCTATCATGTGTTAACAAGTTACATGTTATATGTTAATTGAGTTAACACATTATAAATTATCGAATATTATTGTTAACACGTTACAAGTTTCGGATATTATTGTTAGCACGTTAACATATTATATGTTAATTGGTTAGCACGATAACATATTATATGTTAATTGGATTAGCACAATAACATATTATATGTTAATTGGGTTAAAACGATAACATATTTAATTAGCAAGTTAACCAAATAGTTATCAACTACATATATGGTGATGAATAGTGCCTTCGATTGTACAGTGATGAACAATGTCGACATGATGAACAGTGTCGATGGGATGAATAGTGTCGATGGGATGAACAGTGTCGACGGGATGAATAGTGTCGATGGGATGAATTGTATCGACGACTTATGATGAACAGTGCCTCGTGGGATGAACAGTGTCGACGAGATGGTGGATGAACAGTATCGCCGACTTTATTAGTTGTTAACACAGTTTCAGCAGTTTTCAAGTCAAATGGCGTTGTTGTAATTATTTGAAATAGAAAATGATATTTTTTTGTGTAATTTTTTTTCTCTATCCTTAAAACTAATTTTGAAATTAACTTTTTCCAAAAACTAATTTTTTGGTCAACTTATGTTTTTCTATCCTTGAAAAATAACATAAATAATAATATAAAAATATATGTTTATCTAAAATAAAAATAAAATATTAATTTGGACAATTATCTTTAATTAATTTTAGGATAATATATATATATATATATATAACCTCAATGGTGAGATACGGGTATATTGTATCCCGTATTTCACCAGTACAATATTAAATATTTTTAAAAAAAATTAAATAATTAAATTTATAAAAAAAAAGAATTGGACCAGTGAAAAATTACTATGCTTGAGTATCTCAATTTTTTTTTTTATATGTCAAAATGAGATTTCCATGTATCTCTCTTTTCTCTTTTGATTTTTTTTTTTTTTTAATAGTAGATATCTCATTGAGATACCGAATTGAAATTTCTCTTAGTCTCTCCCGAGTCCCGACAGAGTTTAACTCTGACGTTTTCTTCTTCCCAACAAAGCCTAAAGATTTTTATTTACTGCAAGGGGAAATATATCTCTCAGATACTCCTAGAGTCAGAGACAGAATATGCGTGTAAAGGCCGTCAAAAAGTAAAGAAACCAAAAAAAAAAAATATGCGTGTGAGATCTTTTTTACCCTTTTTGGTGTTTGAAACAGTTAAAACTATTCAAAACATTTTTTAATGTGTGATTCTTAAGACATTCAGAATATTATTTTTCTTGTTAAAGTAGACATTCAGAATATGGAAAACCTTAAGAAGATGGAAAATAATTTCTAATAATAACAAAAAGACTCAACTTTTGACAGATATTCCAAAAAAAATTTTAATTGGAGCTAGTAAAATTTGGGGATTGAGAGTAGGCTAATAGAGTCATTATGAGGTTAAATGTGAGTTTTAAGAAAAAGAATTAAAATAAAAATCATTCGTATCAGAAATGAGACCATGCTTCAAGATTCCTGGTCCTTTTAATGCTACACTACAGCTCCGATGCTCATGCTATTATGACCACCACTGACACCATTTCCGAATTTCTGTTAACCATAGATTAAGTGAGAATGAGATTAGATCATTACTTATTCTTTCTTTTGCACATGTTATTATTACTTGTTTTTTGTTGTTGTTGTTATCGTCGTAATGAGAAAACACATAAGAGATCATGGAGATGAGTGTAAATGGCGTTGGGACGTGAAACGGGACCACAAGAGACTGAGTATTTGACGGCTAATAGACAAAGAAACGTGACGATGAGAAAGAAGAAAATGAACATGAAAAGGATGACTATGTCCGCACGAACCACACACTCATTGCCTTTCTCACAAAACAAATTTAAACGCTCCTTTCTTAAATGTAACAAAAAGTAAACATGAAATTTACTAGTATGTGTTATGGATTATGGACCCCTCTCCCTATCTCCCTAACAGTATAAATTATAAACTCCCCTTCTCATTAGTCCATAACTTTAATATGGAACATTTAAAACTGTTGCAAATAAATAAAATAACAAAACAATAATAAAATTAATTTTTATATAAAACAAAAAAAGAACAATTGAAATTACTACTAATGGGCAAAGAGTTGACCCAAAAAAAAAGCTAATGGGCCGATTCTTATATGGGCCCGACTACGAGACGCCACCACACACACTTTCTTTTCTGCTGAAATCTTCCCCGTTGCGTCAAAAGATTGATCTTTCGTAGTTTGTAGAGTTCTGAGATTAGACTGCGAAAATCTCAAAGAGAAAATGCTGGTGGATCGCTGTTTCGGTATCAGAGTACGGAGAGATTGATGAACAACAGGCCTAGCGGAAGATAGGGATCTTTCCCATAAATAATGAAATGGTACTCTGAGAATTTTCATTTTTTAGAAAACTCACTTATGGAGATGATGGATACATAGATATGTGGGGGACAGAGGACAGAAAATCAAAGGTTACTACTTGCAGACATTGGTTTGTTTCCCTGCTTTCCACGGTTGAGTTTATGACGTCCAATACGAGTCCTATTCTTCTGTGACAGTTTCTTCTCTAGGCTTTTGACCCGACCGCTTAATTTCGATATGACTTCCAGTTGTTCTCTTCCTGCCTTTACTAGCGCCTCCATCGTTTCCTTGAATCGTTGCTTCTCCTCCATCAGCTTTTCTGATGTCTCATCTTCATTCACTTCTGTCTCTGGAGACTCTTCTGTTTTTTCCTGTGTCTCTTGGCCTACGCCTTTGGAGTGATCACACGAGCGGTCAACGTTAGTCTCCTCCTGGCTCTCTGTCTCAGGCTCCATTGCGGTCGTTTCCGCTTCACGAGTACATGATGATGATTCTTGTAAACGAAGCTGCGTTTCATCGTCAATCACTCCAACAGGTAGCTCGGAGAGTTCCACATCTTTCTCTGAAGGCAATACGGAATCATCTTCTCCCTTTCTCTCTTCATTCTCAGTTTCAGAGTCCTCGGTAGCATTTTCTGGGCCTTCAAAACCTCGTCCACGAGCCGTTTCCACCACTTGTGGCAATTCGTGCAGCGGCTCCTCTAACTTCTCCACCATGACTTTGTCTTCCTCAATGTTCGTCACTGTCATTTCATTTCCATCAGCTGACGATGGATTGATTGGTAGAACAGCCTCAACCGCTTCAAATTTCTCTGGAATAGTTGTCGAGTCTGACTCACGTATGCCTGTTTCAGTAGCTGGCTCAGGATCCCTCGTTAAGGTGTCAGACAACCCAGTTATTTCTTCTGCTTCAGCCACCTGTTGTTCGTATGTTATATTCATGAGACTCATAGGAGGATGATCCTTCTCTGTATTCGAGTCAGGTACCATTTTCTTCTCTTCTGCAAGCTGGATGTGCTCCAAGTTCACAGGACAATCACTGGTCTGAGAGGTAATTTCCACTTGTTCCTCTTTCTCCGCACTGCTCTTTTTCAAGGAGTCAAGGTTCTCCTGCATGTCCGAGAGCTCTCTAGCCAAAGATTTTCTCAAGTCTCTGATACTAGGATGCAAGCCCTGAAGCAAAGTCAGAAACTGTTACCAACAATTTCAGAGAACAATGCCCTGTCAATGAAACTGATAACACAACAAAAGATGAGTCTTTCTATGCATACCTGGACAGAATCCAGTTTTAAAAGAAGGCTCATCACCATTTCTCCCAAAACTATAATCTCCTTTTCTTCAACGTGCTGATAAGTAGGAACTTCCAGCGCCTGTATACGCCTTTTAACATCACCCATCTGCTCGCGCACAGTAGCTATCTCCTTCAATTTCTTAATTGACTCCCACCTTCTCACATCATATCCGCGGTACCTAGACTGGATAATTCTAGCAGCTTCCTCTTCTGCAAAGAAGAGCTCATTGGAGATGCGACCTTGGTCTCTTGTGTTGTTAAGGGTTGCTCCTTTCGTCTAGGAGGGCTTAGAGATTTGGAACCACCATTTTTCCTCTTCGGCAACGGGTCAACTCGCAGACACACCAGAGGTAACTTAGATGCTTTTGGTGGAGACGAAAGCTGCTCTTTTTTGGTGGTCTCAATTGGCTCTGTCTTCGCATTCCTCTAGGATGGCTCTGTTGGTACTGGAAGAACGTTTTCTAATAGTTTGACGGGAATATTTCTTGGTTTTTGTAGATGGTTCTCCACGGAAATATTTCTCACGGAACTTTTCTTCTCCACATCCGAGAGTACATTGCACTCAAAGTTCCCTTTCTTGCTTTGGGCAACTTGGCCTTCAATTAAGTTGTCACGGAACTTTTCTTCTCCCTTTTCTCAGAAGCTTCAACATCTTCTTGTTGCCCATGAGATGGTATCCAAAAGATAGGATATTGAAGTTGTCCCGGCTCTTTGTTCTTCTGGATCTGTACTTCCTTCCCCTCTTGACCCTGCAATAAGGATTTCAGGTTGCTGATATCAAAAGGGAGTTCCATGGTTTTCCCATTCTGCATCGTTCTCCTGTCTTGACTTTGTATCAAGGACTTGATGGTGTTCTCGTCGAATGGAAAACACGATTTAGGATCAATTTTCTGTACCTTGGAACTCTCAGGAACTCTAATATCAGCAGGAGGCTGGTCATGCTCTTGATTCCTAGCATCCTCATCATGAGGAATCCATATGATAGGATAAGGGCAGTTGGTTGAGCGAACATGATATACAGCCTCTCCTTTCTCAATCTCCGGCTCGTGCTCTTCGATTACAACGCCTCTGTCATTCTTCGGGTAACACATTTGGGGAGAACACTTTGTGCATCGATGCTTCCCAGGCACTTCCTTCTCAGACTCATACCAAGGTTGATAACCAACTGGAAACGGCTGAGGAATGTAATAAGGAGGAGCGTGAGGATGGTTCCCACAGCATGTAACTTGTGGGGGATAACAAGGAGGCCAGTAAGGAGTGTAGTTGCCATGGATACACGGTGATGGAGCAGGCCAATGTTCACATGACACAGGCGATGAAGCATCCATTGTCATATGTTGAGGATAGTTCCCAAACCCTTGGTGATAGTGTCCTTGCGGTCTCATCTGGTCTGCTTGTGATGAGTTCATGTACACAGGCATCATCCTTGACCCAATTCCACAACCCTCGATGATTCAGTTCCTGCGATGCGAAGCTCTCTCTCGAGTTCTTTGATTTTTTTTTTTTGATTCAGATAATTGAAGCTTCTTTTCCATGGATAGTGAAAAATCTGAAGACATTTTCGTAATTTATAAAGAGACGAAGACGATTTGGAGGGAAAGATCTTTCTTCTGCTCTCCAGACGATTATGAAGCATTTCTTTAACTAGCAAACAACACGTGATTTAAGAGACTCGCTTCGCTTCTGAATTAATATGGGCCATATCTATTAGGCCCATTAAGTGAGACGGGTCTCATTATTGGGTTTATACTTTGGGCGTTTATTTAGGGTTAAATAGGTAAATTTGTAGCTCATCTTCAATGTCGGTCTCCGTCTCTGATACCTCCTGAATCCCAAAACCTCTCTGCCTCCGCCGATTTCGAACTGAACTCGCGTTAGCATATTTAGCTTCCCATTCTCTCTGCTTCGTTCTAGGGTTTTTGTTACTCTCTTTGCTTCAAATATGGGAAGGGCAAAGAAACCTCAAAAGTTTGCTGTCATGAAGAAGATGATAAGCCACAAAGCTTTGAAGCAGTGAGTAAAACGATTCCTTTTTCCTTCAAATTTGATTTTTTTTTTAAAGGGTTTTTCTCTTCTTTGGGTTCTTAATACTGCTTTGTTTTTCTTCAGTTACAAGGAGGAGGTTCTGAATCCAAACAAGAAGGACCTCACGGAACTTCCGAGAAACGTGTAAGCTTAGCTAACCCTTTTGCCAAGTTGTAATTTTTGTGCTTCCGTAGAATTTAGATTTTGATTTGGGTTTTGGGGTTTTTTTTTGGATCAGTCCGAATGTTCCTTCAGGGATGTTCTTTTCTCACAACACTAATATGGTTCCTCCTTACCAAGTTTTGGTGGATACCAACTTCATCAACTTCTCAATCCAGAATAAGGTACATATCCAATTGCATTTCTCTACCACAGACATATAGTCGATCTTTGTAGTGTTATTGTCTCCGTGGACCTGATTGGAATCTCGTTTTGGTTCTAATTGATATCCTTTTTAACTTGTTTTTATCCTTTTGCTGTATCTATAGATTGATCTTGTGAAGGGAATGATGGACTGTTTGTACGCAAAATGTGAGTTACTTAAACTTTGGTAGGTGTCTTTAGTTATGGATAGATATGCAAGATTTTGTGCTCTCTCTTGTTGACCTTTGATCGTTTTGGGTTTGAAGGCACTCCTTGTATCACGGACTGCGTCATTGCTGAGCTAGAGAAATTAGGTCAGAAGTATCGTGTCGCTCTAAGGTAACCCTTTAAGATTTCAAAGGTTTTTTAGTATCATTGTTTTCATCTCCATTTCGTGTATTCTTAGTTGTTAAGTTTGGTAGGATTGCGAAAGATCCTCGCTTTGATAGACTACCTTGTGTACACAAAGGGACATATGCTGATGACTGTCTCGTTGACAGAGTTACTCAGGTAATGCTTCGGTCTTACCTTTCTTGAACTTTGTATCCAGACTCTGTAAGGAGATACTGATGCTCTACTCTCATGGTTCTTGGTGTATAGATCCTATCTTTTGTATGTTTCTGAGATATTCTTGTTCTTGTTATATACAGCATAAGTGCTTCATAGTGGCTACTTGTGATAGAGACTTGAAGCGAAGGATTCGAAAGGTAAAGATCATTTGATAAGGCAATGCTCAATGGCTGAAAATCTTTGGATTTTAACTTTTCTTTTGATCGTTTGCAGATTCCTGGTGTGCCAATCATGTATGTGACGCAGCGCAAGTACTCAATAGAGAGGCTGCCAGAAGCAACAATTGGTGGAGGTATGCATCTTTCGACTGTTACATCTGAATCTAAAGGTACTTTGGTGTTAGCTTATCCTAATTCGCTTTTTGTAACCTTTGGCTGGTTTTTTATGGTGCAGCTCCAAGATTCTGATATTTGAACAGAGACCCGTATGAATTCCGAGAAGCTCTGAAGCCTGAGTTAGTGTTGGTTTAATCTATGAATCAAATGCTGTGATACCTCGAGCGATTTTTGTTCTCTGAGTTGGTTAATCTGCTGTCTGTTTGATACAAAGTTAGTTAATAATAACTTAATAGAAATCCTTATAATGCTTTTGCACTTCAACGCCTTTTAAAACACATTATTCTTCATCTATGTTTAGTTTTAATAGCGGACCATAATCATGTCTTGTTTTGACTTGAACATTGATGTGGGAATTAAGATAATTACATGGGAAAACAGCTGGTTGTTAAAAGAAAAGA
The DNA here is from genome assembly GCA_030161315.1 of Eutrema japonicum. Classification (NCBI taxonomy): domain Eukaryota; kingdom Viridiplantae; phylum Streptophyta; class Magnoliopsida; order Brassicales; family Brassicaceae; genus Eutrema; species Eutrema japonicum. The sequence continues at coordinate 46,932,829 of BSQW01000010.1, read as the reverse complement.
AACGTGGTATGATACTGAAAAATCCTTCCGAGGAGAGAGAGGTGGTGTTTTCACGAGACGTAACCAGCTTTGAGCTTTGAAGTTTTCTGTTTGACAAAGAACGCAGATAGAACACTTTTGGTCCGAACAGGTGCTTGAATGATCTCTCGTCGTGGGTTGTCAAGTGACTTGTGTGCCGTCATAAGTTTAGGAACCTCCACATCCTGAGGAACAACAAACTTGTCTCATCAAAGACCATGAACTTATATCATTTAACACAGCTTACTAATCTTATCCGATTTGTGCGATATTTGTTTCATGTATTCTCAGAGATTTTACCTTGTGGGCAACACCGTATGTCTGCCTTGTGGTGGTGGATGTTGCAGGGACACCTGGGACCTGAGAACCTGCCAAAGGCTTCTTGTTCATTATGTTTTCTTCGTCACCTGCATGAAATTTCAATGGATTATCAAATGTTTCAATTCTCTTCTTTATGAATTGCATTGGAAGAAATGCTATGTTTGATTCTTCTTCAATTCCCTGTTTCTCGTACCTAAAAGATGGAACACTCCAGATGTCTTTGTGAAAGCTTTTGAATCTTTGGAGCTGCACAATAAGTATGCGTTAGTTACTTAGTTATCAAGAACGTGTGAAAGAGTACTAAGGCTTTTTGTGGGCTCACCTTGGTGGAACAGTGGTTGCTCCTTTTAGGGTAGACTTGGTCTCTGAGCCTAAATGCCAGGAGAGTGATTTCGATGCAGGGGCATCTAAGTGAGTCAAAGCAAACATTACTTAACAGTTCAAATTTTCACTACAACTAGTATACTAAGCTCAAAGATGAGGACATTTCACCTGAAGGTTGAAGACGGGATATAGCTTGATAATGATTCTGTTTTGTGTCAGTTCGTCTCAGAGGACTAAAGTGTACCCGCTTATTAACAGAATCTAACAACAGCCAAAAAGAAGGATTGAGATTTCCATAGTAATGAACAGAATAATAACAAAGGCCAAGAAAAGCTCTTACTGGGTAGAATGTAATGCTTGTGATGCAAGGGGATAACTGCTAATAGCTGTTGCTGTCTAAGACCTTCTTTGTCGATATATGTCCGGCATGTAAGCAGTTGCTGACGAAAAGAAGATATACACAAACCTTAAGGAAGAATGTCTAGAAAAGGTAAGATCAATTGGTAAGTGGGTGAGATAGTTTGTCACCTGGCTAACACAAGAAGCTCTCAGCTCCATAGTTGATATGTCTGAGTTTTGTTGATCAAAGAGATCAGTAAGCTTGGAAGCTACAGTTCCCAGGTGATCAACAGCATTAACCAGAGCCTTAACAGTGTAGTCCTTTAAATTGTCCAATACCCTAACAAAAACGGTAATGTAAACAGCCATCATTCAAAGCCATGGGATCCGAAGCTATTGATAGTTAAAATGAGAGATTACATTTGCTTTTGTTCGCTATGTAGATAAGACTTTTCACAGTAATCAGCAGCCGAGTAAAGTTGAGGCCTCAAGTTCTTGAGCTCCTGTTAAATTTAAAATAGGAAAGAGATCAATTAAACAACAGTGTAAGCCAAAACCATTGAACAAAGCACAAGATTCTTCAGTCTGTCTCCAGGTGAAACTCTGCATCACAAGCTAACATTAACATTAACATCCAATGGTAGACCAAAAGTCAAAACAAACTCCAAAACTAATAGTCAACCATTGTCTTTATTATATCAAAAGACCTATTATTGACCCAGATGCAATCTTGAAGAACTGTAATAACACTAACCGACAAGCATCATCTCGGTCCCATCTATAACACTTAATCCACAAATTTACAGCCAGCGAACACTTAGTTTTTGTTTTTTTTTACCATGGACACTAACGCCTGTAGCCTAAAAGTTGTGATCATGGATCTGGCTCAACCAAACCATGTTATTGTGATCATAGATGTTAATTTCTGTAGAATCTAACTAAAAAAGCCAGAGAAGGACGAGTAAGAGAGAGATAAAAAAGGAACCTGCAATGCCTTAACAAAGCTCTTACTGCGTTCCATGGAAACCTCGTCGAAGGTCATTGCCGGATTATCCGCTACCGAATTCTCCGTCTCCATTTAAGCTTCTTCTTCTCTTCAAGCGATGAGACGGAATAAATTGTGTATAAATTACGGCTCCGTATTCCGGTTACTGTATCAATGTTTGTTCGGATTGGTGATGTGAGGTTGGATTTTCTGGTGAGACTGCTAAGCTAACTTGAGAGAGAAAGAGAGAGAGAAGAAGAAGAAGAAGAAGAAGGTGAGTGAAGTAGAAGCGATTCCAAGGACTCAAATGGCATTTTCCTTTCAGAGTAAAAAACGAATATAGAAAACGACTTCGGGAAAGACGCACTATGTTTTTTTTCATTAAAATATTCATACAAATACTATACCCCGAATTGTTGTTATATCTATATATATAAAAAATCGAATTATAATCTCCGGCTAATATTTGTTGCTTTCAGTTTTAATATTGGAAGCTTTGATCGTATTCAATACCTCTATATTAGCTTGACCAATTAAAACAAACTTAAAATTAGCATGGATGTGAATTAACTCATGAAAGTACTTTAAATTAATACTTTTGTCTAGTATACATTAAAAAAACTTAATTTGTAATTCCAAAATATACTACTAGATATGTAAATAAAATAAATAAAAGGTTCACATGTCTTGTATATGCTTTTATTTATTGTGGTAGTTGATAACACATTAAATAGTTAAATATTTGTGGTGAGATTTCAATCCAATGCAAGCATTTAAGTAACCAAAACTTAAAAACGGAGGTGGATCTAGGGAACAAAATGACGGAAATGACCTTGTAAAAAAAGTCCAGTCAACGGGACCAGATTTTAATGAATCGGTCAAGTTGCACATAAACAAACGCTGGCGGACACGTCAGCATTAGCCAGCTTCGCATCCTGAGATCCACACGTGTGGACTAGCTGTCCAAAACGGACCTGCCGATTTGCACGTGCTAAGCCCCATGGCTCCTCCTCCATCATGGTTTACTCTTTGAAATCATTTCTGCGATCTACTTTCGAATTTTTTCAATGATTCAGGTGAATTTACGTCATCCCAAAATAACCGATTTTGTAATTTGCACTAACATCTTTAGATATGAAAACTTACGATTATAAAATATTGGCGAAAATAAGACAAATGCAACATGTAGACAGCCACTAATTGAGTCTCTAAATCATTTTCTTACAAGATAACAGAAATAACAAAAATCGGATTTGCAGTTTGTGGTCTTCTCCTTCAAATGACTAATCATCGAATTGTATATGATACAAGCATGCAAAAAGCCAGTCTTCTCCTTCCCAACATGTATATCTATGGCTTTTCTTGTTTATACGCATAAAACGGTTTTAAGTTATTGAGTTTATTTCATTCTTCTTCATCTATATTACACACACCAAAATGTAGTCCCACCGCATCTTAAGTCTATCTATAACACACAAAATACTATACACAGTACTAATATGTTTCCGACGACGATGATGATGAATCTCCGAACTCAAAATACGTCGGCTTCGGTGTCGAAGTGCAGCTAATGGCTTCAACAAGCTCTTGGACAGTGAGCATTTGAAACTTTGGAGGCGAATTAATGGCAATGTTATCGACCTTGTGTTCATAAATCTTCCCATTCTTATCGAATTTATACTCTGAAGTGCCATCAAATCGACCACGAGTCTCCCAAGGGCCACGAGGAATTCCATGAACAGTCCATCGAATCATCAGTGTGTTCTCTGTGGGTTGCCAAACACTAACGATGTCGACGCAGAGAGCTCTGAAGAAGATCCTTCCATGGAAACGTAACGCCCAAAATATGGATTTGTAGTTATCAATTCCCACGAAAGTGTTCATAGGGTCTCTGAACACAATATCATCCCTGTGAAATTAGACAAGAAGAGCTACTCAATTACAGTTCAAGCAGAGGATTCTCCCAAGAACACATCAAACATATTTAAGAGAAGATCAACTAGAATATAAGCACGACCATGAAGCAGAAGAAGATAGTTTCAAACAAGCTAACCAAGAACAGATCAAATTCGGGATATAAGCATTAAGCATGACCCTGAAGCAAAAGATTCTTTGAGAAAGCTGATCAAGAACGTTTTCAGTTAGTTGTTCTCTGAAACGAAGAAAGAATGTAATAGTGGAAAAAAAAATAATATAAAAAATTGAGAATCCCAAAACCTGTAAATGTCAAAATTGGGCTCTTTATAGAACAACGAAGGAAACTCCTCTCTGATACAACGAACGGCGAGACCCATATTCACGTAGTAGTTCTGCTTATCTTCTTCTTCCTCTCTGCTAATCTCGCAGTCTTCTTTCACCGGAGCCGAGAATTTCCCGTACAATTTCGATTTCTGATTCGTCACACCAGACAAATCTCTCGCGTCAACCGCGGAGACCGTAACCTTCCTCCTCATAACCGCATGACTTACATTCGAATTCGAATCGGAGAAGATTCTAGCCGAGAAGGTAGGTATCTCCGGCGAACGGAAAAGGAATGCCATCTAGAAAATGCTATGCGGGAAGGAGATTGAAGATTAAGCTAGGGCAAACATGTTTTCAGTAATCAAATTTTTTTCTCGGAGACAAAAACAAAACAAAAAAGGAGTAAGAGAGGGATTTGCAGAGGAATATGCTGCTTTCAGGATTGAGAAGAAGACGAGAAGGCGCGACGCGAGGATAGGTCAGGAAAATTCCCTGCGGATAAATTTTCTTTCCTCATGGATAACGATTATCGGATTCGGACTTGTCATCTTCAACGATAAAGACCGTATAGATTTCTGAAAATTACGACAAAATTGAAATCATATGACGGTCCATTAATGGTTAGGCCTTCAGGGACCTAAGTTAAAGCCCATTGAACCAATTTTTATTTTTTATCGTCTTTGAAGTTGTTGATTTAGACTGAAAAAAAAAACAAATTCTTGTGTCCTTAAAATTTTGGGAAAACTATCTATTTTTACATGAGAAGTTTCATATAATAACATATCTTCTTAAAGTTTGAGCATAGTTCTATTTCCCTATTATTTGAAAGTTTGAATCCTATTTTCCCACGAAATCAAAGTTTCAAACCTATTTACTCACGAAATCAAAGTTCAAAATCTATTTCCCCATGGACCACGATTTGACTCAGTTTAGTGTATACCAATTAAATGTAAACCAAAAGAAAACCAAAATTAACAAAATTAAGATCCGATTAAATCCAAAAACCCGATTACAACCTGAAACCCGATTATAATCCCCACCAAAAACCAAAAATTTCTTAATAAGAAAAAAAATTCTCGGTAATTCCCGATTATAATCCTCAATCCAGATTCTTAATCAAAACCCGATTGTAATCCCCAATCGCTAATTGATTTAAGGAGAATTACAGATACATCGAAGAAGAAGAAGAATGAAGGTACCCCAAGAATACGATCCTCGGGAGCTTGAACAAGATGAACGAAAACAGAACCGCCGGTGACTCCCGATGTGGGCGAGGCGAAAACGGAGCTCAGACGATCTTCAATCGGAAAATCTGTTCCGGAAGTGAGATGACGGAGTAGAGCACCGATCCTGCAAGATCGCTTGGCGATGAAGAAGAAGAAGAAGATAATTCAGTAGTTTTCATTTTTTTTTCTTTGTGTGTACGAATACGAACTAGTCTCATTCCTCTTAAATCAATTTGAGTTTTTCATTAAGAATCTTTGATTTCAAATCTTTGATTAAGAACCCGATTATGATGGTCTTCTTTTCTTTGACTACATCGCCGAAGGGAGGGATATGAGAGAATTCATCTTCAATTTTGAATACATCGTTGAAGGATTATGTTGGTACTTTCTTCTTCTCTTTGACTTTTTCTCTGACCTCTTCATCGCAATTTCTCTCTTCTTCTTTGCCCTAATCACAGACTTCTCCTCTTTCCTCTTCTGTCTCAATTTGATTTCTTAAAAGAAAAACACTCCTTTTAGTCCATATGGGTTTAATCAAGAACACAGTTCACTACTGTTGTGTCTCTAGACACAATCAGATTCTTTACGCTTACAACGGGAGATGAGTTCGTACTTCGAATATATAGGTAAGAGGAGGTTTGGTTTTCTAATGGGAGATGAGTTTGTGTATTTCGCCATTGTTGATAGGATTTTAGGGAAATTCAGCGTTCTTTTCTAAAGCATCTGAGAGACGAATTTTAAAAAGCTGCGGAGGAGGAATTGTAAAGGAAGCTTTACTGCAATGATTGGTTATATCAATGTTTGATCGAATTTTTTTCTTATGAATTGGGATTGAAAATTTTTGTGAAGAAATCTGATTTCGATAATCGGAGAAGAAGGAATCGACGATGAGAGGAGGAGAAGAAAAAAATTTGGGTCGGGTCATTACCGGGTCGGGTTTTTGGGTTGGTTTTGGTTGGTTGGAATCCGATTTTTGGTTTAAGATTTGGCTTGTTCGGTTTATGTTTGGTTTATAACATTAACCGATATAACTGATATTTGTGGGCAAATAGGTTTGATATTTTGATTTCGTGGGGAAATAGGATTCAAACTTTAAAATGATGGAGAAATAGAACTATGCTCAAACTTCATGGGTATCTGTTATTATATGAAACTTCTCAGGAAAAAATAGATCTTGCATAAATCTAAGATCAAAGCACTCAAGAAATTAAAAACCCTTACAAGTAGTTTTGTTTATTTTTTTTGCCTTTTTTCGTTTAATATAGAAATATATAATTTAGTTAATTGATTTTATTTGTCATATACAATTCACACACTCACACTATCAAATTTGACTTTGGATTAATATACAACACCGCTACATAAATACATATATTTATGATCATGCGATGAGTTGTATCTAAAACTAGAAACTAACACACCTCTTCAATTGTTTTAAAAAGATCTACTCCACAAACCGATCTGTGATCAGCTTCTTTTAAAGCCATTTAGCCATGAGTATTCACAGCTTCCCAGAGCAAATTCTTCAACACAGGATTAGTGGCATCTCTAGCTTGAACCGCTGCATTCCTCAGAGTCCTAATAGTCCACACATTCGCCTCCCACCACGAAAGACTCCTATACGGAAGATTATGCTTCTTACAAAGCTCCTGAACCACCGGAGATACTCGCCGGAGATTGCAACGCGGTAGCCGAGGGAACAGATGGTGCTCTAACTGAAACTGTAAGCCACCGAAGAACCAATCCATATACGATCTACACGATATATCTAGCGTACCGGCGGTTTGCTTCTCGAACCAATCGTTTCCGTTTGGCGGACCCGTGTAAACGTCGGCCGCGAAATGGTTTAAACAGAATTGCACGTGTTGAATCGCCGTGACGGCGAGGCTTGTGAACACGAAGACGATTCTCTCTGGCCAATTTGGGAGGAATGACACTAAGAGTGGGAACCATGTCCAGAAAACGAGTATTCCGGCGATGTTTAAGGCTCGATCGGGGACGTGACGTTTCGAGAATAGCAAGAGGAATGTCTGTACGAAGAGATTGATTCTCCCGACGCACATCACTGGGTAAAACGTCCAGTGTTGATAGCTGATTAAGAATCGAGCCAGAGGATCGAAGGTTAATTTCCTGCCATAGAAACGTGACGTCATCGAGTTGAAGAATTTGGTGGATACGGCGAAGATTGGGATGTGCTGTAGATCTGGATCGTGGTCAAGGCTGTTACAAGCGATGTGGTGAGCGTTGTGCGTCCATTTCCACCACGCGATTGAGATTCCGGTGATGCAATTACCGGATAGAAGCTGGACGATTTTGTTACACGGCTTCGTCGACGTCACGTTGTAATGACCGGAATCGTGGCCAACGTAAGCGCTCTGGATCCAGAGAAGTCCGAGGAAAACGGCGGAGACGAGGTGGGCCCAGACGCTGGTGCACGCCAAAACGCCGTAGACAACCGCCGCGAACATTACGGCGACGCACGTGAGGGTGTAGAGAGTCACGTGACCTTTTTTGTCGAAGAGGCCGCGTCTCGAGAACTCGGCGGCTAAACGGCGGTAGTCACGTGAGACGTCGGACACGTGGAAGTCTCTGACGTGGTAGCCGTTGTGGAGGTTTTCCAGGTGGTGCCATGCGGTCCCGGGATGGTAAGCGATGAAAGCGTCGGTGACGTCTTGACCGGCGAGATTAAGGATCGCTGCTTCGCCTCCGGGATGAGATTTAACCCAATCGGAGACGTCGTAGACTTTCCCTTGAATGGAGATCCATAAATCTCCAGGTTGGTTATGTTTTTGTAGATCCTCGCTTGAAATGTACCTTTTCTTCGTTTGCTCCGCCATTGTTGAAGCAGAGAAAGAGATTTAACCAAAATCCAGAAGTTAACAGAACCCAATTTGAGAAAGGTTTTAAAAACCTGTTCTCTGGATTCGCAATTCACAGATTCCGAATCGAACCCCTTTTCTTCCTTATATTCTGGTTTTACCGTTTTTCGAATCTTTGACACTTGTGTTTTGCTTTGTGTTTTATTTTTAGGACCGATTTACATGGTTAAGCGTGTGAAAAATCCACTGGTTATAATCCCTTACGTTAACTCTATTAATGGAAATATATTGATACTGAAAAACGGAAATCTATATATATAAAATAACATCTCCTTCCGCCACATCAACATACACATATGTAAGCAATTTTTAATCTCCAAAAAAACTTACAAATCTTATCTTATAATTTTGGTCAATTTATCTCTAAACATAGCCAATTATAAAAAAATATGAGCTTCAAATAGAATGTCCATTCTAAATTATTCTCATCATATATAATCACACATTCAGTTAAATTGGTTGCTCTTAATTAACCTACTTACAAATTTTATACTCATCGAGAAAACACCTAAAACTCAAGAATCAAAGTCTAGAGCAGTGAGAGTTAACAAAGTTGAATATTCAGAACTCATCTTGGAAGTATTTGCGTACACAATCACTTTCCCAAAACTCTTTTAGTTTTCTAACACTTTGTGTACTGTCCAAAATGATCTAACACTTTCTCTTGCAAAATGACAATTTTACCCCTCTGTTGATACACGCGTGTTCAGTACACCCCTTGCTTTCGCCCCATACCGTACATGATTTTGACTGGAAAGTCAATGGGGTATACAGTTCACAAAGTGCTAGATCCTTAAACATTTTTTGGAAAGTGCTAAAAACTAAAAAAAGTTTTGAAAAAGTGACAAATTAGCAAAGAATCCCCTCATCTTGCGATCAAAGAATGTAACAGCTCTCGAGAAGCGAGGCCGAGGATGATGAATTGAGAGGTATCTGGTTATAAATTATTTTGGTTAAAAACCCATCGTACAATAAAACCCAATAGGGTAAATTGAATTTATGATAGCCAGCCGTTTCAAATACTTTTTGTTTTTGTTTTAAATTAGAAAAACAACGTAATAGGTTCAAAATTAAATCTGGGTTTAGGGTACCCAATTGGTTTTTACCCATGGCGAAGTTGGCATTCGGCCGTAACAAACAAATTTCCATATTCATGTACAATATATTTAGATATAAATATTATAAAAAAAAGTTAGACTTCATAATACAAGACAAACTAAAAACAATAAATAGAATTCAAATCGAGTAAGACGAAACGAGAACAAAAACAAGATATTAATCGAGTAAGATGAGATTAACGCAAGACCAGCTCAGTAGGGACGGCGAGCGGTGCGACGGCCCCGACCATGTGTCCTAATAATTAAGAGCCCCGTTTAAAAACTAAAATATTATAAATAATAAAAATTAGATTGAAAATGGTCCATAAAATATTATATAAATAATTTTTCGTAATAAACTCTACAAAGATACACAAAAAAAATATTTTTCAAAAATAATTTAGCAAAAAACCTTTTTAAAAAAGTAAGTGTCCATTTTTTTGTCCTAGGGCCCACAATAATGTTGAGCCGGCGTTGAATTAATGATCTTTATATTCACTGCAACTATCTTCATCCCTACGCACAATATTTGACTTTAAATCGACAATAAACTCACAACTCGGCACATATGTTTTATATTCCCCTATCTCGTCATGCCTCCGCCTTAAGCCAAAAAAAAAAACACCAGTCGATAACTGCAAATATCTATTATCAAACTTCAGTCTTCTCCTACAATCACCAATAATTTTAACAAAAGAAAAAGGAAAAGTTTTTATTTACATATTACTGAAATAGAGACAGTGATTCCGATACTAGCCAAGAAATTTGATTAAACAAACACATAAATAAACTTAAATTTAAGAAATTAAAACAAAAACAATCCCTTCAGCACATATGTTTTATATTTCCCAGTATCGGCATGCCTCTGCCTTAAGCCCAAAAAAAACACCAGTCGATAACTGCAAAGATCAATTATCAAACTTCAGTCTTCTCCTACAATCACCAATAATTTTAACCAAAAAAAATGTTTTTATTTACATATTACTGAAATATAGACATTGATTCCGATACTAGCCAAGAAATTTGATTAAACAAACACATAAATAAACTTAAATTTAAGAAATTAAAACAAAAAACAATCTATTCCGCATATATGTTTTATATTCCTCTGTCTCGGCATGTCTCCGCCTTAAGCCCAAAAAAAAACACCAATCGATAAGTGCAAAGATCTATTATCAAACTTCAGTCTTCTCCTACAATCACCAATAATTTTAACAAAAGAAAAAGAAAAAGTTTTTATTTACATATTACTGAAATAAAGACAATGATTCCGATAATAGCCAAGAAATTTGATTAAATAAATACATAAATAAACTTAAATTTAAGAAATTAAAACAAAAAAATAATCCACATTTCTTAAACTAATAGAGATAAATTTATTAACTACTTTACTAATAACAAAGTTTATAAAATTATTTATCACGTCCGCGCGTAGCGCGAATCATACACTAGTGTTTTATAAGAGAATGTAACTCCATTGACAGAAATCTAATAAGATTGTCTCACATATTATTTCGTCACTCTGTCATTAGTTGGTTTTTGGTTTCTTTTAATGTTTGACTTTAAAAAAGCTTTGGTATCCTCAAAAGCAACAACAAAAGCACAAAAAATGGTAACGTAAGCATTTGGTATGGGCTTATATCTTCTCAAAATGGGCCATATATGGTGAAGGCCCAAATATTTGATAAGCATCTCTCTCGACTCGCGCGCTCTTCTTTTGCTTTCGCCCAAGTCCGTCGTAGAAATGTTGATATGCAAGTCTCCGAAATCGCTGAATTTTGGGGATTTCTACTTTCTAGTATATAGCCTCCGAGATGAATCCGGCGACTTCTCAGGCTCCAAATCCTCCTTCGCTGAAATAGCTTAAACAATCTCATGGTATATAATTATAAGTTACATGGGCTTCAAACTCAAAACTAATTGGGAGATCTGCACTTGTAGCATTTGATGTGCTTCTCAACATCGGCGTCAAAAGTTTGGATTTGTGTGACCAATGGGCTTCGACAATTTGTGAAGCTAGGGTTCACTGTAGTTCCTCCTCGTGGACATTTTGGAGCACCACTGTCAGCATTCAAAGAAGGAGCAGATCACGACGGTGTGGATCCGGTGGGTTATGGCTGCGATAAAACTTAGGAAAAGCGGTTGATAAGAGAGAGATGATGGAGGACGGAGTGGTCGAGTGGAGCGGAGGCTCGTCAGGGCTTGAAGCAGATTTCAGAGAGATCCGGTGGTAGCGCTTTTTCCGTTGGCGTTTAGTGAGCGACGAAGTGGAAAGTGATAGTTCCGTTGACAGTGGTGGCGGTGACCCGATTTGATGCTGTTGGACCGATACTAATCGTTTGGAAGCATGATAGCTTTGATGAAGTCTTCTGACTTGACCGCTGATCAACTTGGGATGGGCGGTGACCGGAGAGGAGAGCGGCGCCTTTGGACGTGTGTCGAAGATTTGGGCGGATCTTGAGATTGTGTTTGGGCCATTGTATCGGCGGAAGAGGCGGAGTCGAGATCTCAGCGGTGGAGGTGGACATCGGTAGCGTCAGATCCGGGTAACAGCGGAGGCGGAGACGCAGATCTGATATGGTGATTACACAGACACCATCTCGGAAATGAAACAGTGATTGTGGGAAGCACTTTGGCTTGAATTTGAAGCGCTATGGCTTAGATTAGAAGCACGTAGGCTTTAGAATTAGAAATAAAAGGAATAGATTAAAGGAATTTGATCGAAGCACTTTGGCTTGAATAGAAGCACTAGGCTTAAAGAAGAAGCCAAGAGATCAGAAGAAAACGAGAAGCAATTTGGCATGAAAACAAAACAAATTTTTTTTTTTTTTTGATATTAAAAATAAAATAAAACAAGAAGTTTGCTTCTTGAATTTAGAAGCAATAAGCCATAATGGCTTATTCTGTTAAAGCAATAGAAAAATCAGAAACGTTACGTGAAAAAAAAAAAAAAAAAAAAAAAAACACAATGGCTTGAAAAATAGAATAATATTTGGAAGCCCGTAGGCTTGAGTTTTTCTTTGTTGAGGAAATGCAAGAGTTTTTCTTTTCGATTCTTTTACCTTAAACAATCTCATGGTTTCAATGTTGCAGCTTGAACTAGCTCTAATTGTTGAGGAAATGCAAGAGTTACGTTCCGTAAGAAAAGAAAAACTGAAAAGCAAGGTATGTCAATAATCTGAAGTGGTAGAATGCTTTTTGAAAGCAGAGTATGACTAATGTAAACGGGTTATATGGACACTATGCAGGGCATTTTCTTCCGGAAGAAGATGACAAGTTCTTCGAGAGTGTTCGTGCTGCGGTGGAGCAAGAGGAAACCCAAGCTCAGTGCCTAACAAACACAGAGTCCAAAGAGAATGCCATTGCCTCCGAGGAGGAAACAACTCTCACCACCAGTAACAACATCAACAAAGACAGGTAAAGAAAGCAATACTGTATCTTAGATCCAATGTTGTTGGTGGTGAGATAATTTTGATCCAAAAATATTCTTCTTTGTCTTTGGGGAAAATTCTGAAATATATTCATTTCATAGAAAATTGTCGCAAGTTAAGTTCCAATATTGTCGCTAAAAGTCAAGGTCTGTATTCTAAGTTTCCGTTATAAATTTCGCCGATTAACAAAATTAATCACTCATCTTTAGAATAAAATCAAATTTTCACTATATTTTATTGGATTTTAAAATAACCACAACAAATTAAATTCTGCAAATTCCAGTGGTATTTGATGAAATTAGATATAGCCAATTCAATTATATGGTAACAGAAGTTGAAGAAAGAAATGTGGGGAAGATGATTGTTGAGCTATTCAATTGACAATGAATCACAACTGCCCATCTGCCCCAAATTGATTTTGCAGGAAAATCTTTCGTACAAAGTGCATTTGATCGCACTAAGCCGATACACACAATCCCTGCTAACAAATTATCAAACTGTACACCAAAAACCCAAGACGATCCGTGAAAAACAACAGAAACATCAAAGAATTCTTGGAGAATCAATCAATCTACGAAGGTTAAATAAATTGTTAGAGAAGCCTCATTTCATGAGCATACTCGCTTCCCTGCTGGGTCCTTCGCTTTTCAATCAACATAATCACCAAATTTAATCGAATACTGAATCCATAAGGGATGGAAATCCGGAAGAATTATAAACCACAGATCCCGGAAAGATCCACCAATCTTCGATTTCATTTTCCGAAGGTAAACTTGGCTTGAACACGCATTGATTACAGCGTTTCACCCATAGGTCCCTCGTTAGCTAAAATGCAAACAAACAAACCAAAAAAACGAATTCGATGCTCAGTGAATACGAACCATAATGTAATCGGATTTCATCTCGCGAGACGAGATTCGCCTCACGATCTATAAACTTTCCGATATTAACTCGTCATCGCATCTCTCAGAAAAATTCACACCATAATCAAAGTGAACAAAAAAAAAATCGAATTAGAAAGATAATCGAAATCACCGAAACGGCGAGGAAGAAGAAAGAAGATTAGCCATAAACCCTAAAGGAGCTGTGGAAGTTGATGAATCTTTAGACGAGTTTATATAGAGCATGTATTAGGGCTAATGCGACGCATCATAGCCGTTGGAACGGATGTGGATTAGGCCCATCTTTCCGATCTGGACTTTTACTAAAAGCCCACCTTCCTCCAACCCGCAGAATTTTTAATTTTAGGGTTAAACAAAAAACGGTTTTCGGAGCGGGATTTATCACATTAAAATTGGTCATAAAACCCATTAAAAATCTAGCAATTAAATCAGAAAATATATTTGGAATTGGACCAAAGATGCGGACGGCCTAAATACATATTTCAGTCCATTCATACCTTGCTGAATCTACAAAACATCATTTTGATCTCTAGATCTAGCGAGCTCCGAGCTACCAACTACTTAGTGAATCGAATATTTGGAATCAGTCCAAAATATTCTCTAACGGCTCGAGTCATTCTGAACGTCACGGATAAGATTCTGAGATATGTGATGGCGGTTTAGACCGCAAATGAAGATATAAAAGGAAACTCAAGACTTAGCTTGAAGATATCTGATTTCTTAACCTTAATCACTCTCTAAAACTCATATTTTCGAGATAAACATGTATTCATTCCAATTATTAATACAAATCAAATTTCATCAATACTCATTTATACCACGTATCATCTCAAAATAAATCTGGTTCTTCGTTATAATTCTCTTTCCTAAAAATTATACACAAATTTCGGAGTGTGCACCCCAGCTGTTGTGTGATTGAGGACCAGTAAACTAATTGGGCCTTGATTATAGATCTGAATGACCTTTTAATTACCCGACCCGTCCGATGAAATGATCCGCCAACTTAAATCATGGAAAACATTTGCTAAATCCACATTTGGTTACGCCGATCTACCTTACGCGATAATATTCAATCTTACAGAGAAAGATTCTTGTCTCTTTTGATAAATTCTCGGAGGAGGAATCTCTGACTCTGTCGGCTTTCTGCCCTGTTACAAGAGCTGCTTCCGTGCGTTTGAGAGAGCTATGTGGAGTTCGATTGCGAATTTGAAGGAAAATTTGAACAAGATCGCGCTCGATGTGCACGACGACGACGAAGAAGATGATAAAGATCTCACCATGTATGGTTCCACCAATGTCGACGGTGATTTTCTGGAGTCTGATCGGAGGAATTCTAATGGCTTTAGGTATCCCAGGTCCGTATCGAGGTCTCCGATGGCCAATGGAGTCGATTCGCCTGTTAATAATGAGGTATTGTTCTTGTTCTTGGCCATTTCGGGATCATCTACTTTATCAGTTTATGAATTAGGAATCGGAGCGTCACTGGAATGTTGCTTAATCACTCTAAGTTGGGTTTTGTGTGTTCAAATTTTGAGAAATGGTTTGCGGAATGTAGTAGGTCTAATGTTCGATTGTTTATGTTCATTTTTGTAGATTGAGAGATATAAAGCAGAGATCAACAAGCTTCAGGAATCAGAAGCTGAAATCAAAACTCTGTCTGTAAATTATGCGGCTCTGTTAAAAGAAAAAGAGGTTAAGAATGTGCATGGTTTTATGAAGAGTCTTCTTGCCTTTCCCTTTCAAAATACTCAGTTTCTGTTCTTTTTTACTTTAGTTTCCTCACACAGAAGCCACTTGGTTACAGGATCAGATTACCAGATTGAACCAGGAGAATGGCTCATTGAAACAAAATTTGACTTCAACTAATGCCGCTCTTAAAGAGGCTAGAACGGATCTTTCCAGGGCATCAAACAATAATGCTATCAAGGTAGATACAGCTTCTTGCTTCTTTCTGCTCTATTCTTTGCAGCGTGTACATTTACCATTGTTTTTGTAATTGCTCGTTTGGTGTTTGCTTGATCTTTGGTAAACTCTTTGTCAATTTTCTCTGTGTCTGCGCTTACTGTTTTTTGTGCTACCTGGTACTGCTGCTAGCCTGCAAATCTTATTTTTCAGGTAGAATGCTACATCGTATGTAGTTGTAATGGGCGAAACATGTTGCTGCGTACTTCATAGTATATTGTATTCAATGCGCGTGATGCTTCTCACGATAATGATGTTAAGGTTTAAAACATTAGACTAAAATATAGTCTTCTGCAGGAAAACAGTGATCATTCACCAAGCAGGTCACAAAAATCCCCGACAAATTGGAAAAGTCGAAACCATATGTACAATGGCATTGCCTCGAAACAAAACGGGACTGAGAACGATTGCGATTCACATAAAAAGGAAAAGGTATCTCTGTTGTTTAATTTACCATCTTCTTAAGATAAAAGCTTTGCATTATTTTGTTTGTTAGATACATGTCTGATGATGTATCAGAGTTTCAGAGCGAAGTCTTCACATTTGAATTACACATATCCAGTACAACGTAAATGACCTCAATCTCTGTGATGAAAGTGCCAAAAATTACTCTGGTGTGTTCTATTGGCTGAACGCAGAACTCTAAGCAAAAATCTGAATGCCTTTTAGGAGTTCGCAGATATGCTTGAAGAGAGAACCAGGTCAATGGCATCTGCTCAGGCTAGAGAGCTGGAGAAAGAGCGAGAAAAATCAGCAAATCTGCAGATTGCGCTACAGGGTATATAGCAGCACTAGTAGAATGGCTGTTTCTTTATATCTTTATTATCTAGTATTCTCTCACTCACCTTGCTTTCATCAGAGGAGGGGAAACAAAATGAGTCTTTCAAGGAGGAATTACAGTCTCTGAGGTTAGATAAGGAAAAAGTAAGTATTTGAATCTCTATGAACTTGTGTTTACTTAGGCATAGCCATTTTTACATTACAGTTTTGTAATCTGATTAATGAGTAGATATATATTCCAACTGGATGCAGACGTTCATGGAGCTTAGCAAAGTACGTAGTGAATTGGATGCAAAATTAGCTGAAATCAATCAACTGCAGATGAAGTTGAATGGGTGGGAGCAGCAGGCCGTTGGAATTTCCATAGAAAATGTAAAAGAGGCTAACAAATTTCTGGAGAAGGAAAATAATGAGCTTAAGGTTTATTGTCGTACAAACTCTTTATTTTTTTAGCAAGGTATTTTCCATTTTTAGTTTTCCTCTGAGCATCAGATTCTGAAACTGATCTACATTTTTCTCTGTTTTGTAGTTGAAACGAAGTGAACTAGAGGCTGCTTTAGAAGCAAGCCGGAGGTCTACAAGTAGCAAATTCTTCCCAGAGGGCACAGAGGCTCCTAGTAGACATCCTAGTAGTTTGGACAAGGTTCTTTAATGCTAACTTTTGATTCAGTTTGGCCCTTTAACCAAAAGAAACGTTGTTTCTATGCAAAAAAAATTAATGTGGAGCAAGCATTTATTGTTCCTTCTGCTTTTCTTCATGTATAATTAGGAGAAGCCTGAAAGATTCCCTGGGAAAGAAGATATGGAGAAATCTTTGCAGAGGCTGGAAAAGGATTTGGAGGAAGCACGAAGAGAAAAGGATAAGGCACGGCAAGAACTAAAGCGGCTCAAACAACACCTGTTAGAAAAGGTTATCTATCCTAAAGCAAATTTCCTACTTAATCTATGATAATAAGATCATTCAGCACCAGCTATGTTTATTTTATATTACCTGCAAATAATTTTGCAAAGTTTATCCATTGTCCTATGATTGTAAATGTTAAGATGTGTGAAGAATTATACTTTTGGCAATGTTTTCTGGTACCTGTGAATAAAATTCTATAAACTTTTTTCTTGGTATATTTTTACAGGAGACTGAGGAGTCTGAGAAAATGGATGAAGATAGTAGATTGATTGAAGAACTCCGCCAGACCAATGAATATCAAAGGTCTCGGATACTAGGTTTAGAAAAAGCTCTTAAGCAGGCAATGGCTAATCAGGAGGAAATCAGAGCGAGCAACGACCATGAAATCCGGAAGTCAAAGCGTATAATTGAAGACTTAAATCAAAAGCTTGCAAATTGTTTGAGAACAATAGATTCAAAAAATGTGGAACTTCTAAATCTTCAAACTGCTCTTGGCCAGTACTATGCTGAAATTGAAGCTAAGGTTTGTATTAATTAAGAAATTTGAAGTTTTTCCCTTTTTAGGTGTAACCTTGATTAATTTATGTATTCCTGTTCTTAAATGTTGTAGGAGCATTATGAACGAGAGCTTACGGTGGCTAAAGAAGAAGCGATGAAACTTTTAGCACGTTTGAAAGTAAAATCTCTAATCCTTTCCTTTGTCAAATATATGATATGTTATATTCATATGGATTTCAATTTATGCGATTTTTCTGTTTCTTAAGGATGTTGATGAGCGGTTAGAGTCATCAAAGAAAGAGAAGGAGGAAGTAACATCGAAGCTGTTACACGCAGAAAAAACTGCAGAAGAATGGAAAAACAGAGTAAGCAAGGTTGAAGAAGACAATGCAAAAGTAAGGCGTGTTCTTGAGCAGAGCATGACTAGGCTCAATAGAATGTCAATGGACTCCGATTATCTCGTTGATAGGTGGGCCAACGACTTTTATTTTACATATTGTTCCATGTTCCTTCAAAGTCTGATCTTATGTCATATTATTTCTTCAGGCGTATTGTTATCAAGTTACTGGTTACATACTTCCAAAGGAATCACAGCAGAGAGGTAAGATTTGTGAAACTAAAATTCAAATATCAATTATTTTCTACTTAGCCTCTCAATCAAGTTCCATCACAACTTTCAATATGCGGTAGAAGTAGGCTTCAATTGTTTCAAACACAAATTTTGACGTTTACATTTATTTTTACAAAATACTTTCGCACACTGTAAACTCAAACGGAGTTTTTCTCCTTCTGTTTAGCTTTTGCATATATATGAATTACAAGCTTATGCAAAATGGCCTTAAGCTTATCTTTCTCGTATCTGAATGTCTCTGAGTAGGTTTTGGACCTAATGGTTCGAATGCTGGGATTTTCAGAGGAAGACAAACAGCGAATAGGATTGGCACAGCAAGGAGCCGCCGGTAAAGGTGTTGTTAGAGGCGTATTGGGCTTACCGGGCCGCTTAGTCGGTGGCATCTTAGGCGGTGGTGGTGGTTCACCGGATTCACATCCTAATATAGCTGCAGATAATCAGGTACCAACTGGCTTAAGAAAAACGCTCTGAATATAAGATCATTGAATTGATTTTCTTGCCTCTTTTGTTTGGCTCAGTCTTTTGCAGATATGTGGGTCGAATTTCTTCTTAAAGACGCGGAAGAGCGAGAGAGAAGAGAAGCAGAAGATGCAGCGATCAAAGATCAAGAGAAGACTAGTACGCAGAGACCAACTTATGAGCAATCTGATTCGGAGTTTTCAACGGTGCCTCTTACATCATCGGATAGTAATCACAGGCTCTCGAGATTACTCACTTGACCCTGGTACCGTATGGATATATATTATACACGTTTTATAGGAATCTTAAATCTCAATCTCTTTCTTTTTGTCTTGTAATTATTTCCCACCTTTATTCCATTAATTTTTTATACATATATATGTACACCATTTGTTTGGTTAAAATATGTAAAAATACTGCAGTCACGTAAGCTTTGTCCCCATAATTTCACGTAAATTTATGTATCTTCTTAAATGTGATTAAAACAAAATTTTGAAGTTAATTCACAATAGTACTTTTATGTTTATACTTCGTTGTGGGTTTTTTAACCAAAAGATATGGGTTAGTTTTATAAATACCAAAAGTTTTGGGGCATTTTGGTAATACCAAAAGATCTCGACAGATTGTTAAATAATAAAAGAACGGGGGATATTTAAAGATAACAAAAATGTTGGGCCAGTTTAGTAGATACTAAAAGATGTGGGCAGCTTCGTAAATACTGAAAAATCTGGGGCATTTTTCATGTAATTATCAAAATAAGTGGGGCAAGTTTGAATATACCAAAAGACTTTTAATACTATAAGCTATTAAAAGTACCAAAATCCGGCATATTTGAAAAATAGAAAGAGTTGTCAGTTTAGTACCAAAATATCTGGGTAGTTTTGTTAATACCAAAAAGACATGGAGTTGTTTTGCAAGAATTTTAAGATTTATACAAAATTTTAGGTTGGTAAAAATTATGTGACAGTTTCCTTTTTCTTCAAGGTTTGATTAACTCAAGTATTCTGCATAAATAGCCGGAAAAAAAATACAGACAGATAGTTTTGAATTAGGGGGGGGGGAAAAAGAAGGGAACTGTAGTCAAAATGTGATAGTGTGACAGTGGCAAAACTCTGGAAATGACCACACATGATCAAAAAGTTGGACAAAAATTTAAGCAAAGCAAAAAACAAAAACAAAAAAAAACCATAGACGTCTCTCTTTAACCCAACTTAGCCTTGAGAGAACCAATGGGAATCTTAGAAATAACCTTTTCATCAAACACCAGATACTGCTTCTGCAACTCCTTTATAGCTTTCTCTGCCAATGGATCAACCTTGTCTTCATGTTTCTCATACATCATTGGCACTGTGTGCAACACCACGAAGCAGATGTACACCAGAGTCAGGAAATTGCACCAATTGCCCACGACCGAGATGATCCATAGACCAACAACAACCTGACGACAATAAACAATGTGGATTACCAACCAAATCACTTCATTTCACAGATTGCATACAACACACTTAAGATATGTTCTGCTTGCGCGGTGAGTAGACAAGGTTCAACTGAAAGCTTGAAAGGAAACTAATTTCTCATACGTACTTAACCATTTTCTAGATTGTTTAACTAGAATGCAAACAAACGTCAGCAGCAAAGATTCAACATACCATCAGGAATTTTTTCAGGTCCCTTCCTAAAGCAATGCTTCGTAGGATAACAAAAGCTTGGTTTAGTTCGTTTCTCAGAGAAGAAGCAATCATAAGGAAAGCCTCCTCGGGAACATGGATTTCTGGAATTTGAGGTGGAGTCCTGCAAAAAAATATATATAAAAAAGGGGGTTTCAAAACAAAAGAAAGAGCTAACATCCAGATATTAACATGATCAAGGCTCTGAATCTTACTTACTTGTTGATGAATGTATGAGCATTGGACCACAAAAACAGGCCTCCAAGAGCGAGTATCGAAATGTGACACAAAAGACTCAACAAATGATACTCAACCAGCTCAAACAGAACCCAAATTGCAGTCGCGACGCCAAGAACAGCGGCTGACAGTTTTTTATCCCTCCACAAGAACACATCAGCAGCTGCGCAGAATCATTGAAAAAAGAAAAGAAAAAAAAAGCATACAGAAGGAGATTAAAATTCCTCATAACTCATAAGTTAACCAATAAAGCCAATTTTCACATCAAAAATTCAAAATGGTGTAGCAAGATTTCTTCAATTTCTTAACGTAAATGTCTTAATCTAATCAACCAATCTTATACCCACTATTCAAACTTGTCCCTAAAATTACTAGTTCTTCTTTTGATGCCTAAATCACTTGAACAAAATTTACAGGACCGATTCAAGAAAATGTAGGCATAACAAAGTATATGTTAAAAATTTGTCACAAAATTATAAAACGCAATTTCCTTCTGAAACTACATTTATGCATCATCATATCATCAGAAATTGGATCTTATATGAGTAACTAGACCCTCGTATTGTAGATCAATCGTCAACGCATGGGAAAATTAATACAATCAATCCAGAGAAAAAATGTACTAGAACAAGAAAAGAGAGATCAAAAAGGTAAAACCCGTACGCTTTCCACCACCGAGAACCTTGTGAACAGGCTTCTCTCTGCCAAACAGGCGATAGATCTTCGCCTTCACAGCCGAAGGAGAATCCGGTTTCTCGTACTCGGATTCAGACGATGACGACGAATCGTGATGGTGAATCTTCTCGGCGATTTTCTCCATCAGAGATTCCTCCGCCGGCACAGATTTCTCAATTTCTTCCGCCATTGATTATCTATTGAATTTCTCCGATTCCGAATTCAAAACATCCAACGAGAAGAAAGCGGACGAGAGGAGGAAATGCAAAGGGGAATAATAGGTTTACACGAGGCTTTATAATCACGAGCCTGAGGTTCGGGACCCGAACGTGGTGGTTCGGAGATAATTTTTAAATAGGGACGTTAACGGCGTTAGTACTTTGACGGAGAAAAGATGAAACGGAAGTTAACGTTACGTTGACGGAGAAGTAGAGCCTCGAACGTGTAGGCAACCAAAACGAGGAAACGCTGGTCGTGCGTTAAGCGTCAGACCTTTTCACTCAGTAACCGACACCACGAGTGGATTCAGGACACGTGTCTGAAATCAGATCGCGAAATCGACGGCTTAAACTCAACGGTCTTTATAAAACTTTTTTATTGCCGCCGCGTCAAACCTTTATAAAGCAATCATCTTTAAAACGACATCCGTCTTAGTTGGGGAAATCGAGATTACGACGTAACTCTCTCTCTCTCAGTCAGCGGCTTTCGTCTAGGTCGAATGTTAAGGATATAGCCCCAGTAAATAATCTACATGTAATGTAATTCTTAACAAGGTTAAAGTCTAATTACATTAGGTATACTTACATGTGTTTATTGTCCGTATACTAGTCTACAAAGGTTAAAGCGAGTTCGTGGACTAGTCTAAGTCAATTAACATTTAGCACATTCACATCACTTATAACATAACAGATATGTCAAATATAAAAATTCATATGTTCACACTACTCAAGCTCCTCACGATTTTTGACTAACGTGCGCCTTACAAAACAATCCTTCTATTATCGGCTATCATCATTTATTTTATTTTATTTTATTTTTCTAAGATCTACCCCCATCGGTGACTTTTTTATGGTGTCGTATAGGGTGTTTCAACCAAAATATTATTAAAAAAATTGAAAAAGTATGAGAGATAGAAAGAAGGTGTCTCGTACGAGACAACCAACAAAAAAACATGAGACACTCTACAAAAAAATATGAGACTCTGCATTAATTATATTAAAATAATTAGTATTTTATTTTTGAGATACCTTGAAAGAGTTTCAACCGACGGAGATGCTCTAAATGGCTATCATCACCGAACCAGGAACTTCAAGTCACGTAGAGAGAATGCATAATCATTTTCTTTTAATTACTAGGAAGTTATGGGCCAAGGCCTTTATATCCTCCCAGGCCCGGGACCAAAGTATTTTATATGGTTCCATCTCAACCGTCACTCGATCATGTGATATCTAGACTTTATATTTGATATTTTTTCAGTTGAATTAACGACATTTCGTAAATGTAGAATCGCTTTTAAGTCAACGCTTCTACATAATTAGGCATGTTGCAATCGGTGTGTTTTGGAACGCACTAATTGCAACCATGTTTCCTTTCATACAGTTACCATTACGTTTATATGTCCGAAAATCCAAAAAAAAAAAAAAAATTCGATATATGCTATATTGCTAGATTTAAGTTGTATCTTCGGAAAGAAATAAGTGTATGCAAA
Organism: Eutrema japonicum; assembly: GCA_030161315.1. Classification (NCBI taxonomy): domain Eukaryota; kingdom Viridiplantae; phylum Streptophyta; class Magnoliopsida; order Brassicales; family Brassicaceae; genus Eutrema; species Eutrema japonicum. The sequence goes on along the minus strand of BSQW01000010.1, from coordinate 46,909,545 downwards.
ATATTGCATGTTGTTGTTAGACTAACAAAAAAAAAAGTGTATGCAAATATTAATTTAGGAAATTTTATCTTAGATATTGTGGATGCGGAATCGCACATCTAGTTTTTGTAAGGATTTTTAGGGAAGAACTTTAGATGTGCTAGTTTCTATCTATGAATCAAAGATGTAATTTGGATATAAACTCGACAAATTGGATTTGGTATTTGAATCAATAAGAATGTGTTTACTAATAAGAGAATCTCGAGGAGATTTTACAAGTATTCGGTATTTTTTTGCTCGAAAAAGAGTCCCCCTCTAAACCTAAATCTCGATGTCCTCTTATAGTCGACGTTAGGCTGAACTTCCTCCGGATATCTCGACGTCGCGTATCCCATGAATCGAGAAGCCGTTATTGACTCCTTCTTTTACGAGCTGGAGGTTTGACTCGCTCTGGGTCCGACGTCGCGTGCTCGCGGAGTGATAGGTGGGCCATCCTTATCGGTTTAGAGATTGTTTGGTTGTTTAATGAGCCCTTAATGAGTCAGATCTCGCACGTCGAGATCTGGTACCAATAGATATGTTTATTTCATTTATAAAAAATTTAAGATAGTATACATTTTTAATCAATTACTTAACATTTGGACCTACGACCGTACGACGGTAAGTTCGTCGTCAACTACTTGCTGGGGAAAGAAAAAAACTATACTAATAGTTCTTGTTCCCAACTTTAGAAACATCTATTTCCGACATTCAAAATTCTAATAATACTTATTTAACTAGAGTAAGTTATACACTCCCTTTATTTATGTCACAAAACAGTTAAATCACGACCGCGTATTTGATTTTAAACTGCTCATATGATAGGCAACAAAAATTAATAACGTCAACAACAACAACAAAAAAGGATAAAATTTGTGAAGTAAATAAATCATTCAAATTTCATTTCATTTCAATGATATTAATGGCAAACTCCACTTTTGACGGAGTTTTTAATTACAAAATCAGTAAAGTTGTAATGAAAGTTGAAACGGAGCAAAAATAATAATATTAAGAGCGAATGGATCTATGTAAAAAAATCTCATCTTCTTGATCTCCTCCGATCGGCGGCGTACTGCGAGAGCGGCACAATTTCCGACAAAGGTGTAGACAGAGGCGTAGATGTCGGCGTCGGAAGCGGCGAGTTCCGGCAAACAGGACATGATCCGTTGAGTTTAAGCCACGCGTCAAGACAGCATAAATGGAAGTAGTGTTTACACTCGGGCATCATCCTCAGCATCTCTGCTTCTTTATACTCACACAAACAGATCGAACACGTCGTATCTCCTCCACCGCCAAATCCATCGGAGGACGCGGCGGATGTTTCTTTGGAGAAGTGGAACTTAGGGTAGGAGTTTATGACGGCTTGATCGAGACCAACGATGACGTCACCCGCTTCGTTGTCTTCTTCGGCGACGAATATTATGCGGGGGAGGATTACGCTTCCGCCACGTTCTCCGGTGGACTCAACGGCGGTTGTGCGGCGGCGAGAGTCGCGGCAACAGATGTAGGAGGATAAAAGAACGGTGGAGAGGAGGACGAGGAAACCGAGAGCTATGGCTATGGAGTAGCCGAAGCCTAGAGTGGTGAGGTAAGAGTGGTTGGGGGCGTGTGGCGGAAACGGCGGAAGAGGAGGGTGGTAGAGGAAGACGGCGGCGGAGGAGGAATCGGTTGACATTTGATGGTTAAGAAGAAGAAAAATGGGTCCATGTGGGAGAGAGTGATAGAGATTTTAATTTTTAAAAAAAATTCTGAATATTGTTTAAAAAAAATTAATTAGTTAGGGGAAGAGACGAGAGGTGGGTGGGAACTGCAGCTGATGCATTTAATACAATTGTTTGGAAACTGAAATTTGCATTTATTAATAAGGTTCTTGTGTAGGTTTTTATTAATTAAAGTGGCCCAACCCCAAGGAATATATATTTTTTTTATATAGTTTTTTTTATATTTATTTTATGTGTTCGAGCCTTGTAACATTGACTGTTTAACAGTATTTGTCACTTTCGTATTTGATGGGTCCAGTTACAAAATATATATCATACTTATTCGCTGTCTTGTTTCGTTGAAATTTGTTTTGGTTCGATTTGTGTGATTCAAGGCTTCCTCAATGCCATTTCTAAACGCACTTGCCTCTTGTTTTTTTGTGTGTGTGGGTCTGATTATTAATTACTTCTGGTTATGTGATTTATATAAACCAAACTTAGTGATAAAGAATGTTGACTTTTATATGTGTATTATGTGTTCCATTCCATGTGTCGCTAATCTTTGAGAAAATTAATGTAATTGGCCTAACCACTAACAAAACTGAGATCAATTATTGCAGTGGAAAATGGGAATGGTATTAAATTGGGTCTGATTTAACGGTCATGCGTGGGAGAAAGGTAGAAACTGCGTATCGGTGGGGATGCCGATTGCACCAATGAGAAATCGTCAGCTCATTACAAGTTAGACTTTTTGCATCAACGTCTGAGGATTCTTTCGACAAAGAAAATTTGGATTACAATTAACTCTTTCCAATATGGCCAGTCTCATTAGGATGCTCCTAACTAATCTTTCTCAATTATGGTTAGCTGGTGATAACCTACATTCATACCCCCATTGTCTATATATGTGCTCTCTAAACACAACTTTTAGTTTAGTACTCTTTTTTTGGGGGTAACTAAGAAGTTCATTCCTTGGTCCGGAAGGTTAAATTACTCTCCATCCCTTCTGCGGTATTCGAACTTGTGACCTCTAGAATCCGGTATTCTTGCATTTGTAGTTTTACTCTTACCGGAAAAAACTGTCCAATTTTTTACTATAGAAGCAATAAACATATTTTTCTAACCAACGAAAATAATAAATCACTCCACGGAAACATACATAAGCAAAAAAAATCCTTGATAATTCAATAACAAATTAAAACAACAAAAAATAAAAACAAATCCAGAATTGAAATATGCGATCGGTCTATGTCGTTCATGGATCGTCTATACGTTATTGAAAATTAGATATTATAATTAATTAAACAAAAGATAGCTGAAATGATCAAAAGAAGTCACGAAGGGAAGGGAGCTTGATCTCACCCTGAGTAGAGACAGGAATGGTAATGTCACCGACAACAGGAATGTCGAAGGTTAGCCCAATGTCGAGTTGATAGTCAATGTCCCAGTCCGAACACATGTCCTTCATCAGACTAACCGCTATGCTATAAGCCACCTTAACCGGTACGTCTAGAACCGTCGTGCCGTTCCCAACCAGCGAACCCGGGTCCGGTATTGTGCCCGACGCTATCGTCCTACGCAACCATTAACATTATTAACTTAGCACATGAATGATCTGAACATACATCACACATGACGCGTGCATAATGTTATTGTTATCTAAGCTATTAATTACTAAACATACAAATCTGAGACGATCTATCGTTTAGATGCCTTGATATAAGTAACATGTGTATTAGCAAGTGCACAATATATAGACCTAACGAAAAGAAAAGTATCATACAGTTTCTCAAAATTTAGACATTAATTAAAGATATGTGACACAAATATTAGGCTAGATCCGGTATACGGATCATATCATGGTTTTGAGTATTAGCAAGTGCACAATCCGTTGTTTTGTTTTGTTTTTTGATAGATACACGTGAACAAAAAGAATTTCAATCGTTCGATGAAGGGTTGATGTCAATCGGACGACACACTAAATAATAAAAAATTAAGAAAACGAGAAAAGAAGAGAGTAAAAATGAGAAGAGGAAAAAAAAACCTTGTGGCACTCTTGAGGATATAAGAGATCTGGCAAATAGGGATCGATTGAGAATAAGGATTCTTGACGGAGACCTTGGCGTGATAATCGACTCCTTGACGTGTCACGCCTTTGAAATCGACGTCGTCCACGGTGGCTTCCGGCGTCGGAATATTCGTCAGCTTCTCCGCAAAGAAACCTTTTGCTTTATCCAACAAGCTTGAAATCACCGACCCGTTTTCTTCTACCACCTTTTGCTCCGATGATGCCATTCTCTCTTAATCTTCCAATTTACTTACTTCAAAATGATCAGATCTCTCTCTCTCTCTCTAATTTCTATGGCTTTTGTTGACTATATATATTTGTTTCTTTTAAAGGATAATGAATACCTTAATTGCCGGAGCGTGACATTATTCTATATAGTTTGTTGTCAAAAGGAACTTTTTTTTTTTTTTTAAATTATTATAACGAAGGACTAAAATACAATGCATATTCTAAGGAAAGATCCGTTTGTTTTGGTTTGGACTGGAGCATCATGGTCATAACGTGCGTTCTTACTTTTTTGCTTGTCCGAATTTTTTTATTTATTTTAAAAGATATGAAAATAAATTAGCAATTGTTTTGCTATTAGGACTTACGACTGGCATATATGGATGGTTACAAGGCTTTTATTCGTTGCGTTATACGAATCGTGGAACGTAGAATCGCTGATTTATAATGGTATAAACACACATACACTATAATTCATCAGGAGGTGAAGTTAGAGAGGAACTTAATCTGGTGAAGAAGAGGAGTTAGGGTTTGCATAATCTGCTCACAAGGATGGTTATGGATTCCTTCGTATGTTGTCTCCACAATGCTCGTTTCCTTGGACAACCTCTGAACTTGCTTCTTCACGTTACACATGTGTTGTGTGCATCTATAATAGCTCCTTTTGATTTATCTCGTTTTTAGATTTCGATTCCATGTGACCATAAGTGTCAGTATCTCGTGTACGTACGAAATAATATTTCTAACAAAATTTCAGATATTTTAATATGTCAAAAATTTACCTGGGATACAAGCTGTTCTTGACAGATTTCTGACCATACTTTCTCCATCTATAACCATCATCGAGTATATCTTCATCACTCTTTGTGCGAAAAGCAAACCGCGGATTTTTCATAGCCTTCTCCTTCGGTGTTAACAGTCCATTTGGGTTGTTCGTGTGATTCATACCATGAGACGAATCGTAGGCGTCCATTGAAGAGATGCGATGAACCAATGAATGTGAATGTCTTCTCAATTTCAATCTGTTGTGTGAGGGAATCCTTCATGTGACATGTATTGGAGAGAAGAATAAAAAAGGTTGAGAAAGAAGCCAACTACATTCAACTACTTCAGATCAACAACAACAAAAATCATTCACGTCATCTCACACGTGTGTAACTAAAAAAAAAAAAAAACTAGAGAGACATGGTTATTATTACAGTGACTTCCACACGCATGTTTAGATTAACTGTCTAAAACCAGAAAGATATCTGTTCAAAGAACAGCGTTGAAGAAGAAGGGATTCAACAAATAAGAGTTTTTGTATTGTGTGGGTGACTCTCAGCTAATGATCATCTTGTTGAAGAACTCAGCTTGCTCAGGGAAGAATTCCAAAAGCTCATCTTTGGTTACCCACACAAAATCCTCGCAGTTAATTATGTTGTATTTCGATGCTGCTACTACACTGCATTTGAAGAAGAACCTCTACACAAAAACAAAATGAACAGGAGGAATCCGTCAAACTGAATTATCGATGAGCCATTTTTTGTTTGTTTGTTTTCCTCTCGAGCTTTGTTGTTACCTTGTAAGATAGCAAATCAGGTGTTTCTTCTGTAGGTTGTATAACCACGTGGGCCATTGGAGCATTTCCAACAAAGTATGTGTGAGTCAAGTCTCCTAAGACTGACTTCAAAGCAGATTCAGCACACTGCAAATATCCATAACAACAATAAGCTCGAGGACGAAATTTGATGGTGTTATGGATTGAAATAGAGGCAATAAACCACCACCTTGCGAAGAGTTGGCTCAGAATCGTAGACTTTTTCCGGGAAATGCCAGACAGGTTTGTCACTAGTAGCTCCAAATGGCTTGCCGAAGATGAGAAGATACAATTTTTTGTCAAGAGCTCTATATAATGACCTGTTTAAGGAGATTATTTTCCAAGAGTAGAATTATCAATCACCAGCGAAGGAGAACACAACAATCCATGATATCGGTTTTAGAGGTGCGAACAACTCACTTCCTATCGTTTTTCTTGTCAGCCTCTGTAATTCTAGGAGCAGGTACATAGTCCATTTGGTATTCCCCCTTGGCTCTGCATTCACACATCAAAAGATCAACCAAAAGTGAAATGGAATTTTCACGGAAGCTTCACTACACTTCGAGCAAATTTAAAGTGAGCAAGAAATGGTCACAGAACCTTCACTACATATCTATGACTATGAGCAAATAACAGTTCTAAATTTTCAGGCTACTCAATAGCTAAACACCTGAAACTCCCGGAGCCACAAGAAAATTCGCCTATCTACAATTCTTTGCTATTGTCATGAACTCTGGAAGACTACTTATAAGGGAATCTAATAAAGGTGACACAAAGTTGAATGAAAGGTGAGGACTGAGGAATTACCTTTGGACTGAAAGAAGACTGATAAATGCAGAAACTTTTAAAGTGTAAAAATGAGCAAGGAATTACCTGTTCTTAGCTATGTCCAAGAACTCATCTGGGTATCTACGGCGAAACTGCTGTTGCCAATTGAACCTGCAATGGAGCAACAATCAATACCCAAAAGCTAACGTTTTCACATTCCAAAAGATAAAAAAAAAAATCCAATCCAACACATGCGAATCCACTCCAAACCCTTTTTTCATTCTATGAGATCAAAAGTTCACTGCTCAATGACTCAAAATCTTATTGATTTCGCCACACAACAATCGATATCGAGCTACATAAAAAGCATTCTTTGAATCAGATAATGATATACTTTTCCCCCATTTGCTCTCGCTTTCTCGTCACTCCAAAACCAAAGTAGAACAGAACACAAGCAAGCAACACAGGAGAAGACAGAGAAGGAGAGGGCTTTACTTGAACTCCTGAAAAGTGTAAACAGCAGGATCCGGTTTGGGTATCACAACGCGCAATCTCTCAAAAAGCACCGAAGCTACGATCTTATCGGAGCTCGTGCAAAAACCTCGCCTGCTCTCCAAGAGAGGCCCAACTGGTAACCGCGATCTCAATCTCTGCATTTCTCAATCTCAAATGAAAAAAAAGGAGTAGACTTTGCAACGGAAGTCGATAAGAGATCGAATAGAGAGAGAACGCCGGCGATTGAGGGTTTTTCTTCACGGGATGGAAAAACTCTTGGTTTACTGAACCAGAATCCGGTTTTCTCTATTAAAATACCCTAAAAAAACAAAAGTATGCTCCGTTGCCGGGACTCGAACCCGGGTCTCTCGGGTGAGAGCCGAGTATCCTAACCAGCTAGACTACAACGGATTTTGTAATAATCTGTAAACTAAATATATTGACTCTAAAATAAGAAAAGCTATTAAATAAATATCACCAGTAGCTCACCACTATGCGTGATTTGTGTGAGAATTGAATCTAAAACACAAAGGACACAGAGAGTGTTTGTTAATTCATCGGCATAAGTAACAATGGCTTCCTCACTCACGAGGAATTGCTCTCGCTTCTCCATGGCCATCTCCGTCCGTTTCATGAGTAACCTACCGGAAAACACCGTCTACGGAGGACCAAAGCCCCAAAACCCAAACCAGAGGGTGACGCTAACGCATCTCAGACAAAAACACCGGAAAGGAGAGCCGATCACCGTCGTAACCGCCTACGATTACCCATCCGCCGTTCACTTAGATACAGCTGGAATCGATGTTTGTCTTGTCGGTGACTCAGCTTCCATGGTTGTTCATGGTCACGACACAACCCTTCCTATCTCCTTAGACGAGATGCTTGTCCATTGTCGTGCCGTTGCTCGTGGCGCAAAAAGGCCTCTGCTTGTTGGTGACTTGCCATTTGGTACTTACGAATCAAGCACCAGTCAGGTAATGATCAAAACCTATATTATCCAACATTTTCTGTTTATCCCCTGATATAGTCAGAGTCAGTGGGGTTTGCAATGTTCAATTCATTTCCTGATAAACCCAACTGGATTCTTGATGGAACACTCTCAAAGGATATACATTTTGTGTCATCAACGATTTATTTTTTTCTCAAATTTTATTCATTAATGGATGGATAATGAGGTTCTAAGTTTTAAATGATGGGTCGGTCCACTCCAGGCGGTTGATACTGCGGTTAGGGTTCTAAAGGAAGGAGGAATGGATGCGATTAAGCTCGAAGGAGGATCAGCTTCTAGGATCACTGCTGCAAAAGCCATTGTTGAAGCAGGAATTGCGGTTATCGGCCATGTGGGTCTAACTCCTCAGGCAATCAGCGTTCTTGGTGGTTTCAGACCACAAGGCAGAAACATAGCTAGCGCTGTTAAGGTTGTTGAGACTGCAATGGCTTTACAAGAAGCTGGATGTTTTTCGGTTGTTTTGGAATGCGTTCCACCTCCCGTAGCTGCTGCTGCGACCTCTGCTCTCAATATTCCAACCATTGGCATTGGAGCTGGACCTTTCTGCAGTGGACAGGTTTTGTGTGAAAAGTTCCTTCTTTTTCGGTTTTTGTGCCAAAGTTCCTTCTAATTGTTTTCTTGAAAACGCAGGTGTTAGTTTACCATGATCTTCTTGGTATGATGCAACATCCACATCATGCTAAGGTCATCTCATGATCAAACCCAACTATCATTGTTATCATCATCATCATTGTTATCGAAATGAAATTCTCTTGTTGGTTCTTAATTTTTCAACGTTCTCCTTGTTTCATGCTCTTTGATTTCGCAGGTTACTCCAAAGTTTTGCAAGCAGTATGCTAAAGTAGGAGAAGTGATCAACAAAGCCTTGATGGATTTCAAAGAAGAAGTCTCTAAAAACTTGTTTCCAGGTCCTTCTCACAGTCCTTACAAGATCATGACAAGCGAGCTTGACGGGTTTTTAACCGAGTTGCAGAAGCTTGGTTTTGACAAAGCCGCTTCAGCTGCTGAAGCAGCAGCTGAGAAGATGAAGCCTTCAGAGTCACCGTCTCTTCAGTGACAACAATAATAAGCTCTTGTAGAATTTCAAACAATAATATTAGATTTTTGGGCCTATTTACTTTCATTACAAAGGTTCATCATGTTCAAAGGCCATTTTAAAGGCATAATAAGACCATCTCTAATGGGGTTATTAAAGGAGAGGTTTTTTAAATTTTATAATGACAAATAATAATAAATATTAGAGAGGTTTTTAACTTAAAAGAAAAAATTCTTAAAATTTTTATTTAAGAACTTTTTTAGGGGTTTTTAGGTTCTTAAAATTTATAATTAAAATATTGGTAAGAACGCACGAGGGGTTCTCGCATTGGTTATGCTCTAAGAAGTTAGAGCATCTCCAATGGGGTTCTTAGAGGAGAGGTTCTTAAAATTTTATAATGACAAATAATAATAAATATTAGAGAGGTTCTTAACTTTGAAAAAAAAGGTTCTTAAAGTTTTTATTTAAGAACTTTTTTTGGGTTCTTAGAAAGAGGTTCTTAAAATTTATAATTAAAATATTGGTAATTAAAATTTATGAGGGGTTCTACCATTGTTGTTAGAGATGGGTTATTTACAGACAGAGTTCTTCTTCTTCTTCTTCTTCTTCAAGACTTCAACCTCGGAGATGAATAGTGTGCTTTCCTCCGTTTACCGGCGCCGGAAGTTCTACTATCTGCTCGATCGTCGTCTACTACTTCGCCGCTTTTCTGCTGAATCTGATCCATCAAAGGTGATTAAACCGGATTGTGAAGAATCAGTGGCAAGTGAATTTTTGGAGCATCTTCGGGAAATTCCGCAACATGATTGGGTGTCCTGCGAACTCCTTGATTCTCTCCTTTCTTCTTCTTCTTCTTCTTCTTCTTCTTCTTCTCCTCGAGTGTTATCGCAAATCACGCGGCGATTGGGTTCATACTCATTGGCAGTGTCCTTCTTTGATTACCTTAACGAGAATTCTCAGCCTCTGAAGCACCGCGATGAATCTCTCTCCGTTTCGTTTCAGTCGGTTATCGAATTCGCTTGTAAGGAAACCGACTCGGGGGTTAAACTTCTACAACTTTACGAGACTGCTAAAGAGAAGAAAGTCCCGCTTACTTTCAATTCCGCCAAATTCCTCATCCGTTGGTTTGGACGTCTTGGAATGCTGAATCAGTCGGTTCTTGTATACGAAGAACTCGATCCGGAAGTGAAGAACACGCACGTCCATAACGTTTTCATCGACGTTCTTCTGCAAGGTGGTCTTGTTGATGATGCGTTGAAGGTGCTCGACGAAATGCTTGAAAAAGAATCCATTTTTCCGCCAAATGAAGCAACTGTTGATATTGTTTTCCATGGCTGGGTTTCGAAGGGTAATCCAAAGAGAAGGCGTGTGACGGACGAGGAGATTATGCAGTTGGTTTTGAAATTTGGCGATCGTGGCTTGTCCCCAAACAGTGTTTGGTTGACTCGGTTTATCACTACTCTGTGCAAGAATGGTCAAACCATTGTAGCTTGGGAAACTTTGAGCAAGCTGATGAAAAACAAAGCTCCCCTGGAAACGGGTCCATTCAACGCGCTTTTGACTTCATTAGGACGGAATATGGATATTGGTAGAATGAATGCTGTCGCTGCAGAGATGGACGAAATGGGCATTCAAGCTAATGCAGTGACTTTGGGGATTCTCATTAACACTTTGTGTAAGTCATTGAGAGTCAATGAGGCCTTGGAAGTATTTGAACAGATGCGTGGAAGACAGAGTGATGATGGAAATGTGATCAAAGTTGATGAGATCCATTTTAAAACCCTCATCAACAGCCTCTGCAAGGTAAGTAGATTAAAAGAAGCAGAGGAGTTGTTGCTCAAGATGAAAATGGAAAACGGCTGTGTGCCTAATACAAGAACTTACAATTGCTTGGTTGATGGGTATTGCAGAGCTGGACAGCTTGACACGGCCAAATTAGTTGTTTCTCGAATGAAGGAGGAAGGGATTAGACCGGATGTGGTTACTCTTAATACAATGATTAAGGGAATCTGCAGGCATCGCGGAGTGAGCAGTGCGGTTTCTTTCTTAATGGATATGGAAAAGGATGGCTTGAAGAAGAATGTGGTTACTTATATGACATTAATTAATGCTTATTGCAACGCCAATAACATTGAGAAGGCTATGCATTGGTTTGACCAAATGGTTGAAGCTGGATGCTCTCCTGACGCCAAGATATTTTACGCTTTGATCTCTGGTTTGTGCCTAGCTAGACGAGACCATGATGCCCTTGCAATGGTGGAGAAACTGAAACGAGCAGGATTCTCTCTTGACTTGATGGCTTATAACATGCTCATTGGATTGTTTTGTGATAAGAATAAGGCAGATGAAGTCTATGAGATGTTAACCGATATGGAGGGAGCAGGTATGAAGCCTGATTCAATCACTTACAACACTCTCATTTCCTATTTCGGCAATCTCAGGGACTTTGAAAGTGTTCATAGGATGATGGAGAAGATGAAAGAAGATGGTTTTTTTCCAAATGTTGTGACAGATGGTGCGATAATCCAAGCTTATTGCTCGTCTGGGAAAATGAATGAAGCATTGAAGCTCTTTAATGACATGGGCTCACACTCGAAGGTCTTCCCAAACACAGTGATATACAACATTCTCATCAACGCCTTGTGCAAGCTTGGGAACCTGAAACAAGCGCTCGCTCTGAAAGAAGATATGATGAAGAAAAGGGTGAGACCAAACGTGGAAACATACAATGCTTTCTTTAAGATTCTTAAGGACAAGAACCAAGTTGAGACAGTGCTTGAGCTGATGGATGAGATGGCTAGACATTCTTGTGAACCAAATCACATAACCATGGAAGCTCTTACGAAGCGGCTCCCAGAAGTTGGTGAATCGAAGATGCTGAAGAAGTTCATGCAGGGTTACTCTGTCGCTTCTTCAACCGAGAAGGATGTACCTTTGTCTTTAAGCCGATGTAGTAATGAGACAGCGATATAAGTTTGTGTCATCTTTACATTTTAGATGCAAATTCTTAACTTTGCGATCCCATTTTTTAAGCTAATGCATGCCTTCTCAATAGATTCATTGCAGATCTCTAAGCACAGTATCCCATATTAGTTGTCGGAAGGAAATTTTATATATTTACTGTTTTAAAAGTCTAATTAAAAATTGACATCATGGGGCTAGTTCAGTGTCCCCATTATTCCACGGCTGGGTCTCAGAAGTTGCTTGAACAGAGCAATCTTAGGGACATTCCAATGCTCCACGTGTCTGCATAAACCCATTCATCGAAATATGTGAAATTTTCTCAAAGTTGACAGATACTGAATGTCTTTGATATTTATGAGCTCATACGTAATCTTTTACCTGCAAATTTTCCCGGATTCTGTGTCGAAGTAATACTCCGTGTAACCAGTTGCTGTAAAAGTAGATTTTTTGTCTCATAAGTTTCCATAAGGAGACATAAAAGTTTAGACTTCTTGTCTTCATTAATCATTGAAGAATTACCGTTAAAAGTATCAAATCTGAAAGTTTTGTGGTGGGGATCATAAATAAATACCTGAAAGAATGGGTTTCCATGGAAACGACATGACACAGCTAAATTTCCAATGCCCGACTCCTTTATCCTGCAAAACCCCATCACGGAGCTCCGGCGATGAATAAAAAATAAAAAAAAACCAATCGTTTTCCTCCGACATCGGAAAGAAACAAAAATTCCATCTTTTATAACTAGACTCGACCGTACCCCGAAATTTTCCCATTTCATGAGCTTCATATTCGATTTCTCGATTAGGGCTCCGAAATTAGTGCAATTCCTTTTGAAACGAGTAAGACCCTTGAAAGAACCAGCCGGATCAGCGAATTCGCACTTGTCCTCGTAAACCTCCGGCGTCAAGTTCCCTGAAAGAATCATCACAAGAAGAAAATCCCAGATTCCGATTTAGACTTCAGTAACAAAACCCATATCCTGATTTGGATGTTTTTTTTTTCCTCTGACCTGTGACGAAATACGATCGCTTGAAGTCTTGTTTGATCGAATCCACGACTGCTACACGAACGGCTCGTCCCGAACAATCAACAGGAACCTCGAAGTCTGTCACGGTCGGAGGAGGAGGAGCAGACGCCGGAGATCGTAAAACGGAAGCAGCGATTCCGAGTAGCTCGGATCCGTACCAAGCGATTTTGAGTAGAACATTCTCCGGCTCGGCTCCTTTACTTGTCTGTGGCTCGTTAGTAGGAGTATGTCCTCTACAACTCACTCCAGTTGCTTCGAATCGGCGATTACGCCCGAAAATTGAACGGCCACGATCGCCGGAGTAGCTGGGGTTGACGGTGGTGAAGGAATGAAAGGAAAGAGAAGACGCCATTTTTGGCTACAAGTGTGATTGATCCAAGGAAAGGCGAGTTTTACTTTAAAGGTATCCTATTTGTGGCCAACAGAGACCACACAGAAATAGTGATAGTAACTACACAACACGAGCACAAATCTGATTCGTTAAATAATGAATCAAATTTTAATGGTTTCAGAAGAAGAATCTTTACAGACCAAAAAGAGAAAGTTGAATTTGAAACAAAATTGAGTTGATGTACGAGTGTTCTTCTACAATTTCTTGACAGGCGTGGTTTTGATCAGCTGATCATGTCAATGGCACCGGGTAAAACCCGAAACTTTCTAGGTAGAAACCCAAGATGTTCTCCATCTGACTGAACATAGATACTTCCACTGTCTGAAATCTCCTCAACTTCGATACTTTGTACACTACAAGAAAAACCGCTTAAAGGTGGTGACTTTTCAAGTGCTAAGGACATTTACAGAACAAAGTGTTGAGGAACCAAAGAAAAATCTGACCTTCTTGAGCTCACATTGCTAACCGAGAGATGCGTCCCATTGTATAGCTTATGAAGTTTCAGTATGAAATCGTACCATTTGAAGTCTTGAAGAACCACAACCTGCAGAGAAGTGTATCAAGGTCAAAAGCTATTACATTAACAACATAGGATTTGAGATCTAACAAACGAATTGTTGCACCTCAAGATTTCCATTTCCAGGGACGGCGTTGGGAGTGATTTTCATTCCTCCACCAAAGTATTTAGCGTTTCCAACGCAGAGAGCGGTGATTTGAGGATATATTTCCCATTCACCTCCATTGACCTGAGAATATAACACAATGATTTCAAGTTACTTGCTATGGTGAAGAAGGGATTTCGCAGAAATAATTGCTTACCTTGATTCTCATATCTCGGTTATGATGCCCCATAAAACCTTGTAGGGCACCAATTACATAGCACAAGTTTCCAAACTTCTTGTACTTTGATGCGTAAAAACCTGCCTTTGCGCTCCTGCAAGTGATGAGCAACAAAACCATAGAGATTTACAACCGCCTCATTACGGATCAATAAGATAATTACATGGAAAACTTTCATGATATTCTTACAAATGAACATCAGCAACGTTAATGAAGTAATGCAAATCCCTTCCTTCCTGGTCGATAACACCGACATCAACCCGTGACATTATCCCTGAAAAATTGCAGGTTATGTGATATTATACGAGACATAATTACACATATGTTGCTAAGTCCTAACTCCTCAAATGGATTAAGTGACAAACCTTTAGCAATGCGCTCCACCGCTTCACAAGGATCATTTTTCCTAACAAAACGCAGAATATACTCAAGATTGGCTCAACATAACTTCCAAAAACAAATCACATCAAACAGAAGTTGCGGAAACTAACCAACCAAATGTTCTAGCAAAATCCGAGCCAGTACCTAAAGGAATCAGCTGCAAAAAGGAAAGATGTACTGAGATTGTAAGCTGTAGATATACACAAGTCAATTCAAGCTACTCACACCAAGTGCAGCCGAATGACTAGCTTCGCTGTTGAGATTACTGACAGGTTTCCCCTCCGAAAAGAAACCATTAACAACCTGTGAATCAAAATGATAGGATGAGTGGAGCTAAGATTCTCGAGCTCAGTTCTAGCAACCAAAGATTTTCAACTCCTACCTCATGCAGTGTTCCATCACCTCCTACCGCAATTACAGCATCTGCGCCATCCCTAATAGCCTGATAGAAGCAACAAATGATCAGAGAATATGGAACCCATAAAAGTGATGTATAACTTTCACTGCCACTTACCTCTCTTGTAATTTCAATGGCATGAGAAGGACCCGATGTTAAAGACTCGCATATCTGGAGTAAACAAAAAACCAAGAAGCCAGGAAAAATCATTCTCATTAGAAATAATAAGAGAGGGACGAAAGCAAAAGGAGATAGCATCACTAACACAGGCACACAAATAGGTAAGCGAATAATAAAAAACTCACATTACAGTCTTTACCAAGACGAGATCGTAGGTAAGGAAGCAACTTCTTCCATTCCTTAGCTGTTCTACCATTAGCACCTAATTTAACAAGATAAACCCTAAAACGTAGTCAAATTCCACCACGAGATTGA
The DNA here is from genome assembly GCA_030161315.1 of Eutrema japonicum. Classification (NCBI taxonomy): domain Eukaryota; kingdom Viridiplantae; phylum Streptophyta; class Magnoliopsida; order Brassicales; family Brassicaceae; genus Eutrema; species Eutrema japonicum. The sequence continues at coordinate 46,894,212 of BSQW01000010.1, read as the reverse complement.
TTCTCATATGTAAAATCATCATTTTCAAATCCAATAGATCGAAATCTCAGTAATTTCTTCGTCCAGTGAGTAAGAGGGTAAACACACCTTGAGGGTTTACAACGAAAACAAGATCACGGAGGCGGGAGGAGGAGACGGAGGCACCACCACCACCACCACCACCGCAAAGGGTGATGCCATCAGAGGAGAGATTGGAGGAAATACGGTGCTGTGCCCAAAGGTACGAAGGTTGTTTCGCCGTGTAAGGGCAAATTGAAAAGCAGCAATTGTATCGTAGCATTGTATGGCCGCAATTCGGCTCCGGGAGACATCTTCGCCGTTATCAGTTCATCGCGCGATTCGACACTTTCAGAGACCCTGTGTTTCAGCCAGAGACTTTCTTATCCTTTTTGGGCCGATTTCTCTCCTCTAAGTTCATATTGGACTTTAAAATATTATGGCCCATTAGAGATATCTAAATAAAGACTCTTCCTTGTCGGGATGTGAGTCAATTTAGTGTGTGGGTCCATACTTTTGCCGACTGACGACTGGTGTGTTTATTGTGTGGCTCCATCATCCCGACAGCTGTCATATGGACTTTTCGGCCCATTACGCAATATTGAATTCGTTAATTTTGAAAATTTTATGTTTTGATCATAATCCTCGTAAAAAATATTTAATATTTACCTTTTTTAAAGGATTCTGACATTTTTTAAGCAATCTGTTTAAGAAAATAAAATATTGAATCCTAAAAATTAATTTCGAATAAATCATTCAAAATTTTATTGAATTTTAGTATTTATAATAATTAATCAAAAACAGGAGTCGGTAGAACGTGGTATTATATAATTTGTAGCCGTTAGATTTGGTTTTATAATTAAAATAAAGCTAATGACTTTTATACTCCCACGAAATCGTCTCGTTTTGGCCTTTCGATAAATAGAGTATTTTAATTTCATGCATATAGCTGTGGAGAAATTAAATGTAACCACCATTCAGAATCGAACACTTGTAAGTCTGTAATTAGTGTTCTATGTGACAGGCCGTGACTTTATCCTTATAAACTGACGTCGGACCTCCGCCATAAATTTCTTCTGAGCCAAACCGACTCCAAAATTTCTATGAAGCATTAGAAGATCATTTCCACGACTTTTCCTTTTGTGATTTCTTCATCAGCAACTTAAAACGGTAAGATTCCAGGAAATTGAGTTTTGTGTCAGCCATATATATTTATTTTGGTGTGTGTTCTTCTGAAAATCGAATTCTGCATATTTAGTTTTAGGGTTAAGAGTTTACTGCTCGATGTAGAGTTTGTGTCGATCTTGTTTATGTGTGTTTTCTTGCTGGTAGTCTTTTGTGTGGATAATTGGTTTCTAGGGTTCTATGAATTTTGAAAGATCAAAACTTTTTTTCTCCTAATTGCTAAGCTCTTGACATCTCATGTGTTAGATTAAGAATTACATCAATTGATTATGGGTTTGTTTCCATTTGGGTTTTGCATGATTACAATAAAATGGAAAATTGTGTGTTTGCTTCAAGATCTCAAAAGTTGTTAGCTTTTTGAGACTCTTAAGTTGGAATTGTTCCTCTATTAGCCCTTCTATGTAGCAAGAACCCGTAAGATACCTTGAATTGAAATCCAATTGGTTTATACGATTAATTTAGTCAACATGATTCTTACAATATTATCTCTCTCTTTTTCAGTGTCTAGCAAAATGAGTCGACCACAAGATCCGCCACGAGGTTTCTTCCCATTTGGAAATCCCTTTCGGATGTTATCGCCAAAGGGCTCAGATTTATCGCCATGGCTACTTTCTCTATTGAACGGCTTTGAGTTACTTTTGGCAGAGAGACTAAAGAAACTTATGCCTAAGAACAAAGATGATGTCCTCACTTTATCGTGGATGAAGCTAGCTATGGAGTCACTCTGCGAGACTCATAATAACATAAACACACTCATCACTGATCTCCATCTTCCTGTCTCTGATTGGGAAGGGAAATGGGTTGATGTTTATCTCGACATAAGTGTGAAGTTACTGGATCTCTGCAATGCCTTTAGCTCGGAGCTGATACGCCTCAACCAGGGAGATCTCTACCTTAAGTGTGTTCTGCACAATTTAAAATCGAATTCCGGTGAGAAGTATCTCCAGGCTCGATCTTCGCTTGATTGCTGGAGGCAACATGTTAACGCAAGCAACCCTAGAATTGAAAACTGCCGTGCGGTTCTAGACAGTCTTGTTAAATCTCTGAGCTTGCCTAAAGTCAAGAACTCGCCTAAAGGGAAGGTTCTTATGCGGGCTTTTTATGGTGTCAAGGTTCAAACGGTTTATATTTGCAGTGTTTTTACCACGGCCTGGTCTGATTCCACCAAGGATCTTTTCGATTTACCTGTCTCTGAAAAACCATTGTGGGCAAAGGTCTTTACCGATATGCAAAGTCTTGTAAATGCTGAGATCAGAGACATGTTGTCTTCCGGTAGAACCACTATTCTCAAAGAGCTGGAGAGCGTTGATGCTAGTGTCGAGAAGCTATACCCGATGATCCAAGATGGTGTTGATCCTATCGAAGTTGAAACCTTTAAGGATTATGTTATGGAATTGGGGACACAGGCTGAGAAATTGTCTCAAGGGTTAGATCAGTTACTGGAGGAAGTTGACACTTTCTTCAAAATGACTTTAAGCGGACGCGATGTGTTGCTCTGTAATCTTAGGGTCAAGTGATTCAATCTCTGGCAATGCAGTTGGAGAAGATTTAGATTAAGACAGTGAGGTAAACAAACAAGTATAGCCCTTACAAAAGGCAGCTTTAGGTCTCTGAAAGTGTTTCCCTTTTTGTTTGCTTGAGTCCATCTGTCGAGCTTGTCTCTTCGGTTTAATGTGTGATGTGGTCTTGTCTGTGTTGAAATCGATTCTGCAATATAATATAAATACATAATGCATCTGTTTGGCTTGAAAAAATCACAGCTTTCTTAGTAAAGATCTTATCTTATTGAACCAGTTTCAATCAAAGGATCAAATCAGGTCAGAAAGGATACATGCTTTGAATCATAGATAGGTGCAATTAGTAGTAACAAATGAAAAATGCAATATTGAGCTAATAACGAGTGACTCTGCTTTTTGTGACCATACACGTATGTAATCTTTCATGCTCTTTAGATTCACGGATCACTTGAGAGATGATCTTTAACAGTTGAAAAAGCTTCTTTCTTTTCACATGAATTAAGCGTCTTCAAGAGACTTTAGAGAGAACCTTCAACTTCAACAAAAGCCCTTCTTCTTGGTATCTCTCTGGTTCTTGGTCTGATCATTGCATCATGTCTGGAGAATCAAGCTCTGGTTCTACCGATCATTGCATCAAAGTTGTACCGACACACGGAGGCCGCTATATTCAATACAACGTTTACGGACAGCTCTTTGAAGTTTCCAGAAAGTATGTCCCTCCTATCCGTCCCATTGGTAGAGGCGCTTGCGGTATTGTCTGGTAAGTTCTTTTGATTCTTCTTCTGGTAAATTATCAAAGCCTTCCTCTTTTGAATGTTCATAGGCTCTTGATTCTTGAGTTTCAGTGCTGCGGTGAACTCAGTGACTGGAGAGAAGGTGGCAATTAAGAAGATCGGTAATGCTTTCGATAACATTATCGATGCTAAGAGAGCTCTACGCGAAATTAAGCTTCTCAGGCATATGGATCATGAGAACGTAAATTTTAATCAACATTTCTCATATTAAGTTTCTCTAATTATAGTTTTGCTAGATCTATCAAGTCTTCCTGATCTTCAAGGACGAGGCAAACAGAAGATTCCTCTGTTTTCTTTGTTTTAATCTCCAATTAATCTGATCTTCAAGCCCTTGTTTGATTCTTCAGGTCATAACCATCAAAGATATTGTAAGACCTCCGCAACGAGATATCTTCAACGATGTTTACATTGTCTATGAGTTAATGGACACTGATCTTCAGAGAATCCTCCGTTCTAACCAAAGCTTAAGCCATGATCAATGCCGCGTAAGTCTGATCTGATCTTCTGGAACTATGGAACTCTCTGATCTGATCTTGATTCAATTTACTTATCGTCCTTTTACAGTTCTTTGTGTACCAGCTCTTACGAGGGCTCAAGTACGTGCACTCGGCCAACATATTACATCGTGATCTAAGGCCAAGCAACGTGCTACTTAACTCGAAACACGAGCTAAAGATTGGTGATTTCGGACTTGCGAGAACAACTTCAGACACAGACTTCATGACTGAATATGTAGTTACCCGTTGGTACAGAGCTCCTGAGTTGCTTCTTAACTGCTCAGAATACACCGCAGCTATCGATATCTGGTCTGTCGGTTGCATACTCGGCGAAATCATGACGGGACAACCGTTGTTTCCTGGCAAAGATTATGTTCATCAGCTTAGGCTTATCACAGAGGTAAAAAAACGTAAACTAAAATATTTAGTTTTCCACTTGTCTGAAAATCGCAGTTACCTTGTGATTCCACTTAAAATCCATTTCTTGAAATCAGCTTGTAGGCTCTCCAGACAATTCCAGTCTCGGTTTCCTTCGCAGTGACAACGCAAGAAGATACGTTAGGCAACTTCCGCGATACCCGAAACAACAGTTTGCTGCAAGATTCCCGAAAATGCCCCCAACCGCTATCGACTTGCTGGAGAGAATGCTCATCTTTGATCCAAACCGGCGCATCTCAGGTAACAAACACAACGATCCTTAAAGCATTCTTGCGTTGTTTATGCAGTTTGCTTTGGCTTATGAACTGAGTTTCGTTTGTTTGCATTTGCTGCTTATGTTGTGTGTGTGTAGTCGATGAAGCTCTTGGCCACGCTTACCTATCACCGCACCACGATGTGACCAAAGAACCGGTCTGTTCGACTCCTTTCAGCTTCGATTTCGAGCATCCTTCTTGCACGGAAGAACACATAAAGGAGCTTATCTACAAGGAGTCTGTCAAATTCAATCCTGACCATTGAGACAAGAAAGAAAAAAAAACATGTTTAAGGATTCCTTTTTAAGCTCTCTGTTTTAATCTCAGGTTCCTTTATTTTGAATTTAAAGCTCATTTTATTTTGGATGAATAAATTGCTATGATGATGATGATACACACATATTTATATCTATATATTTAAGCTACTACTACAGAGCTTGAGTGTCTTTATATCAATTTCTTCAATTATGGATCATATATATAATAAGAGAGCACCAGATCACAAAGAGACTAGAGTCTTCTTGTCTTTATATCAATTTCTTCTTGTGTAAGGGTCAGTAAAGCTGAATTACAACAATTCACCATAGTATAAATTTTTTTTTTTTTTTTGGGGTCAACTTCACCATAGTATTAATTAAACACAAGTTAAGATGTACCTATGACTCTTGTCTCTGACTAACACGTAGAAGATTATTCATGACCCTATCTCGACGATATGACGTGTAAGCCACGCGCCAAGATTCGAGATCGCACCGAAATCTTGAACCGTTCGATTTCGCGCGTGAAAATACTACACGTTCCCGTGGCGCGTGATTTAAACTGACCTAAAGAAAGAAAGAAAAATGAAGTCACAAATAATAAAATATTATTTCGTCAAAGACGAACGAAGAAAATTCTCTGGAACGATGCGCTTCTTCTTCTTCTACTCACACTAATAGTCTAAACCCCTTAATTCTCAGCTGAAATTTTATCACCTATCATCAATGGCGGAGATTTCGATTCTGGGTTTAACAACTCTTTTCGTCTTCTCATGGGCTGTATCAATCTGTAACTCTCTCCAAGATTCTGTGTCGGACGACAATTATGGAAGCTTTTTCACGGTCTCGAGCTTCAGGTACCCAAAATCCCAAGTCAGCCCCTACGATACTCGTTACATCAGAGGTCTGTCTCAATCTGATCACTAGTTTCTCCGATCATTTCAATAATCTTTTTTTGGGTTCATCTTCACGATTCTGTTTGATTCCGGTACAGTTGATTTGCCTCCATGGTTCTCATCGTTGAATGTAGCTTTGGAATCTGATGTAGACATCGTAAGTATTATAAATTACCGATTTGATTGCCTTGGAATTCAAAGAATTATCGATTGATTTTGTTATTTTTGTTCGGTAGACTCCAAAGAGCATTTCCAAGATTTCGAAAAGTCTTCTTCCTGTTATATGCTTCAGAGAAGGTAGTCCTCCTCTGCCTGATGCCTCAACCAATTCTCTGAAAGGTTTAGGTACGATTTAGGTAAAACAAAAATGCTTCTTTTTCTGGTTTAAAAGATCACATTCCTTGCTATTTTAAGAAAGTCTTTTTCTTTTAATGTTTTGTAGACCTAGGACAGCTATTCAATGGATCTTTTGAAGGAGCTCAAGATATTGATATTGCACAACAGTGTTACCCTATGCAGAAGAATATATCCTTGAGGTTGACCAATGAACAGGTAATCTTTTGAATTTTACCCTAAATTTTGACATTTTTAAGATGATGACTTTCTTGCTTGATGTCTTTGCTTACAGATATCTCCTGGAGCTTGGTATGTTGGTCTTTTTAACGGAATTGGTGTTACTAGGACTCAGGGGAAAATGGTATGGGTGTTCAAATTTTGCTTTCAATGACTTTTCATCTTTTCTTTTCTAAATAACATCTCTGATACATACTCGGATACTGCACAGATTGTTCGCTCCTCAGCGTTTTCATTTAGTGCCAACATTATTGTTGAAGGTTGTAAAACCGCTACCATGTGGGGCCCTTCCTGCAACCAGACTATTTATCCGCTTTCATGTTCACGGTTCGATAACCAGGCAGGAAGTCTTGTTTCTTGCTCAGATTCTATTCCTAGTTCTTGTCTTACCAGTGTTGAAACAAAGACATATGCTTTAGATGTAGAAGGAATAGCGGAACAATTAGTTATTATGGCATCCAATGTGAAAGTAGATTCCAATGAAACTTATCTCGTGTGTTACGCCCGTTTTGGAGCTATTGCCTCAGAGACTCTACATGATTACGCTGGTAATATACACAAAGTTCCTCTGGTTATTAACAAACCGAAAGCTGGTCGTTGGTATATCGTTGCTAGTTTTCCCGGACGGGAGAATAGGCTTGTACAGGGCACAAATTCCGGTTCTAAGGTCTGCTTTTCGATGAATGTTAAAGTGCTGGGGTGTCCCATGGGAAAAGCAGGACCAAACTGTCGGCAGCAAATATACATGCTTCAGGTAATTTGCTCTAAAAAGCTTTTGAGTATGTCAAAATCAAGATTGAGCTCTATACTTATGAAATTGTTGAACCACTATACATTTTATGCAGGCAGTAATGAGGAGAGGATCGTTGACACCATTTGAATCATATTATTTGCCGGTCAATGACGCTTTACCTTCAGGCTCGAGCACAGATTTCCCCCTTGAACCCATTTCCAGCAACGTTTCCTCTCTTCCAGAATTAGACACAAGCACATGGACTTATTTTCTCATGAACATCCCTCAAGGAGGTGCTGGTGGGCATATCCATTTCAAATTAACATCAGATTCCACGATACAGTATGAAGTATATCTTAGATTTGGTGGATTGCCCACTGTTGATGACCGGGATTATTACTATGCGAATCGAACAAGTGCCAGCCGCTCAATGTTCTTCTCACTGTATAATTCTAGCCAAGAAAAAGTTGATTTCTACATCTTGTATGCTCGAGAAGGAACATGGTCATTCGGGTTAAGGCGGCTCAGTGACTCTGCTGCTACCACTGCTTCTAAAGGTCCACGTACTCTTGTATCTCTCTCTCTTGAGAGATGCCCGAGAAGGTGTTCGTCTCATGGGAATTGCCGATATGCTTTTGACGCTAGTGGATTGACATCCTACAGGTTTCTTCTACCTCGACTCAATCAAAGTTTGTAAACATATGGTGAGTAGATTATTCTGAAAGTTTTAACTCTTGTCTTGTGTTTCAGCTTTTGCGCTTGTGACCGAACCCATGGAGGCTTTGACTGTGGCATTGAAATTGTATCACACCAAGGTATCTTGAGCTACCAGTGTTTGGAATTTTACAACTTTATCTATGTACTCATGTGCTTAAAATCTGATGCAGGACATATCATTCAGTCTATTGCTCTCATAGCATCAAATGCAGCGGCTCTTTTGCCAGCTTACTGGGCTCTTCGGCAGCGAGTAATTTTCTTGGTTCAGACTTTTAATTCGATGCTCTGTTTATTCCTCTTTCCCGTCTGAAAGTTGATGATAATTCATGTTCTAAACAGGAGTATCCAGAGTGGGTTCTCTTCACATCTAGCGGAATCTCGAGCGCTCTTTATCATGCATGTGATGTAGGCACTTGGTGTGTGTTAACTTACAATGTGTTACAGGTACGAGTAGTTGTTATCTGCATCATTTTCATCATTATCAGATGCTAATTTTTTTTTTGCTTCAGTTCATGGATTTCTGGCTCTCTTTCATGGCGGTGATTGGTACCTTTGTGTACTTATCCACGGCTGATGAAGCATTTAAGAGGACAATACACACAGTTGTCGCCATCCTCACAGCTTTATTGGCCTTAACTAAGGCAACAAGGTATCTGAGATGCTCGACTGAATGGTTATGATGATAATTAGCACCTTGAAACTATTTCTAAACCCTTACATTGGCTCGCTATCAATTTGCAGGGCGTCGAATATTATCATTGTATTAGCAATCGGGTCACTTGGTCTCCTCATTGGGTTTTTGGTAGAATTTGTTACAAAGTATAGATCATATTGCGGATCAACTGGATTTTCATTGAACATGCTCGACAGGTAACATAATGATTCCTGAAAATATTATATAATTATCACTATGCGACAAATCATAACATATCCGAGTTTTGTCATATGGATGTCGTAGGCCACGGGCAATCAAAGAATGGTTTAGTAATTTAATCAAGACGCTCAATAAACGGTTTCGTTGGGGCTTTGTGGCGGCTGGTCTTGTAGCCTTTACCATGGCTGCCATAAGTTTCAAAGTGGAAACCAGTTCAAGCTACTGGATTTGGCACAGGTGTGTACAGTATTTAAAGTGTTCAAGTATGAGTAAATATCGATTGGTATCACTTTCTGAATATTGACGTGTGAAAATTATATGCAGTATTTGGCATTTCACCATCTACACATCTTCCTTCTTCTTCCTCTGTTCCAAGATTGCAATTGTAAATAACGAGAACCAAACCCACCACGGGGCTGACAACTACGAGTTAACAAGACAAGACTCACTATCAAGAAACTAATAAAAGCATAAAGATAGAGACTTTTTTACTAATTTCTTGATGTACCTTCTCATGTATCTATACCTAGTACCAACCAAAGAAGTGTTAGAACATCATGATGATGGGTAAATATTCAGGGTTTCTCTCTCTCACTTAGATTCTTTCAATATGGCATCCAGACCTCACTGCCAACTATTGGAGTTGTCCTCCAGTTGCCTCATTTTCTTTTGGTATGATGAGAGGCTTTGGCATTCTTCGATAATCTTTTACTTGCATGGCTTTTTAAGCTAAACCAAATATCGTTGTGTTCATGAATCATGGTTATAGTTGCTAGACTGACTAGTCACCAAGCCAACTGCAACCTGGAGTTTTGAGATGATTGCAATATCTCCTCTCTGTTTTACGCAGTAGAGCTGCTTGGTTCCAATGGCCTTCAGAGACGTAAGCGTTTGACAATAGAGAGTAGTTCACAGGTTTGCTAGGTTCAATTTCAAGGAGCTTCTTTGCACCCCATTTCATAGATTCTCTCTTCTCGTGGATGTTGCATGCTCCTGTGAAAGCTGCCAAAGCATCTGTGCGTGGCTCTATAGGCATTGACCTTAAAACATCTAAGGCCTCATCGATGAAACCAGCTCGACCAAGAAGATCAATCAGACAGGTGTAGTGTTCTTCCTCTGGTTCTATCTTGTAAACCTCAGTCATTAGTTTGAAGCAACGAAGCCCCTCTTGAACTAATCCTCCATGGCTACAAGCAGACAGAACCGCCAAAAAAGCGATCCTGTCTGGGTAAAGCTTCTGCAGCATACTTTCAAACATTCTCAAGCTTTCTTCCGTGAATCCGTGAAAAGCTAAAGCTCTGATTACTGAAGTCCATGAAACAAGATTGGGTACTCTGATCGAATGAAAGCAGACAAGTGCTTCAGATAAATTTCCAGTCTTGGAGTAAGCATTTACCAGAGAATTAGCCACAGAGAGAAAATCTGCAGAGCCTCGTTTAGTAACAAGGGCTTGCATTTGCTTAATCTCCTGAATTGCTGAGAACTTAGCGCAAGAACTTAAAACACTTGCAAAGGTACGCTCATCTGGTTGGAGATTCTCACGGAGCATCTGACCAAGAAGTCTCATAGCTTCTCTTCCTTCTCCATTTTGTCCATAACCCACAATCATTGCGTTCCAAGACACTACATTTCTCACAACCATCGATTCAAAAGACTCGCGAGAATCTCTCATATGGTTACTCTTAGCATACATATTGACCAATGCAGTCGCCACTGGAATGTCGAATTGAAATGACAGTTTGAAGACGATGGCGTGTATCTGCTTCCCTTGATCGATCCTACACGCACTGAGAAGACTGGAGAAAGTGAAATCATCACCTGTGAAGTTGTTTTTCCCGGAACCCATTAGCTTGAGTAAACCAAAGGCCTCATCGATCATATCGTTAAGAACATAGGACGAAACTAAAGCGTTCCATAGCACTAAATCTCTACCCAAAACCGTCTCAAAAACTTGTCTCGCTTCAGAAATGTGACCACATTTCCCATAGAAATCAACGAGACTAGTACTCAGAATGCAATTTGAAACGAGACCTTGTTTCAAAATCAAACAGTGTAATTGGATACCAGCTCCTACATGGATTGAGTCAGTACACAACCGTATCAGGCCAATGAAGGAGACATGATCCAAACTCACCTCACTGAGAAGAATCCGACTCAAATAACAAAAACCTAGACAAGCTTTGTGCTTGGTCTCACCGTCTCTGTGAATGACCCCGTGAATCAATATGTTCCAAGTAACAATATTTCTAAAAGGCATTTCGTCGAAGAGCTTGTCTGCATCATCAAATTCTCTACTTTTCGAGTAAGCTTGCAAGATCTTGTTTTGAAGGAAGAGGGAATTGTAATCCCCTCGTTTTACCATGAACCCATGATCTTGTTTCACCTCAGCATGAGCAGAGGAAGTGGTTACTGATGAAGAAGAAAGGGTTCGGTTAGCTCGCGAGGAAGATAAGTAGTTTTTGAATTGGACGGTCACGATCGAAGTTGATCGGAACCTTAATAAACGCATCTCTACCGGAGATGGAAAAAGTAGGAAACTTAACTTTATTTACGGTAAATGGAACTAATCAGTAATCACTAATGATAGAAGACAGTAATAACATTCATTCTTATCCTCTTTCGTCCTGAACATTAATGAAGGCATGTTCATTTCACCATTCATATCATATATCATATGATTCATCCGGATAAAAATAATAATTGATGTTTGTTTAAATGTTTTTCACTTTCATTAGATGAATTATCCAGATGGATTATCTAAATGAATTTGAACAATTATGAACAAATTTTCGAATCCATCCGGATAATCCGAATTAGACCATTTGAATGGAAATAGTTCTGTCAAAAAAGAAAAATACAAAAAATACCCCCAACAAAATAAAAAAAAATAGCAATTAAAAATAATGGAGTATTTTTTTATATATAAAATGAATTACTGTAAATTTATTCAATCCCATCTCGTCCTTAATTGCTATGAGTTCAAGATAAAATTATACTCATGAACACATTTTGAAACTATAATTATATAAATAGATACATTTGAGTTCATATACTCTTTGACCTATTTTTTGTGTGTATATTCATTTTTATGTCCGTCTACTAACAAATAATTACTCTTCTCTCATTTTTTTTTTATTTTTTTAATTATTTTTCATCTCAACGTCCACATATTTTATTTTCTTTATATTATTTTCATAAAAAATATAATAATTATTTTTACATTATTAATTATATATATATATATTATTAATATAATTTGTCCGCAACCTATCAGCCTCACTATATATTTATATGATGAATTCCGTTACAAAAAAAATCTAGTTCTATTACATTTTCAGAAAACTATATTTTATATATTATTATGATTTCGAAATACAAATAGCAATAAATGATTTGTATTTGATTTTGAATATATATTTCTAACCAGACTTTAAAATATAGTATCGTTTTACATCATTGTGTAACTTACATGGTGGTTTGTTAGGGGATTGCAAGTATTTAACACAACCTGTGGGTTAATAATTAACTAGAGTTAATACGTCATATGACAGCTATTTGATGGTATGGGTCTCTCTCATTTCCAATGCGTCTTCATATATAAACCGTCGTGCTTCTTTCAATAAATCATTTCTATACAAATACCAGTAAAAAAAACAAAAATTAAGAAGAAGAAAACACAGCAAATTTAATCTGATTTCTTAAATAGAGAAAGGTTAGTTTATTATAATTTTCTTCTTTCACATTGTTTACACAATTTAGTAACCCTAATTTGGGGGGAAAAATAGTTTTTGCTTTTGAGGAACAAGGGTCTGTATCTGTGAAAAGTTTGATTTGTGACCCTAAACTTCTTCTTCGGTCACCATCCATCAAAACCCAAACCTCGAGATAAAGAGAGAAATGGCGGGTCAAGGGAGGTGGGGTTTTCCCAAAGGAAAAACATATGCCCTAGTTTTTTCGATTTTTTTTTGTTTCCCGCTAAAAAAACCCTAGTTCCGCCATGGATTCTTAACGATTCTTCAGCTCCTAGATCCCCTTGGGATTTTTGGTTCTCGTTCTCGTTCTTGTCGTCGTCCAAGAGTTTCCTAGGGTTTCCGGTTCTATTACCGCTTTTTTTTTGTTTCTTTCTATTGTTCTTGTGCTTGAGAGATAACGATAAATGGGATCTATAAATGGCTGTAGGGTTCGTTGTTCGTCGCCGATGGCTGGATGGTCGATGGTAGCAGACGAGGATGCCGCCGATTTCTGCAAAACTCCGAAGAATCTCGAAGCGAATAAGTCTCCTGAAGGCGTTAACTACTCAGATTCTACAGCGTCGGGGTTTGAAAACAAGATTAAGGAACTCGCTTCCTTGTTCCAACGCTTACTCGAATCTTTCATCGTCGAGTTTTGTTCGGCAAATAGTTTTCGACCTCTTCCTCCGATGACCGGCGACAGGAAACCCGTCGATTTGTTTATCCTTTTCGTGAACGTGAGTTACAGAGGCGGATTTGATGCTGTTTCTGAGAATGCGTCGTGGGATGAAGTTGCTCAAGAGTCTGGTTTAGAGTTTAATAACTCAGCATCTGCGAAATTGATCTATGTCAAGTATCTTGACGCACTTGCTCGATGGTTGAACAGAGTTATTGCAGGTGACACCGATGGTACTAGCGTGGAGTTGTCTGGAATCTCGGATGATTTGATGGCTAGTCTTAAAGATTTTCTATCTCAAGTGAAAAGGAAATATGAGCTGAGGAAAGGTAAGGCTGCAATGGAGTCAGGTGCAGAGCTGAAATGGTTTATATCAATAACGAAGAGTAGATATGATAAGTACCTAATTGGTAAAGAGTCTGATTCTAATGATGCTGTGAAAGAGATTCAGGGATCGGAAACGAGTGATAAGAGGCTGGAGACTCTTATGATCCTTGATTCTGGTAACAAGGAATGCTTTTCCCCTGGGAAGAGAAAACGGGAATGTCCTTTAAAGACATTGCAATGGTTAAGCGAGGTTGCCAAGGATCCATGTGACACATCTATTGGTTCTTTGCCAGATAGATCAAAGTGGGAATCTTGTGCAAGTGAAGAGCCATGGAAACAACTTCTTCTCTTTAGGGCCTCAAGAACAAATACTGATTCAGCTTGTGAAAAGATTTGGCAGGTGGTTATAGTTATTCAAGAAATTTGCATTTGCCCTTGTGAAATAAGCCCATAGGATTTAGATGCACCAACTTTCCTGCTTTAGTGATTTTTTGCCTGTAGAATTATGAATTTTATATGTCTTAGAGCATTTAAAGGAAATGCTGGAACTGCTTTTATCATAAGAAATTTGATTCTCTATAATGTCGGCTTCCTATATCCCACAATGTGAGAATGCTTTAGCACCAGGGATGTATTATTGCTAGAGAACGTTCTCTATGCTGTGACTCTCACTACACAGAGGTTGTGAATCGTGTGATAAAAATAGAATCTAATTTATCTGACGGTGATTGTGAATCTATCCTCTCTGAATTCACCACTGTTCTTCCATGTTTATGCCATTCAAGTCTTGATATTTTGCTCCTGTATTTCAGAAACTCCAGAAGATGCATCCATCTTTGTATGACGATAGTGCTGGACCTAGTTACAATTTAAGAGAGAGACTCAATCTCGATGGGAGTCAGTTTAATGAGAAGAAACCTGGGAAAGGCAAGATATCTTCTGAGAATGGCTCGGCTTTAAACAGTTCAGATGAGGAAGATAGACCATGTGCTCTAGTTGGTTCAGACTTTCAAGCTGAGGTACCTGAGTGGACTGACATCACCTCTGAAAGCGATGCAAAATGGTTGGGCACTCGGAGTTGGCCACTGAGCACAGAGCAAAACAACAATAATCTTCTTATTGAAAGAGATCCTATTGGAAAAGGAAGACAAGATTCTTGTGGCTGCCAAAATCCAGGTTCTGTTGACTGTGTTAGATTTCATATTACTACAACACAGGAGAAACTGAAGCTTGAACTTGGTTCAGCTTTCTACATGTGGTGTTTTGATACTATGGGTGAAGGTACTCTGCAATATTGGACAGACATAGAACTGCAGAAGGTAAAGTCTTTGATGACTTTTCCACCTACGCTTACCCCATCTTTCTTCGATGAGCTCAAGATTATTATTCCTTCAAAGAGCAGAGGAAAGATTGTGGGCTACTTCTACAATGTGACCCTTTTGCAGTTTAGAGCAAATCAGAGTAGAATCACCCCTGATGAGGTAGACAGTGATACTGATCAGCTCTACAACCTTGCAACAGAGAATGAAGATCCAACCCCGGAAGCAAACACATCTCAGAAACCCGTCCTGCTTGCGCCTAAGAAAAAGAGGCGTCGATAGAGAGTTTTATGAATCATCCTGTTGAGATTTAAGTTGGAGCAGCTTTTTTTCTCTTTTTTTTTTTTTCTCTTTCCATCTCTTTTTTGGAAGCATCTATTGCCATTGATACTGCTTTAAACTCTGGGGAGGAAAAGGCTTCATGGTCGCATCGGCTCAGCAAATTCTGGTTTTGGTTTTGAGGTAAATAGTTCCATCTCTCCACTGTTTTGATGATTCTACAGGAGTATTCTTTTTTGGTTGGCATTGCTTAAAAGGCTTTGCCAAAACTGATGTATCAGAGAGAAGGTTTCTACAACAAGTACAGTGAAATTTTCGGATTAGTTTGGTGAATACAACAGAGGCTATTTGTTCTTTTATTTTTTTGTTTCCAAGGAAAAATATGAAATGATTTTAATATCTCAGTTTCATGGTTTCGAATCACTTGAAAACTCGATACCACACACAAACTAAGTTATTCATAATCCCATCGGTGGCTTGTCTGGTAACTATAAAAAATGTACTGGTCTACATGTGTCGTGTTTTTTAAGTTTATTACTTTTAGAAGCTTAAACTAGATGATATTTTTTACCAAAAAAACAAAAACTAGATGATATTTTCAATCATGAATTTATAAGAAAGTTATATATATACATATTAAATGGAATCGAATATTCAATATAAGTTGACCCAAAAAAGGGACTAGAAAATTGTCATAAGTCTGGGCCAATTATTTGCGCGTCGGCCCATAATGGAACCCAGGAAAAATCCACACCATCATAACTATTAACACACGCGCATTAAAATCGCGTGGTTATAACCGCAGCGAAAATCGGTCGAAATCAAAGTGAATCCAACAATCTGGAGTCCAAGGGGCGCGTGTGCAATTATTTCAAGAATGACACCTTTAAGGTACAATAACAAGATTATCAATGTTTTTTGGTTTTACCATATATGTTAAGTGATTGGAGTGACGATTAAGTTTTTTTTTTTTTGGTCGTAAATGGCTAAATGCATGTAGACACGTTAATATTTTTCATTAAACAAAAAGACACGTAAGGTAATGTCCTCACGTCTTTACAGTCGTAAGTTTATAGCTCACGTTTTCTTTTAGAATGATTTTTTTGTTTTTTTTTTTGTTATAGAATATCATCGATTGTTCAAAAAAAAACAAAAAATCATCGAGAAATGATACTTTTGATGTAAAGTCACAACTCCACCATCATTTTTCTTAGAAATGATCCGTTGTATTTGTATCGTAATAAATAATCAACGAAACAGAAAAATAAATTCCAAAAATCGTAAAAGACAATGAAATTATTATTGTATACCATAATAAGAATAAAACTCCTAAAAGAGAAATTATTCAAACTTAAAGCTAAGAGAATTAATTTATATAAAATAATCAACGAAACAGAAAAATACGGAAACAATCTATATTTTTATTGTTGCAATGGTTTTTTAAAAATAAAATCTTCACACATTTCTTAAATTCAGGTATATCGAGTAGTGTGTTGGTGTTCAAATTTAAAAATGGAAGATTTTCTTGATAAACTAAGGGCTTTCTTAAAAAGAATACAAATATAATATTTGACAACAGAAAAAGTAGATAAAATATAATCTAACCTGCATAGAATCGGAAATGGGTATGCGAAAGCGGAAGCGTTTAAAACTTTGCAAGCGGATTTTTCAAAAAATTTAACAAACGGATACGTGTTGGAAACGATTCCAATTCCGAAACGGGAATCATAGCTTTCCGAACGATTGCGTGCATCGTAGAATATAACATTTTGTTGCTTGGCCAATAATATTTTGCGGCCTGTTGTGATCTAGTTTCCTAATCATATTTACTATTTTGAAAAATATGAAAAGTTAATTTATTTGTCTCTTATTCAATTTGTTTTAAGAGTAACATTTTGGAAAAAACTTTGAAGTAATTGCACTGTGTGTAACTTTTTCAAAATTTTATTTGTAATTTAGCACTTTTTTTGTTTTTTGTTTTCTTTTGTGGCAAATGACTATTTTACCTCTATTTCATATTCGTTCATTTATTGTAGACAATTGATTTTGTATTGTACTGAAAAATCAACGTGTGTACAGTACAATAATTATTAGTTTGTAAAATAAATTTAAAAAATACTAAAAAGTGACAAAATAGCAAAATATCCAAAAGAGGAAAAATGTTGAAAAACAAAGGGATAAATCATAATAAAGTAAATTGGAAAAGGATAAATGATATTAAGGCAAACAACGTCCATTTCATTGATCTTTTCATTTCATCTCTTCTTCCTTTTCGAATCTTTTCTCTCTCTCTCTCTCAAACCAGATTCTAGAAAGAAGAAGAAGAACGGAGAATCGTCATGGCTTCGCCGAGCAAACGCCGAGAGATGGACATGATGAAATTGTCGGTCAATTTTTTAGTTGATTGAATTTATCTATCGATTCGGCTTTTTTTACTTATGAAACTTTCCCCTTGTTTTTTTTGTTTCTCTTTCTGGGTTTTTGATCTGTTGATGATTTCTTCTTCAAAATTTGTTATCTATAATTGGATTCAGGATGATGAGTGATTACAAGGTGGATACAATCAACGACGATTTGCAGATGTTCTATGTGACATTCCATGGACCCACTGACAGTAATTCTCCAAACTCTCTATAATCAATCTCTATGCCTGAATGAAAACAAAAGAGTCTTTGTAGATTTGGTCTTCGCACTAGTCTACAACTTCAGATTCATCATCATCTCTCTGCTATGATATGAACTAAATCGGGATCGTCATAGGAACACAGATGAATCTCAAGTTAAGTGCCTCTTTGTTGTGTTGTGTGTTTTTGAAGGTCTTTATCAGGGAGGTGTATGGAAGATAAAAGTCGAACTTCCTGAAGCTTATCCATACAAATCTCCATCAGTTGGATTTGTTAACAAGATTTATCACCCCAATGTAGATGAATCGTAAGTGAGACCAAACCATATATCTTTTTTCTCATTGCTTCGATTTCGAGATGTGTTTGTGTTTGCGTGCTCTAAAACTCGGTTTCGGTGTTTGTGGCAGTTCGGGCGCAGTTTGCTTAGATGTAATAAACCAGACATGGAGCCCAATGTTTGGTAATATAATGGGTGTGTCTTTTTTGAATGCCTTGGTTGTGTTGCATCCATTAAAGTTGTACTTTTTTAGCAGATCTTATCAATGTTTTCGAGTCATTCCTTCCGCAACTGCTTCTGTATCCAAACCCATCAGATCCATTTAATGGAGAAGCTGCATCTCTGTTGATGCGAGACCGCACAGCCTATGAGCAGAAAGTCAAAGGTTAAAATCACTCTTTTCTGATCCTGATTTGCTTTTCTCTATTCAACCTCTTATTGACATATAAATCTTTGACACTTGAAGAATATTGTAAGACATATGCTAAACCAGAGGACATAGCACCTCAAGAGAACTCAAGTGATGATGATGATGATGATGATGATGATAGCATGAGCGAAGATGGTTCGGACTCTGATGACAACGACGAAATTGCTGGAAAAGCCGATCCATGACTGTTACAATTCAATCTTTCTTTGCACTTTCATTAGTTCATTATTTCCAAATATAAAACCATTAATGTTCATTTGCAAAGAGGAGAAAACTTTCCTCTGTAAATCTGTAAAGACTTTTTATATCATTCTTTAGGAATATTGAAATTTCCCTTTGTTTTAACTGTAAATAAAATGAAACAATTTGCAATCTTACATCAATCATAATAAAACATTGATCCATATCTCATTTTGTTTGTTTTTTATCCTCCATTTTTATTTTATTTTATACATTAGCATATCTAAAGATGGATACTGCAGACAAAAGGACTTTCTTCTAAAAATTACTGTAAATTTTCGGTATTACAATCTAAAGAGCAACATACCAAGAAAGGTATCATAAGACCTAGAGAATTATTTGATTACTAAGGCCAAAGACTCGCTGCTAGATTGCTTTCAATTGCCACATTGCTTGCAATCACATCAGAGCACTAAGGACAAAAGAGGCTTTAGTTAATAATCCTTTCAGAGTCTGTCTATAAATGGCTCGGCCTTCTTTTACCAGAATCCGTCCTTAACCTCTTCACCGGATTAGCCCATCCCACTGAATCACCAGCCGCACCGCTGTTGTTTGGATGAGTGGCTTGGTTTGGCCAGCGTTGCTGTTGAGCAAGCCTTGTTTCCCTTGTAACTGAACCAGACACAGGACTTCTAAGACCACGACCTATCATAGCTGGAGGTGAGACCGGGCTGCTGGAGCCAGCAGTTCGGGTTCTTGGAGCAGACTTTTCTCTGTCTTTCCTCTTCTTCTTGCAGATTACTAATTCCCCTGGATGGGCTAAAATTGGAGTCTCATCGGTGTGGCTTGATGTCCCGCCAAGCTTTATGTCTTTCTGAGGTATCTGTACTCTGATCCTTGTGTTCTCGCGTTGTTGAGGTCTCTGAGGAGAGCTTGGCTCGGGTTCCCCCTCGTTTACCGGCTTTTGCCTCTTACCCTGACTAATACCTGCTCCTCTTGGGGACGGTGTAGATACCAATGTTGGGGTTGGGCCAGAGAAGGAAAGAGCATTCCTTGCTTCCCGGAAATCTGTGTCTGGAAAAGACATTTTCAATAGATCAAAGAACAGATTGTGAACCTTCCTTGCTTCAGATCTCACCTGCACAAGATTTTGATAACCTTTAATTAACCCATTTGGCTTATATATCAAACACACAAAATTGAAAGAATTCACGTTTCTTTAAGATGCAAAAATTAAACCTCGTGTGAGAATCCATAGAATTGCATTGCTCCCCTTAGCATAAACTGCACGTCAGATGCGAGTTCCATAACTCCTACATACTCTAGCCTTTCTACCCGGTGATCTATCTCTCGTAGTTCCAAAAGATTATTTACACCTCCAGCTGCATAACCATTCTGAATTCTCTTCCACAAATTTGTCAGCATAGGTACAATCTGCTGACCTTCCTTGTCGATTCTCCTTTGGAGCTTGCTAATGACGTTTTTACACTGCACAGTCAAGGGTTGGGTAAGTTCAGACAAACCAAACAAAATTGATGCACTGACGCATTGACCATATAAGAGAATGCAATGATATATATTCCACTTAATAGAACATACCCGTTTCTGTATGATGTGGGACATTCTTGCACCTGCATTTGAAGAGCCAATAGGACTAGTTCCATCCCAAGTTTCTCTGGCAGCTTCAGTGTTTTCCTCCACAGAAAGCTGTGTGGCATTCAATCTACCAGATTTTGGTGATGATACATGCAGCTTGGAAGTATTAGCTACCTTCTTTGCAGGTAAACTCCTAAGTCTCGAGGATGAATCACTCTGATCTTGTCTTGAACCATGTGAGTCAACAACTGTCCTCAACTTTGATCGATAGCTACGATCGACTTGCAATGGCTGAGCTGCAGGCATATCACTACCCTCTATTCTTTCTGCTGTTTGACGGGGTCTTAGACGAATACTCCGTTTCCGTTTTATTGTAGGTTGCAAAACCTGTTCTTCTTCCCCTTCCTCACGGTCATGGGCCCAACTACCTGATCGTTGGAGATCTATGTGAGAATCCCCTGATGCTGCTATTTCCCCCTCTTCTAGGTCATCCACCTGTTTAACATAATTAAAGAAACAAACATTACACAAACGACAAAGAAGAAGAGAGGCCTGCAAGACAAAATCAGGTGCCTACCAGTCTTTTTGAAACAGAACCTGGCCTAGTGTCCAATGCAGACAAAGAGCCAAACTTTTGTGAAGAAACAGGAGAAGCCATCTCTTTCGATCTATGACTTTCTGGCGAAGATCCTGAAGAACCGGCATCATCCCGTGGAGGAATTTTTTTATAACTACCAGAACCTGGAGGATAATCATAACCACAAACAGGGTTCTCTCCATCAGATTCGCCCTTGTTGATTTGGTGATCACCAAGAGCACCAGTTAGTTCATCATCATCAAATTGTCGAATGTCTCCCTCTTCTTCATTCCCAGAATCAATGTTCCTCTCCTCAGAGCTTTCCTCAGAGTATCCTCCATTGTCATCTTCAATTTCCTTGTAGTTAATCTTTTTGCTCTTGGGCCGCCCCCTTTTTCTCTCACCTCCAGGCCCACCAGTTTGCACAATCAGATTACTGCTTGACAACATGTTCTTTGACGGTTTCTTAGACAAATCATTAACGGCAGAATTCACCTCCCTGGTACTGGCTCGAAGCCACTTAGGTACCTGCTCATGAGAAGTCATCTCCTTGGTCCAGTCAAATTCTTCATCCATCTGATCAAATAACTCAACTTCCTCCTCGCTTCTGGCAATCATCCTGTTCACCTCATGGAGAGAAGGTACATCATGGACGGTTTCTTGATATCTCTCTTCATCATGCAATAAAGTCTCCAATGTCATTCGTCGCTCTTCATGAGTCGTCCTTTGGTCAAAACGCCCAGCATTAATGACTTCATCAGCCATGTCGATCTTATACTGTTGAATATTATTCCTTATGAGACCCTCTATAGATGCTATATACCGGTCCTTCCCAGCCAAGTCATCCTCTAGGTCTATTGAACCACCACTTCTAAGCTCGTCCTCCTTTTGATGGCTGGAAATTTTTTCAACAACTGCCTCCATATAAATCACTTTAACTTCCCTTGTCTGCCCAATACGATGGGCTCTGGCAACTGCTTGTTCCTCATTCTTGGGGTTTGGATCCGGATCATATATCACAACTGTGTCAGCAGTCTGAAGGTTGAGACCCCTTCCAGCTGCACGTATACTGAGCAGGAAAATAAAGCAATCAGTATCAGGATCGTTGAAATCCACAATAGCTGATTCCCGATCTTCTAGGCTGGTAGTCCCATCTATTCTTCTGTATACAAGCCTCCTCCATTGCAAATACTCTTCCAAGATATCAAGGAGTTTAGTCATTGTACTGAAGAGCAATACGCGATGGCCTGTCCTCTGTAGCTTTATAAGAATTCTATCTAAAATCCACAATTTTCCACATGACCTTACGAGAAAATCTTTGGAAAGATCGTTGAAATATGGATAATTAAGTAAAGGATGATTGCATGCTTTCCTCAACTCCATGCACCTATTATTTAAAGTTCTATATATCTTGGCTTGGTAGATAGGATTCTTCTGAGCCCTAAGTTTTTCATCATCTGGATCAACTCTAAGAGTTCCAGTAGCTTTAATCCAATCATAAACGGCACTCTGAATAGCAGACATTCTGCATCTTAAAACTACGGAAACCTGCAACCGAAAGCATTATCAGAAGAATCATCTAGACGAAAAAATAATGGCACAGATATACGACAGATCCTACCTTAGGAGGAAGTGAACCTTCCACATCCTCAACACGGCGTCTGAGCATGAACGGCTCTAAAATTTGATGAAGCCTGTGAATGACTATGACCTTTTTCTCAGTCTCCAGCCAGTCGTCCTCTATATTATGCGCAGGACCTTCTCTTTGAAAGGGTTGCGCGAACCAATCATGAAATGCTTTTCGATTGTCAAAGACATCAGGAAGGAGGAGATTCAATAGTGACCAAAGCTCTTTCAGATCGTTCTACAAGATTTAATAAAAGCAGAATAAGAATCATCTGTTTCACTCTCACACATACTATGAACAACTCATAAAATCTTGGTTTCCAGTTGTTAGGTGCACTAATTTATGCCCAAGTAGCTATACGGTTACCAACCTGTAAAGGTGTTCCAGTGAGAAGTAATCTCCTCTGGCAGCGGTACCGGTCAAGATCTCGGGCCAAAACAGATTCTCTGTCCTTCATCCGTTGTGCTTCATCAATTATAATATATTTCCAGTCAACTTTTGAGAGTTTCGATCGATCATACATAATGAACTCATAAGTCGTAACGAGGACATTGAACTTCATGGCGCAAACTTCCTGTGTTAAAGAAACGGGGATGTATCAATCAACAATTTCAAAACAATATCTGGAGCAAATGCAACTTTTTTCAAAAAATTTACCTGAGAGAATAATTTCGAACGTTGATCCTTTGTACCAACATAATATATGCATGAAACCGATGGCAGCCAAGTATGGAGTTCACTCTGCAAAATAAAAATCCGTTAACCGTGTAATAAGTTATCACTTATCAGATAGAAGTCAGACAAAAGATACCAAAAACTGATAAGTATTCTAAGGAACACAGAAGAGTTCATCAACTGGAAATGGCCATGTCAGCACAGCTAACAGCTAGCTAGAGTCAAAGTTAAGCATAAATAATGGATAAAAAAGACTTGTGGGTTGTGGGGAAATGAGTTGAGTAATTATGACTTGGGAGACTTATGGTCTCGTATAATCCATTGGTGAAAAATTATAATTCTATCAAAAATTCTAACAGAAAACACAAACCTTCCAATTCACCAGAACAGCATTGGGAACAATGATGAGATGCGGCCCATAATTACCCTTAAACTCCATAAGGTAAGCAATCAGTGCCATTACCTGCACAGCGAAGACAAAACAACCAACATATAATGCCGGGCAGAAGATAATGCTTTAGTGCTCGTTAAAGGTAAAAAGTACAGTAAATCCAGAAATCCCTGAAAATTGAGAACAGATTTAACCTGCACAGTTTTTCCAAGACCCATCTCATCAGCCAAGATCCCATTTAATTTGTTATTGTACAACGAGAGCATCCATTGCAATCCAACCTGAACGGCACCAAGCAGAATAACTTAGAAACCATCATGTGGCACAACAGAGAAAAGAAATTCACAATACAACAACACAGAGCCTGGATGATGACAGAGGTACCAGCTGGTAATCACGCAAAGTTCCAGCTTGCAGCGTTGAGGGTTGTCTCACGACCACTTCATTTACAGCATGAGCCAGAGTATAATACCTAGGGTTAGACATAACAAAACGGGTAAAGAACACGCTAAAGACAGCATCCAAGGAGCCTATTCCTAACTGTATTTTATTCCTAATTGTAAGTTGTGTACAATCTGAGTGTCGGTATTTTACAGATAAGCACATGCTTTTAAAGCCGTCAGTTGCATTGGCTTATAAATAATGAGTAACAACTAGTACTTTGCTATTTCCCGTCTAAATTATTTTTGGAGTGAATAATGACTTACTTGTTGACAGATGAGTTATCTTTTGGCGCATTCATCTCCATAAATCTATTTCTGATCACAACTTCTTCTCGAGCACAAGCAGCTGCTGCCCTGACCTCTTCTTCTGACAGGCCCTGAATCAAAAACGGAGACAGATAAGCTACTATCCACTATAACTTTGAAAAAGAAGAGTTCTATTTTCTGAGACATGCAAAGTCAACATTTAAGCTGAAATTTGAAGAGTTATCTAGAGAGAGTAATGGAAAATTAGAGGTGGAGTAGATAAAGCAGTAAGAATACCTGCAATCTCGCTGCAACTGCTGCAGCATTCGCTGCCTCCTCCACTTCCTGTTGATTCTTTGTGGCAGTAATCTTACCTCCAAGTTTATGGAGATAATCTTCGGTCTGGGTCAAAAATGAAGAGAGAACAGCATATCTTTCAGCAGCATCACCGGGTATATTTGTTTGCTGTTCCAGCAACATCTCCCTGTACCTTTCTACATCATTATTTTTCAAGGCCTCCATCCTTTTGTTCCGGCCATCATCTTTTCTCTTCGAGAACTCTCTCAACATCTTTTCGTGGTATTTGGCCACTCCCCTGTTACGAGCAGTGCGTGCATCACGTATAGCCCAGTGAGCCTCAAGGAGTTTCTTACGCCACTGAAAAATGGTTTTCAGCTGCTTCTCTCTAACAGCTTTCTGGTTGGCCAGTACTTGTCTATTCATTTCAAGGCGTTGTCGTTCGCACAACCTCACAAATTTACGGTATGGCCTATCAGGCATGGACATTATCTCCTGCTGTTGTCGATCCACTTCATCTCTAACACGAGACTGAAGATCCGATAGCCTAAGCTTTTTCTCCTCAATTTGAAGCCGCAAAACAAGATCAGGCCTAATCCTTTTCCTTTCCAAATTTTTTGCTAGTAGACCATTTATCTTCTTCAAACTGTCTGTTCTTTTCTTATTAAAGAACTCTGCGCCTTCTTCACAAATCAGATCTTTGATATCATATGCTAATGTGAGATTGTTATTGGCATTGGCTGTTGCAGACCCATAAGAGTCATGTTTTCGAGTGAAAAAGGGAAAATCAAACAACGGTCCATGATATTTCCTGGCAGAGGCTGTATCCTTGGGCTGCTGCGGAGAGTTTGCTTGTGGAGGAACATTAGATTGGCCTCCATCAGATGCAACAGCTTTTCCCTTATCAGCATTAGAATCACTTCTAGGAGTCTGTTGAGTACTAGCATCTGCTCCTTGGTCTGACTTAACAGGGAATACATCAGTTTGTTGCTCCTCTTTCGTAACCGGATCAGTAGAAGCAGCTTCCTTTCCCAGGTTTTGAAATAAATGACTGTGGCCCGTCGCCAAAGCTACTTCTGTATCTCCAACATTATCTTCCTCTTTAGAAAAAATCTGTCCATTTGAAGAAGCAGCAGCCTGAGACTCTTTGCCACACTCCAGCGACCTTGCTTGGTCTTCTACAGTTTTGTCTGACGATCTATCCTGAACTTGTACTCCCACAGGAGAAATGTGCCTCTGCGTCTGCAGTTCAAGCGGTGGTGGAGCAATAGCGTGAAGAAGCTCCTGAGGCAAAGAACTTTCTCCTTTCTGTCAAGTAAAAAACACACAAAGAAAAAAACAATCAACCTGATTTGCAGAAAGGTCATATGAAGGCAGTGATACATCGCCAGCAAACTATACATAAAAAAAATGAAGAAAAGGACAGAGCTGAAAACCTTCAAACGCCTAAATGCCAGTATCTGGGCTTTGAGAACATGGAGTTGTTGTTTAGTGAATCCTGATCGCTGTTGTGCTTGTTGGGTTCCCTGTCCACTCTGAAGGGAAGAGTTACTGAGTGGACCAGCATCAGATGGAGCTGCTAAATTGGGAGTCGGTGCATTCAGTTGCCTAGGCTGCTGCATTTGCAAATGTTCAGCAGAACCTAAACTTTTTTTTGTAGACGCATTCTGATCCAAAACATGCGTCTCATTTGCAGACGTCTGCATGGAATTTCCTGAGGGAATCCCATTTGTAGACTGAACTAAATGTCGAGGATACACTGGATTATCTCTCCCTTGGATGGAGAAGGGATTCGCAGCAGGGTTCACCATTCTGGGACTGGAAGTCGAGGCAAACGAGCTGGTAGATATTGCATGTCTGGCCTTCGCTGATCCCGACTGCCCAGAGATATCACTAGCAGAGTTGGTACGAGGTGAATTCTCACCTGGAACAACTGGAGATGAAGCCGGCTGGCTGGAGATTGGAATAGATGGTGACTGTGAAGCCACATTGCCTTCATTAGCTTTCTGTTGGGCAGCCATTCTTGCCTGGAGGATGTGCGCCATTTGGCTGGCGTTGGCAGGATGTGAGAGATCAATATTACGCTCACGCGCCCATGCCTGCATGGCCTGCCACTGTTGTGCAAATGCGAGTTGGTTGGTTCCCATGTTGTTGACACCCTGCGGAGCCTGTGGTGCCTGCATTGGCCTTGTGATATTTCCAGGCATTAGTTGTCCTGTTCCCAACTGCTGAGGAAGAGGTTTTGTTTCGTTCCTTTGTTGAGGACCTGATTCCATCTGCCTCTCACCGCGAGCAAAATGTTCACCCGATGGCTTAGACGATGAGGCCTGGGCCTGATTAGATGCCTGCATGGGAATCATGTCTTGCATATTAAACATTCCCATTCTAGCTTGCTGCTGTGCTTTTTGTTGCTGTGCCTGTAAAGCAAACTGAATATACGCTTGCTGCATTGGATTAAAACTTTGCTGGCCCTCTTGGGAAGAACCCTGTTGTTGTTGTTGAGGAGAGTCAAAGAATTTCCTAGACTGCTGAGGCTGCTGCATAGAGCCCGGAGATGAAGAAGCAAAGTTGCCACCTGCCATCATACTCTGAACCCCACCAGCATGATACGCAAACATGCTATCATTTGCCTCTGAGTTTCTCAGCTGCTGCTGCTGCCATATTAAAAAAGCACAACGATTAAGATTAGTATGCAATCAAATGAAGCATACTCCAGGATTCAGAGCAACTAATCGTTTTTGTACATAAACAAATACAGTTACTTATTCCAAGTGGTAACTAGAGGAGACAGAGACCATTAAGAAATTGGTGAGTTTCCTTAACCACAGAATGGAGAAATTGAATAACAGACAAAAAGTGGCGACTGCAAAGAGCAGTTTACTCCTCCAAATTCCAAATTCCCAATTCCCACACACTTTCAGAAGAATCATTTTACCTGCCTAGACGCCAGCTGCTGCTGTTGCACAGATGAAGATGAAGAAGAGGGAGACGCAGCGGATGACGTGGACGCTGTCCGACCAGCCGGACCCATGGCCGGATTCCGGGCGGGCCCTCCACCACTGCCTCCAGATTGCATGCAAATCGTCGAAGAATCTGACAGTCACTACACTGGAGACAATCAAACACAATTCAAAGGTAGAAGAAGACAAAAGTTGAAAAACCCTACCAAAAAAATCCCTCCAAAAATGAAAAATTCGGACGCAAAAGAAAACCTCGAATAGCAACGTTCGAAAACGGAAATTCACAGAGCCCACATCGACACTCAGTCGTTGCCACTCTCTCTCTAGATTTGCATCGATTTTTGGGGGAAAAAACGAGACTCGCGGGCAGGATGCAACGGTATAAACCAGATCCTTGTGGGAGCTTTTCGATAAAAAATAAAAAAGGGAGGGAAACGAAATCCACGGAATCGATGATCGATTCCTCTTGAGAAATTCACGCGATCAGAAATTTCTCGCAGTCAAACCCTAGCTTTTTCTTTTTTTTGGGGGAGGGGTATTAATCTGATTTTTCTCATTTTATGTTTTTTACTTTATTTTATTTTCATTGTTGGGGCCCCACTCTCTCGATACACTTGGAACACGGAAAATGTATTATCTTAGTTTTATCTCTATATACCATAATGTAACTTGTAACATTATTGGAATGAGAGTCAAATCTCAAATAGAAAAAGAAGATCCCATTGCATCTACAACTACAACGTTGGTTCTATTTTATCCCATCGCAGCACGTGTCGTTTTCGTCTCACGGCTTTTCCATGCTTGTCATATTTACGTACATTACTCAGCACGTAGTTCTTTTATAAAATAACAAAACGGCGAGCAGTTTCGAATGTACCGGTTCAGTTTATGTCGTTAAACCCTTATTTTTTCCCCACAAAGAAGGCAAAAATTGCAAGTCTGATTTAGAAATACTGTTGCCGTCTCACTTTGTCGGTATCTGATTCCTGAAAAAGAAAAGAGTGAAAAAACCATGGAGAAGATCTTTCCTTCTTCTTCTTTGATTCTACTTGTTTGCCTCGTTCTTCTTCTGATCTCGAATTTTTACGGATCCGTCCAGCTCGCCGAAGCAGGGCAGCGACGGATCGAGATCCCCGACGATCTAGACGACGTCGAAGACAATGAAGAAGACGAATCATGGAAGGATTGGGGGAAGAAAGCACCGACGCCGGAATTCGATCCGCCTCCGGATTTCTCCAACATGGGATTCGAACAGATCCAAGCGGAAATGGCTAAACGGACTTTTGGACCAGTCGTCGGATTCGTGAAGCTCCGGTTAGGAGTCAACCGTACAAAGGTAAACAAACACTCAAATCTCACACTCTCTGTCTCTCAAATAAATCACTGTTCCAAATGGTTCAGGCGATTGGATCGTGATATGTTTGCTTGATTGATTCAATCAGGATATGGTGTTGGAAATTGCTATGAAATGGACAAATGTTTTGAGAACAGGAGGAATAGGAGTAAGATTTATGGCAGTAGATCGAAGTACGGTGATGTTCAATATGCAACATGGAAAGGACGTGACTGAGGTAACAACAAAAGTTGTAAAAATCACATAAACACACAGAGAATCTTAAAGCTTTGTTTACCGGATTAGTCACAATACAATCAATCTTCTTCTTTTTTCCAATTAGCTTAGGGAGTTTGTGCTGAGCCAGGGAGAGGCTTACGAGGTTAAGATAGGGAAACAAGAGTTTCGAAGACCTGGAGATCCTCCACTTGAAGATGTCGTGGACAAACTTCAAGCAGAGAAAAGCAAGGATCATAAAGATGGTGATAGTAACAAGAACGAAGATAGTGATGGTGATGGTAACAAGAATGATCTTACCAAGGATGAGTTATAGGTCACAGAGCTACTTTTAACGACTGAAAGTTTAACTCTTCGACATGCTTGGTTTTAAAATTCGTTGAACGGCATAGAATACAATTAAAACAATTAAAACGGAAGCTTTTTTTTCCTGTTGAGTATAATCATCTAAGCTTATTGCTAAACTTGGAGAGCTCGATAACCTGAATCCTGGGAATGCTTGATGCCTCTGCTCTCTCTTTCTCTGTGTTGTAGCCCCAGTTACCTGTTTTGAGATAAGTTTTATCAGAATAATCAGCAAGAAGAACCAGAGAAGATGACATGGGAGAGTGAATAGACCACCTAGGTATAAATTCCATTTGTCTAATTCAGGCTCTTTGATGACATTCTTCAGCGTTGCGAGTCTATCTTCCACGAAACTGGCCAAATTAAACAATCCATAGGGATTGTAAGTAAACTAATGGTTACTAATGTCATGTAAAGAGAACAATTAGTGATACATATGTTTTAACAAGTATGAATGAGACTTACTTCAGCGTCAAGCCCTGGTGTTCTGGTTTATTTTGAAGTAGCTTAAGCACTTCCACCTTTGGCCTGAGTAGATATCAAACAAGAAAAATAAGTTGGTTTAAAAGAAAATTCTGGACAAGAAACAAGATCAAAAGGTTATTGGTAGATTACTGACCCTGAACCCAGACCATAAATCCTTTCTGATGGTATGATTACGCCTGCTATTTCACGCAGCAACGCTTCCGCAAAGCGACCCTGCAAATTTTTCCCCACCCATACTTACAAAGTTCAGCTCATAATAGCGAATGACAGTTTTGAATCGGGACGATACTCTAAGATACTACAATGACATTGAGGTTACACAATGAAGAGAAGCGCACCTGTTTCGTGGTAACAATGTAAATCTTTGAGCTGGCAAATTTCAATGCATCTGAGACTCCTGGATAGAATCTAGAAATATAGTAGACTTTGAAGTGCAAGAAACGATGGAAGTTTGACTAAGTGATTCTAAACTCAATTATCTAAGATTTGATCTTGAAGACATACATACCTATTAGCACCAATCCAAGTTGTCAGGTCCTCTTTAATCCAATCATCTCTAACTTTTCCAAACAAATTGACCAACGCATCTTTATTTTCTTCCCAAGCTTCCATAATAACCGGCTTAATCTTTCCCCAGCTCTCCAATATCCCATCAACAGTCAATCCCTCTGCAACCTTAATAAACAAAGTGACAATATGAAAACGATCTCTATATCCAAGCTAAGTCAGTCCAGTGAAGAATGTTCTGATAAGCATTCACACTCACTGGAGATTTTCGAATAGACGGTATCTTCGTCTCCAATAACAACCTCACAAGTAGAAGATTTTCATAGCCAGTTTCCACCACAGGTCTTACCTACAAACACCATATTCTTGGATCTCTTAAACCATTTTATCAAAAGCAGAGCTAGAAAGGATAACTATTGCAGAAACCAACAATTGCTTAGCTAAAAACAAGTAAGGAAGAAAACAATTTACGATATGCATCTGATCGACGATCCATTCCTCTAAAGCAGAATCAACTCCTTGGAACAAACCAGGCCATCTCAATTTCGCAGCCTATAAACACGAAACAATCAACGAATGTTCAAAACGTAACTTCCAATTTTTAAAAGCATAATCAGAATCAGAGAAACAAAACCCAGGACCAGGAGGAGGTTCTCAAATTCAAAACAGAGAGATTTAGAGTATTCGAGAGAGATTGAAAATTGACCTTAACAGCAGAAAGAGAGCTCTCTCCACAACTATCACAGAGAACTCCATCGAAGTCCAAAGCGTAGAGATCTCCCATTTCTGTCTTCTCCACTAGTTTCAACCATCCGCCACACGTTTGTTGAAGGAACATCACCTCCAATACCACTATTTGAAAAAAAATAACCAACACTACCATCACTTAATCTCAATACCACTTTCTCTTTTTAACGAATAACTAAAATTACAAATTTGCCATATCCAAACCCAGCCAAATACCCTACCCAAGTTTGATCCAAACCCAGCCAAATTCGGTTTGATCAAAAAAAAAAAAAAAAAAAATAGGAAAACTCGACGCGGGAGGAATCCAGATCCGTCGTCGGCGCCGTCGCGTCTCCGGCCAACAGTCATTGCCTCCGTCGCGAGTCCGTCGATCCCCAGCGAGGTTTGTGCTTCTCTCTCGATCTCCATTGAACTCCATTGAACTCTCTTTGAGCTCCATTGCATTGGAGATTTGAGATTCAATTGATGAGTTTGCACATTGTTGTTTATCAATGATTCTGGGTCGATTGGGACTGTAAGTTGAGTAGAAATGCATTTTAGAGGTAGAGTCGTTGTGGATTGTATGCAGATTGGAACCCGAAATCGAATAAATATGTGTTCCTGCGCGAGGAGAACTAGTGACAA
Source organism: Eutrema japonicum (assembly GCA_030161315.1). Taxonomy (NCBI): domain Eukaryota; kingdom Viridiplantae; phylum Streptophyta; class Magnoliopsida; order Brassicales; family Brassicaceae; genus Eutrema; species Eutrema japonicum. The sequence goes on along the minus strand of BSQW01000010.1, from coordinate 46,862,546 downwards.
CTAGGTATCACTGTGAATAATCATATATTAATTAAAATGGTGGTATAACAGAGGACAACTTCGTAATACTGTGGACAACTAGTGTAAAACTGGGTACAACTATAAGTATATATTGAGTTGTTTGGTGTTGTTTTCGCAGGATAGAATGAGCAACATCATATGCATCTATTATAAATGGCAGGGGCGCATTTATAGTGTAGTGTTGAAAGAGGAGATAACTTTGGAGAATGTAGAAGGTAGGCTATACAAGAAGCATGCGTTAGATGAAAGTAAGGTTAGATTGGAATTGAGTTACTTTCCAATGGTGGTTGGATGTGAAGAACATTTGAGTATTGATGATGATGATGATCTTGTTGGCTATGTAATGACCGTTGATAAAGAGAATCGTAGACCTGTTTTGAATGTGGAGGTCATGACTAGACCGGAGTTGCCCTCGGAACAGTCGATAGCGGGGAAAAGCTCGTATGGTATGAACTATGACCATCGAAGTGATGATGAAATAGGACCTAATGCCTTGACGTTGTACGTAGACAACAGACAAGCAAATGAAGAAGAGGAGGTGAGTGAGGATGATGATGATGTATTGGAGGATAACAGTATGAATACATCGGGTATGCGTGATGAATATTATGAGGAAGCACCCGTTGTTGAAGGTAGTCAGTTTGTAGCTCCATGGGAAGACGGTTTTGGTGTGAGTGTGGGTCAAGAATTCCGAGGTAAGAAGGCGGTTATAGAGTTGGTCCAGAAATTGTCATTTCTTAACTCTTTTGATTATGTTATTAAATATTCTGATAGAACGCGGTGGATGGTTAAATGTTCGATACAAAGATGTAGTTGGGGTCTACGAGCAACAAGGATTGATAACACGGATATGTTCTCGATTAGAAAGTATACGAAGATGCACACATGCAACCGGGCTGATCAGAGTGCAAGCGTTGATAAGAGGAGAGGCTCAGCACAACTAGTTTCATCTTATTTGAGTGAGAAATATCCCGGGAAACTCGAAACTCCAAGGCCTAATGTCATCAGGGAACTAGTTAGGCAAGAATATGGTGTAGAAATATCATACTCGACGGCGTTGAGAGGGAAAAATCAAGCGGTTTGTGATATGCGTGGTAGTCCTGAAGATGGGTACAAGATGTTGTATCATTATTTGTACGTCTTAGAGGAGGTCAATCCTGGAACGATAACTAGTGTGGAACTGGATGAGGCGGGAAAATTCAAGTATCTATTCGTAGCTTTGGGAGCTAGCATTGAAGGGTTTGCATGCATGAGGAAAGTGGTAATTGTGGATGCAACTTTCTTGAAGAACGAATATGGTGGAGTACTAGTTTTCGCCGTTGCTCAAGATCCTAATCGTCACATTTATCCCATAGCGTTCGGTGTACTCGATGGTGAGAACAATGCGAGTTGGACATGGTTTTTCGAGATGTTGAAAAGCGTTTTAGGCAACGTAGGGGAGTCCTCTGAATTGGTATTTGTGAGTGATAGAAATCCAAGCCTCATCAACGCAATAGCAAACGTGTTCCCACAAGCTCGGCATGGATATTGTTTATGGCATTTGGCCCAAAACGTGAAAGGTAATGCTTCTAATGCAAACAAATCCGTAGTGGCTTTCAGATTCCAGGAGTGCGGTTGGGCTCACACAGAGGCTGAGTTCTACAGTCATTACAACATGTTTAAGAGGAGATTTCCTTCCGCGGCGAAGTATGTGGAGGAAAGCACCGTGAAGGAAAAATGGTCAAGATGTTTTTTTCCCGGTGCCCGATACAACCTAGACACGAGCAATTCTGCGGAATCTCTGAACAACACTTTTAACAACGCGAGGAAGTACTCCTTAATACCCATGCTGGATACTATCATTGCAAAGTTTTCTGATTGGTTTAACGAGCATAGGAAAGAGGCCGTGTCAGGACATGTTGATAACAAACTGGTGCCTTTGGTTGAGAACTTCTTGCATGATAACTGGGCTACTGCTAAAAAATTAACCGTGAGGGAGGTAAACAGTTACGAGCTCGAATACGAAGTCGTTGATATTGATACTAAGGTTTATTTGGTGAACTTGGAAAGGAAGAGTTGCTCTTGTAGGTTCTTCGATATTCAGAAGTATACTTGTCTCCACGCACTAGCAGCATAAAACTCAGTACAACTAGTATTTCATTATGTAAAACTACTTATGTCCTCGAAACAACTAGGTATAACTCGGTATCACTATACTTTATCTTTAGAGATTATGTTCTGGTAGAAACAACTAGGTATGAGTCGGTATCACTATACTTTATCTTCAGAGATTATGTTCTGGTATAAACAACTAGGTATAACTCGGTATCACTATACTTTATCTACAAGGTGCACGTAATTATTCAACCGACATAAAATACTTGAAATGATTTTGGTGTCGAATAAAATACTTGAAATAACATCAAGAGAGTAGCATTAAAAAATGAAAATATTAAATTCCAATCTGAAAATGAGTTGTTGTGGAAACAGTTACACAACAATGTCCTTGTAGTTTAAAAAGCATTTACACAGTCATAGTCAGTTTCGGAAGACCTACTAACCTAAATACTGATTTGACGCAAATGTCTGCATAAAACAATCAGAACTATATGTCTAAGCACTTATCTATTCTGTAAAACTAGTAAAACATATCTTAAGGGCAAGTAATACTAGATAAACATAAAACCAGCAAAAGTACAACTATGACCCAAACTCGTAATACTAGTATCCTCTGGACAACTATGACCAAATATTTTGAGGGAAATTCGAAATTTCAAATTTCGAAAGTTTAAAAAAAAAAATTCAATTTTTCAATTTTTTTGCCAAGGTTTCAACTTTGACCAATATTTTTATTTTTGCCAAGGTTTCTTTTGTCTCCAAAAATTGAAATCGCAACTCTCTCTCTCTTCTCTCGCTCTCTTCTCTCTCTTTCCTTTTCTCTTCCTTCACGAAATCTAGAATCGAAATGGGAAGTAGCTATCACCACACAGACAACTTCTGCGATGAACCATACGAGGAGGAGAGGAAGCGCAGTAAGGAGATGAAGCGGATGAAGGAGCATTTCGACATGCGTGGCTTCATCGCCGACGCCCAATATGGGATTCCAACGAAATGCCCCTGTGGTGGACAAATCAAGCAAGATGTCTCCACACAGCCAAAGTTTCGGAATGATTTCGACACTTTACCGGGCAGTAGGTTCTTCACCTGCAACGTATTTAAGGTAAAAGTTCATTTCTAGGTTTTTTCTGGGGAATACTAGTTAAACTAGGTAAAACTATTTGAATGTTCTTCGACGGATAACTAGTAAAACTAGGTAAAACTATTTGAATGTTCATTGCTAGGATGATGGACTCCACTTTCGCCAGCCGTGGGTTTTTGGTGTCGAGGAAGAGATCTCGAAGCTAATCCGGAAGGTTGAAGAGCAGAGCAAGAAGATTGAAGAAATGCAAAAGAAGATTGAAGAAATGCAAAATGAGATTTAAGACCTATTATCTAAAATATTGTATAAGACATATTATGGGTTGTAATCCCAAAACTTCCTTTCTATTTTGTATAAGACATATTATGTTTGCTCAGCTAATCTTATCTTATCAATGGCTTTGTTTATGAGAATCTTGTTTTACGAACATAGTATTACCAAACATTACCAAGCATTACGAACATAGTATTACCAAGCATTACGAACATAGTATTACCAAACATTACCAAGCATTACGAACATAGTATTACCAAACATTACCAAACATTACGAACATAGTATTACCAAACATTACCAAGCATTACGAACATAGTATTACCAAACATTACCAAGTACTACCAAACATTACCAAGCATTACGAACATAGTATTACCAAACCACCACAAAAGTTTAAACAATTCATCTTCATCACGATTCATCTTCATCTTCATCACGATCATCTTCCATAGATGCTTCCACCACAGCCAATCTTGCATCAAAATCATTCACATTCTCTTGTATCTCTTTTATGGTCTTCAAGATCTCGGCCAATTCGGTTGGAGGTGTTTGCACCGGTGGGGCCTCTAATCGTTCCATCTCCTTATCCTTTTTGGCACGCGCATCAACGTCTTGATCAAACAGGTCTTCAAAGAAGATAGTGTAACCTCCGGCCAGGCGATTGATCCAACTATCAACCACGAGATCATCTTCATCACGATCCTCGTCTTCCTCTAAGATTTGATCCAATAGCATCTTTTCCTCTCTCAGACTGATTAAAACGAGGCTGTCAATGTCCTACTGTGAAGGAATCAAATAAATGTTACCAAACATTACCAAATGTTTCCAACTCAAATAAATGTTTCCAACTTAAATAAATGTTTAGATGCAAGGTACAACTTACCTTAGTAGTACCAAGTTCTTCATTGATCGCCTCAATCGGAAAGCCTTTCATATCTCCTTTCTTGAACTTCGACTTGCACATCCTCGGACACATCGAGTCTGCTTCTGGGACACTCTCCCTAAATCGCTTTCCCAATTGAGGAATCGCCTCAAACGCTAGTAGCTACAAAACAATTATGAGTTGTAAGACTTACTATGAATTAAAGAAACATCAACATCAACATTCTCATAATCATTGTACTTACCTCCAAAGGAATACAAAATCCAGGAATGGGCCACTGTGTCCCTGCCTTCATGATATGATCATGGCCGAGCTTGAACCTGAGCTTGTAGCTGAGCTTGATCCAAAGGATATTGATGAGGTCAACAGTCCCAGAGATGATCCAAAACTCCATCAAACGCACCCCACAAGTCGCAACGGAGTCAATCAGGACACATGTGCATCTTTTGGAGCGTCTAAATTCAACCACGGTGATTCAACATATGAGATCACTTGGAAAACATTCTCAGCTCACATAGAGAGCTCCTCGAAGTGGAATCAGATCAATCCGAATTCAGAAGAAGGAGTTATGCAATTTACAACTCGGGTGATTCCCAGCTTGCCCGATTTGGACGTACGTGACTTCCTTGGACGTTTCAAACCAAACCAGGAGGAGTTAGGCTACAAATCAACCTGTTCTACAATCTTGATCCATAAGAGGTTCATGGAGAGTTGGAATCAAGTCGATCCCAGTTTTCGTTTGGAAGTTATTCAAGTTCAAACTCAACGGATCCTCGGTTTGCCTCATTTCGGAGCTGTAACTTCTCAACGGATCTACTCTCAAAGCTTCAGCGTTTTGGGCATCAATTCCTTCATCAAAGATGTTCCCAAGAAGCTTACCTATTACCTAAAACCGTCAAGGTACAAAGAAGACATCATGGATTTGAGGATTGGCCCAAGATGTTTGTCCTTGTACTCTTTTTCCTTCTTTTGGGTTTTTCCCAATGGGTTTACCAAAAAAGGTTTTAATGAGGCTTGGGCTTACATCTCACTTTTGGTCCAATATCTTCCATGAAGTGCAAAGATCATCATCACCATCATCATCCACGAAATTGGAAGGCCAAGGGACAATTCAACATTCTTTTATTTCTAGTCAAAACTCTATTTATTTTAGTCTTTGGTCTTTGGTCTTTGTTTTCATTTTCGAGGAGTCTTGTTGACCACCTCTTCTACTTCTTCTATTCTCTATATAAACTCATGTAAGAGATCACAAATAATCATTCAATCTTTTAATCAAATATCTTTGAGAAGTTTTCTCTCTTTTGTTCCTTTGGAACTTTTTCGATCTCTTTGGTGGTTAGCCAACGAAATCAAATCGATCACTTGGTGGTTAGCCATTGATCATCCCGCGGTGTGTCATATCCGTGGTTCGTTTGTTGGTGAGTCATATCCAACATTCACAATCGATTCCGAGGTGGTTAGCCGAAGAGTCACAACGTTCCTTAGGTGGTTAGCCTTTGGTTCGGGTTTACCGAGTGTCGTTCATAGCTCTCGACGCAGCCATTCACTTCCCACGCCTTGCTCGTTCAAGGATTATCCCCGTTTCAATTCCGCTTCAATACCGACAAGAGTGTGCATTTTGGGAAGATCGGAACCGAGATCATATCAAGGAACCGAGCGCGTATCAAGTGGTATCAGAGCCACGCTCTTGATTATCGGTAACATCTATCCATTTTCTATCTTTTCATATTCTTCTTCTTCAATCTTTTCTTTCTATCTATTGTATTAAAATCAGTCAAAAAAAAAAAAAACAAATTAGTATTCAAAAAAAAAAAAAAAATCGTATTAAAAAAAAAAAAAAAAAAAAAAAAAAAAAGGAGGAAAAGAATTCAAAAAAAAAAAAAAAAGAACTTGTTGATTTTCGTAATTCTTCACTATCTATCTATTTCTTTGTTTGACGATTTGGTTTTTAAAAGCTACCATCGATTTGTTTCGATTTAGTTTCTTAAGAACCGAGGAGAACTTCTAGTGTGTTGTGAGAATATTACGAGAGTTGTGTGAACAAATTTGAGAGAAACACTTGTGAGGATTTTTACTAACGTGTTTGTTTCTTTTGCGAGGAAAAATGTTTAATGAAAGAAAAACCGCTACTTCACGTTCGAGAAGGATGCGTGAAGCCGCTTTGGATCGTAAGATGGACAACATGGTCCAAGTCCTAACCGAGGTGAGAGAGCAAATGGCCGCTCTTAATGTTAGGGTGCCGGCTAGGCAAGAAAAAAACTATCGTGAGCCAAATCAGAAGTGTCAAGGGAGAGGACACTATGCAAAGGAATGCTCTAACAAGAAAACCGTGGTTCTTCCCAACAATGGAGAGCTAGAGTTAAGAGCAGACGAAGTGGTTTCTTTTTCACTTCTATCATTGTCTGAGGAGCAGAAACAAAAGGAGCTTGAAACCGCACCTATTTATGACGACTATGATGAGGAGGAGCTTGATTCCGCACCCATCTATGACGATTATGAGGAGTATGCATCTGAGGATGAGGTAAACGTTTTGAGTGATTCCCTAAACACTACTCACCATAAAGAAAAAGAGAGCCTAAGAGAAACCAAGCTAAAGGCCTTTGAGAGCAAACCCGTGAGAAATTCAAATTTTCTTGTGAGAATCGAAGAGGTTAAGAGTTCTTTGTCGTCAAAACAACCTTTGATTATTTTTGACTATAAAGAAGCTTTTATAAGCTTGACTAATCTTACACCGGTGCTGCCGAGTGAAGTGATTTTTCTTTTGCAGGGTTATAAAGACGTTTTCCATGAAGACAACTCAAGAAGTTTCCCACCGATCCATGGAAATGAGCATCATATCGTCTTTGATCCCGGAACACCCTTTGAGGCATTTTTCTATGTCATCCAGTGCAAACCAGAGAACGACCCACTTCAAATCCAGGAGCTGATCAATAATGATGCATATAAGATATACTTGCAAGGTGAGTATAATCTAAGTTCAAGTTTCAACGATTCTAACTTAATCCCTTTTAATGCAGATTTGAGGACAAATCCTTTTCAACTTGGGGAGGATGATATGATCATGGCCGAGCTTGAACCTGAGCTTGTAGCTGAGCTTGATCCAAAGGATATTGATGAGGTCAACAGTCCCAGAGATGATCCAAAACTCCATCAAACGCACCCCACAAGTCGCAACGGAGTCAATCAGGACACATGTGCATCTCTTGGAGCGTCTAAATTCAACCACGGTGATTCAACATATGAGATCACTTGGAAAACATTCTCAGCTCACATAGAGAGCTCCTCGAAGTGGAATCAGATCAATCCGAATTCAGAAGAAGGAGTTATGCAATTTACAACTCGGGTGATTCCCAGCTTGCCCGATTTGGACGTACGTGACTTCCTTGGACGTTTCAAACCAAACCAGGAGGATTTAGGCTACAAATCAACCTGTTATACAATCTTGATCCATAAGAGGTTCATGGAGAGTTGGAATCAAGTCGATCCCAGTTTTCGTTTGGAAGTTATTCAAGTTCAAACTCAACGGATCCTCGGCTTGCCTCATTTCGGAGCTGTAACTTCTCAACGGATCTACTCTCAAAGCTTCAGCGTTTTGGGCATCAATTCCTTCATCAAAGATGTTCCCAAGAAGCTTACCTATTACCTAAAACCGTCAAGGTACAAAGAAGACATCATGGATTTGAGGATTGGCCCAAGATGTTTGTCCTTGTACTCTTTTTCCTTCTTTTGGGTTTTTCCCAATGGGTTTACCAAAAAAAGTTTTAATGAGGCTTGGGCTTACATCTCACTTTTGGCCCAATATCTTCCATGAAGTGCAAAGATCATCATCACCATCATCATCCACGAAATTGGAAGGCCAAGGGACAATTCAACATTCTTTTATTTCTAGTCAAAACTCTATTTATTTTAGTCTTTGGTCTTTGGTCTTTGTTTTCATTTTCGAGGAGTCTTGTTGACCACCTCTTCTACTTCTTCTATTCTCTATATAAACTCATGTAAGAGATCACAAATAATCATTCAATCTTTTAATCAAATATCTTTGAGAAGTTTTCTCTCTTTTGTTCCTTTGGAACTTTTTCGATCTCTTTGGTGGTTAGCCAACGAAATCAAATCGATCACTTGGTGGTTAGCCATTGATCATCCCGCGGTGTGTCATATCCGTGGTTCGTTTGTTGGTGAGTCATATCCAACATTCACAATCGATTCCGAGGTGGTTAGCCGAAGAGTCACAACGTTCCTTAGGTGGTTAGCCTTTGGTTCGGGTTTACCGAGTGCCGTTCATAGCTCTCGACGCAGCCATTCACTTCCCCCGCCTTGCTCGTTCAAGGATTATCCCCGTTTCAATTCCGCTTCAATACCGACAAGAGTGTGCATTTTGGGAAGATCGGAATTGAAACGGGGATAATCCTTGAACGAGCAAGGCGGGGGAATGAATGGCTGCGTCGAGAGCTATGAACGGCACTCGGTAAACCCGAACCGAAGGCTAACCACCTAAGGAACGTTGTGACTCTTCGGCTAACCACCTCGGAATCGATTGTGAATGTTGGATATGACTCACCAACAAACGAACCACGGATATGACACACCGCGGGATGATCAATGGCTAACCACCAAGTGATCGATTTGATTTCGTTGGCTAACCACCAAAGAGATCGAAAAAGTTCCAAAGGAACAAAAGAGAGAAAACTTCTCAACGAAATCAACGAAATCAAATCGATCACCGGATTCTTCTTCTTCTTCGCATAAACCTTCACTTTCGAAGTAGAAGCTTCGACCACCGTCTCCGGAACCGAAGATGAACCTTCCTCCGCCGTCGGAACCACCGTCTCCGCCGCATGCAAATCCCCTACATCTTTTGGGCCGATCTTCATCTTCTTCCTCGCTCTCTTCTCGGGATTCTTCTTCTTCGACTGCTTCGCTTTCGCCGCCCTCTTCTTCGCCGGATTCTCCATCACTTTCGACTCCTTTGATCCGCTTTTAGGGTTTTCAAAACTTCTCTTCGACCGTCGGGTTTCCACCATTGTCTGAGTGAAGGAGGTGAATGCGGGGAGGGGAAGGGATTTGGGGAGAATTCCTGAGTTTTTCCGAGTTATGCGGTGGGTAATCGATTTATGAAATTTGCAGAAACTTGAATTTATGAATTTTGAAGAAAAAATAAACTGAATCGTGTGAAATCGGGTCAAAATCGGGTCAAACCCAAGTTTGCAGAAATCGTCTGTAATCGGGTGGGGAATCGGATCACCCCAGGTAAAACCTGTAAATATCATTATTTTGGTCTGGTTTTTTGGTAAGTTACTCATTACAGTTATAACAAGTAGATTTGAGATTAAAATCTCAGAAAAGTGGTATATGAGAAGAAGACCCTTTGTTGAAGACCAAGGTTTTTTTTACTCATTACTCTGAGAAGCCAATAATAACAAGCCACGTGTTACGATGTTTTCATATATAATACGTTTTGTTAAAAACTTTAAATCATGCAAACATAAACAAAAGAGTTAAATTTGATCAAAATTCAAAGCATAAATAATACTTCCTCCGTTTCAAAATATAGGTCGTGCTAGGATATAAGTCGTTTTCGGTTTTCAATGTAACTTTTGCAAAAAAATACATATTTTAATCAAATTAAACTAATAAAATATTTAATAATTAAATTAGTTATATATATAAAATTGTATAAATAACCTTTCATTTGCCAATATTTAATTCATTAAAAGTTGTTAATTATGCATAAGATTGTGAAGAATGCTAAGAAACTATCATAACATTTATGGAATATTAAGTCACTAAAATAAAATAATTATGATCAATAATTAGAATAAAACTGTAAATAAATTATATTAGCAATGTTATTATGGTCAAATTACAAATTTTCTTAATATGTGTGAAAACAACTAGAACGATCTATATTTTGAAACGGAGGGAGTAATATCGAATCTCTGGACTTCTCGAAATCATCTGATTTTTGAGAACCGAGAATTCTCGGTTGTTGACACCCTAACAAAAGCGGTCAAATATGCGAGAATATGGCAAGAGGCTCAGTTGGAGAAACCGAAACAGAGAAGTTCGAACCAAAAGAGCTACGGCGAAACAGAGAATCTCTTAGGGATCAGCTGTTACGTTGATGCGGCATGGAATTCGTCATCTCTCAACGGTGGGTTTGGATGGACTTTCCGCTCTAATACAGATGTTTTGTTGTGTGATTCAGCCGATAATGGACGAAACATTCCTTCGGCGCTTGAAGCAGAGACTTGGGCAATGCGATCAGCTTTGGCACAAGCTATTGAGAGAGGGTACAGAGAGCTTCACGTTTACTCTGATTCCCAAAGTTTAGGTTCGATACTAAACAAGGGAGAAGACCATAACGATCTCTTTGGACTTCTCCATGATATCTGAGATCTAACTAGTAGTTTTTCTATGATCTCCTTTCATTACATTCCTAGAATAGCAAATGTTTTGGCTGATTCTATTGCAAAATGAGTTCTTTTGACTCTAGAAATTCATAATTAAGCAATAAAAGATAAATTTTTGACCAAAAAAATAAAAATAAATAATAATTATTATTATTATTATTGTTATTTTTGTTTTTGGTGATAATCTCAATATGCCGTAATTATATATTCGATAGTTAAAATAAGTTTCCATTTATGCTAATAATATTTGAAAATGAATAAAACAGATATCCTTATATTAGTAATCAAAATTAAATACTTATATTCGCATTTTTTCCGCGGTAGTCTTCACGCATACCGACTGCAGCCGGTCGCATCGTCTATTTCATTCGACCTAGAAACCGGTTATCGCCGGTATCAATAATTGCTCTTCTCTTCCCAGATTCTCAAGCCTCTTCGGAGATAGAATCTCATCATCATCAATCTCTGGATCCAATCCAATACGTATCGTCTCTTCATAGGTATTTATTTTCCGACGAACGATTCTTCCTCTTGTAAAACTTTTGTTTTTCTTTCTCAATTGTTCTTTTTCGCGAGCGTGATTGTGTCCATGTTGGTTTTGTAATAGCTCGATTTTGAATTCGATATGCTAGTTGTGGTAAGAGATTGTATTGTATTTTGATTCTCTCTTCTGCTATTGTATCTGATTTTATTGGTCGAAATAGCCCAGAAAGGAATCAGTTTTGTCTGATTCATATAGATGAAGAAGATATTTAGCAATTTTTGCTATGTATTGATCCATCAATGTTGTTTTTTATTCAATTCCTGCATTGCTGATGGTTTGATTACGTTTTGTTGATTTTTGAGGGTTTTGCATAGAAGATTTGAGTTATGGCTAATAAAGCAGGTTCCTTTTCAGATTCTGTTTTGTTTGGGTCATTGGAGATTCTGAGGTAGAAGATGGCTGACAATGAAGTTCATGAGGAGCATCCTCCTCGAGGGAATGAATGGGAAGTCGTCTCTCTTACTTCATCAGCTTATGCTGCTTCTCCTGGTCCATATAATGTTGAGTCGAGAGATACACGAAAGTATGATACTTACTATGGAGCAGAAACTTCTCGTGATTTGTACATGTCTGGCCACTCTGTATTCCCACCAAGTGAGCATGAGAATCTACCCATTGATGAGCCTTTATTCGAAGAGGAACAAGGAAAGGATGGCAAAGACTCGATGCTCGAAGGTCAGGGATTGTCTGATAAGTTAAGGAGCACACAGTTTCATGATGAAGCTGGATATAACCAGCAGAGTAGCTATGCTGAATCTGCACTTGGAACTAGACACATGGACTCGTTCGGAAGTGAATCAGCCATGTATGAGCAAGGGTTAACGGATGCCGAGCCAAATGAGTATGGAGTTGGGAACTTGGATCTCAATTCTGACACCGCAACAAATCCCCTTAGACACGAGAATGATGCCAAAAACTCAACACACAACCTTCCTTGTGAAGCTTGGTGGAGAAGGAGAGCTGTTTCTGTGTATTCACGCACAAGAGAAGCTAATGCGATATGGTCCTTATTCTTTGCAGCTGCTGTCACAGGACTCGTAGTTCTTGGTCAACGATGGCAACAAGAGAGGTGGCAGGTTTTGCAACTCAAATGGCAATCAAGCATCAGTGGCGAGGTAATAATCTAAAACATCATCGAAAAAACTTGTGTCAAGAATCATTATGTTTCACAAATGGTAACCAACTAGAGCCATTCATTTGACGACTCCTTGTTTGTTTGTTTTTTTCTCACACAGAAGCTGAGCAGAGTACTTGAACCTCTCTCGCGCTTGAAAGACGTGATTGTGAGAAGTAACCCACAGGCTTCTCTCGTAAGGAGTGGCTCCTCCAGTGAGATCTAGAGACCAATGTAGTCTCACACGAGCACAGGTACATACAGAACTTGGTCTTGAGTTATATATGTGTGCCTTAATGCCAAAAGCTTTTTGCTTCATTATCTTGTACCATTAGAATGGAGATCCAGTTTGCCTTCTTACAAAGCTTTCTCTTTAGGTGTCAAAGCTTCTGTGTTAGTATGGAAATATATACACATATACTCTTGGTTCTTTTTTTTCTTTTTTGATAATTATCTATTTTTTTTCTCTTTCATTGGATGATTACTATAAGAGGCCATACGTTCTGATTTGTAATAGAAATGATGGGATCGTACAAAAGTTTAAAAAATTGTGATATGAAATTGGAGAATCATGAAACAGAACAAAATTTTACTTGAAGTTAGCAAAAGGACGAAAATTCTTTTACTTGTGCTATTAATTGCAATTTTCAAAAAATTGGTAAAATACTGAAATCGCGTAATCATTTTATGAATACTCAAGGAGAATCATTGTTACACCGATACAACACCTTAGTCGAAATCAAACATGTATCCATAATTTTCGGTAATAAAACAGTAAAATTAAAATATGCCTCTAGAGTAGTTGAGTGTTGATTACTATTAATTACAATGTGAATAATTGACTATATTAATGATTTCATTCGTTATTTTTAGCTAACTTTCCAATGTGATTTTTTATTTCTCTTTTTTATTTATATATATATATATATGGTCTTCAATGCAAAATGAGAAGTAAATGACCAAAAACAATTCACTTCAATGACTAGTTTTATGTGGGACAACCCACGGAATCTAAAGATTTATACTTTTTTTTTAATTACTTTACGTGATCGGTTAAGTTTGTTCGAAAATCGTAACCAAAGTCTCATCACCATAAATGTACCTAATCTAACTATTTTATTGTTTTGCCTTTTTATGTAACTTCCCGTACGCAACTGCAAATTTTCAAATCTTAATGTTAATTAATTTGTAAAAATATTATTATTATTTTGACGCCTAAAAAGATTACTATTATTCAAAATAATAATAATATTTATACATTTTCTTTGTCGTTGATGGGAAGGTAACCTAATTGGATAACTTATATTATCTGTCGATTTGTCTTTTGTCTCAAGTTTTAACATAATATTGCACATTAAATTACACGAACATATGAACGACATTCACGTGATTTCAGTCTATTCCCCGTGAACTATTCAGCTCCTGATTATTCATATGTGAGATATCGAAAAATGTCAAAATCATCATAAACTACTTATAATTTTGAATTTCAAATTTTTCAATTGCTGAGACCAAGGGTGCTTCATTGTTCATTCAAACACATAACTATATATATTCAGTTACTGTCAAACACATGAACTCGGGTCTCAATATTTTTTTTTGCTTAATTTCGGGCATAAATTGGTCATTTTTTAAAAGTTCATGTAGAAAATTCAAAAGTATAAGTAGTTCATGATGGTTTGAGCATTCCTTGATACCTCGTGTATGAAAAATCAGGAGACGAATAATTCATATGGGAATAGGCTAAAATTCCCGATATTCACGGTATAATAAGAATCGGATCATAACAAAGATAAACGAGTCCTGAAATAAAAACTGAAAACTTGAAGCAAAATACTGAAAAATGAAATCCGACGTAATGTCAATCAAGTTCAATTAGATAGGATACAAAAAAATCGAACTGTTTTGATCATAATTATTTTTATGTTTGCGTTTTCATTTAAAATTTACAATGTTTAACATAGCAGTAATTATGGATTTACTCTAAAGATTTCGACGTATTAAAGTTCAAACCGGGATAATCAGCAATTCTTGGTTTGAATTTCGAAAAAGTTGACCTTCGTGGGTCAATGCATTCATGCTTTAATGAGAAAGGTAAAACTCTTCACAATTATCCACCATATAGGGTTTTATATCTAGCCTTAATTTATTTTCTAATATTACTTTAATTTTAAGATTGTTCTGATTTTCGAATATTGAACTCGAATGTATTGATGTCGACTTATTTGGTTTTTATTTTCAAATATTATAACGTGTGGTTTGATTGTTATGAATTTAAAAGAAAAGAACAAAATTCAATCCTTTCGAACACACGTGAAATTTTAGAATTAGGAGTGTTGATCGTGTCCATGCATCACGGGTTTTCTCGTATAACTATGTATGTTGGTTCTTGCGTTAATTTATCATGATCATGCATTAAGAAGGCACTACAGGAAAAAACGTGGATTCCAACACAGATATTTGTAGGTATTTCGTTAAAAATTATTGGTTTCTACAAATTTCCCACAATTATAAAAATTTGTCGGAATTTGCTCGTTGGAATCGCGACTTTGTTTGTAAATCGTCGGAAACGTTTTCGACACTTTTTTATTGGAAAATCGCCGAAACTTACTGATGTATTATTTGTCGGAATTTTGTTGGTATGTTCAGACGAATTTTCGATAAACACATGTCGGAATATAGTTGGTATTTCCAACGAAGTTGTAACAAAAATTTCCGATAAAATATTCGTCGGACCGTCGTCGCTTATGTTTTACAAAATTCTAACAAAATTCTCCAATGAATTACTTGTTGGAATTTTGTTAGAAAATGTATTCGTAATACGTTGGAATCTGTTTTGATATTTGTTGGTAAATTGTAGAGATTACCCACAAATTTCAGACAAGTTTTAAATTAATTTTTAAAAACATAAATAAAAATAGAAATTATAATAATTAAACATATTTTAAATATCCAAAACATACCTAAACCAAAAGATGTTTTCAGCATCAAAGACGACAAAAATACAAAATACTTAATTAAACAAATGTTTTCTTGAAAGCAGAGTAAAAGATTCAACAAAGTTCAGAGGCTTTGGTCTGGGCTGACGGTGTTATCATGATTCATGGTTTTGGTTGCTCTCCTCGAAGGCGGAACTTGATCTGGAAACATGTTCTGCATCATTGTAGTCCAAAAGTTAACATCATCGAACTTCAAATCCATCTCCTCAATCCTTTTTTCCGCTTTGTTGAACTTCTCTTGTGTCACCATATACATTTCTTCATAAAATGTAGAAGTCTCAACAGTATTAACATCAATAGCTACATGAATTGAGTCGTAACCAAACTTCTTGCCTTTCTGAACTTGTACTTCCTGTAAGATGAAATTAATTATATATCATATGCAAGTACAATACAATATTTTCGTATCTATTGTATACAGAGGTGAGAGGACTATATATCACACTCTACACCAAACAAACATTAAGCAAAATCCAGAAAACTCACATTAAATTAGAAGATAAATATTTAATTAGCAAACGGACTACACAACGTACCACTACCTTAAATTTGACAATAAGCAATAAGCCGAAGCCAAACAGAGTGTCGCATCCATTCGGGATTCTCATTCTTTTCCTTCCACAGCTTCTTCCATTCATAGGCTTGTCCCCGCAAACTACTTCCACACACAGCCTCGAACTCCTCACAAACTCGTGTAGTTTGCTCATACCGCCAATTATACTTTTGCTATGGGATCACATAAAAGACACAAGAGTTAGTTAAAAGTAAAATCACTTATAAATGTCATAGTCTCATTCATAATGCATTCAGAATGTTTACCAAATAAATAATGAATTAAAAAACTTACCGCAAAAGCTTTGAACCATATTAATTTGGAATCACTTGAGAGGGTTGACATATTTAGAGCCGGTTCTTGGAAATCGCTCTCAATTATGGTTTTCACGGTCTTTGTAATCCCTTTTGTGTATTTATACCTTTTACATTAATCCACAATACTAGTTATATACAAAAAAAAAACTCATAAAGCTCCAATAGAAATCCAAAAAAATAAAAACTAAGTATGATACAAAATTACCAGCCAGCACCGTTCAGCCTTTTGGGATCAAGCATCTTTAGGTTCGCACGACCTGGACTACCAAGCAATTGGTCTAGTGTCATTAAATCCACTTGATCCGTTGAATTTTGCACATTTGGAAGGTTCTCCGGCATTTGAGATGGTACTTCCACATTTGGAAGGGTCTCGGGTACTTGAGACAGCGGTTCAGAACACGATCCCAAAAGGTTTTGGTCCATCATTCGTTTGTTAGCTATATAACCATCCCATGTGGGCGTATGAGCCATATCTGCACAAATTCACAAAACGATACATAAATCCGAACCATTCAAAAACAAAACATAAATCGAAAAAAAAAAACAAAACATAAATCGATACTATTCAAAACGCCATGCAAAACCAATAAACTTGAAAGTCATAGAATATTCTATCCAATTTTTTAATCCAGATATCATAAAGCACAACCCACAATTAACCCAGTTTTTTAATCCATTTATCGTACATCACAATACACCTTACACCCAATTTTTAATCGAAAATTTTGTAAACCCATAAATCCAGTTATTGAAAACACAAAAGACCGACATAAGTTTTAAGTCAACAATTAGTAAGCAGATACACAATATATATATACAGATTAATATACTGAATTATCGAAGAAAAGGTACTAAAATTACTTGCCCAGTGAAAGAGTTGAGAGGAGAAGAGGAAAGGTTAGATCAAAGTGGTGATCGGCTAAATAGGAATGAAATTAGGGTAAAACAGTTTGAGTTTATTCGTCGGATCCGGAGTAACAAGCGGCAATTTAATAATTTGGTCTAACTAAAGGCGTGTCTTATGAATTAATTGATTTCGACGAAACACTTACAAATTTTAACACTAGTGGGAAATTGATACGATCCACCTCGTTGTTGTTGGGCTTACATTGGGCTTTATCTTTAGATTCTCACTTGAGCCCATTACTTTTATATGTCGTTTGTATTTCGTCTTACTTTCCTCTCTATCACGTTGTTGATCAATAAAAAAAATTGATAAGCAATATACCATTGACCTAAAAAATGAAGTTTAGACTGGAGGAAGAACTCAACTTATTGATGAGAAGGGAGATAATGAGCTTCAAAATTTTTGAGCTTAAAAGGAAGTAGAAAATCAAAAATCTAAAATTATCTTCTTTCTTCTTCTCTCGTTTTCTTTCTCTTAATTCAATTTTTTTTCTTTTTCTCTTCTACGATAAGTGAAACAAGTGAGTCTTCTGTTTATGAGCAAACAACATAGACAAAAAACTACTAATCGGTAAGTATCTATAAGATCAATGAAGTGAGAAACAAAAAATTGTTGGTCGCATCTGGTCACAATAAGAAATTAAACACATCTGGTCACGATAAGAAATTAAACCTCTTATTAAAAATAAAATAAACTAAACAAGACAACACAATTACGATGAACCAAGTACACAGAATCGAAATTATCAACGGAATCGTTGGGAATCGTTCGGAATCGCAAGAGAATCGCGATTCTGAAAAACTGGTGTTTGTAAATGCTGGGAAACGCACGATTCGTAGTTGGAAGCGCATGGTTGCTAGATTGGAAGTGTCGTCGGTGATAAAACCAGATCGAAGAATTGAAGAAGATGAAAACGAGGGCATGTGGTCAATTAATATGGGCTTTTGATTTTTCAAGCCCAATTATATTAGACGACTTAATTGGTTTTTTTTTATAAAAAAATTATCTAATTGTTTTTGTAACAGAATATCATAAACCTATATATTACCTATTGAATATTAAGAGAGAAAAAAGGAGATGAAGCGTTTTTCTTTTTCCTTTGTAAACTTCTGATATTTTTTGCAAATTGAACTAGAAAAATCATAGGTACGAAATTGTATTGCAAACAAGGAAAAGTCCCAGGAACAAAACAGATCGGTTTCTTTAAAGAGAAAACGATTTTGGGCCAATATTGAGAAGCCCAAAGCAAATAAAATCAGAAATCGAACCAACACATTATGATCGTACTCAAGCATCTTCATCAACAACTCTCTGCGACAAATGCAGAGTATCATCAAGTCACAATGACGGTGTGACGTCGAAGACCAGTACGGAGCAAAGAGATAAGATCGAGTTGACAAACCGATTCTCAGCACTTGATGGTTTAAACTCTGTTTTCTCGGATTCTTTTAGATCGGAAAAGAAGATAAAAAGATACAGAAAAGTTCCCACAAAAATTTCGTAAGTAATTTGTTGGAACCAAGTCCACCGACAAAGTTCCGACGAAGATTTCGTCAGTAATTTCCTACAACTTACATATTGTCGGTAATTGTCGGTAATTTCTGACGGGTCTAATGTTGTGGGAAACTTCCGACAATTTATCTACAAACTATGTAACGAAATTCCGATAACCTATATTTGTCGGAAAATTGTGACGAGTTTTCAACGAACGTAAATTTCACTGGAAGTTTGTGAGATTTTTGTTGGAAATTTTCAAAGAATATCATTGTTGAAAATATTTGTCGGAATGTTTGAATTTTTTCTTGTAGTGAGGGGACACATTATTATATTGTAAACATTGAATGCTTAGACTTTCAAAAAAAAATTATTGACAAAAGTCACCAAACCCATAAGCAACCTATAAAAGTTGTGTAGTTGAACAAAAATATCTCTGGTGAGTTTGTTCACCCAAACCCTAACAATCTCAAATTTAAAACCCTAATTAATTACTCATTCCTACACTCAACACCAAAAATTTAGAATTCTATATTCATATATACACGCGCATACATTTTGTCAAAGCTTCTCATTAAAAAAAAAATCATCCAAATAACGTGATAAACGAAAATAATTTAACTTAGACTTGATATAGTGGAAAATGACCAATTTTATCATAAATTGACGTATGTACATTCATGAATTCACTCTGTAATTTTGCCGTTATACAGTCTTATATACCGACCATGACTAATAATAAACCAACCATTATTTCTATTGAACCGACACCGAATTATACAAAACCCTAATTACTATCTTCAAAAGTCTTGCAATTAATAGCCACGAGAATACGATAAAATGAAGAGGCAACATCCCAATGCATGCTTACTTTGTGACTTCTTTTACATTATTTTTTTTCTTTTTCCAAATTTTAATGTTTCAATATTTTAGTTATCTCTTTTTGGGGGTTTTGTATTAAATTGTATATAAATGGTTCATGTTCGGACACTAAAAAACTGTGGGTCATTTAGTCATGGATCTCTCTGTCTATCTATCGATCTTTCTCCTTTTCTAATTAGGCTCCTCAACTAAACGTCTTCAATGCTCTCTCTCTCTATCTTCATAGACTTTGAAAATTTACCATTAGATATTTCAAAACCTTTTTTATATTGTTTCTATAGAGAATATATAAAGTCTCCAACCACCTAGCTACCAGCCAAGAGCAGGAACATTAATGGTGGTGCACACCATCTCATGCTTCTTAACATACCCTAAAACCTCTTCACTCTTAAGTTTATGAGAGATCTAGAGAGAGAGAGAGTGAGAGAAAAAAAGAGAAAATCCATTGAAGGAAAAAACAGTCTGTCTTTCATAATTGCACTCTTTCTATAAATCTTCTCTCTTGTGTTCTTACTTCTCTTCAAAACTTTCATCACACTTTACGGAAATTTTATCATTTTCACCACCTGAGTTCTCAACTTTTGTGCCATAGCATCATTTTTTTTTGGGTTCTTGAGTAAAAACTAAACACAAACTTCATGGATATATCCACTGCTCTAATGATTCTTTCAGCCATTACGGCATATTTCTTATGGCTTACATTCATATCTCGTTGTCTTAAAGGTCCACGTGTTTGGCCCTTATTGGGTAGTCTTCCTGGTCTAATCGAGAATTGTGAGAGAATGCACGATTGGATCTCCGACAACCTCCGTGCTTGCTCCGGTACTTATCAGACATGCATCTGCGCAATTCCGTTTCTAGCTAAGAAACAAGGTCTCGTGACAGTCACGTGCGATCCAAGAAACCTCGAGCATATTCTCAAGAATCGGTTTGATAATTACCCTAAAGGTCCGACGTGGCAAGCCGTTTTCCATGATCTTCTAGGTCAAGGGATCTTTAATTCCGATGGTGACACGTGGCTTTTCCAGCGTAAAACGGCCGCTTTGGAGTTCACAACGAGGACTCTCCGTCAAGCAATGGCTCGTTGGGTTAATCGGGCGATCAAGCTTAGGTTTTTGCATATTCTTGAAACGGCTCGGCTCGGCTCTGAGCCGATCGATCTTCAAGATTTGCTTCTTCGGCTTACGTTTGATAATATCTGCGGCTTGACTTTTGGGAAAGATCCGCGGACTTGCGCCCCAGGTCTTCCGGTTAACACGTTCGCGGTGGCATTTGATCGAGCCACCGAGGCTTCACTACAGCGGTTTATATTGCCGGAGATTTTATGGAAGTTCAAGAGATTGGTCGGTCTCGGGTTAGAAGTCAGCTTGAGCCGAAGCTTGGTCCAAGTAGACAATTATTTGTCTGAGATTATTAAGACACGTAAGCAAGATTTGATGACTCAGCATACTAGCGATGGGACCCAGCACGACGATCTCTTATCACGGTTCATCAAGAAGAAGGAATCTTACTCGGACGAGATCCTCCAGCGCGTGGCGCTCAACTTCATCCTCGCTGGACGTGACACGTCATCGGTCGCGTTGAGCTGGTTTTTCTGGTTGATTACGCAGCACCCGATCGTAGAGGATAAAATCCTCCGCGAGATCTGCGCCGTTTTGATTGAGACACGTGGCGATGACATGGCGTCCTGGACGGACGAGCCGCTTGCGTGTGAGGAGCTTGATCGATTGGTTTATCTTAAGGCGGCGTTATCGGAGACGCTGAGACTGTATCCTTCGGTACCGGAGGATTCGAAACGCGCCGTGAAGGACGATGTCTTGCCGGACGGGACTTTTGTGCCGGCGGGATCGTCCGTGACGTATTCGATTTACTCGGCGGGGAGGATGAGATCGACTTGGGGAGATGATTGTTTGGAATTCAAACCGGAGAGATGGATTTCGCAATCGGACGGTGGGAGATTCATCAATCATGATCCGTTTAAATTCGTGGCGTTCAATGCTGGCCCTAGGATCTGCTTGGGTAAGGATCTGGCTTATCTGCAAATGAAGTCGATTGCGGCGGCGGTTTTGCTCCGCCACCGTTTGACGGTGGTGACGGGGCATAAGGTGGAACAGAAGATGTCGTTAACTCTTTTCATGAAGTACGGTCTTCTGGTTAACGTCCATAAACGGGATCTAACGGCGATCGCGGCCGATCTGCGAGAGAAGACAGGTTGTAAATCTAACGCCGTCAATGACGGGGTTGGTAACGGCGTTATAAGGTAGGTAGGGTAAGTGAAACCAATCGCATCTATCATTGAATGTGGAATTGATTTGTGGCACTCGCCTTTTGGAGCGTGTAAGATACGCGGTTCTTTGGCCTACACAGCAGCACGCCAGATGTGCTTTATTGATTGGCTGCATTATTCGATAGAGGTAATTTTGCAAAGTGCGTTGTCCTCTTTTTTTTCCATCTGCCTTCGTATTGAGACAGTAAAATTTGATTTCATTATTTTGTAAGCATCTCTCAGTTTATTTAATAAATCTTATATTATTAATTACAAATAAGGTTTTATTTCAAGGTCAAAGAATGTCACATCGCTTGGAAATCTTGATCGCGATGGGCACATTTTATTTTTCTTAACTCTTATGCTCTATGTTTTTTTAACTACAATTGTTTTAAATGATTTTTGTCATTTAATTCGTAGTTTTATCCATAGGAGTCATTTTCTTGAACTTGAGCCCAATTTGTTTGCACTTGTAATGGCATTATTTCTGTAGCAGATGATTGTAAATGCATTAAATATGTCTTTGCTTCAAGATAAATGTCTGCCCAGAATGTTCCAATTATAGAAATCGCTTGAAAAGTGGAGAAGAGAGATAACAAATTTTTCAGGGGAATGTCTTCGTTTTACATATAGAGTCAGAATAAGGTAAAGAAGAGGAAGAACAACACATACACACGATGTTTAAAACAGGTAGTAGATTCACAAAAGAAAGCAAACTAAGAGAACAAAAGCCAGATTTTTAAGAGTAATTCAATCAGCTTCTGGACTTGAATGGGATGGCTCTGATGACTATCACGTGGTAAAGAGCAGCAAGTGCAGCACCGATGAATGGTCCAACCCAAAAGACCCACTGAAAAAAAGATGAAACAAAGATTTGGTAATCAGATAATCAAAACCGATTGATTGTAAATTTCGGTGAGAAGTGAAAAAAACTCACATGGTCGTCCCAAGCGTTGTCCTTGTTGAAGATGATTGCAGCTCCAAGACTTCTTGCTGGGTTGATTCCAGTTCCAGTGATGGGGATGGTTGCTAAGTGGACCAAGAACACAGCGAATCCGATAGGGAGCGGCGCAAGAATCTGTCAAATTCCAAACACCAATTAAGCATTTTTGATCGGATGTAAAATAACCCACAAAACATTCTATTTGTTTGATTGTGATTTTAACTTACGGGAACATGAGAGTCGCGAGCGTTTCTCTTGGCATCAGTGGCGGAGAAGACGGTGTAAACGAGGACAAAGGTTCCAATAATCTCAGCTCCGAGACCACTTCCTTTGGTGTAGCCATGAGCTACGGTGTTGGCTCCACCTCCCAGAGCTTGGTATTGCTTTGGTTGGAACCCTTTGACCACACCGGCTCCACAGATAGCTCCTAAGCACTGCATCACTATGTAGTACACAGCTCGCGTGAGCGAAAGCTTCCGGGCTAAGAACAGACCGAACGTGACGGCTGGGTTGATGTGTCCACCTGAGAGGTCATAACATAACACAAATCGGATTAGAGAACACCTGCAAACCAAACGATTCCACGCAAACAAACTGAAACTAAAATTGAATTTCTCATCGATAGCTGCTCCTTCGTTTCATTTCTTGCAAATCGGACCTACTTACATGTTTGTAAACCCTAATATGGTTCCTGATTGAAACAGCTATTTCATTCAGATAATTCGCTATATAACTCAGTTTCTGTCTCTTTCGGAGAAGAACTTATGATTTGAATCACGCTACCTAGCCAACATAAGATCTATCTAGAAGACTAAGAATCTGAAGCAATTCGAAATCGGTGACTTAAATCGTTAGATCGGAGAAACTGGAACGTCGTGTGACTTACCGGAGATACCAGCGGTGCAGTAGACGAGAGCGAAGATCATACCACCGAAAGCCCAAGCGATCCCTTGGATTCCGACGGAAGCACACATGTTCGGTGACCTCTTCACACCCATAACGGTCAAAACAGTGATGTATAGGAACAGAAACGTAGCGATGAACTCGGCGATTCCGGCTCTCCAGAAGGACCACGAGGCAAGCTCGCCGGGCTCGAACAACGGCGCAGGCGGTGGCTCCTTGTAGTCCTTGTCGCTCTGAGCCGATGTTCCGATCGGTTGTCTCTCCGGAAATTTGTTAGCTCCGACTCTAACATCTTCTTCCTTGCCTTCCATCTCCGAAATCTCTTTCTCTAGAGGATTTTGGGTTTCTCTGTGAGTAGGTAATGTCTGTGTTGCAGAGAAGCAGAGTGGTGCTTTTATAGTGACGAAACTCAATGTTGGAAGATAATGCAAACAAACGGAGATAAAATTAATTAAAGCACGATGATAATTATTATTAATTGCATGACATAATTAACGTTATCATCTTTGTTGCTGATAATACTAATAATTAAGACAGAGTTTCAAATTCAGCTTTGCAGCTAATTTTGTGTTCTATAATCAAATGGTTAATTATACTCTTAATAAAATAATATGTGGACACCTTTTTGGAATTTTATCCATGTATTTTGGTTTATTTGGACCGTTGTCAGGATAAGCACATGGACTCACCACCTAAAATACATAGGTAGGGACACCTCATCTAACAATCAATCTATAGTAACATTTTTCATTCTTACTTTTAAAGTATAATCTTCCATAACAATAAAGTTATGAGTGATGATAACCATCCCCGATGAGACTAGACATTGTTTTATTGATCACTGTTAAAATCATCTATAGCTCAGATAATCATTGTCTCTTTAAATAGAATCTATATCTGCTGTGCAACTTTATCGCACTAACTACACTATTTAGATCAATTAATTTCCTATATGAAAACATATTGATACATCTTGTAAGTTGTAATTGTAAATGTGCATGCACGCCGCCATATACCAAAATAAAAGTTATACAAATGATCCCAAATTAATATCCATTATTTTTCCGGTTTAACGGGTAAATAAAGGCTAAGTACACATCAAATAGCTCGATACTACTATACATGCAGCACACAGCAAAACGCCATTGTTATTGGTGAGTTTAGCATTCTCCGATTTAATTCGGTTTGAATTAATATCAGTCTAATTTCAACATTAAAGTCTATCAATGTTGAGTTACGAAATAAAAAGAAGATTTCCTTTTATTTGATAAAGGCAAATCCCGGTAAAAAAAGAGATTATTCTTATCGACTTAAAGGAAAAAAAACAATTGCCAATACAAAATCAAAAAGGAAAATGAATAGCTAAGGACTTCAAAACTTATAAATAGGGGAACCTCCTATTAATAAGGATCATCTCACAATCTCTCAAGAGAGAACTTAGACAGAAACGTTCTCTGTAAACAAGAACTACTTTTTGGCTTGATCCATATTTGAATGGTACGTAGACAGCCCTCAACGGCACAGCTATAAATCTAATAAAAATAATTCTCCTAAACCCTAAATTGAATTCGCCGATCTACGATATGTGCGAATTCTGGTTCCTTCAATTGGCGCTAGAAGGAGGGAGCAAGAAAATTGAGGGTTTATGGAGAATTATTTTTAAACCCTAGAAATCCGACAAAGTCTCCGACTCTTCTCGTCATGTTCAACAATTCTCCAATCACCGACATGGGCTTCCGATTTTACCAAAATTTTCAGTCCGCTTTCATCAATCTATAATATATGTGATTTTCGGGTTCAAAGTCGTCTGTGGGGAATGGAGAATTATTAAACACTAGAATCCCGAAGCTCGAGGTCGACATGACCATCTCTATGACCTCTACGATGACAAAAACCGAACTCCTTAAACCGGTGACGTCTACGATGTCCGACGAAACATCTTCGAGCACGTGAAAAAATATAAACTTCTTATCTGATGAGAAACTCGACGACTCCGATTCACCGAGTACAGGAAAAACAACACTTATGAGAATCAAATCCTTAACTCTTGCGAAGAATCATCTCTCCAAAGAAATCCCAAATGAATTAGAGAAATCTCGTCTCGACTCTCGAGCCTCATCTTCTTCGCCGCAAACGCCGAACGTGAATGAGGTGAGAAGCCGCGAGCAGCACCACCTCCGTCCGTGACCTCCTACGCCGACCATAGTCAGCAATCTGGCAACGCATCGAGCCCGGAGCTCCGCCATGGCCGCCGCCATTAACGCCGCACCTTCACCGAACGAAACCAACACGATGAGGAAAAATCAGATCTTCTTTCTTTGGGTTTGAGCAGATTTGTGGGCCCATCCAACATCTGATATTTACTAGGCTCATGGTTTGGCCCAAAAATATAGAAAGGAGAAGGTCCAACTGTCTTGTGCTAAGTTGCCTTCCAGGTTCCAAAAAAAAAAAAAAAAAAAAAAACTGGGCCTAAAGCCCACCAGGAAGAAGCGAATAAAAGGGAAGGAGAAAACCTGAGCTCGATTAGCTGAGCCCGGTTTAAAGCATAAACCACAGCAAAATTCTTTTCACCCGAGTCAACTAATGCACTAGCCAAAGCACGAGAATAAAAGAAAAAGAAGAACGTTCACCGAAATCATCAAACCAAACTCAACAATTACGCACCAGCAATAAAAGCTAAGTATCATTTTCTTTTTTAAGTACTATGGTCCAAAATCTCAAAGAAAAAAATATCTTCACATTTTTATCAAAATGTCGCAGGATTTACAAAAGTTGTCGCTCCGGCTAGAACGCTTCGGCAGCGCACAAACCATTATAACAGCATGCAATCAAGAGCTTCAGCTCGTCAATTCATCTCGGATAAGCATGTCTCAACAACATTTCGACATATCAATCACCTAGAACTTCCGCTCATTAATCCATCTCGGATAAATAATGGCTCGTCGAGCTATCTCAAGTCTCAGATCGTCTACCAAAAAATATTTTCAGCTCGTCAACCGAGCTCTTCAAAATTCAGGTATCACCTATGGAAAACTATATATTTTTCGAACATGTTCTGTTCAAACTCAATAACAGGGTCCGTCCCTATAGGTGGAACTACGGTTCGCAAACCGGGTCTAAAAAAAAAGGATGCTCGTCTACCGAGCTACGATACGCTCTCCTACTGAGCTACATCTTCTACCGAACTACACTCAATTATCAAGACACTCTTGCCTACTAAGCTACATTAGATTATCAAGCTACGCTCATCTACCGATTTCAGTTCAGTTTATCAGTTTCATATCAGAATTTCAGAATATCAGTTCGGCTATTTCAGTTCAGAATTTAAGTTCAGCGATTTTGATTCAGAATTTCAGAATACCAGTTCGGCTATTTTGCTTCAGAATATCAGTTCATCGGTTTTAGATCAGAATTTCAGTTCATCAGAATTTCAGTTCGTCAAATTCAATTCAGAATTTTAGTTCGTCAGATTCGATTCAAAACTTCAGTTCGTCAGATCCAGGACTTCAGTTCATCAATGTCAGTCTGTCAGTTTCAGCTCAGCTTTTAACCGGGTTCAAAAGCCGAACTCCATAGTTCGCATCAAAAGTCGAACTTCATAGTTCGCACACATAAGCCGGGCTTATATAGCTTTCACAATTCGTATTTTTTAAGCCGAACTATCGCAGTTCGCCGAACTCACATAGTTCGTATTTTTTAAGTTGAACTATCGCAGTTCGCCGAACTCACACAGTTCGTATTTTTTAAAGCTGGACTATCGCAGTTCACCGTACTCAAACAGTTCGTACACTCATAAGCAGAATTCACGCAGTTCGTACTCTCCTAAGCCAAACTCTACAGTTCGCACAACAGTCTGAAACGACTAAGTACTTTAAGTCGAACTCGTATAGTTTGCACTTTAAACCATCACGGTCCCCACATCGACGTCATGGCCAGACGATCGATAAAATCGAATAAAGCCGAGTTATTGCTCGCATGCATCCTCATGGTGCTATGGATAAAACACTTTCCATGTATAAAGCCGAGACCAGTCTCGCATTTAACTTACTCTCTAATTATTCGAGCTAAATAAGCCAAGTCTGTCTCGCACACTCGGATTCGATATGAGAAAACCTTTGAGTATCTTAAGACGAGCTGTTCACGTACTCTTATGCCGAGCTCTAAGGTAAAGCCGAACGTCATTCCTCGCACAAACCTAAGCCGATTTCTCAACAATCGCAAAGCTAATAAGCGGATTTCTCAACAATCGCAAATTAATAAGCCGATTTCTCAACAATCGTAAATTAGTAAGCCGATATCATCACGATCGCCGATCTCAAATATGTCATAAAATCGAGTTCATCCTCTACACCCCGGCTAAGACCGTATTGTTTACGGCCCCAATTTTGTGCACGATGAACCCGAGAGGATCGTATCATTTTACGACCTCACAAAAGCCGAACTCGAATTCACTACAGTCAAGATTGACTAAGTAAAATAAGCCGAAGCTTTCATAGTTCGCAAATCTCGTAAGCCGAGCTCACATAGTTCGCAAAATCTTTATGCCCCGAACTACGAATGGCTTGATCCCTGGAACGTAGGCAGCCTTTCCCGAGGCGCAACTATAAAACCAAAGAAATTCCAAGCAACTCATCGATCCCCACGATCAACCAACCTCACAACAGAAGCCGAGTTAGGCCTCGCAGCACAACAACCTTAAAGGACAAGCATCGTTTCACGGCAGTTTATTACCAAAAGCCGAGCTAATGACTTCGCAGAAGCTGCCGAACTCCGTTCGTTGCATATGAAACTCTACTTCACTGAACTCAAGATCCTCGAAGCGTCAAGTTTAAACGATCATGACAAGATGCTGATCTCAATTCCAACCGGGCTAAAGAATTCTCCATGAACTTCGCCGAACTCAAGATACTCCTTCGCCAAACTGAGGGGGGACTTATTGTTAGTGGTGAGTTTAGCACTCTCCGGTTTAACCCAGTTTGAATTAAGATCAGCCCAACTCCGACATCAAAGCCCATCAAGGTTGAGTTACGAAATAAAATGAAGATCTCCTTTTATTTGATAAAGGCAAATCCCGGGAAGAAAGGAGATTATCCTTATCGGCTTAAAGGAAAAAGGACAATTTCCAATACAAAGTCAAGAAGGAAAAAGAAGAGCTAAGAACTTCAAAACTTATAAATAGGGGAACCTCCTATTCATAAGGATCATCTCACAATCTCTCAAGAGAGAATTTAGACAGAAACGTTCTCTGTAAACAAGAACTACGTTTTGGTTTGATCTCTATTTGAAGGGTACGTAGGCAGCCTTCAACGGCACAACTATATATCTAATAAAAATAATTCTCCTAAACCCAAAACTAAATTCGCTAATCTACAATATGTGCAAATTCTGATTCCTTCAGCCATACACAATGCATACCATCCACCATGAATGTGTAAATGAACAACGAGTGGTGCGTTTTAATGAAAGAAGAAGAATATTGGGTTGTGTGATATTCGGCTGCAATCCACAATTTGCCAAAAAGGAAAGACAACGTTTAAGCAATAAGCAATAAGCAATAAGCAATAAGCAATAAGCAAAAAGCAAAAAAAGGGACTGAACAATCATGGTTGCTTCGTTGCTTTGTTGTCTTTTTGGGTGTGACATTATGTCCTACCCACGTGATGTTTTCTTCTACTCCCATATATACCAAATTTTGATTTCTTTTACTACCCAAACTCCGCTAACGAACCAAACTTATATATGGACACTATATACCTAATTTCCAAGTAATTAAATGCCCTCTTCGAACCATTGAAATGCTGAAGTTAGAGCATTTTTAATGGTCTTTCAAATTTTAATTTTTTTTTTAATTTTGAAGATAAAAATAAAGAAATCTTATTCAATAGTGCTTCAATTTCACCTTCAAACACTGTTCATTTCTTCATTTTTTTAAGGTAAACTTTTTTATTTACAAAATATATCTTCAATTTTTTATTTGTTTTGTTTTATACTCAAACAAAATGATATGTTTTCTCTTACCCAATTAATTTTAAAAATATGTGTTTATCCAATCATATTATAAAGTAAAAATGCAAATCACATATATAAAAACTCATTTCTCACTTCGAAATACGTTCATTGATCATTTAAAGAAAAAACACATGTCAACTAGTACATCATAAAATTATACTATTGTTTGTTCTTACATTATGTAATATAATTTTATCTATATAATAAATGTATAAATTATTTAAAATCGTAATTTTGTTGAATAATTGCTATAAATAAAATAAGTAGTTAAAAGTTTGTAAAACTGAAAAAAATAAAATAAAGGGTTTTATTAACAATTAATAATAAAATGAAGATAAAATATACTTGAAATATTCTTTTTGGGAACAAAAATGAAGCAAACTATTGGAGAAAACCTTCTTAATTTTTTTTTTTTCATTTTAAAGAAACTTAAGGGTTTTATTAACAATTAATAATAAAATAAAGAAACCATTAGAGATGCTCTTGGACTTTATTTGAAGAGATCATACTATTAAAAAAAATTAAACAAAAATGTTCAAACCTTATGTGTAGAAAAACATGAGTCAAACACCATATTTTTGTTTTGTATGAGTTTGAGTTAGACACAAGGTTTTGCCATCCACACAAAATTTTGCTGTCGTTACAAAAAAAAGAAAATAAAAACCATTTTGCCATGTATTCGAAAACGAAAAATAACCATCTCACAATTCTTCTATTCAACGTGTTTATTTAATTTATTGTTGTTCCTATCAAAACCAGGATTTACACTTGGCTTTTAACTTTTAGGAAGAAAAAAATGGGGAAGGTCGTAATTTGTTTGGACTTTGGTATGAGAATAAAAAAAACCATGGATTCCAAGCCGTCCAATCCATGGATGAGAGGACACGTGGCACAACCTTACGTATACAAAACCGACCAAGCCACCCAAACACTTGTCACCTTCAGTCCAAATATTAATCATTTTCTCTATTTTTCTTCTTCTTCTGGGTGCAATTATTATTGCATGCCCACTCCCATTATTCCCGTTGCGTTACTGTCCCCACCTGGATTATTTAATTTTGAGATTTTTTGCCCAAGATATAACGTTGCTTTACACCAAAACAACTGTTCCTCTCTTTATATATGTGAAGGAAATTATTTATCGTCATGTAGGATGCGTTGAGTCCCTAAAATTTGAATTCAAAACTCATTTACCAAAAATTTGAAAACCAAATTTCTTAAAATATCTAAAAAGATTCGAGCCTTTTTAAGTTTGGGCTAAACTTGGCTACATAAGGCCCATAAGTATAAACAGGCCAACAATTTCTCATATAAAAAAAGCGACAAGTAATAGCCTCTCGAGCTACTACACTCGACCAACCTTATTTCAATTTTTGTGTTTCACCTAACGATGCCGTTTTTCGGTTTTACCACCACAAGCCATCAGCCTACAGGGTTGTGACACCTGGACATGATCAGTCCTCTCATTTTCTTGTTTTTCTCCTTCTTATGTGATTTTAAAAAATTCCTAAATTTAGTCGCCTTTCTCTCTCTACGTTTTTCTCTCTCTTATCCGCTACACATCGCTTGGCCGCCGCCGCCGCCGCCCGCCGTCGCTGTCCATCGCCAGATTCAAATCTCTCCGCCGCCAGTTTACCTCCATTTCTTAATTTCTGTTATAAGGTACGACGAGCTTATTCGCGTAATATCGACTCTTCTTGGTGTCCGAGCTTATCGGTGGTTGCGTGTTTGTATCTCTATTCTCTACGTTTTTGCCTGTTTGATTATGTTATTGGTTCAGACAATAGGCATCTCCAAACGTATACGGCTGTTTCTGCTCTGTCTCCTTCCTTTTTGCTGCCTCATTGGATCAATTTTCTTGTTTCACTTTCCTGATTTTGTGCTTATGTTCTTGTTTAGGGTTTTACTTTTGATTTCTATATTTAATTGGATGTTTTAGGTTCCTGTTTGCTCGTCAGAGAAATGCCTTTGTAGCATTAAAGGGAGATGAGATGATTCTTTGCCAAAAAATACCTTTGAATTGAGATTGTATATTACTCGGTTTCTTCTTAGGGACCAGCTTCATCATTACATTTAATATTCAAGGTAGGCTTTCTGAGTGTGTTTGATTTTTGGTGCCATCAAAACGATTACGTTATGAAATTATATCTTCATTATTTTTTTTGTTGGAGTCGCTAATCTCTATTATGTATTTTTCCTTTCTTTTACTAGTTTGGTGGATGGATATTGCTTCAGATCGCCATCTAACCTCAATGCTCATAGACCTGGAAACTTTTCTGGGTGGCTAGTTTTTTTTGTCCTGAAGAGCTCAGGATTATAGAGACTTTATATAGTTGGATGTGTCCTACTTATTGGAGCTCAAAGTGCAATAATAATTTATTTTGAGGAGTCTAATAGCATCATCAATGTCAGAAGGGGATTTGGCCGTCATGAAACCAGAGGTAAAGTTTCATTCTTTTTCTCTTACTAGACCATCTTAGTTTAGCTACCTTTTTGTTGGCTTTCTCAGTTAAAACTGGCTCACATGGATACCACCTTCACCTCTAATGGAAAAGGACCAACATTCATATGCTTTAACTAGTATTGTTTAAGATTGTGCTGGTTAGAGGGTTGTTGGAAATTGTGATATTCTTACTAGTAAATTTAGTTTTTTACAAACAAGTTCAGTATCCCAAGGACTTCTTGATACATGGATTCTTACAATTCTGTGATTCAGCTTATTCTCATACTTTGAATTTACGTGACCCAGTTGTTAATATTTTCTTTAGTCGTGTGGATTTATATGAATGACTAAATGCATTTTTCACCTTGCTCCGAGCTAAACTGCCTTTTGCTCTGTCGTGGATTCAGACAATGAAGTCCTACATCTGGCTTCAAACTGCTGATGGTTCAATTCAGCAAGTGGAACAAGAGGTTGCAATGTTCTGTCCCATGATATGTCAAGAGGTAATACACAAGGGTGTTGGATCTTCTAAGAATCATGCAATATCGCTTCCACAGCGAGTAAATCCAGCTATGTTCAGCTTGATTCTTGATTACTGCAGATTTCATCAAGTGTCTGGACGTTCAAATAAGGTTTGTATGGCTCCTTTAATATTTGGAATAAATATTTCCATGTCCATACTCCATCTGGCCTCTTTCAATACATCTATTTATCCACTCTTTAGGAACGAAAAACTTATGATGAAAAATTCATCCGAATGGACACAAAGAGGCTCTGTGAGTTGACCTCGGCCGCTGACAGTTTGCAGCTGAAGCCTTTAGTTGATCTTACTAGTCGCACACTTGCACGAATCATTGAAGGAAAAACCCCTGAGGAGATACGAGAGATATTTCATTTGCCTGATGACCTTACTGAGGTATGTGCCGCTCGAGATCATCTCTTCTTAGGATGTGTCTTCTTCATCTGCTTCTCTTTTTGACCGCTCTTTAATAATTTTTATCCAGGAGGAGAAATTAGAGCCTCTGAAAAACACAATGGATGATCCACGGATTCGACTACTGAATAGATTGTACGCAAAAAAAAGAAAGGAGCTGAAAGAAAGAGAGCGATTGAAGGTCTGTTTAGCAGTTTCTATTTTACTTGTTTAGGATAATGTAATTTGTAGCTTTATGAATGAAGTTGAGCATAAAATTTGGTCTGTAAGATTGAACTATTTCACTAGCTTATGAAGTTGGGGGTTTCCATGTCTTAGAATGTTGAGGTTGAAGAACATGTAGACCAACGTTCCGTGGATGACCTGTTATCATTTATTAACGGCAGAGGTACTTTCTTTTGATCTTACTCTGGTTTTCTAACTTGATAATATCCTTTCGTTTTGTTCTGTTTCTTCTTTGGCTGCTATGAGTTATCTATTTAACATTTTAGTTCATGTTTTGGAATATTTTTTGGTGTTGATTCGATGATGTTTATTTTTGGTGATAGACTATTTTCATTTTGCTCAGTGCCTGAGATAAAATTCTCATCTCGTCTAGTGCTGCTATCTCGTTGGGCTACATATCTGCCATTTTCAGGCATATGCAAGATACTTATTGCATATGCATGTATGGATGAACTTTATAGATTGTTTGATGAATAGATCTTTGGTGTCCTTGATTGAGATATTTGCTGTGTGAATTTTATGTTTGTGTTGCCTCTTAGTCTTCTCCTTTCTCTATTCTACTTCCTTTTGAAGGCCTCATTGGAAGTAAGGAAAATTCTGTTTCACAGATCCCAAGGTGGTAAAGATGTCAAAGGGAAAAAAGAAGAACAAAAAAAAGAAAGACCAGAAGATTGTTTCTTCAGATGAAAAAGAAGGACCAGAAGACTTTCTTGACAAGGTTCAGACTAGTTTCTCTGTGTTTGCTCCTGGTTGGCATTTGTCAAGTTAATGAATGCGTTCCTTGTGCTTAGGAATCACATGATCTTCATTCCAAACAACAAGGTGTTGAAGAGACAGGGTCCAGCAACATACCTAGTACGGAAGATGACATTTTTACGCCAAAGACCGGGTCTGATGATGGAGATATAGATGATGAAATCGATCCAGCCATGAAGGAAATGCTTGATAGGTAAGACTCTTGTTAACTCAAAACTTGTGGCCACAATTCTTTTTCTTTTCAGAACCAGGATATTTCTTATAGTGAATATAATGTTATTATAGAGAGGTAGAAGATTTTGCTCGGAGATTGAACTCCAGTTGGGTTCGATCGCTAGGACAAGAAAGAAGACCTGTTCACTTTTCCATAAATGGCAACGGGACTACAAGACGGCATATAGGTATGATATCTCTTTGGTGGCATTATCTTTACTTTAATCGTAATGTTGAGTTGAAACTGATGGGGTATGGTTTGGATTTGAAGGTCAATCTTCAGGACATAATTGAAGCTGAAAACGCCGGTCAATGGCTGGGACAATTTTAGTGAAGAATGTGAGCAAATAGAGAGAGAATGGTTCACCCAGTCACTGACGTTTGATGTGTGTCCTCGTGTAACATTTTGTTTTTATTTCTCATCCCCACGTCTTTTTTTTCTTTTTCTCATTCAATCTGAGAGGTAGGATGCAATTTTGATAATAAAAATATTTAATGTTCTTCTAGTGGTCGATATGTTTCATTGTAAAACCACGTTCGAGTATTTTAGTTGGTGGGTCTAATTTAGAATCTAGTTATACGTTAGTTTTTTTGTTTGTTTCACTGTGTTATATAAACTCAAAAGAAAATAATGAAAGCATGTTCCATTTACTGTATTCTTGTTTTTACATTTTGTCTTACAAGCATGTTCCATTGTTTTAACATCAAAACGCAAAACAGCCATATCAAACGTGGGTGTCCCTCAGCCTTCTCGACAGCACCACTACTCCCTTACTGGATCCCTCCGATGTCTCTCTAGTTACTTACTATGCTCTGTTTCCTTCACTAACTAGGAATGTTTAACGCTATATGGAAAATCCAGGTTATTATGCGAGAGCAATTCAAGAGCAACATCGGCAAAGTAGGAACTAAGACTTTAACTTGGAAGTGTTGATTTTGTTTTTCGTTATCAGAATATGGAAGATTTTTTTTGGGAGTGACTCAGCATCCCTTGTAACTTGCAACTTCCTCATCAACTCCCCCAAGCTATGGCAGAAGCTCACAATCGAAAACCATGAACATTGTGAGTGACTCACCAATTGTAGAGCTTTTTTCTTCTCCCTGAGTTACAGAGGAAGAAGAGAGAGGGAATGAACTGAAAAAGTTGTATATACAACAATGTATGTATCAAAAACCATTTGTGATACTTTAAAAATGGAACCTCCTAATTTTCTATACTATGGTAATTAATGTTATCTCTCCATTTTGATGCAAAATAATATAGTTTAACTCGAAACTTAAATAGCCTCGTTCTCGAATGATTACAACCAACAAACACGCAATCTGATGATGTTTATTTTTGGTGGTAAAGATGTCAAAGCCTAAGAGTTGTTGATAACCTAACAACTAGAGAGGAAATGGAGGAACCCAGTGAGGAAGCCAGTAAGTAACCACGTGACCATTAGGTAAATCAGAGAAACCTGATGTAGACTTGGGTTTGAAGGAACGTGGGGTTCTAGAGGCGATATCGTAAACACCATAGCCTTCACCATAGCCTTCACCGACGAAGTAGATGGAATTAGCGTTTAGGCCCGGGAATGAGCTGGCTTTGACACAAAATGGCTCGTTATGGCCGAGGAATATGCAGAGATCACCAATGTCTTCTGTGTAACACATGTTCATATCTTCCTCCTCTCTAAACACCATGAACCGCTTTGTTCCGCCACAGTTGAACCTTAACGACTTGATCGCAGGGCTTTTAACATACCTGCCAACCCAAGCGAAATAGAGAGAAACGAACATGTTAATATATTATAACATGAAACCGCAAAAGCAAACAAACAACCCGAACCTCGTACCATTTGACTAGGAAACGTTGTCCTGAGGGAGACTCCACAAGGTCCTGTGTCCTGTAACAAGAATCCAGAAGCTGCAACTCGGAATGCGAAAACTGAGGAAGGTTGTGAAAGCGCAACTTATGGATCTCGGGACTGGTGGATTGGAGACCTTCCCAAGACCACAAGTGGTGGCCTCCAGAACTTGGCATGTAGAACCTTTGATCTCTCTTGGAATACATCAGCTTGGATTGTTCAAAATGATCGAATATTAGAGGAGACATAACGAGGAGATGCCCCTTAGAGTATATATACTCACCGGACGTCCAGTGAACTTGACAGCCGTAACGCAGTCTTCCTCTTCAGGAGAAGAGGACATAGCCACGCCACTTACAAAATCAGTTTGAGAACTTTTAACATCAGGCCGAGGATGCAGAGGGATCATCTTGGGGTTTGATTTGGAGCTAGAGGGATTGCAGAAGTTGCTGATTAGTATGGAGCGAGCGGAGCAGAAAAAAACACCCCATCCATGGGAACTTCCCACCAGCCTAGTCATAACAAATTCTTTGGGAAGTGGCTTATCACCGACGGTGAAATACTCTTCCTTGGCCGGGTCGAACATGAGGAGCTCTGTCATTGCACCGGCCTCAAGGGATTTTTCATCACAATAGGTGACGACACGATAAAACAAGTAAGGGTTGGTGGTAGAGGAGGAGAACATCCGACATCTCTGGGGGAGGGGAGCGTAAGAAGTAGACATCAGAAGAAGAAAACAGAGTATACAAAAACTATGGACAGAGAGAGAATTACCAGAGCAAGTTTGCGGAGGGGAGATGGCTTGGAAGAGAGTCTGAGAAGCAGAGACGACATAGCTTTGCTTTGATGTCTGAAAAATCAAAAAGAAACAAAAGGGTTTTCGAGTTATTCAAGAGAAACAAAACTGATGATATTATTATGAGATGGGTTTGGTCCTGTTAACATGCGCCTCCGATGCGTAGGTTAACACTTTCCGTTTCTACAGCAGGTCACACACTCGTGACCTGTCTGTCTCAAACAATTCAGGCCCAATAACTAATGGGTCTCGACGTGGCCCATTTAAGATGCACGACTTTGTTTGACCAAAAAAGTCTTCTGAACGGATTGTATAAAAAGGTAACCAAACCCCTAAGTATCAACAATGAATGGATTGATCTCAAGCTGCAGAGTCGTTTGGTCATCGCAAAATGCCAGTTCTCCGTAACTGGGAGACTACAGAGACTTGCATAGAGCACCGTGGGATCAGAGAAGCAAATAGCTCAAGGCCAAACGGAGGAAGAGATGGTTGCTGTGGAGACTTTCGTCCGTCAGCAAATTCTTCTCATGGAGTATTTCATGCGACATTTTGATTGAGAAATTTTGACCAAAGTTCTTGAATAAACCTCGTGTTCCCATAAACCTATTATTGGTTTTCCTTCAAAAAGGCCTCTTGATGTTACCTAAGCTAGCACTTCAAGTTAAGGGCCAAATCAAGAATGGCTTCAACTTGACGGATGGTTCGCTTCTTCTCCTGCTGCTTCAACTTACGTGCTATAGCTTCAGGGTCAAGCCCTTGTCCTTTCGTACCAGCTTCCTCCTCGTCTTCCTCTATTATTCTCACTTCCTGTAGCAGTGCATCCACTTCTCTTACAAAGTCTACTCTCAGAAGGGTGTTATCTGTCTCAATGGGCGGTCGTAGCCGTCCTTGACCATATGAATGTCGTTTTAAGATCTCTGTCTGGATAAGCCAAATAGATAGATATAAGGATTACTTGCTAATTCTAAGATAAAGTTTGATGACTTAAGAAGGATCATAAAAGAGTAGGCCATATTTGACATCTTCCTTGACAACATATATGATAAAGCTTGAAGATGTTGAGATATAAAAGCATCAGCAGCTCAAGATCGTGTTCAGAAAACAAGAATCCACAGAAACACCTACCTCGACTCGAGATCAAGATTTCTTATGGCGTCCTGAAAGTAACACAAGAGTCAAGAGTGAGTGAAGACGTACACAATACAACAACAGAGGAGGTGCGCACGTTAGCGCCAACGACGTCGACACCATGGTCGCCGAGCTTCGAGTCGTCTGTTCGTGAGTATTCCTCCTATTTCCACCCCACCCTTCCCAGTGCCCATGGCCCGGGGTTTAATGCATCTGTCACATTTGCTCCCCTTTATTTCCAATTTCTCAATTTAAACCCCGTAGTGGATCTATCACATTTGCTCCCCTTTGTTTTCAATTTCCCAAAGTAGACCCACGTGGATAATGCAATGCAATGTAACGTTTTGTGGTAGCATATCCGGTTCGGGTTTCATATAAAACTCGGCATACAGTTGAACCAGAACAACCCGATAATCAATTAAATTTATAAAAAAGCTAAAAGCTAATTTGACGAATAAAAGTGATGATCACACAGTTTAGATATAAGCCGATCTTGATGATAGACGTAAGTCTAAAGATGGAGTATGGACATGGAAATATTTATTCCAAATATTAAAGGAGCCATACAAACCTTATTTGAACGTCCAGACACTTGATGAAATCTGCAGTAATCAAGAATCAAGCTGAACATAGCTGGATTTACTCGCTGTGGAAGCGATATTGCATGATTCTTAGAAGATCCAACACCCTTGTGTATTACCTCTTGACATATCATGGGACAGAACATTGCAACCTCTTGTTCCACTTGCTGAATTGAACCGTCAGCAGTTTGAAGCCAGACGTAGGACTTCATCGTCTGAATCCACGGCAGAGCAAAAAGCAGTTTAGCTCGGAGCAAGGTGAAAAATGCATTTAGTCATTCATATAAATCTAGGTCCGTGCAGAGAAAATACACATTGAAATGGACTCGGTAGAGAAGGGGATAATCCGTTTGATCTCAGAGCGCGGTGTCAAGAATCTCGTCATGGAAGCTGCATCAGACAGACACTATTCAATGTATTAAAAGCACACTGACATAACTATCTTTGGATTTTCATCTTCTCATGGGTGGTTTTTGTTATCTCACATATGGATTTATTATTAATCTCAATTTGCAAGAGGAGGGCAGATCTGTTGTCCACGAAAGCCATCTACATTCGTCAAGAAGCACTTGCTACATGTCGTATTATCAAATCCAGTTTTAGCTCTCTGGGAAGCTGAGAAATCGAAGAAAAAAAAAAGAAGCAAGCTTGAAGGCGTTCAAGTATCATCAGGAAGCTGAAAAAGATAAGAGTGAAGCAATCAAAAGGGTAAAGAGCTAACTACAGAATCTATTGGGAATGTTGTTTTTGGCTGATGAAAACGAAGTTTTATGTACAAATGTAGGCTAAAGAGTGGGCAAGTGCATATTCAATGGAGCTAAAACGTAGGAAAGAAACAGAGATTGAGCTGAAGAAATCGAGAGAAGCATTCTAAAATATGAGGTTTGTATCTGAGAACCGAGTCTCATATGTTGGTAGAAAAGCTGCAAGACAAGTATAACTTAGCAATAGAATTGTTGAGAAAAGCTAAAGAAAGATCGAGATGACAAAGCAATGATAGAAGTAGAGGAGCTGAAGAGAACCCATCGCTCGATGTGATGATCACCGTGAAGCTCCTCAATACTTTATCTGTTCCATTTCACTGGTAAAGGAGAATCAATCTAGAGAGAGGGAAACTGTAAATGAAGTGAAATAGTTGTGATGCATAAAAAATGGAACCTCATATGTAATTTTCTTTTCCATGTCAATTCAGTGTAAAGTAGCATAGTTTAACACGAATGATAAATATAATTGGTCTCGTCCTTGTACACCACTCGAATGAGAAGAACAAAAACGCAACATACTCTTGGCATAACTAAACTAGAGAGACACTGGAGGGATCCAGTAAGGGAGGAGTGATGCTGTCGAGAAGGCTGAGGGACACTTGGGACGGAAGGAACGTGGTTTTCTAGTGGCGATATCGTAAACACCATAGCCATCACCTGCAAAATAGATGGAGTTAGAGTCTAGGCCAGGGAATGAGCTTGCCTTGACACAGAAGGGCTCATTGTTGCCTAGGAATATGCAGAGATCTCCAATGTCCTCTGTATAACACATGATTCTTGTTTCTTCTTTGTTCCGCCACACAAGAATGTCATATACTCGCCCGGTTGGTGGTTCTGAGCATACCACTTGATTAGGAAACGTTGGCCTGAGGGTGACTCCACAAGGTGTACCGTCGTGGAACATGAGTCCAAGAACTGGGTCAAGTCAGGAAGGTTGCAAAACTGCAACTCATGCAACTCGGAGCCGGTCATTTGCTCCTCGAAAAAAGAATCCCAGAAAACCAAGAAGTGGCCTCCAAAACTAGAAGTGTAGAACTTTTCATCTCTCTTTGAATACATAACCTTTGATTGATCAAAATACTGGAAAGGGGTTCTAAAGATGACCGAACCCGAGTACTTGTGTTTGCCACCAGGCCTAAAGAAACTGATCAGAGGTCCTAAAGACTTGACGGCCACTGCAAAATCATGGCTTTGATCAGGTGAACAAGTCATTGCGACGTTGGTGATGGCATTCAATTGGACAACAGCATTACGTAGACCCAGGGCCAGCGGATGCAAAGGAATGGTTTTGGGGGTTAATTTGGAGCCACAAGGACTGTAGTAGTCGCTAACATATAAGGCTTTACTTTTATTATCACCACACTGAGCCTTGAAAACTCCCCAACCATGGGAAATACCTTGTCTCGGACAATAACTTCATCTTCCTTGACAGAGTCAAAATAGTGGATATCGGTTGTTGCATTAATATCCTCCCATGAACTTCCATAGTTTATGACACGATAAAACAAGTAAGGGTTGGTGGTAGAGGAGGAGAACATCCGACATCTCTGGGGGAGGGGAGCGTAAGAAGTAGACATCAGAAGAAGAAAACAGAGTATACAAAAACTATGGACAGAGAGAGAATTACCAGAGCAAGTTTGCGGAGGGGAGATGGCTTGGAAGAGAGTCTGAGAAGCAGAGACGACATAGCTTTGCTTTGATGTCTGAAAAATCAAAAAGAAACAAAAGGGTTTTCGAGTTATTCAAGTCAACAAGGAAGTTCCTTCTTCACTCGATCTAAGACCAAAGTCTTTCAATGATTCTCTCTCTCTCCTTTTTTCCTCTGTGGAACCACGTTTCTCCACTTTTCCTTTTTCCCTTATTTGATCATCTCGCGACAAAGGAAAAGAAAAATCTTGTCATCAACTTAGTACACAAGATTCTTTCCCTTATTTTTCTTTTCCTTTTGCACCCCCCCCCCCCCCCCCCCCCCCGTTATTATCGTATATATTGAATACCCCACATTTACTATTTCTACTCGCAACCAACCCCATCAATGTTTTAGATTTCAAAATTTGATAATTTTAGTAAATTCATTATTTGAAAGAAAAAAGAAAGATAGTAAATCTTATATAATACTAGGGTGTGATTAGTGTTACGCGCGAACGTTGTAAACAATTTTTCTAAACAGTTTTTATTGTCTATTATTTTATTTTTTGAATCTGGTAGTTAATTGAATGGTCTCTATCATATTAAAATATGTGTATTTTTATTTTTTGGTTTATTTCTTAATTTCTTAAATTTATGATTTTATATGTATTTTTTTAGTGGATATTACACTTTTACTTATTTTCTACTTTGTTGGTCAATTTCATGCAATTAGTTGCTTTTTTTAGGAAAGATCTTAACAATTTAAAGTTTTCTTTGCATAATTTTTGTTTTTTCTTTTGTTTCATCTAAAACCTATTTGTTGGAGCCTTTGTAGAATATGTTTCCCTTTAATATTAAGGAATGAAGGAATTTGGGCTATTTTGAACATTTTAGTTTAAAGATAATTTTATGTTTTTTTTATAAATATGTTGGATGTATAGATACTATACACGGGCGTGGTCCACAATTTTTCTCATAATTTTGTTTTGATTGTGTAATAGTATTTTATTTTCTTGGTTTTGGAGTTAATGGAACTGTTTCTAACAGTTTAATATTGGGTGGTTCCTTATTTTATTTTATTTTCCATTTTTGTATTATTTTTAATCGTGTTTTTTTTTAACATCATTATTTTTAATCGTGTTTCATGTTGGATTCTAATTAGGCCTGTCAAGCGGGTCAAACTTGCCCCGCTAGATCCGTCCCACGGGGGTTAAATTTTTTTGTTTGACCTGCACCTGACCCGCATTTGACCGGCGGTAGGTTAAACGGGGCGGGACACGCGGATAATGACTCAAATTGACAGCACCAGTTTATGTATATTTTTGAATTTTTGTTTTATGTTTGGGTTTTTTTTTGGATCTTTTGTTTTATGTGTTTTTTGTTTTTTTTTAATGTTTGTTGCTTAGGTGGAGGGTGATGTGACATCATGAGAAGAGAACAAAGCTAACTTTATATATAGATATTCTCGACCCGCACCTGACCGGCGGTGGGTTAAACGGGGCGGGACCCGCGGATAATGACTCAAATTGACAGCACCGATTTATGTATATTTTTGAATTTTTGTTTTATGTTTGGGGTTTTTTTTGGATCTTTTGTTGTGTTTTTTTTGTTTTTTTTTAATGTTTGTTGTTTAGGTGGAGGGTGAGGTGGCATCATGAGAAGAGAGCAAAGCTAACTTTATATATATATATATATATATATATATATATATATATTATTTTAGGAGTCATTTTAGAGTTAACATTAAATTTTTAGTTTATTGCATAGTATGCCACTAAAAAATAAGAAAATATAATTGAATTAGGAAATGATTTAACTGTTTTTAAAAATTATTGTAGAAAATATGGATAGTATTTTTTCCATTCAAGAGTGTATTTAGTGTTTTTTTAATTATTTCAATATTAAAGAATATTATTTCATTTTTAAAAAATAATCAATTCATATATATATATTCAAAGAAAAAATATATTTGTAGTTTTTTGTTGGTTAACCAGAAAAATATTTTAGTTCACTACAAAATGAATTAAATAGAGAGGTTAGCTCGCCACGAGATAGGTTAAGACTCTAATTTTCAAGTGCACAAAAATGGATTTCGCAAGTTAAATAATACTGTAGTTTTTAGTTTAAAGATACATGTTGTTATACTCAATTTACTAAATAATATAATTTTTTATTTAAAAATTAACTTTTTTATATTTTTATATTTGTGTATATATCAAAACTAAATTTGAAAAATAGGTTACTTCTTTTATAAAGAGTTAGACAATTGATTGTTTCGCTATTGTGGAAGAAAGGGGATTCACACAAACTAAACAAAATCAACAGTTACAAGGGATGTTGAGTCACTCCCAAAAAAAATCTTCCATATTCTGATAACGAAAAACAAAATCAACAGTTACAAGTTAAAGTCTTAGTTCCTACTTTGCCGATGTTGCTCTTGAATTGCTCTCGCATAATAACCTGGAGGCTAATCTTTGTGCTAAAGCGCGCGGATTCATAATGGAGGAACAAACTAGTGGCAGTTCTTCTCAAACAAACGGTATAATCATATAACTTTTTAGCTTTTTCATACATACAGAATATATATATACACATACAAATCTCACCAGCCTCTTCTTTTCATATCTAACAAATATGGAGGACTTACACTATGCTTGACAAAGTAGAAAATATATGCTATCCATTGAGAGATGGTATGTATGTGTTTGCGTATAAGGAAGACGAAAAAAACTAATCTTACTCACTCACTTACTCTCTGTTGCCTCCCACAGAAAAGGCGAAAAACTTTTTTCATTAGAGATTACTTGCGCGAGCAGAGGTTGAGGGTTTGAAGGATTACATTTCACCAATGATGTTGAAGCCACTCCTGAATTGCAGAACGAAGAGCATGGTTAGCAATTAGGCTGGTGTGGGAAAGCTTGACATTGGTCATTGGTGAAGTATCGTGTCCACTGTCCAGCCACGCTCTTATAGCCTCTGCTTCGTATGTGAAACCATCTGCAGCTACGTGCGGATCCTGCATCACTTCCTACAAATTTCGGAAAAAAACAATGGGCAATTTTTCAATGACTTTGAAATAGAAGTCTTCTGAGACTTCTAGTTATTATGGGTACTAATATTCAATCACACAGAATAGTTACCTGGAAAATGGGACAAATGAAGTATGGAGGGGCTATGCGGTGCTCGTTACGGCCGAGATGAAAAGATGAAGATCCTCCGCTAGAAGCCCTCATAGGTTCAAGTACCCTCCATACTTCAGTCGCAAGGTCCGGACGATTCTCACTGACAGTCTCACAGCATCTCAGTGCCAAGCGAGCAAGCTGCTCAGCCTGAACAAAGGGCCAGTCACCTGCTAAAGGGTCCAAAAGGTTGTTCAATGTTCCAGAATCAAGGGCATACTTCACTTCGTTTGCTATCCGTAAGGCAGGTCTCCCGGTCAACAAGCGTAATAATATAATCCCAAACGAGTAAACATCTGATTTCGGAGTTAGCTCTCCACTACTGGAAGCTTCTGGATCCAAGTAAGAAACTGTGCCTGTGACATCGGTTGGCACACTTTTGCTTCCATTAGAATGAAATAGCGAGCAGGTTCCAAAGTCACTTAACTTGCTAACGAGATTGGCGTCGAGAAGAACATTTGCTGGCTTCAAATCACCATGTACTAAGCTATGAGCTTTATTGGAATGAAGAAAGACTAGTGCTGCACATATTTCAGTGGCAATGCGTACACGATTTTGCCATGACAAGGGTGGGGAGTTGTCCTTGCAATTAAGGCTGTCTTCAAGGCTTCCATCGGGAAGATACTCATAGACAAGACTCCACCCCTCTGGACAAGCTCCAATTAGCGTGATGATATTTGGATGCCTCATTTTGCTTAACACATCAACCTGCAATGCCACACCGAGTACTATAAAGCTAAAACTTCATAAGGACAAGGTTTC
Source organism: Eutrema japonicum (assembly GCA_030161315.1). Taxonomy (NCBI): domain Eukaryota; kingdom Viridiplantae; phylum Streptophyta; class Magnoliopsida; order Brassicales; family Brassicaceae; genus Eutrema; species Eutrema japonicum. The sequence goes on along the minus strand of BSQW01000010.1, from coordinate 46,817,587 downwards.
AGAGTCCCCTTTTAGTAGAGACAGGATTTTGTGCACAACAAAGCAGAGGGGAAAAAATGATGAAATGAAACAAGAAATTGATTTGAAAAAACCTTAGATTCACTAATAATATGCAAGAAATTACCTCCTGTTGATATTCTACAGGGCCTTGTGAACTGTTAGGATTCAACATTTTTATAGCCACCTGAGTATGACGCAGTATACCACTGTAGATGCTTCCATATCCACCTTCCCCAATCTTCAGGGTCGAATCAAAGTGATTAGTTGCTTCATCAATCTCGGAGAAAGAGACATCCGTGAAGTACTGAGGTAACTGTAGGGTTGAGGTCTCTGCGCGACGCCTTAACTCCTCGGCTTCTCTGAGTGCTCTGTCACGTTCTGTCTGCAACTCCTCACGTTCATCCCTCAACTGTTGCAACAACTTCACAGCTATGTCAAGCTTCTGGTTTAGCTTTTCCAGTGTACCATCAGATTCTGCTATTTGGTTCTCAAGCATCTCTTTCTGATCCATTGCACTTTGAAGTTCTTCCATGACTACCTCTTGCTCTTTTTTTATTGTTACAAATCTCTCTTTTTCTTTCCCCACTGCTATCTCAGTATCTTTCCTTCGCTTCAACTCCTCAGAATAAGCACTTTCTGATTGTTTAGCCTATAATCATTAGCAATAATATCAGGATAATATTATTTTCTAGCCGTCATCGGTGTAACTAGAAGCACCACCACAAGCCTACTAATCTCTTTGAGTGATACGCTAGCAAACATGATGGTACAGTATAATATATATCTCCAACTAGATTGTCTAGCAACCGATTATCTAACAACCACTTCCAAAAACGGTTAATATTGCTAACTAATTTACTTTTGCAAGGAAACTCACCCTTCTGATTGCATCAAGTGCATTGTTTTCAGCTTTCTGACGCCTAAGAGTCTCTGCAAAAGATTCTCGTTTTGAACTGTGAGCCTCTGACGTAGCTTGTCTGATTTTATCGTAAAATGAATCATCCACACCATCCTGCAATGACGAACACAGTACCTGGACAGCTGAGAATGCAAGGTATACACAATCAAAATGCATTGCTTTTTCCATTAGGAACTACATGTCATACCGGGAAATTGGAGGGAGATGACATAACTGTTGCACTTCCCGTTACTCCACTGCCATCAAATTCTATCTCCCCCTCATCAGTATTTAACGACCCATCCGACACCCTCTCGCTGTGTTCGGATGAACTTCCGTTGCTTACTAATTGTTGAACTGAATCGGTGCTATGTACTCGAGATATATGCCGATGCTCAGACTCCGGTGTCGAGAACGTTTGAAGTAGATCGCTTGCACTTATGGAAGGACGCGGAGATGCATATTCTGATTCAGTGTCATACATCGCAGCTTCCCTGTAATAATCAGCCGGAGATCCGTCATTGTCAAAATCCAGTATGAAAAAAAGTGTTAAAAATATCATCAGTTGGCATTGCCGCTCTCTGAAAGCTTAAAAAAAAATACTACAGTAGTAGTTATACATGCCTGACTCGTACAACTCATATTGAAAAATCTAAGGATTTGGTTATGATGAGAAAAAAGAATAGCCGAACCGTATATGTATTAGGTATCCTTTGCAAGTAAACCATATTTGACAAAGAGCAGGTGCTTCTCGACGTACGAAGATAGCTTTCCTGGACTTGAGTTCCGTCATTCTCCTGTAAGTCAAAATTTTAAGATAATAATAGTGAGACAGCACAGAGCTTTACATTCAATGTGAATCAGCAGAGAGCCCCAAAAACAAAACAAAAAAAACTTGATGATTCCCATACCTTGAATGGTGTCTATCTGCTGCTGCTCCCATGACAAGCTTCCTGATTCCCAGCTCCGAGATCAGCTGCACAATCCCATTCTCGATGGATTCCATTTCAACAAACATCTTTTCTGCCCTGACCTACAACCATAATTGACTCAATTATTCTCTAAAAGCAAATAAAACTATATATCTCGGACACAATATCATAATGATCCTAGTGCTAGCCAATGAAATAAAAATACCCTCCTTATACATCAAAAGTATAAAATCATGGCAAAAATGAAGCAATACCCCTCTCTGCTGGCATATACGAAGGTACTCGTCTAGGATCATATGTACTTTCTCCCTTTCTTTTTCCCGGAAAATCCTGACTTCTTCCTCCTTGACAGAACTAACTGGAAATTTGGCGCCCACTAGGATGGTTCAATGAGGAAAAACATTAAGAACATGATCGATGACCACAAACAGAAAATCATGCACAGTCAAGGTTCGGGTACTTACTAACTGGAATCATTTGGGAGGGCTGATGAACATGGATAATGCAAATCTTCTTCCCTCCAGTGTTTTGCAATGCCCAAATGAGTGTAGACTTGCTCTTGGCCACATGTTTATCCACAGCAACGAAGATTTTCTCCTCGATCAGCCGCGAAACCGGTTCGTCCATAATCCCGCTCCTGCTTGACCTTGATCCAGGGCTACCTATTCCGTGGAATCTCACGGATCCAGCCCTTTCACCCATTGCAGGAATTGGAGTCACCAAAGCCATTGCGAAACCTCTCTCCAAAACTCAAAAGCCTCGAGAAATACCCAATCCGACAAACCAGATCGTTTGATTCCTGAATCCACACAACAACGAAGAAAGGGAAAGTTCGAACCAGATTGACTACAGACACACTCGAATCGTAGTAAAACCCTAGACTGCCCAGAGAAGTTTACGGATAAGGAAGAAGAAGAATAAGAGTATACTATCGATTTCTAAACGTATTTGACCAAATTGAGTTACAGAACAACCACTACGCACGGCAAGAAACTGAGAAATTGAGGTTTTCTATGAAATTTACGAGAAGAGAGAAGGAGAAATCTGAGTGAAGAAGATCAATTCAAATTGAGAAGAAAAGTATAATTATTCGATTGCCTTTACTTACCAAAACGAAACGAAGCTTCTTGGGGGTTTGTTTGTGTGCCTCTCTGGTGCTCAAATATGTGACAAGAGAGAGGTATATCTGAATAGTTGTTATATATTTGGAATTTTCGGCTGGTCCACCTAGCCCTGGGTATTTCGGAAATCGGGACGAGGAATTACGGATAAGGGATGGGTATGGGAAGTTCGGAAATCTGTAAATATTATCCAAACTATTCCCATAAAATAACGAAATAGGAAATTACGGGTAAAGGACGGGAACAGGAAATTCGGGAAACAAATATACTACCCAATACATACCCAAAGTGAAATTAAATCCAGTAAAAGACAGATAAGGGTTTGTATAATTCGGTTATTAAAATTTGTTGTTTGTTAACCACTCATACTTTTGACTGCTTATATTAAAAACAAGATTTTTATAGTTAATTAAAAACTGAGAATCACCATTTCCCATATAACAAAAAAGAACATCATTACATACCAACTAAATAATATACCAATTATTAGGTTTGGTTTTTAGATTATGTGGGTTAAGACAAAAAAAGAAGATTATATGAGCTTATTAAGTTTATGGTCCATTTGTTTGTAAATTGTTAAAAGATTGAATTAAAATCAGAATATGTAAAATTCTGTTTTTGCATTAACCAATAACCAAAAGTCCAAAACTCCTAAAATTCCACTTCTTGTAACTACCCAATGGAAAGTTCGGGTAATTCTGCCCCTTTCCTACCCTTTCTTTTACCCATTTGAGTATTATTTTTGGACCCAAACGGAAAATTACAATTTCCCTTTCTCCAAAAATTTGGAAAAATTGGGACGGGAATTGTAACATCCCGATTTCTTGTATATGCGGAGAGGCTTATAAGAATTGATTTGGCTACCTATGTCACCAAAAGTGCACTTATCCTTTCGGGAACTTGTCCAGAGAGAACTCCAGAGTTAAGGGTGCTTGAGCTGGAGCAATCTAAGGATGGGTGACCTTCCGGGAAGTGATTCGCGGTAGCGTGTGAGTGAGGACAAAACACGGGGAAAGGTCACGTGGTGATTGCAGGGTCAGTAAACAAGTCTTACGAGCCTCCCGGACTAACGCACCGGCCGTCGGACGAGGGTGGGCCCACGGGCCGGGAGATGTCGTTGGGGCCCACATGTAGGGGCGGTCGGGGCGTTATAAGTGGTATCAGAGACGAGCCCAAACACGTGTGTGGAGTCAGGTGGGCTCACACCGTCTAGGGTGACGATCCTGGTGCGCAACGAGGACGTTGCGCTCTATGAGTGGGGGTGATTGTAACATCCCGATTTCTTGTATATGCGGAGAGGCTTATAAGAATTGATTTGGCTACCTATGTCACCAAAGTGCACTTACCTTTTCCGATCACTTGCCCGAAAGAACTCCAGAGTTAAGGGTGCTTGAACTGGAGTAGTCTAAGGATGGGTGACCTTCCGGGAAGTGATTCGCGGTAGCGTGTGAGTGAGGACAAAACACGGGGAAAGGTCACGTGGTGATTGCAGGGTCAGTAAACAAGTATTACAAGCCTCCCGGACTAACGCACCGGCCGTCGGACAAGGGTGGGGCCCACGGGCCGAGAGAGGGCATGGGGCCCACAGGTAGGGGCGGTCGGGGCGTTATAAGTGGTATCAGAGCCGAACCCAAACACGTGTGTGGAGTCAGGTGGGCCCACACCGTCTAGGGTGACGATCCTGGTGCGCAACGAGGACGTTGCGCTCTATGAGTGGGGGTGATTGTAACATCCCGATTTCTTGTATATGCGGAGAGGCTTATAAGAATTGATTTGGCTACCTATGTCACCAAAAGTGCACTTATCTTTTCGGGAACTTGTCCAGAGAGAACTCCAGAGTTAAGGGTGCTTGAGCTGGAGCAATCTAAGGATGGGTGACCTTCCGGGAAGTGATTCGCGGTAGCGTGTGAGTGAGGACAAAACACGGAGAAAGGTCACGTGGTGATTGCAGGGTCAGTAAACAAGTCTTACGAGCCTCCCGGACTAACGCACCGGCCGTCGGACGAGGGTGGACCCACGGGCCAGGAGATGTCGTTGGGGCCCACAGGTAGGGGCGGTCGGGGCGTTATAGGAATGGTACGGACGAGTTACCCTTCCCAAAATGCTCAGACCTAGGTCCACCTTAATCGGTTGAAGCCACGTGTACATTATAATAGGATGCACAGATGAGATTGGTACACCAACTCGTAGACTACTATATTACACGCAGTCTTTATTCCGACATGTTCACCTTTTTATTACCGCCGGTGATAAACATTTCTAATTCCGGTTCGCACCGTTTTAGATCCCGGACGGTAAAAAATAATATTTGTTTAATGACTAACCAGTTGTTAACTAGAGAAATATGATTTTTTTTTTGTGTTAACCGTGACAGATCACTTTATATGTTCATTCGTTTGTATAACACTAGGATTTAATCCGCGCTAATTAATTTTTTTAAAATAAATTATTTTGAAATTTAAGAAATTTGATTTTATCTGAATTTTACAATATATCTAATTAATGATTATAGATAAAACTGTCAATTTGTAATAATTTATCTATTTTATCCGTTTTACAGTGAACTAAAATATTATTCGGACTAACCCGCAAAAACTTATAATCTTAAGAATATAACTCTAATATGCACCATTAAATGACTCTAGTTTTTGTGGTTAGTTTACGAACTATTTAAAAACGTTTTCTTGTGTCTAACTTTTTATAAAATTAGTAAAATATTTTTCAACTTTTGTTTTGATATATATTCAAATAAAATATAATAAATTATAATGAAAAATATAGAAATATTTTGAATAGATTTTTTTTTCTTTGAATATATATGAATTGATTATTATTTTAAAATATATTGTATTAAAAATAATTAATAAATTAAATAATAAATAACCTATTTAATGCAAATATATAATTTCCATGTTCTAATCAATAATTTTAAAAGACTATTATATCCTTTCCTATTTCAATTATTTTTTGTTATTTGTAATGACAATTCATGTAATAACTTAGAAAACAAAGTTCATTTTTAAAAATGTCTTCTTAAATAATATTATAGAGATATATAAATTTTTTAAAAAAACATTAATATTTTAGTTATAACTTATAAGAATGAAATATTTGTCTAATAACCAGTTCCAGTAGTTTAACCGAGCCTTTGAATATGTATAAATCCATAAAACATCATCACAAAACTTGAATTTGATTTCTATTGTCCACTGTAATTAATATGGTGCACATTATATGTTTTAGACACACTAATCATTCAAGCTTAACTTCCTAATTATATAAAAACTAGATATGAATCATGCACGAGTTTTAAAAATTAAAAAAAAAATTCTATACAATATACTTTAATATGAAAAAGGAAGTGGTTAAATTCTCTAAAATTGTCATTAACATTTATATCTAAAAAAAGCGTGCAATGTAATTTTACTTGCTTTAAATTTGAATAAGAGAGTTTTGAATTTGAATCTTGTTATAGAGTTTGATTGTAGTTGAATTATAATAATTTTATTTTTTTCAAAATTTCCTTTTGGATAAACACCGTATATTAAGATTACTTTTCTTTGTTTAGATATATTTAGCAATACAAGTTTCCTTTTTAATTTACTAAACAAAGGATATTAAGTTTTCAAAAAAAAAAATATATATATATATATATTTGTATTGCTAATTTTTATAATTTTTCAAAAATATGTTATCGATCTTGTCCTTGAAAAATATTGAGTATTTCTGTCTTGGAATATAGACGATAAAAGATATTCTAAAAACAATGAATATAGATGAAAACATATTTCAAGATTTTTTTCCGATAAATTAAGAACTAGTTGAATTGTTTAATGTGGCGTGTGTGGTTGTACCATGTTATATAATGTAAAATATTTGGAATATTCCTCATAATGCCTATTCCCTTGTCATTTTCACCTGAATGATATTATATTCCGGGGGCCGTAATAGAACTTTATTTCTTATTAAAGATTACGTTAATGTGTAATTGACAGTTTTTTAAAAATAAATAAAAGGTTGTCTCGTGATACAAAGTAGGGATATCAATCGGGTTGGCCCGATTCAGTCCGAAACCCGTAAAATCCGCATATATTTGAGTTTGATCTGGGCTGAAAAAAAATCGGGCCTATATTCTAAAGTCCGGCTCCGCCCGAATAGGGTTCTAGGGCTTTTCGGGCTTTTTTTATAAACACAAAAACTCACAATTCTCAAATGAAAAATAATTAAAACAAAATATTTATCAAAATAAATCTAAATTTAAATGTATTATATCAAATCCAATTAAATTTAAAAGCAAAAGTTTGACCAATAAATAAATAAAATTCAAATAAATTGTATTACCAAATAAAACATAAAATCAAAACACTTCAAATCTATGTAGTAAAGTTCAGATTAGAATCTCCTTCATCGTCTTCTAAATCCTTATCACCATCAAGAGCTACAGATAAAAATAAAAATAAAATAATATTAAACTTTTAGAGGTATAAATCATGTAGAAATATCATTGAAAGTCTATAGATAAAGATTTTAAAAATATGAAGTAAATATGGATGAATGATAATGGTACCTGGATCATGAGATGTAAACTCATCCAACCAAATGCATGTACAAATCAGTGCTTCAACGTTTCTTGGTAAAAGATGATTTCTATATTTATCCAAGACATGTGCACCAACATCAGTGATGCTACTGTAGTTATCAGAATGCTTAGAACATCACATGTCATACGAGGTAACTCACCATAATGTTGTGACTGACACTTCTATCATTATAAAACATTCATGTCTTCATAAAAAGTCAGTTCCAACATATCGTCTTCTAAGTATAGAGTCAATTTAGACTTTTCTTCTTCTTGTAAGTTTTTCATACGTTTTGAAATCATATGATAAGTGAACCCAAATTTAATAAAACATGCATAATTAAATAGTTCCGGGCTTTTCGGTTAGTCCGAGCCCGATCGGGCTTAGTCCAAAAGACCCAAATTTTTTTGGGTTTTTATTTCTAGGCCTAAACCTGCTGTTTTTCAGAGTCGGGCTAGCCATCGGGCTTTGGCCCTAATTGACACCCCTAATACGAAGACAGACGAAGCACATCCACAATTTTACTAGTTTACAAACCAAATTAGTTAGTTGGGGAGAAAGAAAAACATTATCTTTATCAAGGAATATTTCAACTTAGGATATACGATTTGGCAATATAGCATCTCTTTATTCATTCGTCAAAAGCTTAGTCTTAAACGCAATTTAGATATATATTTTTTGTTTGTTTGAGAGAAGGGTTGCAATTCGGAATTGGTTGTGCACGTTTGATCCTGTTAGGGAAAATAATCTTAATTGGATTAATATGACTAGTCTTCACGATAACCAGGATTAACATATAGAATCATATTTCCTCTTTTCTACAAGGATCATCTCTGTAGTCATATTTTTTTTTTCATATAAAAGGTTTGCATTATGAGTACAAAATTATAGATAAAAGTATGGTATTATTTAAAATTATAGTATTACGGAAAAGAGATGAAATGTTCCAACAACAAAAAAGAGAGGAAATAGTAAATAGTACTGTAATACATTAGATGAAAAATGACAACGAAGTTATATTAAATGGGCCATGTATTATGTACGGGCCTTAATGTATCTATTTTAGCCCGGTTTGAATTCTACGTCCGAATCCAAACTTTTGCTTTCAAAAGTCTGAATCCAAAGGTTTGCTTTTAAAAACTTGAACTGATAAAGGACGTATCAACATTTTGAAATTGCAGGCTTGTAGCACACAAAAAATCATAATACTTTACTCCATTGTTCTTCACCAACCCATAACATAAGCATTTTCGGCTTTTAGTTTCTTTATTTTTAAGGAATGCGTTGATACATTAATGTTTCTTTTGATTTGATGTGGTTTTTTCTGTTAGGTTAGCATTAAGTGTTAGATTTGTCGAAGCGCTCGACTAATTATGGGATAATTATACGCGTTGCTGAAAAATGTATAGAAACTTCCTTTGGTGTCGTCTGTAACAATATTTAAACAAATTTACTTTGCTAGTTTGGTGTCTTTTAGTTTGAACTTTGTAGGAGTGTTATCATTGCGTTACCGTCCGAATTCAAAGTCGTATTATACATATGATATGGTTGATGACAAAAAAAAACATATGTATTAATTAGTTGTTTATTAAATTATTCCATGCATCACTATCTTAGCTGATATTATAACTAGCTAGTTGACATAAACTTGTTAAATTTTGAAGGGACAATATTTGTATACAAAATTTAGATCAACAACATATTAAGATGTTTAAGTTTTAAGAGAGAATCATGCATATCATTGTTTTTACGCTATCATCATCGTCATTAGTTATGTTACCAACACCCTTAACTAAATTAATTATGGCAACCGCACCCTGCTTAGTTTATAAGATTAATCTATCATTTTTGTTGGATAATTCCGACATTTGAGGATGAAGTTACTTCTTCTAGAAGATGCTAGAAGAAATAATGATAAGGTTCAACAATAAGAATTTAGATATATTTATATATTTAGATAAGATTGTGATTACCTAATACATATAGATTAAGGAGAAGCTTAAGTCTATATAAACAGAGGCTTGTGGAGAGTTGTTCCATAAGACTTAGAGAGAGATTTAGTTTTGAGAGAGTTTCTAAATCAATAAGAAAAGCTGTTCTTATATCTGAGTTTCTTAATACTTTGAATTGGTATCAGAGCTTTAGGTTAAGCTAGAAGTATTGATCACAAAAGATCATACGATATCAAGCCATGGGGGACGAGTTAGGTCAACCACGGACAAAAGACATTGGATCTTCAGCCATTCATTGCCCTATGCTAACATCGACAAACTACACGGTTTGGGCAATGAGGATGAAGGTTACGTTGCGGGTATATGAAGTATGGGAAACGATCGATCCGGGCTCGAACGATACAAAGAAGAACGACGTAGCGATAGCACTCCTGTTTCAATCAATTCCTGAGAATCTTATACTGCAACTAGGAGAACAAGATACATCGAAAAAAGTATGGGACGCCATAAAATCTCGACACCTTGGAGCTGACCGTGTGAGAGAGGCAAGACACCAGACATTAATGGCTGAATTTGACAAGCTAAAGATGAACGATACGGACACAGTTGATGACTTTGCAGGGAAAATATCAGGCTTGGCATCGAAATCAGTTTCCTTGGGTCAAACAATCACAGAAGCTGTATTGGTAAAGAAATTCTTGAAAGGACTCCCGAGAAACAAGTATATTCATATTGTGGCCTCTCTTGAGCAAGTCCTAGACCTAAATAAAACAGGTTTTGAGGACATAGTTGGGAGGTTGAAAGCATATGAAGAACGTGTTGGGGAAGAAACCCAAGAAGAAGACCAAGGAAAACTTATGTGGACAAGTAATTATCAAGGAAACCGTGGAGGCTATGGTAACTTCCGAGGAAAGTCCCAGGGAGGAAGAGGCAGAGGTCGAGGGAGATCTAACGGCCAAGACCAAGGAGGAGTAACCAGAGAAGAAAACCCAAAGCCGAAGAAAGATCGATCCAAAGTAATATGTTGGAAGTGCGAAAAACCAGGACACTTTGCATCGATCTGCCCTGAGAGAAAAACAAAACACCAAGAAATGAACCTAAATGAGACAGAAGAAGCTGATGCTCTCTATGTTCATGAGGTGGTACTTCTAAACGAAGATAAGGTGCTTCCTAAGAACTATGATATCAGCAAAGACAATGAAAGTGTTTGGTATCTAGACAATGGAGCAAGCAACCATATGACAGGAAACAGAGAATTCTTCTCAAGCTTAGATGAAAACATCAAAGGGAAAGTGAAATTTGGTGATGGCTCATATGTTGACATAGTTGGAAAAGGTACGATTGTCTTTGTGGACAAGACTGGTGAAAAGAGAGCACTAAAAGAAATCTACTACATCCCGGATTTAAAGCACAATATTCTGAGTCTTGGACAAACAACCGAGAATGGGTGTAAGGTGAATATGAAAGGAGATTCACTAACACTAAGGGATCCTCAGGGAAGACTGCTTGTGCAAGTCAGAAGATCACAAAACCGACTCTATAAAACACAAATGGAAATCTGTGTTCCTAAGTGTCTTCAAGTACAAAGCGACGACACTACATGGACTTGGCATGCACGGCTAGGACATGTAAACTTCGGTGTTATGAAAAACATGGTCAACAAGGATATGGTTACAGGGATGCCGCAGGTTCTACATGAGAAGAGTGTGTGCGATATATGTCTAGTTGGGAAGCAAACAAGAAAAGCATTTCCAACTAAAACCAGTTATCGAGCAGCACAAGCTTTGGAATTGATCCATGGAGACTTATGCGGACCTATATCACCATCAACACCAGCAAACAACCGTTATGTCTTCGTACTAATAGACGACTTCTCAAGGTACATGTGGATCATGTTGTTGAAGGAAAAGGGCGAGGCATTCGATCGGTTTAAAAGGTTTAAAGAAGGTGTTGAAAAACAAACAGGTCTGGCCATCAAAACCTTTCGCACCGATAGAGGAGGAGAGTTTACCTCTACTGAATTTAACCTGTTCTGTGAAGAGAATGGAATCCTAAGGCATCTAACAGCACCTTACACACCACAACAGAACGGTGTAGTGGAAAGGAGAAACCGGACTTTAATGGAGATGACAAGAAGCTTACTCATGGCGATGAAGGTTCCAAATTACATGTGAGGGGAGGCAGTGCGTCATTCTACCTACTTAATTAATCGGATCCCTACAAAAGCATTGAAGAGTCAAACACCTTACGAGAGTTTCATGTCCAAGAAACCTAACATAGGCCACTTAAAGGTTTTTGGCTGTGTCGCTTATGCAAAGATCAACGGACCGTATCTCAAGAAGCTAGATGCGAGATCAAGGAATGTGATCAACCTTGGAACCGAGCCAGGTTCCAAAGCATATAGACTTTATGATCCGGTGGCTAGAAAAATAATCGTTAGTAGAGACGTCGTCTTTGACGAGACAAAAGCCTGGGACTGGTCACTGATACAAGAGGAAACCAATGGCAAGCCTGGTATGTTTAAACTCCCTCCGGATGGTCTTGTAGAAGGATACGGAGATGATCAAAACAACGATCATCAATATCAAGAACTCATAGATCAAGACGAGATATATGAAGAAAACATTGACCAAGGTGGGAATCAAGAAGATGAACCTCAGCAAGTAGTAACAAGGTATGGACGGACCATAACAAAACCAAGATACCTTGATGACTTTGTGCTAATTGCAGATCAAGAAGGTGAAAGATTATTATTCACCGTGGACGGTGAACCAGAGAACTTCTTCGAAGCAGAGCACTTGCAAGAATGGGTTGAAGCAATGAAAGCTGAGTTGGATTCTATCTCGAAAAATAATACCTGGGAACTTGTCAAGAGACCAAAAGGTATAAAACCCATAGGACTAAAGTGGATCTACAAGATAAAAAAGAATGCAGACGGCTCGGTGAACAAGTACAAAGCAAGGCTTGTAGCAAAAGGATATGTGCAGCAGCAAGGTATAGACTACGACGAAGTGTTTGCTCCGGTAGCGCGAATCGAAACTATACGACTGTTAATAGCCCTGGCAGCAACAAGAGGCTGGGAAATTCATCACCTAGACGTCAAAACTGCCTTCCTAAATGGAGATCTAAATGAACTAGTCTATGTTTGCCAACCCGAAGGTTTTGTGAAGAAAGGAGAAGAGGATCGAGTATACAAACTTCATAAAGCTCTCTACGGACTACGTCAAGCCCCTAGAGCTTGGAATATAAAGCTTGATCAAGTTCTGAAGGAAATGCACTTCAAGAAATGCTTAAAAGAGCCCTCTGTATATCTCAAAGAAAACAAGGAAGATACCTTAATCGTGGCAATCTATGTTGATGATTTGTTTGTGACAGGAACTTCGCAGAAGGTCATAAATCAATTCAAGGAAGATATGTCAAGAAGGTTTGAGATGTCAGATCTTGGAAAATTGACATACTATCTCGGCATAGAAGTAACTCAAGGACCAGAAGGAATCAAGATAAAACAAGAGGGATATGCTCAAGGAATTCTTATCGACACTCAGATGGATACATGCAATGTGTCGCATGTACCAATGGAGTCAAATTTAAAGATCTCAAAAGCAGAAGATGAAGCAGAGATTGATGCCACACAATATAGGAGAGCCATAGGATGTTTAAGATATCTTCTACACACGAGACCGGATTTAGCATTTGCTGTTGGAGTTCTGAGTCGCTATATGCAGAGTCCAAGAGAGTCCCATGGACACGCCATCAAGCGTATACTGAGGTATATAAGAGGAACCACTAATTTTGGTCTACACTTCAAAAGAGATGGGTCAAGACGCATCATTGGATACAGTGATAGTAGTCACAATATCGATGTTGATGATGGAAGAAGTACCGCAGGTCATGTGTTTTACTTCGGCTCAGCACCGATTACTTGGACCTCACAAAAACAGGCCACTGTCGCGTTGTCCTCATGTGAAGCAGAGTTCATGGCAGCCACGGAAGCAGCAAAACAAGCTATATGGCTTCAGGAGTTGTTAAAGGAAATACTAAATGTGGATAATGAGAAGGTAATACTTATGGTAGACAACAAGTCGGCCATTGCTCTTACCAAGAATCCCGTATTTCATGGAAGGAGCAAACACATCCTGTCTCGATATCACTTTATCCGAGAATGCGTGGAGAATGGACAGATTGAAGTTGAGCATGTACCAGGCGTGGAACAGAAGGCAGACATACTCACCAAGGCATTAGCAAGAATCAAATTCAAGGAAATGAGGAGCTTAATCGGAGTACAAGCAATCGAGCTACCCGGATGTCAAGTCGGAATTAAGGGGGAGAATGTTGGATAATTCCGACATTTGAGGATGAAGTTACTTCTTCTAGAAGATGCTAGAAGAAATAATGATAAGGTTCAACAATAAGAATTTAGATATATTTATATATTTAGATAAGATTGTGATTACCTAATACATATAGATTAAGGAGAAGCTTAAGTCTATATAAACAGAGGCTTGTGGAGAGTTGTTCCATAAGACTTAGAGAGAGATTTAGTTTTGAGAGAGTTTCTAAATCAATAAGAAAAGCTGTTCTTATATCTGAGTTTCTTAATACTTTGAATTTTTTTCTGCTGTTATAGGTAGAACATTTAGACAAATTTCTATATAATTAATACCAAAAACAATTTGTATATATAATCTCAAAAGTCAAAAAAACTATAATGCATTTGATTACGCAAGACGCAACCAAAAACTTTCTAATTTGCAATTTCTATCTTTCTAAGTTACAATTTAAGTAATCAAAAGCCTCAATTCGGCGATGGTACCTAAGAACAACGAAAGCCATCACACTGCTGAAAGCGATGCACACACACACAAAAAACACCAAATCTTCACATGCGCTTTAGGACAAGAGAAGCGAAAAGGGCTGTGACCGTGAGAGAAGAATCCTAAGAAACTATATGCTTCGTAATTCTCCACAACGTCGTCTGTTGTCATATGTTGAGTACATACAAGAAACGTTGTCGTTTTCTTAATTTTGGTTTTATTGTCTTCATTGCACGCACATTTGTTAATGTCTTTTGTCTCTTACAAATAATTAGCTGGTTTTTATTTAGGGGATTTCCTTTACGGCTACTTAAAGGTTTGTAATCTCTTTAAACAGAATCTATTTAAATTAATCTGACTTAGAAATATATTTACGGGTAATTAGGAATTAAATGTAGTGATAAAATAATCATGCAGTGATATAAAATTTTAAAAATGATATGTTGATTTGATATTCTAGAGTGACGAGGCTGCATTCTTTTTCATCTAATTGGCCTAGATACACTCATAAATGGACATCATAACTACTAAATTGCCGCATGCATATATAATAACGACGAAAATATATCAAACCATATATACATATATATATATATATATATATATATATATATATATATATATATTTCTACATATATTATGTAAGAAATATTTATATGGGATGCACACACGTATCCTAATTCGCCATTGGAACCGAGTAGGTGTGGTCCAAATAAGAATCAACATCGTTGTTGTATTTCATAATGATAATAATATACAGATGCCCAAATATTCATATATGAAATTTGTCAATTGTGAGCGACTCTTTGGCACTATTCCTTTTATTTTAGACCTTAAATATTTCATTATTTAACTCATATATACAAAAAACATATTAAATAAATTTAGAATACGGAGAAAATAATGAAAACCATTATTAAACTACATAATCTCATTCTCTTTGGTAATCTCACTTTTGATAGTTCATAGAATGACCAAACATGTTGTGATTCCACATTTTTTATTAGTATCAGTATTATACTAGTAATTATTCATTCTGTTTCATAAAGAATGTCATTTTAACACATTTCACACATATTAAAAAAACTATTAAAAATTTCGTATTACATTTTATTAATACATTAAACAATTTGTCTCTTTGTATTTAATACATTAAAACAACATGGTTAAAACTAGAATTTTATTCAAAATTTTGCATTGAAAATGTAAAACGACACTCTTTGTGAAACAAAAATAAAACCTTAAAACGACACTCTTCATAAAACGGAGGGAGTAGTTACTAACTAGCTGATTAACTCAGTAATCATACTTGTATATTCCATAATTACGATTGTATTTAAATTCCATAACTCAGTAATAAATACTGCATAACTCCTTTTCTTTAAATTCACAATTCTACTACTCCCTCCGTTTCAAAATATAGGTCGTTTTAGGATTGATTTTTTGTTTCAAAATATAAGTCGTTTTCGATTTTCAATGTAATTTTTGCAAAAAATACCTATTTTAACCTCAAATTAAACTAATAAAATATTTAATAATTAAATTAGTTTTATATCTAAAATTGTATAATAACCTTTCATTTGCCAATATCTCAAGAGTTCATTTTTATAATTAAATATTTATTCTTTCTTTTCTCAACATAGTCAACAACGTACGACAACTGTTTATATTCTAAAAACCAGCAGTAATCTTCAACGCGAGACTCATGGTCATCACTACTTGTTGGAATAGTGTTTAAATCAAATGAATGTTTTTGATTACTTGAAGGTGAAAAGTTTAGATAAAAAAAAGTCATGAATGATATAATGTTGCAAGTCGATGATGTTATTATATATGAACGTCAAACATTTTTGATAAATGAATATTATATATGCCCCCACTACCTTTTTTTTTTGTTTGCTAAAATGAACTTCAAACATTTTATTCCCTCCAAATATATTTTTGTAGTCAACAAGTCAATACATATTTAATTCATTAAAAGTTGTTAATTATGCATGAGATTGTGAAAAATGTTAAGAGACTATCGTAACATTTATGGAAGATTAAGTCAGTAGAATAAAATAATTATGATAAATAATTAGAATAAAACTATGAATAAATTATATTAGCAAGATTATTATGGTTAAATTACAAATTTTTTTAATATATGTGAAAAAACTAGAATGACCTATATTTTGAAACGGAGGGAGTACATTGTATTTAAATTGATCTTGTTGTCGAACGAATTTGACCAATTAGTTCTGCAGTATTTATTACGATCGTGCTCACGACATTTATTAGGGATTGAAGTATTTATTAAACCATAGTTTTTATTGGAACTTAACACTGACTTCATAAATAACGGTGAGTCAGAAAAAAAAAAAACGGTGAGGAAATGACGAGTTTACCCTTCCCGACACACTTGTCGCCGTACGGTACTCACTCGGACAGCTTGGCTCTCCGGAGGACCATTAGAGCATCATTATTGCAGGTTCTTAAGGGAATTTCTTAGGTGTTTTATTGATTAAATTAAAGATAAAATGCTAATTTTCTTAAGAACCGGCTCTTATTTGGGAAACTTAAGAATCGGCTCTTAACCCCACGTGTCACGCTTGCTCACAGCTTCAACCACCGATCTGACGTAATCGTCACCGACTCGTTCCTTCGCTTGTTTCACGAGCATCCTCGCGTGGCTTAATCCTTTCTCCGTCAAGTCTTTCACGGTGGTTTGCGCGCATCGGACGACGAAGGCGTTCCCGTAAAACCCACTGGGTAGACTCGGTTTTACTCGGTCTCGAATGTTGATGCTGAACAAAAGCTTGAGGATTTGATTCGATGGCAAGTTCAGTGATCTCGCCCAGCTCCTCCATACATGTGCAGAGAGCACCTCGAACGATGTGTGTTTCGAATTGAACTCACCGAGTCGACTAGCAAGTTTCTTGAGCTCAGTGAGTTTCTGTCTCTGGAAGACGAAAAGTGTGGGAAGGGAAAAGTGTGGCTTGATCCCAATGAATCTAATGATATCTCTATGGCAAATTCCAGTAAGATTTGGTTTTTTTTTAGCTATCTTGGACGATTTTTACTATATCGGAGCTTGATTGATTGAGTTTCATAGAAAGTGTGGATTTTTTTTGTTTTGAAATCGGGTTAATTCATGAAGTGAGACTGCAACGTCGTTTCTACATTATACTGTGACAAATTAAAGTATGATAACAAACTTGTGAGATCGAGGTCGTCTGAATTAGAGTTTGAGAAGAGCTCGTTTGATTTCCCATTTACGGATTTCACATTTTGCTAGTGTCTGTCTTATTTTGTTGTAAGATTCTGCCTCGAGTTTCTTACGAGATTGAATTTGATCAGGGTCTATAAGAAATCTAAGTTGTCAGATGGTTTATCTATCATAGACATGTTGATTCTCTGGATGAGAAGAATGAGGGTGATGAGGCGTTTCCTGAGCAAGTGCTGTGAGACGAACAAGATCGACAAGCACATGTACCACGACATGTACATGAAAGTGAAGGGTAACGTGTTCAAGAACAAGCGTGTGCTGATGGAGAGCATCCACAAGTCCAAGGCTGAGAAGGCGAGAGAAAATTCCAAATGCTTGGTTGTGGTCGTTGATTGAGAACTGCCAGCATCAGGAAGCTGGAGTGAAGTTGAGGAAGACCACATTCGATGTATGGATGGAATTCGCGCCTAAGAGAGGTACTTTTGGTTTCCTATCTTATACTTGCATTGATTTATTGTTCTTTAGAAGAATTGTCATTTCAATCATTCTTGAGATATGGCTTTGTAAACACTAGATGGATTTACCAACCTAGCATGTCGTTGATGTATCTGTATAGACATGGGACTTCCGCTGTTCTGGGACATGTTGGTAATAGAAAAATAATAGGAATCCATAGAATTTTGATCAAAATGATTTCTTTCTCAGCACATCTATCTCCTGATCACAAATGGGATTAGTCTAGACTAGTGACAGTAATGCAGAAGGCAAATCTGGAAACTATTATAAATTTTTTATTTAAGAACTTCATTAGAGGTTCTACCATTGGAGCATACAAAATTAAAAGTTCTTAGAAAAGGTTCTTAACTTAAAATTTATGATTAAATATTCATAAGAACTCCTCGTGGGGTTCTTGCAATAATGATGCTCTTACCTACCGACATTTCTCCATATCATCTTTCATTTCATTTATTACTCTCTCTCTCTAACATATAGTTACAGTCACATACATTTATGTATAATGTACTACGATGGTTTGTATCCACATTTTTGGCAAAAAAACAGTTTGCCATTATAATTCAGTATTATTAATTAAGAAGATGAACAAGACAACTTTCACAAAAAGATGAACAAGACAGACTTTTTTTTTTAATCGATTTTTCTTCTACTACTATTTTATGACAGTATCATACGTAAACCATGAAAACTTGATCCGATTTCTCTGTTTTATTAATCTGGGCTTTGTCGTTTATAATGTAAACTGATGCCAACTGTCAATGCCTTAATCAAAAATCTGTATATTTTTTCTGGTTCTCTGGGTATTTTTTGATTAAATATTTCTGGTGAGAGGTGGGTCTACTAAATGACACATTTTGTTACTCCGTAAACATCTACTCTCGTGCTTCGAGCTTCGTCACCTCTCGTGAGTTTATTATAATATAAGCGGAAAAAGCTGCGAAATCTGGAAAAATCTTATTTTTAAGGTTTCTTAACAATGGAGGCCGAACTCTGAGTGAGTAGGGTAAAGTATTATCAGTAGTTCTTTACATCTGCATTATCGATTTTCCTGTTCTTGCAAGCGTTGGATCGGATTCTAAAGGAAAGATATTTATGCTTTTTCTTTGGTTCTAGTCACAATTTTGGCATCTGTTTTTCATAATTACTCTTCTCTAGATTTCGCTTAAGAGGAGAAAACAGAGAGAAGAAGAAGAGCATTGTGGATAAAAATGGTGAAAGAGATTTGTAGAAGACATCTTTCAAGAGAAGGGATAGGATGTGTTTGGGTGTTTATGAGCATGTTTGATTTCAGGCATGGTGGCTCTAACCAGAAGCTGTTGATGGATAAGAAACGTGGAAGCAAAAGAATCATAGGTTTTCTTCTTTCTTCTTTTGGGTCATGAGACATCATTAAGAAAACGTGTCTGAAACATAGCGATTCTCACTTTGTTGTTTTAATGTAACAATTCAGGTATTGAGACCAAGGTTGAGAAGCAGCTTGCCTGTGACTACGAGGTCTTTGTTAAGGTTTTTGTTGGACTTGACTTTTGAGAGTCAAATTTGCTTTCATTATGTAAAATGGCTGTGAGGAATCAAAAACTGATGTAGATTGTTGTGTTCATTGTCTCAGGAGAGTGAAGATGGAATGCAGAGTGTCAAGAAGCTCATTGAAGAGGAGATTGATGACAAGACTCAGCCAAAGTGTGATTTTGAATGCAGAGGAGGGACAAAGGTGAGAAGTCGGAAGAGGGGAAGTAGAAACTGCAGCAAAGCCAGCGAGGATATCAATGTTTTGATTGCTGGTGATGATGATCATGCAGAGAAATCAGATGATCAGTGTCCGAGAATATCTCAGAGCGAAGTTGATTCGATAATTGATGATTCCGAAGAGAAATTCAGCGAGTTGATTAAGCGGTTGATATCTCAGAAGGAAAGTGAGATAGATGTGCCAATTTCGGGAGATTCTCAGAGAATCAAAGACATTCCGGAATGTACACAAACAATTGTAATCTTGAAGCCTGAACCGAATAGCTTGGATGTTGGCTCATCACCTGGAACACATGTTACAGGAAACAAGGCCAAAAATGGGAGGTTTGGTTCTCGCTTCATTCTCAGTAGAATCAGCAGAAGACTAAAATCAGCTGTTGGAAAGAATCCTTGCAACGCTCAACACGACTCTGATCCAGATCCAGATGCATTGTCGTCTAACATGACTCAAAACTGTTGTTTGGGAGAGGATATAGAGACTAATTCCGGGCGGCATGTTTCAGATGTGGAAATGTTGCCTGACGTTGCTTCAAAAAGTGAGGCTATTAAAGAGGAAACTATCCATGGAAGTGAAAGTTCGAAGAAGAGTATGTGTGGTATATACATTGCAGCCAAGAAACATCTGTCTGAAATGCTTGCAGAAGGAGATATAGATGTGGATTTGCCTGATAAGGAAGTACCAAGAATCCTCGGGAAGATTCTTGCTCTCCCTGTGTTCTCCACACCAGAAAGCAGTCCAAGAATGACCTTGGCGGATGATTTTGTTGGTCATCAGATGACCGAGAAACCAAAGATTCAACAATGCAGTTCAGAAGATTACTCTGAGACACTTGTATTGGATTCAAACGAACATGAAGAAAAAGCGTCTACGAGTGATATCCTAGTTCCCAGAGGTGATATTCTACTTCTTCTTTTTCTTTTGATCTGATTCTTTCTCAGCACTGGAGGGTTTTCGAATTGACAAAATGAAACTAACTGCCTTTAATGAGTAATCTGCAGGCGTTTCAGACACTGGGAAGGAAGAGAAGACAGTCCTGGATTCGTTGTCTGAAGCAGTTAGATTTTCCATTATCCATCAAGATGCATATGTTGATGAAGATGAGCAAAAACAACCCTTGGAAAAGGTTTGAAGCCTTGTGTACATGATACATTTTTCAATTGTTTTCTTCAAGGAAGGCTCATATTTCCTTCTTTATCCCCGACTCAGGAAAATTTTGACGAGAGTCATTCACCAAGTTCTTCAGTAAAAATGTCTGAGTGCCAAGACAATGCCACTGATGTGCCAGGAAAGTCAAGCCCTGTGTCTGTGCTTGAGCCTCTCTTTACAGATGATGACCTTAGTCCAAATAGCTCCAGGTTCTCTTCAGGTATGCCTAAAAAGAATTTGCTACACCAGCTCAGTATTTTGTTGAAAGCTCAGTCTCTGACCTTTTTCATTTTGACTCAATCAGTCGAACTGCGGTTGCAACCACTGTGCATAAGATTCGACGAACCTGATTCTCCAAGACCCGACAAAGAAAATGAAGTCAAAACTAGAATGGATGACAAGGAATTGGCACTTGCATACATTCAAGCCGTGGTGAAATCCTCAGACTTGAACTGGGAAGAGCTTTTGGCGAGATCTTTTTATTCGGAGCAGCTTCTTCAGCAGGCTCTAAGGGATGACATTGATTTCTGCTCTACAAACTTCTGCAACGATAAGAAACTCCTTTTTGACTGTATCAATGAAGTTCTTATGGAGTTCTGTGGGCATGGCCCTTGGATTTCATTCTCCAAACCCGCGGTCCGGTTTTTTCCAGACATGGAAAATGCTGTTGAAGTGGTACAAGAAGAGGTTTACTGGCATCTCCTACCATTGCCTTCTCCTCACACGTTAGACCAGATAGTGCGCAAAGACCTGGCTAGGACTGGAAGCTGGATGGACCTCCGCTTTGATACCGGCTGCATCGGTTCTGAAACAGGCGAAATAATCCTTGAAGAACTATTAGAAGAGATAGTCAGCAACTGCACATACTTGTTCCAAGCTGAAACAGTCAACAAAACCACAATGCACAAGGTGATTCCTTGAGTTTCAATGCTCCAACCAACACTACGGGAAAGAAAACTTGTGCTTACAAGAACGGCAGTCATGGTCATCAAAAGGCTCCTTTGTTTACTCTGTACAGATTCACTTCCACTGCCATGGACAAGCTCTAGTTTCCCTTCTTGTGCAGATACACACAACCACAGGTTTTAATACCACAAAGACTGCAAAAAAAAAAAAACCTTTCTTTTGTTTTCTTTGCCATTGGGCTTCTGTAGAGTTTTGAGTGATGTTGTGAATGTTAGCTGGTATGTTGTTATATGAGGATGAATAAGACGAGGCTTGAACTTAAATAAGAGGAACAGATCTTGCTTCATTATGGTTTCAGTAAAAAATCAATCCAATACAGCAAATATTCGACACCTTAGGCTCTTGGCCACAGCAGGTGAAATCAAAAACCAATGAAGGCCACTAATTTCTTCATTTATTGTTGACTTTTGCTTTCAGTGATGTTCATTACTTGATTCCGCAACAGAATTAACAAGCATCTTCCTGCACTGAACTTGGCTTGTAATTCCAAGGCTTTTTAAGATTCATCTACTTTTTTTCTAGTTTAAAAACTGTAATCATACATAATAAAACCGAATATTATATAGACCGGTTTAATATGTTATTGGTTTTGATGTTTTTTTCGTTTCTTTTGGACTTCATTGGCATTCTTCTGATCACCAGTGAAAGACGAAGAGAATATATATAAGTGCACTTTCTCTCCCCATGACATGTTTCTCCTATAACTTACATATCAGATAAATAAAAAGTTGTATGTATGTACCATCAGCTTTTGGGACAAAAAAGCCCATATTAATCATACAAAGTTTGAAAGTATGCATCCACTAATGAATCTTGACCATCTCATTGTGACATATTCCAATCTCTCTACTTCAACAAAAATCAGCAGCAACAGACTTTTATATAGCATAGTGTTCGTAGATAATATTGCTTCTATATTTCCAACTCCACAAAGCTAAGTCCATATCATCTCCACAATGATCATGTTATTGCAACAAAACTAAGAGCATCTCTATTGGGGGTAGGTATCTCATTGAGTATCATCTCCTATCAACAAAACCAAGACATTAAGTAGTGTTGAGGAATTACTGTTGTCTAAGCTTTGTCTGTTTTATGAATTCTCTAATTTATATATTTTAATAATATTTCATAAAAATACTTTTAAGATTCAGAACACAATTAAAAAAAAAACAGATTTTGTCTTGTATTCTCATTACATCCAAAAAAACGAACACATGTATTATTTTTTTTGTCGGTGCTCAAAGAAGAAAATAATTATCTAATCATCTCTGTTCCTCACTGTTCTGTCGACGTAAAGAACATCATCAATCCACGACACAACATTATAAGCCAAACCTTCTAAAACCCTCGAGTAGCTCTCCAATACCGCCTTTCCCACATCCTATCCAAAAAAAACACAGAATATTCATCATGTATATATAGTTTCCATCTTATAACGAATTGTCAAAAAGGTTCCTATAGGGATGCTCACTCGGTTAAACTGAATCTTGCAGATGTCAAGTGAGGTCTGAGAGAGTTCAGGGTATCTCTGTTTCAGACAAAAGAGTAAGCTTCTGGCTCGAGCCGCGAGAATGTGGTTCTTGTCATTGCCACGTTCAGCATCGCCACCGATATCTTTCATCATGTCCCATGAGGACTTAGAGTGAGTCAACCCTCCAGTTTTACGCCTCCATGTAACCAGTGAAGCCTCGACTTTGTCGGCGAGCTCAAGGGCCTCGTGCTCCGATGTGATCTTCAAGATGTCGAGAAGTTGGTCCGGATAAAACTTCTCGGCCGTGCACAGTTGCTTGTATATCACGTCTCCTACACTTGCTTTCCCACTCTGTTCGAAAAAAGAAACAAAACAAAACACACATTATTGATTACAACACTTTCACATTACATGATCACTAGATTCATAATTCATTTCACATACACAGAGGTTTAACATATAATAATATACCTTTGGGAGAGTGGTGAGGTAAGAATCAGGAATATCCATGTCATTAATAGTGGAGTCGTTAATGGCCAATGCTGCCTTATGTATCTGATTGGCGCAATCGCGTTTTTGACGCAAATTCTTTCGTTCCTCTTCTGATAAACCTTCAGCAGGAACACATGGCACCGGAAGCCACCATTTCTCGTCTTTCCGTTGAACCACCACTTTCCGAAACGTTCCTGAATCTCTACCACCACTGCTCGAGTTCATCGATGAGCTTCCTCTCTCAACGTACCAGAATTCGTTCTCTGTAAAACTATCCAATATTTCCTACAAAAGCCAAACCAAACGTGTCGGAAATCTTGGATCTTGATCATCTATCTGTCTAATTCGAATGCTCTACTTACCATTAGCATGTTATCGAGTTTTCTCAACGCAGGAAGATTCATGAGAATATAAGATCTAAGCTTTGTTTCTGTTATCTGAAATTGAATTGACAACAAAAAAATCGAGCTTTTTAGATCGTGAGTCAAAATCAAGATAGTTGTGAAATCGTGTCTTTGATTAACTTTTTACCTCAACGTTAGTACCAAGAGATCTTGGAATAACTTCGACAATGTAATCACATATAGACATAAAACAATTCATCTCTCGTTTCCATAAATCCTTCTTCTCTGTACTCAATGGTTGCAATCTCAAATTCTGTCCAAACACAGTCGCTGCAAATACCCATTATAAATACTCTGTTTTCTGATATGCTCTGTATCGAAACAGAGCATGCATATCTAATAGGATAAGAAGATTGGACAAGGAGAAGACGAACCATATAGATTGGTTATAGAGTTAGAGACAGTAACAGCTGTACAAACTCCTTTCCCACTTCCTGACATATCTTCACCAAGCAATAGCTTCGCAAATCTTTCCCTCATCATCTCCAACTCTACACTCCAAAACCTGATTTAATCGAAACGAAAACAGAATAAAGTTACAATCTTTCTAATTCACCTGCGTCTTCTGCAGAATCAATGTCGCTATCTGGATCATTATCCTCTCCGTCTCCATCTCCGTTGACGTCATTGACGAGGCCATCATTTGGTTCCATGGCGTCTTCGGAGAGATCTTCTTCATGGCCACTTAAGACAACGGCGTTAGTTTTTGACGGCCGGTTATAGAAGCTCTGAACATCGAATCGGTGAGATAAACCAGAGATATCGGAATATGTTCTCCGGTACGGCGAATAAACGGAGCTCGTCGGAGTTCCAGAGACAGATGCCTCGTTTTGGTAAGAATTCGATGAACTCTCCATCACGACTCTGTGTAATGGTCGATGCTCAGGCGAGTTTCAAATTCTTCTCTTTCGTTGCTGGCTCTAACGAACGTGACGAAGGTTAATACATGGAGGCTCACGCACCTTCACCTTGAGTTATTGTTTAATATGAAATTAATAACGAATAATTATCTCCGGCGAATCATAATGAAGGTTGCTCTATATATGCGTTAGGTGTATAATTCAAGGTTGTCCCATCATGTCAAACTGATAATACTATTAAAATGACATTTATACCATAATATCGCCAGTTTACACATTTGTACCATGAAGTTTGTCAGTGTATAATTCTATATAAATTTTTAATACATTTTGTTTGTCATTTGTACCATAAATTTGTTTAATTTGTCAAAATTATGTCTACGTCTTTTTACGACAACATCTTTTTAATGACACTTGTGATGTAATTCTTTTTTTATGACACTTTGATGTAATTCTTTGGTCAATCCTTTACAAAAAAAAAAAAAAAAAAGTATTTTGGTCAACTTGGGGACGAAATTCAACGCAAACCCTCGAGACGAGAAAGAGGTTTCAAGCCATGGTCAAAGTCGCTTTCCTTCGCTTTTTAAAACCGGGATGCAGTCCACGTCGAACAGAGTAAAACCGCACGCAGTTTGTTGGTACAATACTAGACAACATCTCACATCATGCGAACTGGGAGTCTGTGACTAGTCAGGCAGGTCACGTGACTATCAGGGGCCTTGTGTGCCGCAGAGAGCATCGAAATCTCGTGATGGTGGTGCAAGCACGTGCCTCCCTTCACACGTTTAATGAGCCCGTCCGTCTCTTCTTCCTTCGTTTACGCACAAACAAACCACACACGCCTAGTTCGTGCCAAGCCTTAGCTTCACACACACCTCTTTCTCCCAGACACGCTCGAGCGTTACACACGCGTGAAGCTCGTCTTCCAATTCACGCCTGCACGCTCCTTCACGCGCCTTCTCCATCTCACGGCCGGATCTGCACTTTTCACCCGCCGGAGATCCACCGCCTTCTCCCGTGGACGGCATCAGGCGAGAAAATCGTCGATCGGCGCCGGATTCGCCCAGAGGATCGAGATTTTCCCCACATTGGGACCATTTTTGGAGAGTAAGCTTGTGATTGTTTGCGCTAGAAACATACTCACCGAGGTAGATGATATATATGATTAGGTACTTAACACTAACTCTGTCTTGGTTGGGTAAAAGTTTTCCGATTTCTCGTCTGGAAATATGTTTGTAGATGAAAAAAAATGCTTATTACATGAACAGTTTTGTCTTGTAGGATCTCTGATGAATTTAGGAAGTTAGACTGAGAGCTTCTGCACATTGAGAGATAGAAGATCAGTTTCGTTGATACTGGGATTTCTCCCAATTCTCTGGCCAATTGCAAGCAAGAAGGAAGGAAAAAAACGATAGAATATTTTTGCTCCATTGTCGTCCAGAAGACGTACACGTGGAGTATTAAAACCACAGAAGTAAAAGATGGAACTTTTCACCAAAAGGCAATAACTTTCTGGAGCAGCAAAGTCTATAAGTTATAAAGATAAGTAATGGCAACGGATATGCAGAAACTGCTTGCAACTAGTGAAGAGGATGACGACGAAGAAATGGATACGGATGTCAAGGAAGAAGATGATGGAGACCAGCGGAACAGAGGAACACGCGCAGCTTCAGGCAGTAGTAATGACGAGTTCATGTTTCAGCAGTCAATGCAAGATCAAGTGGGCACTCCTGGGGGAGGAGGAAGTCGCAGAAGTAGACCGATGGAAGAGAAGGAGCGAACAAAGTTGAGAGAGCGCCATCGAAGAGCTGTAACTGCAAGGATCCTCGGCGGGTTACGAAGGCATGGGAATTATAATCTGAGGGTCAGAGCTGATATTAACGATGTTATTGCGGCATTGGCCAGGGAAGCTGGGTGGGTTGTTCTTCCTGATGGAACTACTTTTCCATCCAAATCTCAGGTACTTATTTGCCCTCTCCCTCCGCTATTTAGTATCTTGTATGCTCTTGTTGAGTTTCTTTTCTTTTCTATCGTATAGTATTTGTTTTAAGCCAACAACATGTGCTTATACTCAGTCATACTCGTCACACTTTGTGTCATTAGAAATTTTATCATATCTTCTAGTCGTTATAATGTCAATAGAGGCTGTTATTTCAGTCAGATTCGATCCAGCATTTTTTGAGGCTATGTATCCTGACGTATCCATTTTCAGAAAATGCTAAATTGTTTTCTTTAATGGCTTCCTCGGCTTAACTATTTAGGGGACAAAGCCTCCTGGTGGTTCTTCTGCGGTTGCTGCAGGTTCATCAGCTTCCCACATGGCATCACAGCAATCCGCACCTCCTGCTATTAGAGGAGTATCATCTGGGCATAGAAGCCCAACAGAGCTCAACTCTTGCCGCATGAAAGGTGTTTTCACACCCGCGCCATCGCCATATGATTTACCCCCAACTCAGTCTCCAGAACTTGTTGGCAATGCAAATAAGGCTGAGGGGGTTCTTGGTTGTTCAGTCGGTGTTATCAACTCTAAACAGGTAGCGACTATGCGCTATTACATGGAAAATAGAAACTTGTAACAGTCCAGTCCTTTGCATTTACATTGCTTATTTGATATTAATGAAGTTGATAGTCTCCACATCTTAAGCTAAACATGTTCAAAAACTGAAAACCCCATAAAATTCTCCCATTAGATATTTCCACTGCATGCTTGTCATGTCCATGCGTATCTGTGTTCAAATCTGATGAGACTCTTCCACATTTCATATTTGGTAGATTCTCGAAATTCCTCCAAATCTGACAGAGCAAGATTTCTCTGGTACTCCTTATGTTCCGGTTTATGTGATGCTACCAGTAAGCAACTTTAATCTTATCCTTTACCCATGGTTATCTTGAACTTTCTCCTTACTGATTAATTTACTTTCCTACGTCAACAGCTTGGGGTTATCAACATGAAGTGTGAATTGGCTGATCGAGATGGACTGCTAAAGCATTTGAGGATATTGAAGTCAATCCATGTAGATGGGGTTAAAGTGGATTGCTGGTGGGGAATAGCTGAGGGTCATTTCCCCCAGGAGTATAATTGGAATGGCTATAGGCAGCTTTTTCAGATAGTCCGTGATCTTAATCTTAAGATACAGGTCTGTCTTTTGCCTGCATGATGCGTTAAGATACAATTTTCTTAATGAGGTTGCGTTAGAATGATTTGTTCCCAAGCTTAATATGCATCTCAGTTTTTTTCCTTCTTGCTAGGTTCTAATGTCCTTTCACGAATGTGGAGGGAATGTTGGTGATGATGTTTGCATTCCACTTCCTCACTGGGTGGCAGAAATCGGGCGAACCAATCCTGACATATATTTCACTGATAGAGAGGGAAGACGAAACCCAGAATGCCTTTCTTGGGGTATTGACAAGGAACGTGTTTTAAGAGGCCGAACTGCACTTGAGGTATACCCATGACTACAAGTAATCAGTAAAACTCTGTATCGATCAATGGATTCTTGAACACCTAATGACTTTCTGCACGCTTATGCCTTTTTCATACAATTTCCTTAAAAGTCACAATTTAGATAGATATACTCCAATCTAAGCTAAGCAAAATGTTATTATTCTTGGTAAAAAAGAAAAATTTAGCTGCCTAATTGCTGTGTGTGTTTACCCCTGGATATATGCTTCTTGTTATCACAGATATTTGAAATAACCAACTCATGAAATACTTTATGGTGTTGGTGGATTGAATTTAGGTGTACTTTGATTACATGAGAAGTTTTCGGATAGAGCTTGCGGAGTTTCTAGATGACGGTGTAATATCTATGGTTGAAATTGGACTAGGCCCCTGTGGAGAGCTACGGTATCCTTCTTGTCCCATAAAGCATGGGTGGCGTTATCCAGGTGTTGGAGAGTTTCAGGTATCTTTCCTTCCAACAGTTTAATATTCTTGAGATATGCAAGCCTCACAGCTAGCTTACTTCCACTTCCGCATAATGACCCATTTTGTTGCACCGGTACAGTGTTACGACAAGTATCTCTTGAAGAGCCTGAGAAAGGCAGCAGAATCAAAAGGGCACCTGTTTTGGGCTCGAGGCCCAGATAATGCTGGCTCCTACAATTCCCAACCGCAGGGAACCGGTTTCTTCTGTGATGGAGGTGACTACGATGGTCTCTACGGGAGATTCTTTCTCAAATGGTATTCACAGGTTTTAATAGATCACGCTGACAAAATCCTCTCTCTCGCTAAACTAGTCTTTGACAGTAGCTGCATCGCCGCAAAGGTGATTGATTTTAGTTGTCTAAGCCATTTGAAAACCAATAAACTTGAGAATTTTTTTTTGTCATAGTTATATCGCAATTGACTTAAAAAACAGCTCCCAGACGTCCACTGGTGGTACAGAACAGCAAGCCATGCCGCTGAGCTAACCGCTGGATTCTACAACCCGAGCAACCGAGATGGTTATGCTGCAATTGCATATGCACTAAAGAAGCATGGTGCCACTTTGAGTTTTATATCCGGAGAAGTGCAAGGTCTAAACCGTCCCGAAGATTTCTCAGGAGCATTAGGAGAACCTGAGGCAGTAGCTTGGCAGGTTAAAACAAAAAAAAAAGAAAACAAATCTTGGAATCGCATACCGTTTTTCTTTTAACACCGAAACTTGAGTCTAAAATTTGAATTTTTTTGTGTGCAGGTGTTAAACGCTGCGTGGGACACGGATACACCGATTGCTCGAGAGAACTCGCTTCCTTGCCATGATAGAGTTGGGTATAACAAAATGTTAGAAAGCGTCAAGTTTCCGAACGATCCAGATAGAAGGCATTTGTCATCATTTGCCTATAGTAGGCTCATCCCAGCTCTTATGGAAGGACATAACACTGTCGAATTCGAGCGGTTTGTCAAAAAATTGCATGGTAAACAAATAAATCACAGTCCCATCAATCTTTTGATTTCCGTGTTTCAAATCTCTCAAGTTGTAATCTTCTTCTTTGGTCTCTCTCTCTCTCTGCTACAGGGGAAGCTGTAATGGATCATCATCAACAGGTTTAGAGTTTAGTTTGTCCTCCCAAAAAAAAAAAAAGATCAGCTAAAATGATTCACTGTTAATGTTGTTAATTCTAGTAGTTTAGCATCTTTTTTTTGTGTAAATTTTATCATTAAAAAATTAAGAGAGAGAAAGAGAGAGAGATCACTAAAAGCCTTATGTGGCTTTGGCTAAACCATCTGATCTGGTAGCCATAGTACTTTATACTTATTTATTACTTCCACATTTTGAGATGAGATAATTTTTAAATTAGTGTTAGAACTATGACAAACTAAACCCTACACCTTAAACAATCCAACCCTAAACCCAAAAAAAATCAAATTTTTTTTGAAAAAAACTATTCTAGCAAAACTTTGTATTATTCTAGTAATTTTTTTGTCATTTTGTACTATTTTAGACCATTACCATTTTTGAGATTATCATCATTAATGATGGCGGTAAGCATTTCGTTTTTAGGTTTTATGGAACTAAATTATTCAGTTTGATTTTTTTTCATAAAGAGCAACCCGCAGTGTAAACAGCACCGCCATAATAGTAGAAGTACAAGTACAACACAAGACACAAACAAGGAAAATATACAAAAGAACAAGAACAAGAACAAGGTAAAGTTTCTCTACCATAGTCTACTACTTGTACATTAATAATAGCAAATCTAAGTTAAGTTAGGCATCACATATGACAACGCAGAGTAGATTGTCATTCCATTACTTCAAGATTTATGCCAACCATTTGATGAGTGTTTAATTTCATGGATCCTTTTCTTTGCGATGATCCGATTTCGTATGATCTTCTCGGATTCAACATCTTCAACAATGTTACTAAGCACCATCGCACATAGCTCGTCTAAAGCTAGCATAGAAAATGGTTCTTCTATAAGAACGCCCACCTGTAGATATTTCAAACAAAAGTTAAAGAGTGAGGATGAGGCAAGCAAAACAGTGGATATTGAAAACAAATTGTGAAGGAGAAAGGAGTTACTTCTTCACCACCGTCGCTCTTGTATATATACTCTGGTTATGATTAATGAGAACGGAACTTTCTCGCCAAGAAAGTATTTCAAAGGACCCAAATCTTTCATCTTAAAGCATTCACTCAGATATCCCTTGAATCGAGAAATAGCATCGGGATCATTTCCACCAATCAACAGATCATCAACATAGACAAGTACATATAATTGCATATCTCCGCGAGCTAAATAAAACAACGAATAGTCGGAGTATGTCTGAGCGAAACCATACCCAAGTAAGGCTGTCGTAAGCTTGGCAAACCAACAATGCGGAACTTGACGTAATCCGTATAAAGATTTCCGAAGTCGACATACCTTATTTTTGCCCGAAGATTGAAAACCCGGAGGTAATGTCATATATACCTCTTCTTCTAAATCTCCATGGAGAAATGCATTATGTATATCCATTTGATGGACCTCCCATTTCTTTGCAGCCGCGACTGTAAGAAACATTCGTATTGTAGTCATCTTTGCAACCGGTGCACACGTTTTTTCATAATCTTTTCCAGCAATCTGACGATCACCACGTATGACAAGACGTGCTTTATAACGCTCGATTGAAACATAAGAATTATGTTTAATCGTGAATACCCATCGGCTGCCAAGAGCCTTCGTACCAGGGGGAAGATCCGTTATATACCACATATCATTCAATTCAAGAGCCGTAATTTCAACACCCATGGCATCTCGATAAACTTTCAATTTTACAGCCTCCGCATACGTCTTTGGTGCAACTGCGGCCATTACAGCGGCGAGGAATGCTTTGTGCTTATCTGAAAAATGATCACATGTGACATAGTTCGATATCGGATAGAGAACCGTACCTGGAGGAGAAGACGCTGATGTCGAGGTGTGGTGCGAGGGGTCTGTGGCACAAGTTGCCGCATAGAGTTCAAAATTATTTAATCGCTTCGATTGAGTCTTTTGTCGCATTCCTCTACCCAACTCTTCCCGAGGAAGAATAACCGAAGCAGAATCTACATCAGTCACTACAGTAGCCGGTGGCTCATCTGCTACCGCTACACTGTGTAGCTTGATATGCTCAATTTAATACCCTAAGATACTAAAGCAGTTGTTGTAGTAAGTGTAGGGGTCGAACCACAAAGACTCACAGAGATCACACAATAAATTATGAAGTGTCGAATTACGCTAAGCCAGATAGATGTAATTAAAAACAGTGCAGAAATTAAACGAGATGTAAATCAATTGGGAAATATAGGCTCAGGGTTTTTCTCAGGAAATCAGTGAATGCAGACTAACTAACTAACAGGATTCAGATTTAGCGCAGTTCTTGAACTCAAATCACTAAAATATAGCTAACCAACTCTCGTTGCGAAAACTATCTAAATCTAAATCGTATGAATTCCAAATCTCTTTGCGAATCCTAAAGTCTAAATCAGCTTTAACAACAGGTTTGATATGTTCACAAATCAATTAAACCAAATCTCTTTGCGAATAATCAATTTGCTCACCTAGGTTCTATCAGGTAATTAATTGCACTCTCGTACCTAATCAATTATCCTAAGATTTATATTCTAGGTAGCTAATCTAGAACAAGATATGAACACAACCTAAGCGAAGAACTATAATTCAGATGGTGAATCCTAAAAGATATTTAACCTAGCATTCAAAGAAAACCCTTATGAGAAAACCCTAAACCTAAGGTGGATCTACTCAGACATGGAGAATGAAACAATCAACATGTTTGAATAAATCATCAATAGAATAGAAAGAAGGGTTTAGAGATCTGATCTCGGACGAAGGGAGATTCAGACTTGTCTCTCTAAAACCAAAGTAAAATCAAACACAGAAAATAAAAGCATAGCCTAAACAGGTGGCTGAAAACCCTAAATATAGACTAAAAACACGTTCTGGGCTTTCTGGTAAGTATTAAAGTCTTCTGGGCCAAGTTGCAGGGTCTTTAGGCTTCTAAAAAGTCGTGTTTCCTATTTTCCCGAGCAGTATCGATCGATACTATGTAGTATCGGTCGATACTCATCCTATGCGTCGACTCCTCTGCTCGACAGACTAGACAGTCTTCACGAAAACTGGCATAACTTTCGATCGCACCGTTGGAATGGCTTCAAACCACTTCCAAATGAAAGCTAATTCATTGATCTATCTTGTGTCCAAATTTGAGCTCAATCCATCGGTGGGAAGATCTTAAACGAATGCCAAACTTCTGACGTCTCTGCATGACTCTGCATCTCGATATGCTCCAGAATGCTCCAAAATGCTCCAAACGTACCTAAACCTGTAAAAGACTCTAAAAGACTCCAAAATACTATAAAGACTCTATAAAAAGGACTTATATCATGGCTTAAATAGGGTAAAAACCATGATATATCAACTCCCCCAGACTTAGCCTTTTGCTTGCCCTCAAGCAAATAGAAGACTAAACCAGAAAAAGAGGTTTGAAAACGTAGAGACTCACCTGTTCCTGAACCATCGAAAAGACCCTTTTCCCAAGTACCCAAATGTCACCTGATCAGCTTTCGATCTAACCACCATGTACTTCTCCGTAGACATTTGCAGCTTTTCCAGACTCCACACAAAATCCCACAGCATTGTTCAAGTAAAGCCCTCATCGCCAGTTTCATCTCTGCAGCTAATATTTAAGAACCTTCTAGACTCTTTACCAGACAATATCTTGACAAAGGAACCACCATTTTTCACACTTTTTTGTATCAATTTCTCTCCTCCAGACTTATTTCTTATTATATCCTTATTATTTTTTTTTATTTTCAGCTTAGCATATACATATCAAGGTAGGAGACGCGAGTATTGATGGTGTTTGCCACCAAATCCCCGGTTCTTCCCTCTCTATGTATCAAAGGATGTAGGCGAATAATGGCATCATAGGAAAATCCTAGCCTCGCTTCCAATCCTTTGTGTGATCATCCCCTCTTAAGTAGAATAATGGGATCGCTGGAAATTTTCCTAACCCTCTACTCAGAAGAAAATCATTTCAATCTTTTATGCTCTTAATCTATCAACTTATTTCAGGGGAGAGAGATACCATAATTCTAAACACACGGGTTCCTTTATCAGATATGAATGATGAATCAAGCTCTATGAACACTAACCACATTGATGAAGTGCAAAAATTTGGCTCAGGCTTCAGAAGAACTCTGCTGGAGACATGGATGTTTTCTAGTCAACTGGTCAGCCTTTGGATTTTTCATTAGTCGATCTAGAACTGATCCTGTAACACTGTGCACTCAAAAACAAAATCAAATCAATAGGTTCAAGCACAGGATCATCATCTCCAACAAATTTTGACTCAATAAAACAGTTTTGACTCGATAAAACGACTGACTCTAAGAAAAACGAAAACAATGTCAGCAGACACCTCCCCCAGACTTGAACAACACTGTCCTCAGTGTTATCTAGCCTAGAGTCAGTGAAAGAAACAAAGAAAAAGGATAGAACGAAGAGAAACAAGAAATTACCGTTCTGGAACAGTCGGTGTCGATCGACACACGGCATGGTATCGATCGATACCATGCTTAGATCGACTTTGTGAATTTTCATCCGCGATTGGTGTCGATCGATACCATAGGGGTATCGATCGATGCTTAGGCGATTTCGAGTTGCTCCTTGTTCATCCTGACACAGACTCAAAACAAACGAAAATAAAAATAAAAACGAATCAAAAACAGACTCACAAGTGGGTTGCCTCCCACCAAGCGCTCGTTTAACGTCAATAGCTTGACTGTAACGCCCTTCAGGCTGGATAAGAGTGAGAGCTTGCACCAAAACAGGCTCCATCACTTGACATTACTAGCTTCAAAGTTCTGCTTAGCATGCTGTCCACAAACTCCTGCCCTTTCTCTTTCAGCTCAGAAGTAAGAAGGACTCTTGCCTTAGAGAATGGCTTCAAGGCTCCTTTGCATTTGACCTTGTACTCAATCGAATCTCCATTACACTTCTGAGGTATCAAAGTGACATGGGGATTCTCAACTTTGTTGCTCTTGGCCTTCTTCTTTGTTGCCTTAGTTTTCTTGGCAACTTCTTTGGGGGTGCTGGGCGGTTCACCTGGAACATCTGCGACAGTAGGCTCATCAGGAGGCTCTTCCAAAATATCAATCGCTAGCGACTCTCCTGTGACAACCTCGATGCTAGACACATGTGTGGGAGCACTCCTAGGGGGAATGACACCATAATAGACCCCTCTGTCAATGTAAGAGAAAGAGATTCTCTTATTAGGTGTGTCTATGATCGCGCCTGCAGTAGCCATGAACGGTCGTCCCAAAAGGATAGGCATACGAGATATTGCACCCATCTCTACAACCTGAAAATTAGTAGGAACTAGACAGTTTCCTACTTTGACCAGCAAACCATGGATAGTACCGTGTGGAAGCGAGGTGGAGTTGTTCGCGAATGTGATAGATGCCTCTGGTGATCGAATATCAGCTCCTAACCGCTCTGCAATTGCCCTTGAGATGACATTGACACTAGCCCCTGAGTCGACAAGAGACTCTTTGAACTCAACTCCAGAGATAGAGCATGGAACTACAAATTTCCCTGGATCCTCCCTTGGGGTCAACTGTCTCAGTGGAGGTGGACCTCTAGCCTTAATGAAGAGTGCCTTAATCTCTTCCTCAGTTTCTCTGCAATCCTTGAAGTGACTTAGCAGAGGACGGCACTCTAGGGCTTCTTCAAAGGTTGAATCAGGGGAAATCCTTCTTACCATCTTCTCAAAGCCACGCAGCTGCTTTGGAGAGATGGGATCTCTGAGGTGTTTAGGTACAGGATTCTCCTTCTTGGGCTTGCGAGCTCTTTTCTCAGCTCGTTCCTTAGCTATCGCTGCCTGACACTTCGTTTCATAGTCTTCCCAAAATTGGGCGATACTGAACCGTGCTGCTGCTACTTGAGGCTCCTTGGTCGAAATATCATGTGTCTCCTCAGAAATTGCCTTGGTATCGACCGATACCAGTGGGGTATCGATCGATACACGGGTTTTGGAAGTGTCCCGTTTCAGAATTGTAACCGGCATCGATCGACACCTGGGGGTATCGATCGATGCTCTGGCGATTTCAGAATCCTCTTCGTAATTCTCTGCACTTGAGGAGATCGCATTGACGTGTGCATGATCCGATTTTCCCTTGGAATTTGCTGCAGTCTGAGCTACTTGAGTTTCCAGCATCCTGTGACTCGTATTTAGTGCCTCGATCCTTCCACTCAAATCGGTGTACATGGTGTCCATCTTACCATTGAAGGTGGCTGTCATCTTCTCCTGCCCTTGAACCAGGTGTTCAAGCATAGCCTCAATCTTACTCTCAAGAACTTTGGGTGGTGGGGATTGGTACCCTCCTTGCTGAGCATTGTTGGTGAAGTTTCGATTGGAGTTGTATCCGAATCGCTGACCCTGAAAACCAGAACCACCTATGTAGTTAACATCTTCCACCTCATTCTCAGTAGCAAAGTGGACGGCCTTTGTTGTCCTTCCCAGCAGAAGACTGTGCATAGAATCCAGCTGAGCTTTCACTTCAGCGATCTGTGACCCATCCATGTTACCAGCCAGCTTCTTGCGCTCGAAGTCTGCGCTCTTGGTGCTACTACTAGATGCAAAGTTCTCAATCAACACAATAGCATCCTCAGGATATCTGGTGTTGAAATTACCATTGCTCGAAGAGTCCAGACCCATCTGATATCTCCAATCTACTCCTCTGAAGAAGATACCCAGCAGCTGCACATCAGAGTATCCATGATGTGGACAATCTCTCTGATACGATCTGAATCTTGTCCAAGCAGCCTTGAACGCCTCAGTAGGTCCTTGAGAAAAAGTGGATATCTTATTTCTCAGATCTTCAGATCGCCCGTCATCATAGAAGTTAATCAGGAAGGCTCTCTTGGTGTCCTCCCAATTAGTTAGCGATCCAGGAGATAGCTGCCTCAGCCAGTAAGTAGCTTCTCCACCCAGAGAGTAGGGGAAGAGCTTGCAGAAGAGATAGTCGTAGGACACTCCATTGCTCTTGATGCTAGTGACCAAGTCCTCGAATTTCTCTACATGGTCCATTGGATGTTCATGAGGAAGACCATGGAAGAGATGCTGTCCTACTAGAGTGTAGTAAGCAGGTTTCAGCTCGAAGTCATTCCTCTCATAAGCAGGAGGACGAATCGCTGACCGATTGGCGAAAAACTGCTCTGGCCTGTTGTACTCACCAATTGTCTGAGCTCGAACACCTGCAGCATTGCCAACGTTGCCGCGCCCAGCTGGCACAACAATCTCAATAACAGGAGCAGGGACAACGATGTTTCCAGCTTCATCAAGTCGTTGCCCTCTCTCATTGCACACATGACCCTCTTGGTCTCTCAGAATTCCAGCTTCATCAGCTCTTAAAACCACTGGGTTGTTCATCCCTGATGTTTGCTTGGTCTTTCTGTTTGTGCGTTCCACAAGCGCTAGCTGTTCCTGTGATAGTCCAACTAGCTGAGTGCTCTTGTTGCTCCTGGTTTCACGAACAGGCATACACCTGCAAGGAAAACACTAGGCAAAGCACGTAAGTAACCAGAAAAATACGTTGAGTATCGATCGATACCAAGTGGTGTCGATCGATACCAAAAAAGAAGTCGCCGGAGTATCGACCGATACTAGTGAGTATCGATCGATACCGACGAACTTAGTCGAAATTCTAAACTAAAATCTTATGGCGAAATTGAGTCCCCGGCAACGGCGCCAAAATTGATATGCTCAATTTAATACCCTAAGATACTAAAGCAGTTGTTGTAGTAAGTGTAGGGGTCGAACCACAAAGACTCACAGAGATCACACAATAAATTATGAAGTGTCGAATTACGCTAAGCCAGATAGATGTAATTAAAAACAGTGCAGAAATTAAACGAGATGTAAATCAATTGGGAAATATAGGCTCAGGGTTTTTCTCAGGAAATCAGTGAATGCAGACTAACTAACTAACAGGATTCAGATTTAGCGCAGTTCTTGAACTCAAATCACTAAAATATAGCTAACCAACTCTCGTTGCGAAAACTATCTAAATCTAAATCGTATGAATTCCAAATCTCTTTGCGAATCCTAAAGTCTAAATCAGCTTTAACAACAGGTTTGATATGTTCACAAATCAATTAAA
Organism: Eutrema japonicum; assembly: GCA_030161315.1. Taxonomy (NCBI): domain Eukaryota; kingdom Viridiplantae; phylum Streptophyta; class Magnoliopsida; order Brassicales; family Brassicaceae; genus Eutrema; species Eutrema japonicum. The sequence goes on along the minus strand of BSQW01000010.1, from coordinate 46,779,350 downwards.
CCAAATCTCTTTGCGAATAATCAATTTGCTCACCTAGGTTCTATCAGGTAATTAATTGCACTCTCGTACCTAATCAATTATCCTAAGATTTATATTCTAGGTAGCTAATCTAGAACAAGATATGAACACAACCTAAGCGAAGAACTATAATTCAGATGGTGAATCCTAAAAGATATTTAACCTAGCATTCAAAGAAAACCCTTATGAGAAAACCCTAAACCTAAGGTGGATCTACTCAGACATGGAGAATGAAACAATCAACATGTTTGAATAAATCATCAATAGAATAGAAAGAAGGGTTTAGAGATCTGATCTCGGACGAAGGGAGATTCAGACTTGTCTCTCTAAAACCAAAGTAAAATCAAACACAGAAAATAAAAGCATAGCCTAAACAGGTGGCTGAAAACCCTAAATATAGACTAAAAACACGTTCTGGGCTTTCTGGTAAGTATTAAAGTCTTCTGGGCCAAGTTGCAGGGTCTTTAGGCTTCTAAAAAGTCGTGTTTCCTATTTTCCCGAGCAGTATCGATCGATACTAGGTAGTATCGGTCGATACTCATCCTATGCGTCGACTCCTCTGCTCGACAGACTAGACAGTCTTCACGAAAACTGGCATAACTTTCGATCGCACCGTTGGAATGGCTTCAAACCACTTCCAAATGAAAGCTAATTCATTGATCTATCTTGTGTCCAAATTTGAGCTCAATCCATCGGTGGGAAGATCTTAAACGAATGCCAAACTTCTGACGTCTCTGCATGACTCTGCATCTCGATATGCTCCAGAATGCTCCAAAATGCTCCAAACGTACCTAAACCTGTAAAAGACTCTAAAAGACTCCAAAATACTATAAAGACTCTATAAAAAGGACTTATATCATGGCTTAAATAGGGTAAAAACCATGATATATCATAGCTCATCATCTACAATACCGTGTAGCTCATCATCTACAATACTCGAACTCCCCCTGTCTTCTACAAGTCTCGGGGAACTCCCCCTGTCCTCTGCGAGTTCCAATGGAGTCACTTCTTGCACGGGAAAAACAAGTGGCATCGGCGGTGATGTATCAAGAAAGTCATCGGTCCCAACACCGAAATGTGGCAACGCCGGTGAAGTTTCCAAATTGGTAGCAGGAAGCGAAGCAAAAGGAAATTCCTGCTCATAAAATAGGACGTCGCGAGAGACGAAGTACTCTTCTTTCTCAATGTCGAACACTCGCCATCCTATTTGGCCATACGGATATCCCACAAAAATACATTTCCGACTTCTTTCTCTAAATTTATCTTTATCACTAGATTTCTTATGAGCAAAATACAAACATCCAAAAATCCTTAGTCGCTCAAAATATGGAGCTGAACCATATAATAACTCATATGGCGTCTTACCATGGAGGAGAATTGATGGTGTTCGATTAATGAGATGTGCAGCAGCTAGAACACATTCTCCCCAAAAACGAACGGGTAAACTAGCCTGGAACATAAGTGAGCGCGAAACATTCAGAATATGGCGGTTTTTTCTCTCCACACGGCCGTTTTTTTGTGGCGTATACACACAAGACGTCTGGTGTAAAATGCCCGTATCCTCGAAAAATGGCTTTAAGCACATAAATTCAGTTCCATTGTCACTTCGTACCACTCGAACCTTCTTGTCAAATTGCCGCTCAACCATAGCACAAAACCGTTTTAGAGAATCTGCTACTTCTCGTTTCTCTTTTAAGAGATAAATCCAAACTGCTCGTGAAAAGTCGTCGACAATAGTAAGAAAATACGCAGCACCCGAGGAAGAGATGGTACGATAAGCTCCCCAAACGTCACAGTGAATCAAAGCAAATAACTCGGTAGCTTTATTAGACCTCTCTTGAAAACAATTGCGAGTTTGTTTAGCCCAAAAACACGGATCACAAATAACTTCTGTCTCAGCAGGTTTCCCAACGTCAACATGACTCGATAAAAGCGATAAAACTCTATTAGATGGATGTCCTAAGCGACGATGCCATAGATCTCTTGCTCCCAAACTAGTTGCCGCCTGAGCTTGAGCACCCATGACACCAAGAAAAACATAGACCCCTCCGCACTCTTCACCCGCTCCAATCAGCGTCTTCGAAGTACGGTCCCGCAAAACACATAATTCTTCAGTAAATGTAATCGATCCCTTTGTCGCTTTAAGAAACTTAGCCACTGAAATCAAGGAGCATTTGAGATCTGGTGAATATAATACTCCCCGAAGCCACAAATCTCCTCCTAAACAAAGATCCCCTTGTTTGATAGCAAGGGCTCTATCTCCATCCGGTAGTCCAATTGAGCATGGAAAAATGTCAACAATATTGCTCAAAAGGTCTAACTTCCACGTCATATGGTGGGAGGCTCCTGTGTCAATGATAAATTCAACGTTATCTTTCTTACCAGTCAAGGTGTCTACTGAGTCAGACCGTTTCGTATTGAGAAACTTCACCACCGCAGTCCATTGATCATCCGTCAGATTTGGTAAAGTACTGCGATCGAACGCCTCTCTTTTTGTTCCAACTTGAACAGCATGAGCTCGACCAGCAGGTGCAATTCCTTGACCGCGACCCATGAATCCACCAGCCATGCCACCTTCACGGCCTGTTCTACCACCACGAGCTCCTCCTCTTCCTTGATTACGGCCTCTCTCACCCCCACCGTTCCGGAAATCCATGTATTTGGAAGCAGTCGGATATCGCGTGGCCATACGTGCCACAGTGTGTGCAAGTAACATCCTTTGCACGATCTGGAATGGAAGAAGGACGAGCTTGGTTCCCAGCATAAGCAACAAAGCCAACCGGATCTGTTCGTTCGTCTCAGTTTCGCGTAATGCTTTGTTGACGTTCTTCTCGTATGATACGTTGATACATTTGAGACAATTTGGGCATTGGCTCAATACTTGTGATCGTAGAGCGCACCGTTCCAAATCGCACAGAGTCTAATCCATTGAGAAACGTATTGGTGCGTTCCTCATCACGATCTTCGTCCAATTGCTTTGCCATCTCTCCACACGGCAAGTTCATCCCACATCTTCTTGAGCTTCCCAAAATACACCATCACAGTGTCTCCTTGTTGTCGACAATTTGCTATCTCAACTCGAAGTTCACCGATCCGAGGTCCATTCCCTGCCGAAAACTGTAATTTTAGATCATTCTACAAAATTTTCACCTCTTCAACCATTGATACCGATGTCTTGAGAGTCGGTTCGATGGTGTTCATGATCCATGCGACGAGCATGGAATTAACGACTTCCCACTGCTCGATCTCTACAGCAGTCGTTGGTTTCACTATGGTTCCATCGATGAAACCCAATTTTCTCTTTGTCCGCAAGGCATTCCGCACATGCTTGAACCAATCCTCATAATTCGCCCCTCGTAATTGCACTGTTGTAATCAGATTTCCATATCCATTGGAAGGATGGAGGTAAAACGGTGACAGCGATACATCGGAAGTTGGCGCTGCAACGATTCTGGTTTTCTCTGTCATCGTCTTCTTCTTCTTTTGCTTCTTTTGTTTTTTTTTTTATTAATGCCTGTGCTTTGATACCAGAGTATATATACAAGCTTTATTCTCATTAATTTCGTTCTCATTAATCTTAAGCAGAGTATATATACAAGCTCGTATGCCTTATAAGAGAATATTCTAGACTTGCTATACAAGAGACAATATCCTAAGAGAATAGAAAATATAACATATTATAGATATTTACATATCAAGCCCCAATAAGAAGAAAACAGGGGGAATCAGAGACAATATAACGCGTGAAGACGGGCTCGAGGATACGTGACGCAGATGGCGGAGTGAGCTTCTGTGCCTGACCCACTTTTCGTGAGTGTAGAGAGAGCGTTTCTGCTGCATCCGTCTCTCTTTGATGCCGTCCGACCAGTTCGGAACAGCTTTGAGGAGCGAAATGAGCTTCTCGGATAGATTTATCAGAGGCGAATCGTCATATTTGGGACCGGAGGAGACGCAGGAAGGATTGAAATGGAGGGATTTGCGAGCTCTGGCGGAGATCCCGGGGCATAATTGAGGTTTGAGGAGGGATCGGTGGGTAAAATTAGAAGAAAAAGATAAGTTCATGGATTGATACATTTGGCGGGAAAATCGAGTTTTAGGGTTAGGGCGTTAGGTGGAGACGACAATGACGAAGAAGAAGATCGAGAAAACAAAAAGACACATGCAAAATTGCAGAGAGAAGCGAGCGATTTGGAGGAAGGTCGTTGGAACAGTTGTGCGAAGACTGAAAACGACGGCGTTCTAACTTCTCTTATCTTTTTGTTTCGGGTTAATGGGCTTATACTGTAACTAATGTGCTTTCATTTGGGCCTATATGGGCTACATCTTATCTCCAAGCCCATAAAAGTTCGGGCAACGACGTCGTTTTTGGCACTCGTTCTTGTTGAAATTTAGGGTTTATAGAGAAGGCGCATCTAGTTCGAACAAGCAAAGTTGATTATCTTTGGGGGTGAATTGGAAGTGGGAAATAATGTCGAAGAAGAACAATTTAGCCAAGAGAAAGAAGCAACACGAGTACAATCTCCAAAGTACGTTTCTTTAAATCTCTTAAACGGTCAGTACAATACGCATGTAAATTAAGAGTATTTTTTTTTCGATTTGCAGAAGAGAAAGAAATACAGGATAAGAAGATCAAGAAGCTTCAAACTAACAAGAACAAGATGAAAGTAAGCACCTTTCCTTTCTTGTATCTCGTAGTTCTGATCTTTAGTTCATATATATATATATATATATATATGCGTTGAGTGAGTAAGAATCCGATTCTGTTGCTAGGAATGATATTGTCTGACTCAACCCCTCTAGTGAATTATTATCTTTGATGGAATGATTTGATAAATTTGAATTTGCTTCAACTCAGTTGATTTATGTTGTTTTTGAGAAGGGTAAAGATAGAAGCGAGTATTGATTGAATCTTCTTTAGTAGAATATTTGTCCATAATTTTGAGTTTTATGAGGTTTAGAGTAGCTTATGATATATGTGGTTGGTTGATTTTGTTGTCAAAGGTTGATGGTAGTGGGAAGAAGAAGAAAGGTGGTTTTTTTGTTGGGAAGAAGAAATTGAAGACAAAGCTGACTCCAGCTGCTAAAGCTAAAGCGGCTCAGGCAATGGAGCTAGACAAATGAGATTTCTTTTCACTGTTCTTCATTGATCTTTGTCATTTACTATATCTTCCAATTTTCCACCAAATGCGGTTAGAACTATTATGTATCACTCTTGACTTTTGAGCTCAAGATTTTTGCTTTCGATACCGATCGGATCATTGAGGAATTAGGCGATTAATCTGTTTTGATCGATTTTCTGACATGTATATTGTTGCTTCAGCATTGCAATAGATTCTGAGTTTCTCATATAAGAGAATCATTCATAGTATATAGTCAGAACAAAAATAATATTCTGCTTTATTACATTCCCACTTAACACGGACATTAAAACTTTATTTGTGGTTTGGAATAAAAAAAATCATAATGTCATAATCAAAGCCTAATATATAAACAGTATCAAACATTACATGGTACAATAAAGTTGGGATTCTAATAGGGAAAAATCTCTCAAAAAGGCTTTGAGAGGTTATATCATCCCAGAGATATTTTAGAAATGTCTTCTTCTCAGCCTCTCGTCAAAGTGGAAGCCAGTGGGTAACTCTCTGACCAGAAAGCTCAATCCTTTCTTCACTCTCCACTCTCCGGCGCGTCTACTTCAGTCTCTCACCAGATTCTTCTGTTTCAAGATCAATTTGGGTGGGATCTATTATCTAGACTTAGAGAAACAGTAGAGAGTAGTAACGCCAGCTTGAAAGTGAGGAATCTATGTTATCAACTCTGTAGATTTCGTTTGTTCTGAAGAAAGAACAGTCACATGTTGCTGCGATGCACGCGCCTGCTCAAGAGTGCCGCACACAGTATATGCCTAGTTGCTATATAGAGAGAGCTACAGTCAAAGTCAGTTATTCATTAGGATTTTGAATTTCCATGACATTTTTTCAGAAAATAAAATAAAATAAAAAAAGATCCCATTGTTATCCTCACAGTAAATGCTTTTGCTTCAGGGTCTGTTAGAGGTTGTTTGTTTGTTTCTGTTTTCCTCTGTCACCCAGAAAAAGGAAAAAAGAGAGAAAGAGAGAGATAACCCTAAAACCGAAATCAATCTAAGCCATTGTTGATACAAGAGAAAGCTTTTGCTTGCTTATGGTGGAAGAATGAAAGAGAGAAGAGAAGTAAGCTGAGAAATTGTTTAGCTTTGCATGTTCCTTTCTCCTCAAGTTTTTATATCTTCATAAAGTCTCCACCTTTGATTCTGTTTTTCTTCTTATCCATTTATCCTCTCTCTCTCTCTCTCTCTCTCTCCTCATAATTCTAGCCACAAGGGTTTCACTCTTTCTCTAGAAAGCACTTAAAAGTTAAGAGTCTTTGTCTTCAACTGTAAATGCAAATGGATCGAAGAGATGCAATGGGTTTAACCGGGTCGGGTTCTTACTATATCCAAAGAGGGTTATCCGGATCGGGTCCTCCATCGTTTCACGGATCATCACAGCAACAAGGGATTCGTCACTTACTTAATCCAAACTCTCCATTCGGGTCAGCCTCCACCGGATTCGGTTCTCCTCCTCTACACGGCGATCCTTCTCCGGCAGCAACAGCAACCGGAGCCGGAGCTGTTCCTCATCATATCGGCGTTAATATGATTGCTGCTCCTCCTCCTCCGAGTGAAACTCCGATGAAACGTAAGAGAGGTCGACCTAGAAAATACGGACAAGGACAAGACGGTTCTGTTTCTTTAGCATTGTCGTCTTCTTCTGTTTCGACCATTACTCCGAACAACTCTAACAAACGTGGCCGTGGTCGACCTCCGGGCTCCGGCAAGAAACAGAGATTGGCTTCCGTTGGTAAACAAACTATCTCTGAAACTTGTCATCTTGAGAAAAAGCTCCATTTATTTATTGTGTTTAGAAGATCAACCAGGGTTGTTTATTGTTCTCTTGAGTCAAAATCTAATTGTTTATTCCCGATGTGTGTGAAAAGCTTAAAACTTTCCTAAAATGGAGCCATTTTGTTGTCTGTCTATTTAATATGTTGCTTAAACTCTATGAGTTAGACATTCACTTATTAGATCAAGAACATGATTATTTAATGTTTTCTTGAGTCAAAATATAATTGGAATATAGCCCGTTTGGTATATATGTTGCTTAAATTTATTGATTCCATGAGCTTTTTCTTTTGTTTTTTTGGATTGGTTAGGTGAATTGATGCCTTCATCTTCTGGAATGAGCTTCACGCCACACGTTATCACTGTTTTGATAGGAGAGGTAATGTTGAATCACTATTACAGAGCTTTCATGAAATGTTTTTTTGCTGAAAAGTTTTCAAACATTTTAACAGGATATTGCATCAAAGGTTATATCTTTCTCTCAACAAGGTCCAAGAGCCATTTGCGTTTTATCGGCAAGCGGCGCAGTCTCTACTGCAACTCTTCTTCAACCATCATCATCTCCTGGAGCCATTCAGTACGAGGTTAAATTTGAAGTTTTCTCACTAAAGAGAAAACATTGTTGGTTATCACTGTTTTCTTGTAACATATGTTTTGTATAATTTCCAGGGCCGGTTTGAAATCCTAGCCTTATCAATATCATATATTGTTGCAACTGATGGAAGTTTCCGTAATCGAACTGGAAACTTATCAGTTTCGCTTGCTAGCCCGGATGGGCGTGTGATTGGCGGTGCCATTGGAGGGCCTTTAATAGCAGCAAGTCCTGTTCAGGTTGGTTTAGACATTTTTCTTGAGCTCGGATTTGTTTTAAGTCAAAATTCTTGGGATTGAATACAGATTCTTGGTCCTATCAGGTTATTGTAGGGAGCTTTATCTGGGCAGCTCCAAAGATCAAGAACAAGAAACGAGAAGAAGAAGCTTCTGAAATTGTTCAAGACACCAATGATCATCAAGCTCTGGACAACAATAACAACACGGTTTCGCCTGTTCCTCAGCACCCGCCAAGCCAAAACCTGATATGGTCAACAGGTTCAAGGCAAATGGATATGCGTCATGCTCATGCTGATATTGATCTAATGCGCAGTTGATGATGATGATGGCAAGAACTCTGTGTATATAAAGCATGAAATCTAGGAAGAAGAAGAAGAAGAAGGAACATCAGCTAACCTCTGAACAAAAGTGTGTGGGATTGTTTGTTAGGGAAAAGGAAAGAATATTTAGTGTACCTCTGAAATCTCTCTAGCTTATTTGGTTTTGTGACTCTGAAGATTTGCAGAGTTTCTTGATTTCTTAATCTCGAAATATTCAGTCTATACGTCTGCTTGGAAATTTTATTCTACAGCTTCAATTCAAATCGTTGACTGAAAGTCTCCGGTAGAAATTTCACCGGACCGGAGGCATCTTATATCAAAAATCTGTTGAAAATATCATATGAAGAATATTATGTTGCCATTCTAACTTATATATATATATATATATATATAATACACTATGCGTAGAAACATTTAAAAAACAAATAATGATATACATAATATATCAGTATAAATACAGAGAATAATTGATTAATTGACGTATACATATGAAGCATATATGTAGATATATAAAGTCATTGTCTACGGACACACTTCCTTGGCTCCTTCAGGCATAATAGAGAGAGAGATAGAGAGATAGTCATCATGGATTAATGTTGATACGTTTCTTTTGTTCCTCCCAGTAATCATGAGTCCACTTCTCAACTTCTTTCTCAACACTTTTTTTCTTCTCTAGAAACTTGTTGAGCTCATCTTCTTCAAATGGCGGAGGCATCTCACAAGCGCCCTTAACGCTCGGAAACATAATCAATGAGTCGTCCATACATTGTCTCACTCGACCCCCGTTGATCGGACACGCCATTATCTCCGAACACACTTCCTTGGCTCCTTCAGGCACTTGTACATTCATCTTCATCAACTTCCCATAGCTTTGCAATAGATACAACATGTAGTCATACACGTACTTCATTTGTAGATTCTTAAGCACATACCCACTTCCATTTCTCCCTATTGTTTTTGCCTATAAAATTAGTTATAAGATCATCAAATAACATTATCATCATCGATCAGTCTATAATATTCCATTTCTTTATATATTACCTTTTTGATATTGTTGTTGCCCCAATGGACGGCAAAGATGATGTCGCTACATTTTTCACGAGGTCTTATGGGCCAATAATGTTCCATTGGAACTAAGCTTCTAGTGAAGAAGTCAAAGTAAAATGGCTTTATAAGTAGAGTCATACTGTCACAAGCTAATATATACTTTTCGCTCACCGACCAAGCCCTTCCTTCTACATAAATCTTGTATCTTTCATTATCCAAAGAAACAAAACAAACAAAAATTAAAATTTAATTTATCAAATAACAACAAGAAAGATCGACTGATCAAAACCTGTGGGTGCATTGATCTTCTAGGTTACAAGTCCTAAACCCAATCCTGCCCTCTCTCCTCCAATTCTGCATGTACATTTTCATATCAATTGCATCATCATAAGAGAAATGTTAATTAAAGTGATATATTATAAAAAATATATACACCTGACGATAGAGATGAACCATGGGATCATGACATTTCATGAGGTCTCTTCTGATCTTGGCAACTCCAGGATTCCCTTTCCAAAATGCGTAAGGTTTTCTCTCTTCCCACTTCACTTTCTTAGCCCCTTCACTTGTCGCCTCCGATAATTTGTTCCACTCCTTTATGTTAATCTCCGGCCTAACCATAATTAGTGTGTGAGCATAAATATCAAACCAAATTTCTAAATTTCTAGTTTGGAATTTTTTTTATTATAACTTGAATGGTTTTTGTAATTTTTACAGAATGAACCAAACCAAGACAATTCCAAGTTTCATTACCGAACCAAACTAAGTAAACCAAAATTAATGGAAAATTCACATTTAAATTTACTTTAACTAAATTTTATCCTTAAACCGGACCAAAAAAAACTTAATAGCTATGAATGTGAGATGTATGCAACGAGAAATCGATTATTTACCATCCCCAGAAGCTCCAATCGGGGAAGACAATGTCGAAAGCACCAGCATGGCCACAGTAATGGAAGAGTGGAGGAGGTGGCCACGTCACATTGACCCCTGGTCTTGGCCTATAGTCTCTTCTCCATATTTCAGGAAAGTCATGGCACAAGAAGAGAAGCTCGAGATCAGGGACTTTACCAGGATACATCCTTAGAAGCTGCACTATTCCCCATATTGTGAAAACATCTCTTGTCTGAAATGATTTCATGTATTGATGCACATACACTCTTCCTCCTTTTATGATTAGCCTGAAGTGAGCTTTATCACTAGCTCTCTCTAGCGTCTCTCGAGTGATTCCTGTCTCACGCCATGGTTCAAGATCCTTGTGGATCCACCTGAAGTAATCTGGACAAGTCCCTGGATCGTCTTTAGGGTCCGATTTCTCCGGGTAGCTTGCAGGACACGTCTGTGTTGTTATGTTCTTGTCTAGAGAGCATTGCAATGTGAATTTGAGTGGCGTAGTGAGTGTGTTCTTTGGAATAGTGACGTTTGTGTTTCTTGTGAAGAATATTGGTGTCACTTTGATCCTACCTCCACTCAATAAAAGCTATAAAGGAAAATAACACACTTTTTGAGCAAAAGCCATTCGAGATATAATTAAGACTATATATAATGTTTAGATTATGATAACTACCAAATCCATCCAGCGTAGAGAAGCACCAAGGAGAATGACGAAGAAGATGAAAATGAAGATAGTTGTGGTGATCCATGACTTGGTTAGTTTAGAACTTAAACTCGAGATTGAGTTATTATGTTGTCTTTGATGATCAACCACGCGAGGACTCATAGATATTATATGTTTGATTAATCCAAGAAAACAAAGAGCAAGAGAGAGATATATAGAGAAACAGACATCACTTGTGTTGCTATGAGGAAGTGTAGTGAACAATGATCTCTTTTAATTATTAGAAGGAAAATAGGATTTCTAATATTGATTAACTAAGATTTAACCCGCGCTAATTATAACGCAAATTTTTGTTTTTTAAAGAAATTGTTTTGAATTTTAAGAAATTTGTTTTTATCTGAATTTTATAATATAGCTAACTAATGATTATAGATAAAGCTGTCAATTTGTAATAATTTGTCTATTTAGCCCGTTTTGCAGTAAACTAAAATATTATTCGGGCTAACCCGCAAAAACTTATAATCTTGTAACATAACTTTAATATGCACCGTTAAATGACTATAGTTCTTGTGGTTAGTCTACGAACTCTTAAAAAAATAGTTTTCTTGTGTCTAGCTTTTTATAAAAGAAAATTGATTCACAGCTACACGAAGTATACCATAATGCATGGCTACATGGCTACACATCCGAAGTAAAACAATGTTCTAAAAACTACATCAACATTTGATATAGCATAGCCAGCTATATGAAGTATACGATAATGCATGGCTACACATACAAAGTAAAACAATGTTCTAAAAACTACATCAACAATCGATATAGCATAGCCAGCTACACGATAACCATCTGAACAAACATGAGTCATATGTGTAACACCATAACCATATATTTCTGGTAAACCATTCATCGAGCTCTGGCGTTGACTCCAATTTTAAACAATAAAACTCACCCAAATTTAATCCGACCCGACTTAATCCGAGAACACAAATATATATATATATATATATATATACATTTTATAAAATTTAAAAAATATTATAACCCGAGAACAATTATAAAAGTAAATAAAGTAAGTCAATCACATTTTCTCCTCTTCTTTGAAGACAACGAAAATGGGCCTAAGAAGCTCAGTGGTAGGAAAATGCGTGAATGATCCCATGTCTAGATCAAGACCATGTCTAGATATTATTTTTCTTTGGTTTCAGATCAATATATATCTTGATTTTGTCGTTTTTAAACAGTTTTACCAAATTTGTTTTTCTCTCATAAACAAATTTGTGAAAAAAGTATAGCATGAAGAAAACTAACAATAGTACAAGAAAAAAATGAAGTACACATAGCGAGGAATGATTGATTGATTTTTTTTTCATTATGTAGTGTATAATATGTGTCTAATTGTTCGTTTTTTTTATGTTGTGTACTTTTCAGCTCTATATATTTTGCTGGTTTTAAATAGTCAAATCAATTTAACTAAATTTGATTTAATAAATCAAGGAATTTCAATTAATATTTTTAATTTTATAAAATGTATATATATATATATATGTATGTGTGTAGCACAGGTGGTAATACTCGGGTCGGATTAAGTCGGGTCGGGTTAAATTTGGGTAGTTTTATTGTTTAAAATTCGAATCAACGCCGGAGCTCGATGAATGTTTAACGGATATATATGGTTATGGTGTTACACATATGACTCATGTTTGTTCGGATGATTATCGTGTAGCTGGTTATGCTATATCAACTGTTGATGTAGTTTTTAGAACATTGTTTTATTCTGGATGTGTAGTCATACATTATCGTATATTTTGTGTAGCTGGCTATGCTATATCAATTGTTGATGTAGTTTTTAGAACATTGTTCTACTTTGGATGTGTAGTTATGCATTATCGTGTAGTTCGTGTAGCTCGGAATCAATTTTCCTTTTATAAAATTAGTAAAATATTTTTCAACTTTTGTTTTGATATATATTGAAATAAAATATAATAAATTATAGCGAAAAATATAGCAAGATTTTGAATATATATTTTTCTTTGAATATATATGAATTGATTATTATTTTAAAATATATAGTATTAAAATAATTAAGAAATGAAATAATAAATAACTTTTTTAATGCAAAATATATACTTTTCATATTCTAATTAATAGTTTTAAAAAACTATTATATTCTTTCCTATTTCAGTTATTTTTTGTTATTTATAATGATATTTCATGTAATAATTTATAAAATAAAGTTTATTTTTAAAAATGTATTTTTAAATAATATTATAAAGATTTGTATCTAAGAATTGTATGTTGGATTGGATGTAGAGTGTAGACCCATAATAGCTAGTTATGGTATTATTGAGATCCGAAGCAACCTCCTGTAATAAGTTAAACTCTCTATGATCCGTGCGAAATTAATTAGCATGATTAAATTAGTAGTATGAAGGGGAGATAACTATTTAATATTTGACCTAAAAAAGACAAATCAATATTATTATTTATGGTACAAGTTTTTTTCTTACAAGTAATGGATAATAATAATACTGCTGAGAAGGAACAGGCTTGTGCGTACTTGGATGGGATAATGATGAATGATGGTAATGGAATCGGCGTGACTATTAGTTTTAATAAATTAGCTTAAGGTGCATATTTGGAAATTACGTCTTTTAAGAAAAATTATATGTCCTACTTTTTGTTCGAAATGATTTTGATCTCTACATTCTTTTAGATAGTTTAGAGTTAATTAGCTAATCTCTCTACCTTCAAAGCAAACACTATTATATACTATTAGGTGATTACCCGCGCATACACACGGGTTTATATCTTCGAAGTATTTGATACTATTATTTTTGTTCATAATATTTTTTACATTGTCTTTATTTGTATATTTTATATCAAATTACTATAGTTTCATTTATAATAAGCTTCTAAATTACAAATAAACTCAACTGTATTTGCTTAGGAAGGTTTGTTGTATATAATCGATGTTTTTCGAGACTATTCTCTACACCTAGGTATAAGAATAAAAAATATTGAATTATTTTGAGATATATATGCGAGATGTGGCCAAGATTGGAAAATATTATTTATTGCATGATAAGATTGTAAATTTTAAAGGAAAATAATATTATTTGAAGACATTATTGAGTATCTTATTTTATTGAGTAATTGATTATATATATTAAGATGTTCTAATGTTAAGGGTTATGAATTTGTCATTGGAACCAAGTCGATAGTATTTATGTACAAATTAATATTTAAATGATATTTTTAAGATTAGAGTGATGGAGAAATTTGTAGGGTTTTTGTGCATGAACGTTACTAAAAATTAAGTATAAATGACTAACACTTGTGCAAATTCAAAAAACCAAAAAAAAAAACAATTAAATAAATAAATAATTTTGGACACATAGCACTCTTTCCAAATGATGATGTGGCGCTTAACTGGAGATAATTAACCGTCTTTTATATATTAGATTAGCAATTTTGTCGTCATTAATTTAAGTCTGATATTTTGCATTTAAGCTATCAATGCAATCTGTAAATGTAATTAACTATTACGAATTTACGACCTATTTTCTATTCATATGATTGGTGCTAATATTTTATGTCTGTGTCACGTGACTAACGTATAGTAAACCGTATGGACCGTATGGAATCTGAAGAATCTTAGCTTGAGATGGTCAACCCCTCCCTCGTATATAAAGAGTATTATAGTTAGTAGCTTATCTTTTTTTGTTAGATATAATGTGTTCATGGATAAACATTTTTTGTTTTGTTAGTAGCTTATCTTAATCAAATCAGTTGAAGATTAATAAATAATACAACTAGTTCTCTCTCAGCAATTGATCAACAACTTCAATGTATTAAATTTCTCATCCATAAACTACTCTTTTGGTTTAAATTACTTACCAAACTTATCAATAACTTGTAAGGTTTCATCACTTTATGTTTATATATACATTAATTAATTTAGGAGCTTTACAGAATTCATGATTACATTACATCAATCACTGGAATTCTGGAACCATTACAAACTAAAAAAGATGGTTTTGAGTTTTCTGGTAACTATAATATATCAAACTCTTTTTGCTACAATTTTTTTTAAAAAAAATACAGAGTGAATAAAAAAAAAGTTTGTTTTAAGTTAAAACTTTTAACCATTCTTTTTTAGATTTCGAATCATTTTGCATATAATAAATCCTTATAAAGTTTCCATACATAAATCAAGAAGATATCAAAATATGTTGTTCAGTTTTTACATCGTGATTCGATGTGTTATAGTGAAATTATCCGCCATTTAAAAGATAAAACTCTGCTTGTATAATTTGAAATACATTCCAACACATTTTGCTAATTTCAATATGAATCTAAATCAATGGAGTATCTAAAAAACAAGAGCCTCTTTGTCTTTGGTCAAGGCTTCTTGCCATTGGTCAAATCACGAAAGTATTGATCTTCCCAAAACTCAACCTGGCGAGTCAAATTATATTTTCTCTGAAGAACCTCTCTTAACTCCAGAGGGTTATAAGGAAGAGGCATCTCACAAGGAGACACTTCACTAGGAAACATCACCATCGACTCCGCCATAAAATCTCTCCACCGTCCCGTCGCCGGACATCCCATAGTATCCGGCGTAATCTCCGTCGCTCCCCAAGGAATCTCCGGCTTAAACTTCAAAAGCTTGGCATACTCATTCATCAAATGGAACATGTAATCATACACATATTCCATTTTCACCTCCTCTCTTATAAATCTACTCCCTTCTTCCCCTATCTTACGCGCCTGTCAATTAAACCCCAAATCAATGGGTTAATTTGTAACAAAACATAACTTCCGGGGGGGGGGGGGGGGGGGTCTAAACGTAATTAAGTATACAAACCTGATCCAAATGGGTATTTCCCCAATCTACGGCGTATTTGAGGGAAGTACACTTAGAGTTGTCTCTGATTGGCCAGTAATGTTGTAATGGCATCATTCCTCGTATGTAAAAATCATAGAACTTAGGTCTCACGTATAATGTCATCGAGTCACATGCCATTATATATTTCTCGCTCACTGACCATGCCCATCCTTCTATATAAATCTTGTACCTATTCCAACATTTGCCAAAATCCAAAATCGAATATTACCGTATAAATAAAATGGCTAAAAAGTATTAATTATATATATAACCTGTGTGTGCATTGGTTCTCTAGGTTTGAGTTCTTGAATCCTTCTCTGGATTCTCTATCCCAGTCCTTCAAAATGATTAAAAAGGAAGGAAAAAAAGGGAAGATTCTTAGTAATTTTACCAAATTTAAAATGTATTTAGGGAAGAAGCATACTTGGATGTAGAGACGAGTGTTCCAGTCTTGTTGTGCAGAGAGGTTACATCTAAGAAGATCTCTTCTAGTGGGGGCCACATGAGGGTTACCTCTCCAATAAGCATACGCCACGCGGTCTTTCCATTGCGTCATCTTGCTCCCTTCTTCTATCGCGACCAGCGATTTAGCCCAAGGCCTTATATTAGCCTCAGCCCTAGCCCAATAAGAAAAATGTAAAGCCCACTAAATGGAGATTGATTTGATTATTAATTATAGTGTAGCTGCTTACCAGCCCCAGAAGGACCAATCAGGGAAGACGATATCCAAGCTGGCGTCATCAGAGCAATAACGGAATAACGGAGGTGGGGCCGGGTGTTGTTGACCTTTAAAGTCTTTTGATCGGACGGTCGGTCTATCATTTGCGTCAAACATGAGCTCTAGATCCGGCAATCTCCCTGGGTACCACTGTAGCAACTGTACGATGCCCCACAGAGTAAAAACATCTCGAGTCTGGATAGATTTTCTGTACTTCTTAACGTAGACTTTCCCGTCGAGGATTATGACCCTGAAATGCGCCGTCTTCCTTGCTTTCTCAACCATCCCTCTCGTTATCCCTGTCTCTCTCCACGGCCGTAGATCCTCATGAATCCAACGGAAATAAGTAGGACACGTGGATGGTCGTGAATGGCTGCTGCTTCTGTGTTTTCGTTGTTGAGTCTGGTTCTCTACGACGTCGCATTGCTGAGGGAATCTATGCTTCGTGATTGTTGGTTTTCTCGTTGTTGCTAGACCTGCAAAAGTTGTCTGAAGAAGAAGACGAAGAGATCTCTATTATATAACACTCTCAAGTTCACAAATTTACTTAATTAGAATAATTTTTTTGAGGTGTTTTAGATTCGAACTCACTAAATCGAAACAACCCAACAAGTCTAAGAGACCAGCGGATATGAAGAGAGAAGATACGAGGAACAGAGTAGCTTTTGCGATGCGTTTTCCTTGATGCGACGCCGTTTTGATACGGACATAATTACCATGATCGTTGTTATTGTTCCTCTTCATGCTTTTCCGTTGAACCATGAATCTATCTACCTTCTTCTGCTCAGCTTTTATATACATTCAACACAAGAGAAGAAAACGAGATTATTAAACGTTACCGAATCGAGGAGAAAGCACCAAAGCTTTGAGTTTGATTTTCGATTTGTGCTTTTCCACGAGGATTTGAATCTTGTTTCACGTTTTCCCCCTAGGTCACATCTTTTGTGTTAATCAAGTTCATATTTTTGTGTGAATATTGTTTTACTTTTTAGCTTTTCCAAGGGTTAATGAATTTTTAATATCAAAGACATAATATTATACTAGTAGGAGAAAGCGAAATTGGTCATCCATTTTCCTAGATCCTATCGCACATAAAGACAATGATATTATATGATATGAATTTGTTTTTCCAAATAATCCTTTCTTGTAATCGTTGAATTTATAGGAAATTTTAACATCTCTGAGGTTATAAGATTTACAAAATCTTAAATCTGTTAATTAAAACTAAAGTGTTTGAGAAAGTTTGTTATAAATGCTTTTAAAATTGAATAAGAATCCCCCAACTCAGAAGAAAGAAGATAAAAACTTTAGCCACTAAATAAAGTTCAGTGACATCACACTTCGACCACTGAAATACAAAGACGGAATAAATAATCGTTAAATAACTCCATGTTGTATATGCTTTATAATAATTTTTAAAAATAATAATGATACGTTACAGACTTTTATATATATACATCTTTCCCAGGCTGTTCAAATCTGTGTTGATTACCCTTAAATCTGAATCCTGTTCTATATATTTGTTTATTGCTAATTTCAGCCAGACTAGAACACTCTTGTTGAATAGGTTTTTTACTAAAAGGGCATATATCACATGCCTAAACCGGTTTAATTTCCTTCTTTCCCACGCGCCACTTAACCGAAACGTTCTGTACACGCGACATGGCAAAATGAGCCGTGGTGTCCAACAAAGACATATCCCTTTGTATCTGTCTCTACTTAGATATTTTTTTTAAACATAGACGTGACGTACAAATACTCTTTGAATTTTATCATAGGTTTTCACTTTTTAAAATCATTAGTAAGTAAAATAAACCAAATAGAATATAGATCGGTTTAGTCTAATTTTGGAGTTGGAGTTGGAAATTTGATTCAGTCTAATAGCAAAACGATGGGCAATTTTAGTAGACCTAACTTGAGTTACGTGGCATCACTGAACCACTTTACCTGTCGGCAGTGAGGTGTTTAATCACATGTATCGCATCCAATGCGTAAGCGAGCTTTACAGCCGTAGGATCACATGGTATCATAATCAACGGTTAAGAGAAACAACTGTCTCACGCATATTAAACGCGGGGAGTACGCTCCACCTGTGTAAGCTAACGGAGGATATAAAAACCTCTTTCTCCTTATTTGATTTGGTTCAAATCTCCTAATTTTGTTTTGTTTTATTTTCTGTTTGCCAAGGACAACAACAAAAAATAACTTCTTGTTTCTTTGGCTGAACGACAATGGCGGAGGATCAAAAGACGACTAAGGTTGACGTAGAATCTCCGGCGGTTTTAGCTCCGGAGAAGGAACCAACTCCTGCTCCGGTTGAAGTTTCTAAAGACGCGGCGGAGGAGAAAATTCATACTCCACCACCTCCCGTCGAGACCAAAGCTCTTGCCGTTGTCGAAAGTAAGCTCTCTATTTACACACGTGTGTAATCATCTACTTATGAGGGTTGATGAATTAGATATGGATTTAACAAAATTGAATTTGTCTCCAACATGTCACAAATTAGCCACAAAATTCCATCTAAAACAAAAATCCATATTGCTATTACAACTTCATAGCATTTTTTTACCCCAAGAGAATTAGGTTTTGAAAGGATGATAAAATATGATTAATTTTTCCTATAAAATAATCTGCCTTGTAAATTTAGTGCTGTCAAAAAGTATATGGAATCATGGCAATTAGTTGTGGACAGCAATGAATTAAGAAAGTGGTTTGCTTTCTTAATTTTCATACATGATTAGTTTCCTTTAAAAGTTGCCTAACAATTTTAAAATCCAGACGTATTAGTTCCTTTTTAAAGTTGCTACTATCTTGACAAGAGTTGAGTGGCCCAAAGGTCAAATCCTCTTTGTCACCAAGACCCATGTAATCATGTTAATGGGTTCGAGAACCCTTACTTTAGTGTGGTGGTGTAATACCACTTGGCTAAGATGACCATAAAAAGAAAAGAACAAAAATTCTACTATCTTTGTTTCCCTTTTTAACTGAATTTAAATTCTTGAACTCTAATGTTGTGTTCTGCTTTGCTCTTTTAGTAAACTTCTATAACAAAACTGACTTGCAATGAATCGAGTGATAATCCATGACCTTGTATATTAGATTAGCCGTTTAGAGCCTTTGTTATTTGAAGCGCTATTTTTTACATTTTCAATTTGCGTCTACGTTAACAACGTAGTGTTATACTTACAAGTAAGCTTCTTGCAGAACCCATTGAGGAGCCTACGCCGAAGAAAAGTTCATCTGGTTCGGTCGATAGAGGTGAGCTAAACAACAATTTGTTTTTGTTGTCGACTTTCTGGTTACCTAGTTCCATAACTGACATCAAATGTGATGTGTTTGTGTTTGGTCAGATGTGATACTTGCTGACTTGGAAAAGGAGAAAAGAATATCATACATCAAAGCATGGGAAGAGAGTGAGAAGTCAAAGGCTGAGAACAAGTAAACTTTGTTAAATTCTTTTGATCTTAAGATTACTACTTGTGCCAGACAATCAATCATCAGCTAATGATCTTGAAATGATAAAAAAATGGACAGGGCACAAAAGAAGATCTCTGATGTGCTTGCTTGGGAGAACACCAAGAAAGCAGCCACTGAAGCCCAGCTCAGGAAGATTGAAGAAAAACTAGAGAAGAAAAAGGCAGTGTATGGTGAGCAAATGAAGAACAAAGTGGCTGCAATTCACAAGCTAGCAGAAGAGAAGAGAGCAACGGTTGAAGCTAAAAGAGGAGAAGAGCTTCTTAAAGCTGAAGAAATGGCTGCTAAGTATCGAGCCACTGGTATCGTACCAAAGGCAACTTGTGGATGTTTCTAAGTCTTTATTAAATTTGTTTCTCAGGTCATTGTTTGTAACCATTCACCTCTCTGTTTTTTTGTGTGCGCTCAACAACTTTTTATAGTTTTTTGTTTGTTTCTTGTCTTGTTATATGTTGGTGATTTTGTGTAAAAATCACATCAAGTTAAGAGGTTTTATGGAGCTTTTTCTGTAATCGTATGCACTATGCAGCATCAAATATGTATCATTGCAATTTCACATATAATCCATAAAATACGAAATGTAGATACTTGAGTTAACAGACAACACAATTTTAGTAAAATTCTCTCCAAGTCTTAAAACAAAAGAGACAAAGCAAAGTCATAAAACACCCAAACCCAAAGACAAAAGGTTTCTTAGAACATGAAATTGAAAGATGAGAGAAGGCAACTTAAAAGGTTCACATCATGCAGCAGAAGAAGTCTTCAAAGCAAAAGCAAACCGGACCTGGTCGAACCATTATCACCACCAACTGCCCATACTGCATTCTTCTTGCCTCAGTACAGTACTCTGTGTGTTGCCTTCATCTCTGGAACGAGCTTGTAACTGCCAAAGCTGAATGATTTGCCTCCTCAAAACACCTAAACAATGGCAACCCAATCATTGGGAATTTGGTCTATGTGCAATGCGGCTTTAGTTACAATGTCAAGATGCCAAGAGAGGGATTATCTCACTGTTTTAATCCATCAATGCCTTAGCCGGGTAGAGAATGTGCACCTGGTAGAAGTTACTGACAGTAGATTGCCTTATCGATAAGTGAAGGAATTGGCTTGATTTCGGTTCCAAGTTCTTGCTCAGTTTGGTACCTGTTGAAAACCATCGGAATGAGTAAAAAAACTTAATATAACAAAACAGAAGGGAGGGTGTATCGGTTGAGAAACACAAACATTTTGAAGCGGTCCTCATAAGTTACCAAATTCACAGCCAACCCAAGGTGTCCAAATCTTCCTGATCTACCTACCTGGTAATGTAATGAAGTAAAACCCGATTCACAATTTGAAGAAAAAGAATGTGCTCAAGATGATAGATCAAAAACCGGTTTCCCTTAACATACCCTGTGTAGATACGACTCAGAAGTCCTCGGGAAATCGAAATTAATGACCACATTCACAGCTTGAATGTCAATACCACGTGTAAACAAATCTGCAACAGACATTCCCCGTTTAGTCATATCATCATCTATTTTCCTAAACATGAAACTTAAGCACAATATCTTTGTTTACGCACAAGAGCAACACAAAACGCACCAGTGCAAACAAGGTTTCTGCATGCACCATTGCGGAAATCATGGAAAACCCTGTTACGGTGGTCTTGAACCATCTTTGCATGAATATAGAAGCATGAGTAACCGAGCTCTGTGATTTTCTTGGCCAGCAGCTCCACACGATTGACAGAGTTGCAAAAGATAATGGATTGGTTTATTTGCAGCTGCAATTGAAAACCATACTTGCTTTTAAACATCCACGACAATGAGTAGCCAAAAAAGTCTTGGGTGTCCAGAAATCTAACCTTAGAGAAAAGTGTGTTAAGGCAGTGCACCTTCTGTCTCTCTTCAACAAAAGCATAATATTGTGTGACACCCATAAGTGTGAGCTGATCCATGAGATTGATAATGTAAGGCTTCCTGAGATATCGATCCTTGAAGGACTTGACAGTGACAGGAAATGTAGCTGAAAACATCAAAATCTGACGGTTTTGTGGCAAGAACTGTATCAACTCCTCTATAGAAGGTTGAAATTCTGCAGACAAAAGCTTGTCGGCCTGGGAAAAAATATTTGTGAGTCAGAACAATCAGCTCACGCGAAAAGAAAGTTAGTCCATCAAATCTGCATATATCTAGCATAAGATGGAATCAATTTTGTTGTATTGTTTTGGGGCAGAAATCCAGCAATGTTTGTCTTTGTTAGTTTTTAAACACGCAACTAGGGAAAATATAACCCAAGAGGTAGAAAAGAAACAAAAATAAGATATCAGGAACTCACCTCATCCATTACAAGCATCGTGCAATCTTTCAAAACACACACACCTTTTTTGGCAAGATCTAATATTCTCCCAGGAGTTCCAACCAGTAAATGGACAGGTTGGTACAATCGCATGATATCATCCCTCAGACTAGTACCGCCAGTGGTGACCATAACCTCAATTTTCAAGTATTTGGAAAGCTCCTTGCAAACTTGTGATGTCTGAAGGGCAAGTTCTCGGGTTGGGACTAGAATTACGGCTGCATAAGACTATGGATCAACAAGGTGTACACAGTAAAGAAAATACAGCAAGGAATTAGATTTTTCTAAATTGGAAACAAACACAGTCATTCATTTCACTGAGCACTCTGGAAGTTCCACTGATCAACTAACTCACTAAGAAGAAAAGGAGGAGAGAGCTTCAAACAGAGAAGACTTCTGAAAGGAAAGTAACAAACCTTGAATGACATTGTTCTCTGGATCAATTTTCTCAAGGGTTGGGATGCAGAAGGCACCAGTCTTTCCTGTCCCATTTTTGGCTCTAGCAAGAATATCACTGCCAGTCAAAGCAATAGGAATGCTTTCTTCCTGAATAGGAGATGGCTTCTCAAAACCCTTTTCATATATTCCCCTTAGCAGATCTCTCTTCAAAAAGTAATCTTCAAATTCATTTCCTTTAGTGGCGGTCACATCCTGCAGACAACATGAAAAAGCATGTAAACTGCTATCTTCTCAAAACAAGGTTCATATTTTCACTCAGTCAAGCATATAACTCGGGAAACTTATACCTCTGTCTGGTAACGATTATCTCGAGGTGGCAGCTTTAACATTGCCTTCCAGTCTTGATTACTGATAAGCATGAGAAACACCCATAATCAAAGAAATGGACCTTCACTTCAAATCAAACCATATAAAGGAGGAAACTTTAAACATCACACATCACATCAAGAGCCCCCTTCGAAAATACTCCAAATCCAAACTCAGCTGGGAAAAAAAACCTATTCTTTTTCCAACGAGCACTTACTTAGAATCGGTGATAGCTTCAGACTGAACAGTCTTCTCGACTTCATCTACATAACTCGGATTACCAGGAAGCTGAGCGCGTGTAGACCATTGTTGTTGTTGCAGCTGTTGAATCTGCTGAGGATTTTGTGGGTAGCCTCGTTGAACGTAGTGGTGAGCATCAGGTTGCTGTGGATTCGGAGCCCGAGACTGTTGAGGCTGCGGAAACGGAGTCCGTGACTGAAGGTATTGCTGAGGCGGATTCGGATTCGGATTCCGTGACTGAAAATTGGGATCCGGAGCCGCCGCTCCAATTCCCGGCGGGAATCTTCCTCTGTTATTATTATTCATCGCAATCTCTCTTCTTCGATGTCGAGATTCACACAGAACAGAGAACCCTAATCTAGGAAAGAAATCTTAACGGCTCAAAAATCGTAATCTAAGGAGTTAAGAGAGAAACAAAAATGTTAGGTCAAACAGAGCGTTTGTAAGAGATGGATTTGATGGAACTCGAGGGGCAAGATCGGAAATGTTGAAATCAATCAACCACAAAACGGTTTCCGCCAGAAATAAAATTAAGAAGGAAAATCCATCGATTCTGTGTATCAGATGATAATACGTAAGTGAAGAAGAGAAACAGAGTAATAATTTTGTCGGGAAGATTTGTTGTCTGGTTTACTAAGAAAGTGGAAGATACACTCGCCGGCGTCGTTGGGATTTTTCTTTCCTTACACAGACTCTTCTTATCCACATTCTTTTCTTTAAAATATAACTCCTTTTACTTTTCTATAATTCCGAAATAACCCCATGACTTTTGAATAATCGTCAGTATGCTCCCCTAATTTTAAAAATAGACCTTCCCAAGAGGAGCTGCGGCTGAAAACGTCAAGAAAGCCCAAACCTTTGGTTGGAAACTAAAAATGATGATCGTAAAATAAACAATCCCAGAATTAGATTTAGATGTTCGACATTAATTAAATGGGTACTCCTCTTTCGAATCTCTACCATTGGAACCAAATAAATTACCCCAAATTCTCTCAATCAAGAAATTTTGATAAATAAGACACAACTCAGAAGTGAAAACAAAAAAAGACAGTCTGGTTTTTGTATCCTCCTCGTCGTTTGGTCGTGTCTGGAGACTAGAACCGGCGAACAAAGAACAAACTTTGAATCTAATTTCCAAAACAACACAGAAGAAGAAGATAGAGAGATAGAGAGAAAATGGCGTTTACAGGAACATTGGACAAATGCAAGGCCTGTGAAAAAACCGTGTATGTTATGGATTTGTTGAACTTAGAGGGTAATACTTATCACAAATCATGCTTCAGATGCAGCCATTGCAATGGCACTCTCGTGGTATTTCTTTTCTTTCTTTCTTCTTTCTTCCTCCATTAATACTCTGTTTCGAGGATGCCCAAAATATATCAAATCTTTTCAACAGATAAGCAACTACTCATCAATGGATGGAGTTCTTTACTGTAAGACTCACTTCGAACAGCTTTTCAAAGAATCTGGAAATTTCAGCAAGAACTTTCAGACAGGTCTCTCTCCCTCTCTCTCTGTTCCGTTTCGAATCGAATGTTTTTCATTGTCTGTGCTAACAATATCCAATTACAAACAGCAGGAAAGACCGAGAAGCCGAATGATCATCTGGTAATGAAACATATATTCTTAATAGATTGCTCTTTTATTTCCTGACATTTGTCTGTTTCTTTCATCTTTAATCTGATTTCTCAATTGAATCTGCAAGACTCGAGCTCCAAGCAAGCTATCTTCATTCTTCAGTGGAACACAAGACAAATGTGCGACTTGTCACAAAACCGTTTATCCACTTGAGAAAGTAACAATGGAAGGAGAAAGTTACCACAAGAATTGCTTCAGGTGCACACACAGTGGTTGTCCTTTGACTCACTCTTCTTTCGCGTCTCTTAATGGTGTCCTCTACTGTAAAGTCCATTTCAATCAGCTCTTTCTCGAGAAAGGAAGTTACAATCACGTCCATCAAGCCGCCGCTAACCACCGTCGATCCGCCTCTTCTGGTGGCTCTTCTCCGCCTTCTAATGATCACAAACCTAAAGAGAACTCCACAATTCCCGAGGGAGAAGGAGGAGAAGAAGAAGCAGTCCCTGAAGCTGCTGCAGGAGAAGAGCCTGAGCCTGTGGTTGAGTCTTGAATGTAATGGAGGAACGATCTTATCAGTTCTCATGTTTGAAGTTTTATATACTTTTCTGTTTAAATGAATATATATATGTATACAATTTGTTGCTGTTGCTTTTTGTAAATTCTTGTAAAGTTAAAAGCTTTTTTTGGAGAGAATCTGTTGTAAACAAACCCTTTAACATCCTTTTTTTTTTTTTTTGAATGAGGATACTTTCTTTGATCTTAGTTTTAAGACTATGCGAACCAGTTCGTGTGCTGAAACAAAGATTATATTATTTTATGAATCAAAATTCAAATCATACGGTATCAGTATCCAAACACACTTCTCTCCATTTCTTGTAATGTAAATAATCAAAAGTTGTGAAAATTCGCCAAGAAAAATCAAACTCTGACACTGTGTTCTTGAGATGGATAGTGTTTCAAGACATGAACAGAGCCTTGCATTTTGCCATTGTGTCATCTGGACTTGTAACTGCAACGCAAAAGAAACAATCCAACTTGTCATGAAAATGTCACCAAACACAAACACACAGAGATTGACCGATGATATATCCAACTAACTGACCCGAATGGCCAATTGTTTTTGGTGATTCATAGATTTCATAATCGTTTCCACCCTACAGAAGTTAAAGCCGCGTTTTTACCCATCAAGCTCAATTGAAAACCATACAAGAATTACTCAAGAAATTTGGAAAGTTCAGTTGAGTTTTTTACCTCATAGGTTTTGTCACCGAAGAAATGGATTTCATTGAAGTCCTCAAGGTATTGCAAGCAGTAAGTCTTATCCCAACCTTTAGGGAAGACCTGAGTCATAACAATGGCACTAGACTTAGTAACGCAAAAGTTGGATATAAGAAATTGTTATAAACATCTTCATTCCTACTCACATCGAAGCTAATCTGTCCTCCAATTGAGAAAGTAAGGTTAAGATGCGCAAACCGCTCACGAAGTTCAGCCACCATCTTTGGTCGAATGTTTTGAACCTTTTAAGACAGAATGTTGAATGATATCACTAAACAATGCTCAGAATTGATTTCTAAAACTAAATGGTTTCCTTTACCTTATCATATCTCTCGAATTCATCTCTTTCTTCTTGGCTGCAGTTGCGACCAATCGGTGACACATTAAGCATTCCATTTCGGAATTCTATAAATGTTCCCCTGTGTATACAAATTTCAAGAAGAGAAATCTTATATAACTTGAAGATCCCCTAAAACAATAAGAACATGACTAGAGACTAGAGGTTGATATGTACCTTTTGATTGGAATATCCAGGTCTGCAATGTAGTGTAGCGTGAAATTGATTAACTCCTGCATCATCAATAATAAGCTATCACGAACTATCCGTACACATATAGTTGCATACGCTTCCCCATCAATTAAACCACTAAAGAATCATAAAAGCAACTTCTGCTACAACACATGAGGGACAATGATATGTGCTTTACCTTGAGTTTATCTTCTCCAAGGTACAGCTTCAGGCTCTGAGAAAAAGATACAAACTATTGAGGAACAAAATCAAGCAACAAATGTGGATAAGTATAAGCCGATGTTTCATATGCACCTGGATTCCGATGGATTTCCCATCTTTATGGGCAACAAGACCATTCTCAGAGAAACAATAATCATAGTCGTAGGTGACTGCAGAAAAAAAAAATGAAAACTCGAAAATTTTAGGCAAACAGACTCACAAGGCAGGTAAAAACTAAGACTTGGAGAAATCAAACACATTTCAGAATTTGAACCCACTAATGATCAGTAGCTATCCCAAATTCCCAATCTACAGACTTAAACTGTTGATGGATCTATAGTCAACAAATTGAAGCAGAGAAAGTCTCTATGGTGTCCAGTTCTAAAGGATCCCATATAACAGAGAACAGAACAAAAGAGTGACCATTCTCATCAAAGTACCAAATCGAATTTCTACCACAGAATATAGTTTTTTTCGATCCGATCACAGTCGTACCTGTTTTGCCAAGCTGCTCAGATATCTTGATTAGATCAGATCCACCGACGACTCCAACAGTGACTACCTGCAACATTGCATCGAACACTAACCAGGCATAAACACAACTCATAGAAGAAAATACAGATAGCAACGATGGATCAATCACATACCTTGCGCAATTCTCGGATAAAATCGAGCAATTCTTGAGTAGCTTCCTTCCTTGGAGCTGTGAGAGTACCGTCGACGTCGAACAAAGCGATCACTCCGGGCTTTTTGGCAGCCATTGGATGTGGTGGAAAGGATCGTCAAGGATGAAGAGTTTCCAAATTGGAAGACGATAATGGCGGAAGATGTGAATATAAATAAATTGGACCGATCTAATCTTAAGCAAAGAGTGTCGCTTAAACTATGGTCCTCACTTTTTGTCCTAGAGATGTGATTGGTTGATAAAATAATCGTTTCCTACTATGACTTTATTTAACGTTAGGGGTGGATATTTTAACCGAACTGAACCAAACCGAACTCAAATTAACCCAAACCAAATCAGATTTAATATACAATCTTTTGATTTTTTTTTTAACCTAAATGATTTGGGAACCGATAAACCAATATATTTATTATAATATTTAATTAATTATTATTATTTAATACTCAAATGTATAGTTCTAAATCTCACTTTTGTTTTTTTTTTCTTTTTATTTTATAATTAAATTTGATTTTGATATAATTAAATATTTAACTTCTTTTTTATGGGTTTTAGGTATTTGGTTTAAACTATTGAATTTACATTTTCATAAGTGATTTGTTTTTAAATGGAACTTAAACTAAATCAAACTAAAACCAAACCGAATAAAACTAATTTCGATTGAGCTCAATTGGATTTTTATTAAATCCAATTTAACTTAACTGAACCGAACTTAAACCAAAACTGAACTTAAACCGAAATGCCCATCCCTATTTAGGCCTTGATTGGTATAACTGGTAGTAGAGTAGTAGCATTAAGCAGCAAAAGCGCAGTAGCATTAAACAGTAAAAGCAATATGTTGTTGAATGTGTATGCTCTGATTAATGTACACATTTTAAGTGATTGGCAGAACTGTAAAATATTATATATAAAATTATTTAATATATTTATTCGTAAGCACTATATCTATAGTTATATTTATAATATAATTTTTTCATATTTCAATTGTATTTATTATATTATATTTTATTTAAATTTTTATTTAAAAATTAATAAAATAATAAAATAATGATAAATATTGGTTTTAAAAATATAAAATTTACACTTTAATATAAACATAATTTTTGATATTATTTAACAAAATAAATTAGTTATATAAATTTTTAAAATTTTTAAAAATATGTTATAGGTTAATGCTCTACTAAAAGTTTTGTATGAAAGCATAGAGGGATGAGCATTTGCAGAGCATTTACAGAGCATGTGCAGCTTCTAAATGCATTTCTAAAATTTTGTTTATTGGTTGATAAAATATTTAATGTTTTTTTAATGTTATACCAATCAAAACCTTAACGTTAAGTAATTCTATCAGTATATGGGAAATTGGGAATAGTCAAATATAATTTTTATGGTAAAATCTATATATTTTTCTTGTTAAATCGATAATAATGTTGAAAAATGAATACTGCATCATTTCTTAAGATTGAAAGAATGAGTTCTTCTTTTCATTTCCTGCTTAGGTAAACATATATTAAAATGTTAGATATTTTTTATTAAATTGGAATCTTAAAATAAAATTTTATAAATATTTTCAAACTAAAAAAATCTCTTACAAACTTTTTTTTTGGCCAAGTACATCCATTGTACCAGATTTGAATTTTCAATGGTATTATAACAATGGCACTAATTTTCAAGACTATACTTTGGTCTTGGTCTTTTTAGAGTTTTTTCTACTGAATTTTCTCTTTTTCCTACTATAGAGAAATGAGAAAGTTATTAAAGATATAAAGTCAAAAAAAAATCGCAGTATTGAATATTTTCGTACGACGATAAAAAAAGAAAAGAATATTCTCGTAAAGACTTTCCAATTTGTTTTTTTATTTCTCTCTAAAACATCTTTTAATCGGGAAGATGTTGACAAAATTGGATCTCTTATAGCATTTAGGGGAAGTATATGGCTCGAAGGAGAATGTTTTCATAAAAAAAATTGGCGACTTCTGACCAAAAAAAACAAATTTGGCGACTAACTCGAAACCCATGATCATATCGGTACTCAAGAAGGTGTCAAACGGCGCCGTTCCACGTCCAGTTAATGCCGCCGCCATTCACTTTTGCTCTCACAATGTTGTTACTAATCTTTGCTGATTCCTTCAATATCAATACAAGATTTAACAATATACAGAATAGTACTGTGATACAAGCAACTTCTCTGAATCGTTGCGTTCTTGTGCAAGTGATCACTCTCGTGTGCCAACGAGCATTCGTCACATCGTTAAAAAAAAAACAAAACTCGCATCCACTTTAGAAGCTTAAAGGAATTAAGATCTCCAAGAAACTTGAAGGAATGGCTCCGTTTTCATCCCCGACTAAAGCACAGGTGTCTCTCGCCTGCGTGAAAGATGATAGCAGTAAAAAAAACAGGTTTTATGTCTCAGGAAAATATAGCGTTCACAAAGGCCTCAGCATCAAATGGTTGGAGATCTTCTACAGCTTCTCCTACACCGATAAACTTTACGGGAATGCCCAATTCCTCAACCACACTGACCTGCAAGAGATGTCGAACCAGTTTCGATGAGCGTAACCAACGAAATATAAGAGCTTGAGGTGAGACTGGAGATCGAAATTTATGGGGTTTTTACCACACAGCCTCCTCTAGCAGACCCATCCAGTTTCGTCAATATCAAACCGGTAATACCAACGACCTGACAAAAAATTGAGTAAGAAAACTCAAGTTTTGGCCAAGAGTTTATAGCTTGGTGAGCCAGAAGCACTAGGTTTAGATGGTTCCATATGGTACCTCGTTGAATTCTCTAGCTTGTGGAAGCATGTTCAGACCGGTATTTCCATCAAGGACAAGTAGGATCTCCTGACAATGCCGGTGGAAATTAACTTTAGCTAACGCTTGGATGAAAAATGGAGACTAGCAATAGTGTAACATAAGCAAGGCAATACAATAGGATAAGTAGATAAGCTCACTCACATTGGGTGCACCAGAGACAACCTTGCCTACTGCTTTTTTACAAGCAATCAACTCCTCCATCAAACTGTAGTTAGTATGGAGACCTTAAATAAAGAGATTTAATATACCTCAGATCAGTAAACAATGCATCAGTGTGTTCTAAAAGTCAACTAGCAAACTCTTGTATACTCACGTCCAGATGTATCACACAGTACAACATCGTAACCTTCCTCCTTCCCTCTTTTCACAGCCTTTGAGAGAACTAGTAAGGAAGAAAATGTTGTGATAGTGAGCTTTAAGTTTATGTGGCCTCAACACTGATACTGGCAAGCCAAAGAGGGCATTGGTTTTACCTGTTGCAGCTTTAGCCTTCTCTCCTTCAGCCACAACAATCTCACACCCAGTCCTCTCTGCCCATATCTCTAACTGGTCACTTGCAGCCGCTCTAAATGTATCACCTGCTGCCATTAATACCTATGACAATTCATCGCAGGATTGCTGATGAACAAACTGATACTCAATTCTACCTATCCTGGTAAAATTTCTCATACCTATTTGAGCAACCACTTTATAACATCCCATCCAATTCTCAAGAGAAGAACAAAAAAGGTCCACTTCATTATTATTAAACATGAAAGGTGTACCTTAGTCCCTTCATTCTTCAATCTATGAGCCAACTTTCCTGAAAAATATCAAAAGCCATTCTTACATAGAATATCTTTCTGAGGGTATCCCCAATGCAAGCCAAGCCACTATGTCTATTGCCTTACCAAGAGATGTGGTCTTCCCACCTCCATTTACACCAACGATCATGATAACAGCTGGTTTCCTAATACACCATAGCATATAAGCAGACTTAAACCACAGTCTTCCATAGGTACTCGTGAAAGAGAAGATAACAAAAACAGCAAAAGGAGCAGAACCTAAAACCCATTTGAAGCTCTGTCTTGCTGTTTTTCTTAGCCAGCATCTCCAACACACTTCCCTTGAGTGCATCCTACATCATTTTGGATCAACTAAGCTATATAACCTGATCCCTAACATGCATATAATATTTTGTTCAGATTAACCTTAATCTCGCTTCCTGATTTGAGTTTCCCTGACATTATATCATCTCGTAGCCTCTCAACAATTCTAACCGTAATTTTCGGTCCAAAATCAGAAACCAACAGCGCCTACAGTGAAAACTTCACAATTAGATTTCAGGAAAACTCCAGAGAATCGACAAGAGTTGGTGGTTCGAAAAACCTCTTCCAACTCATCGAGAACTCGGTCTGTTTCGGCGAGATTCCAGAAGAGCAAGAGCTCGTCGATGACTGCTAGATTTTCCCTAGTCTTAGAGAATCCGGAGAAAACCTTCTCCACGTCGCTCTTGGCCTTCTCCTTGATTAACCGACCAAGCCGCGTGAAGAAGCCGCTCTGGCCAGCTGAGCAACGGAAACGGGGCTTTGGTAGACAAAATTCTCCTCTGTACGGCGATAATCGGACGCGTTCGGAGGAGAAAAGCGACATGCGTCCGGCGAGAAACGAGAGGTGAGCAGAATAAGATGCCATGGCGAGACAAAAAAAACAAACCAGTGACTGGCTGCTACTGGATATGATGCTTTTCAAGACGCTGCGTTTTCGTTTTTCTTATTGGGTTCTAATATAGACCCACTAAATCAGCCCATTACATAAGTCATTCTTTTCATTTTCTTGATTTTTCGGGAAAATCGATTGATTGAGATTACAAAGATTTGCAACAGAATTTAGTTGGACCATCAAACCCTTACAAATTTACAATAACGTCTAACATGTATATATAAATAAATACTTGTTATCTGATTTGTGTGGTGATAAATGTCATATTTTTGTATAGTTGACTGATTTGTTGACTATAATAAATACTCATACTTGTTAGATATCCAATGAGCAAGAACCATAGCCGACTAAAGATAATTCTGTTAACCGGAGTATTATATTATATGAGTATCACTTCTTTGTTCGTTTTTCGGCCAACAATTCACAAGTCTTTGCATATTTTTGACCAAAATACGAAAAGTAGCGATAATTAGACTTTCCTTTAACATTTTAATCTCTCTATATATCTTGACTTGTATTTCCTATGCGAACAGCATATTTGTTGACGTCACGTTTATGACATAAGCGTAAATGCGTAATGATCGATACGAGTATACGACAGACAATAATATATAGAACAAGAACTAAGCAGGTTTCTCCGCAAGGTATGTAAGTAAGAACCGTGTCAGAAATTAGGTCAATTAAACCAAAAATTTTCAGAAAACAAAATAGGCAAATTACTCTAACCGGAATTCAGAAACGAGAGTGGCCTTTGAGTTAGTATGGGTCTGTTCGTTTGCCTGTCGCAGGAGGCTGCTGTTGCGGCCAGCGGCCAAAAATTATTCGTTTATTTGACGCAGCCTCTGCGGCCAAACGCAACGTCTGGTCGCAGCGACCTGCGATCACAATTTTTGGACACTGGATTTCTCTAGCATTGCGTTGCGATTAGAGCTGTGTCTGTGATTAGAGAGGCCAACCGTGTGGCAGGTAAACAAACAGGTCTGCAACTAGTCGCAGCGTCCAGTCGCGCGGCAGCCAAACAAACAATATCAACCGCGTCTGATCGCAACGTTTGACCGCAAGCCACAGCCGCAGCCACTTGCGGCAGACAAACGAACAGACCCTATATATGAAAAGAGAATTTGTGGTTTCATGCCAAAGAAGACTAGGATATGGGAAAGACCCTTTGATCACCTTGAGAAAGGAATTTAGTGGGTACAATTTTGAGATTTGGTTTTGTCTTAATTTTTTGTTTTCCTGATTTGGCAGTCAATTTTTTTGTTATTGTAGTTGCCCCTTTTTCGACTTTAATTAACACTTGACTATAGTGACTTGATATTTGCTGCTACTTGATTAAAATTATAAGAATCGTACATGCAACTATAAGAATCGTACATGCACGAGTTTCCACAAATAAATATTAATCAAATCACACGATTTTTTCCACAATAGATAAGATGAAGTGACGAAACAACTACAATTCCACTACTGATCATTGCTGATGATATTTTTTTGTTTTAAAAAAACTGAAATTACACGAGCAAAAAAAAAGAGGAAGAAAGATAATCCACTACTGATGATGAAATGTTTGAACATGGGTCTATATAATGTTTCAGGAATTTGTAGTCCATGTATTTCAGATTTGATCGAAATCTATACTGTTAAAAGAGATGTTGTTTATTTTGTATTTTGTTAATGGATTTTAATGGGATATTAATTACTATAAAATTGTATCCCATAAGTTTAGCTATCACTTCCATAACTTTAACAATGTTCATTATTATAATTACAATAGTTTAGGCAAGTCTGATTCTCGTATTGTACTATATATCTCTGTAATTATTTTTGTGAAGATGTGAAGATTATCGAGAAAGCTTTTTAACATACGACTCTACAATTTTTTATGGTATCAGAGCCTGACAAATCTTAAATCAAAAAAATTTCTTATTTTTGTTTCGATTTCTTCGACGTGAATCCAATCATGAGTGAAACAAACACAACCCTGACACCGATTGAGACGAACCCGAACCAGACTGCAACGAATTTTACAATAATGGAGGTGACGCGTATCAACCCGAACCCGTACTCGAATTCGACTGAAGTGAAGGTACAAACGATCGTACTGCAAGAAAATGTTGTTCACGCCAATCATATTAGCATTGGTGATGGATCGAAACAGAGAACGTGAACCGTGTAATCACAGACCATGATCGCAATGGAGTAAGCGGTCTGAACGATGACCAGTGGAGAGAGGTTGTAACATCCCTAATTCAATTTTGAGGTTGAAATTGAATAATTAGAAGTTGGGGGTTAATTTCGCGTAAATCATTTTTTCCGGGTGGGTTTAACTGATAATTTTGAAAGTTTGGGGTCAACTTTCGGAAGAGGAAGAAGTGCGAGGACCGGTTGGTGTAATAAGGGAAACTTGGTCACACATATGTATCGCCGTATGCATCTCCCTCTCCAACCTTGTGCGTGCGATTAACCTAGCCGTCACGACTGCTGCGTGGTGAGAGATCGAGAGAAAGCTCGAGTGGGTGGATCGTCGTGAGCCGGGTCGTGTCGCGATCTCGTCTTCTCCACGGTAAGAAAACTTCTCTCTCCCTCCTTAGTTGTTCGTGCGATGCCGGGGTCAAGCCGTGACGGGGAAGAGGGTCGACGGTGCGGGGGTTGGAGTCGGGATTGGGGATCGGGGATTGGGCTGTGGCGAGCGCCGGTGGTGGCGTCGCTGCTCCGGCGGTGGGAAGTCGACGAAGTCGACTACCGGTTTAGACCGGTTTGTTAATCACCGATCTTACATTTGTTTGTTTTTAATTATTTTATTATTTTTATTTCTAGGTGGTTTAATAGAAGGTTATTCATCCCGGGGAGTTCTAGAAAATTGCTGAATTTTCTCGTGAAACTTTCTGTGCGGGAATAAGGAAATGAGAAAGTGTGACCGTGGAATCAGGGCGAGGAAGAGGGGGTGATCTAGATTTGTCGTTTAATTGATTATTTAATTTAATAATTTATGATCTGCATTGTTCGGATTTTTAGTCTTGAACCGGGAATTAATTGGTGAGGTTCCGTTATTATTTATGGGATTTTAATGATTATTTGCATAAAAAAAAAAAAAATGGGTGCGGTTGTTTCAATTTGGTATCAGAGCATTTACGGTTCTAGGACGGTTTTAAAAAAATTTTCCGCTATTAGAACTGTCTATGGGAGTTAGTCAATTGTTGAGCTTGAAGTTCTAGATCATCCTCTTCGAGCCTTCAATGAGATTCCACGGTAAGACTCGTGTTTGTTTTACTATTGCTGTTGTCAATTAGTAACAAGTGGTTATTGCAGATGGTTGATTCTGATAGCGTTGGGCAAGGTCTCAGAGGTCGGGGTGGTCGCGGCGGCCGTGGTCGGGGCGGCAGAACCGGCCGTGGCGGCAGAGGTGGTAGGGGTGGTAGAGGTGGTAGGGGTGGCAGAGCAGCTGCGAATGTGACGCAGAGTGTCACGGTGGAGCAGGGGGCGTATGATCACGCCGAGGGGGAAGGTCAGTCGGAGCCAGCGGCCGTGTATGGTGCGATGCCGGCGCCGGGTGGTGCTCAGGCGGGTGCGGGCCCGAACCCGATGGCGGCTGTTCTGGGCATGTTGGCCCAGCTCTTGGAGAGGTTACCTGGTGTGGTACCGGCTCCAGCTCCAGTGGCGCCACAGGGGGTTGCCGCGATGCCGGGTGTTGTTGCTCCGGGAGTTCCGGGAGTGGTTGCTGAGGCCGAGCCAGTGGTTCCGTCGTACCTGAGGGTGATGGAGCATATGCAGAGGTTGGGCACCAAGTTTTTCAGTGGTGGTGCTCGACCGATTGAGTCTGATGAGTGGAGGTCCAGGTTGGAGAGGAACTTCCAGTCGATCAGATGCCCTGAGGAGTATAGGGTTGACTTGGCGGTGCATTATCTGGAGGGAGATGCACATGAGTGGTGGCAGGGTGTTGCTGCGAGGAGGGCGGGAGTAGTGTTGCCTTGGGACGAGTTCCGGAGGGAGTTCGATCTCAAGTATTTTCCGCGGGAGGCTCGCGACAGGTTACAGGCGGAGTTTCTGTACTTGTCACAGGGGATTCGTTCGGTCCGAGAGTACGAGGCCGAGTTTAACCGGCTGAAGCGGTTTGCTGGTCGGGGTGCAGATACCGAGTATGAGTTGATTGGTGCTTTCATGCGAGGTATGCGTATCGATCTCAGGAATTGGTGCATAGTCCACAAGTTCGAGTCGGTATCCGAACTGGTGGAGTGTGCAGCGCAGCTTGAGGAGGGGATGAGGCAGGAGGCTAGTTTAAAGGCTGCAGTACCAGAGGCTCCGCGACGGCCTCAAAGTCAGAGTGTTGCTCCGAGCAAGGGCGGTAGGTCTGGTCAGCAGCAGGGACAGAAGAGGAAGTGGGAGGATACTTCCAGGGAAGCGGGTTCTGGGCCACGTTGTTTCGGGTGCGGAGCCCATGGACATCGCGTGGCGGATTGTTCTCGAGGGGGCCCGGTGTGCTTTCATTGCAAGGAACCCGGTCACCTCAGGAAGGATTGTCCGAAGTTGGCTCAGCCATTTGTGAGGATCGAGGCACCGCCTCCGAAACGGGCCGCAGTGGCACCGAGGGTGTTCACCATAGGCGCGGAGTCAGGCGAGGCGAGCGGCAGCAGACCGATTACTGGTTAGTTACCTTAACTATGTTCTTGTTTGATTGTAATTTCAGTTACTCGCTCTGTAATTGGTGTTTGCTATTTGCCGTGAATCCTTTTCGTGCTTAGGGACCCTTAATGTGGCTGGGGTAGAGTCACATGTGTTGTTTGACTCTGGAGCGTCCCACAGTTTTGCCACACTGGATTGGGTGTCGGGGAGCGGTATCCAAGAGTTGTGTGGGGACCACTCGGGTGTGGTGAGAGTTGCTGGGGGTCGCTTGTTGAGGACTCAGGGCTGTGTGGAGAATGTTGATATTCTTATCGCCGGAAAGCTGATGCCAGCGGATTTGATAGTGTGCCCAGTGGAACTCTATGACATCATTTTGGGTATGGACTGGCTGGGAAAGTTCAAGGCTCATTTGGATTGTCACCGGGGTCGTGTGGTTTTCGAGCATGCTAACAGAAGACTGGTTTATCAGGGAGTGAGACCGGTGCCGGGAGGCATCGTCGTTTCCGCGGTTCAAGCGGAGCGCTTGATCGAACAGGGTTGTGAGGCCTACTTGGCTACCATTTCGATACCTGGTGAGATTGGGGAGTCAGCGGTGCGGGATATTGAGGTGGTCTGGGAGTTCGAGGATGTGGTCCAGCAGTTGAGCGGGTTACCACCATCCAGGTCGGATCCTTTTACCATTGAGTTAGAGCCGGGGACGACCCCGTTGTCTAAGGCTCCTTACAGGATGGCTCCAGCGGAGATGGCTGAGCTTAAGAAGCAGCTCGAGGAGTTGTTGGAAAAGGGTTTCATTAGACCGAGCAGTTCTCCGTGGGGTGCACCGGTACTGTTCGTCAAGAAGAAGGATGGGAGCTTCCGGTTGTGCATTGATTATCGGGGGCTGAACCGGGTTACTGTGAAAAACAAGTACCCATTACCGAGGATCGATGAGTTGTTAGATCAGTTGCAGGGTGCTTCGTGGTTCTCTAAGATTGATTTGGCATCGGGTTATCATCAGATCCCGATAGCGGAGACGGACATCAGGAAGACGGCTTTCAGGACGAGATACGGGCACTACGAGTTTGTGGTGATGCCGTTTGGGTTGACGAATGCACCGGCTGCGTTTATGAGGTTGATGAACGGCGTGTTCCAGGAGTATCTGGATGAGTTCGTCATCATTTTTATCGACGACATTCTAGTGTATTCGAAGAGTCCTGAGGAGCACATGGTTCACCTGAGGAAAGTTCTGGAGAAGCTACGGGAGCAGAAGTTGTTCGCTAAGCTGAGCAAGTGTAGTTTCTGGCAGCGGGAGATCGGATTTCTGGGGCACGTCGTATCTGATCGTGGTGTTTCAGTGGATCCGGAGAAGATTCGCTCGATTGAGGAGTGGCCGAGACCGAAGAATGCCTCGGAGATTCGCAGTTTTCTGGGTCTGGCGGGTTATTACAGGAGGTTCGTCAAGGGGTTTGCTAGTATGGCGCAGGCCATGACCAAGTTGACCGGGAAGGACGTTCCTTTCGTGTGGTCGGACCAGTGTGAGGAGAGCTTTGTGAAGCTCAAGGAGATGCTGGTGAGTACTCCGGTGTTGGCCTTGCCTAAGCAGGATGAGCCATATGTTGTGTTCACAGACGCGTCCAGGCTGGGGCTCGGTTGTGTATTGATGCAGCAGGGTAAGGTAATCGCATATGCTTCCAGGCAGCTGAGGAAACATGAATGCAACTATCCTACTCACGATCTTGAGATGGCTGCAGTGGTGTTTGCATTGAAGATCTGGAAGTCTTATCTGTATGGCGGTAAGGTTCAGGTGTTCACAGACCACAAAAGTCTGAAGTACAACTTTACCCAGCCGGAGCTGAATCTGCGACAGAGGCGATGGATGGAGCTAGTTGCGGATTATGACCTGGAGATAGCTTACCATCCCGGTAAAGCAAATCTTGTAGCCGATGCGTTGAGCAGGAAGCGGGTTATTTTAGACATTG
The DNA here is from genome assembly GCA_030161315.1 of Eutrema japonicum. Lineage (NCBI taxonomy): Eukaryota > Viridiplantae > Streptophyta > Magnoliopsida > Brassicales > Brassicaceae > Eutrema > Eutrema japonicum. The sequence continues at coordinate 46,740,867 of BSQW01000010.1, read as the reverse complement.
AGCGAGATACAGAGGCGTTGGTAGGCATGGTGAGTGCCCTGAGACTGTGTGCTGTGTCTGAGGAACCTGAGCCGTTGGGTTTAGAGGCGGTGGATCAGGCGGACATTCTGACTAGGGTGCGGGTAGCACAGCAGTTGGATGCGGAATTAATGCAGGCTGGCAGGGCAGAGCGGTCTGAGTATGAGTTATCCAGCAATGGAACGATCCTTTTGAGGGGCAGGGTGTGTGTACCGAAGGACGAAGTGCTGAGGCAGGAAATCCTGAGGGAAGCACATCAGAGCCGTTTCTCTATTCATCCCGGAGCTACCAAGATGTACCGTGACCTCAAACGGTATTACCAGTGGGTAGGGATGAAGAAGGATGTTGCCAACTGGGTTGCGGGGTGTGATACCTGTCAGTTGGTGAAGGCTGAGCATCAGGTTCCGAGCGGGTTGTTGAGGAGTTTACCCATTCCGGAGTGGAAGTGGGACATGATCACCATGGATTTCGTGGTGGGTCTGCCGGTTTCGCGAACCAGGGACGCTATTTGGGTCATCGTCGATAGGTTGACCAAGTCTGCGCACTTCTTGGCCATAAAAAAAACCGACGGTGCGGAAGTGTTGGCCAAGAGGTACGTCAGGGAGATTGTGAAGCTGCATGGGGTACCGGTGAGTATAGTGTCAGATCGAGATCCGAAGTTCTCCTCGCTGTTCTGGGGCGCTTTCCAGAAGGAGATGGGCACTAAGGTACACATGAGTACAGCTTATCATCCCCAGACCGATGGGCAGTCGGAGAGGACTATCCAGACGTTGGAGGATCTGTTGAGGATGTGTGTGTTGGATTGGGGTGGACATTGGGCGGATCATCTGAATCTAGTGGAGTTTGCGTACAATAACAGCTACCAGGCTAGTATCGGCATGGCACCATTTGAGGCGTTGTATGGTAGGCCTTGCAGGACCCCGTTATGTTGGACACAAGTGGGGGAGAGGAGCCTGTTGGGAGCTGACTTTGTGCAGGAGACGACTGAGAAGGTCCGGATTGTGAAGTTGAACATGAAGGAAGCTCAAGATCGTCAGAAAAGCTACGCAGATCGGCGTAGGAAGGAGCTGGAGTTCGCAGTTGGCGATTTGGTCTACCTGAAAATGGCCATGTTGAGGGGTCCGAACAGGTCCATTTCCGAGACGAAGTTGAGTCCACGGTATATGGGTCCCGTCAGGGTGCTGGAGCGGGTCGGACCGGTGGCTTATCGGTTAGAGTTGCCGGAGTCTATGCAGGCATTTCACAAGGTGTTCCACGTGTCGATGTTGAAGAAATGTTTGCACAAGGATGATCAGGTGGTCACGGGGGTGCCATCAGATTTGACACCGAGCATGGTGGTGGAGGCGAGGCCTCTGAGAGTCCAAGATCGTCGGGTGAGAGTGATCAGGAGGAAGAAGGTTCCTGAGATGCAGGTGCTGTGGGACTGCAATGGAGCCGAGGAGGTGACTTGGGAGCCGGAAGCGAAGTTGAAGCGCAAATTTCCCAAGTGGTTCGGCAAACTGGAGGGTTAGCCGGGTGTTTCCATATCGTTGTAACCATGGTGTTGGGATTTTGGGAGTTATTGCGTTGTTGTACTCGTCTATTTTTATGGTGTTATAATTAATCGATGTACTTTGGAGTTTTTGACTATTCAATAAAAAGGTGTTTTCATTGAATATGTTGAGTGGTGGGTTTACTAGGGGATTAGTAGACAGGTTGGCGGGCTACTAGTGGTAGTGGTCCGATAGCGGGGGTGCGGATACTAGGTGTTTGGTAGCCGCATAAGGCTGATAGTTCCGGATTGGTTTGGCACGGGGTGGTGGCCCCATATAGCGGCATCGGAGTGCACTGGTGAGTCACTGCCGAGTGTACCTGGCCGGTTGGGTTTCGATGTGATTCCTGATTGGTGAGACAGGTCACTAGAGAGATTGCCGTTGTCTGGCTCTCTATGCGTTAGACGGACCGATCCATGGTGTTGGGTCGTGAAGTCGTTGTACTCCCGGGTGTTGGAGTGGTTGGCCAAACCAAGTAGGGAACTATGGCACTATGGTGTTGAGCCGTGATACCGTTGTTGGTAGAGTTGGAAGAGCGGTCGTGCGACGCTGAGTTGGAATAGCGGTTGTGCTATGTTGTGGATGTTAGCTGGATGTTAGATTCGAGGACGAATCTATGTTAGTGGGGGAGAATTGTAACATCCCTAATTCAATTTTGAGGTTGAAATTGAATAATTAGAAGTTGGGGGTTAATTTCGCGTAAATCATTTTTTCCGGGTGGGTTTAACTGATAATTTTGAAAGTTTGGGGTCAACTTTCGGAAGAGGAAGAAGTGCGAGGACCGGTTGGTGTAATAAGGGAAACTTGGTCACACATATGTATCGCCGTATGCATCTCCCTCTCCAACCTTGTGCGTGCGATTAACCTAGCCGTCACGACTGCTGCGTGGTGAGAGATCGAGAGAAAGCTCGAGTGGGTGGATCGTCGTGAGCCGGGTCGTGTCGCGATCTCGTCTTCTCCACGGTAAGAAAACTTCTCTCTCCCTCCTTAGTTGTTCGTGCGATGCCGGGGTCAAGCCGTGACGGGGAAGAGGGTCGACGGTGCGGGGGTTGGAGTCGGGATTGGGGATCGGGGATTGGGCTGTGGCGAGCGCCGGTGGTGAGCTCCGGCGGTGGCGTCGCTGCTCCGGCGGTGGGAAGTCGACGAAGTCGACTACCGGTTTAGACCGGTTTGTTAATCACCGATCTTACATTTGTTTGTTTTTAATTATTTTATTATTTTTATTTCTAGGTGGTTTAATAGAAGGTTATTCATCCCGGGGAGTTCTAGAAAATTGCTGAATTTTCTCGTGAAACTTTCTGTGCGGGAATAAGGAAATGAGAAAGTGTGACCGTGGAATCAGGGCGAGGAAGAGGGGGTGATCTAGATTTGTCGTTTATTTGATTATTTAATTTAATAATTTATGATCTGCATTGTTCGGATTTTTAGTCTTGAACCGGGAATTAATTGGTGAGGTTCCGTTATTATTTATGGGATTTTAATGATTATTTGCATAAAAAAAAAAAAAATGGGTGCGGTTGTTTCAGAGGTGGTGGTGTTGCTGAATGCAGGAAAGAGCGCCACAAGAGAGCATTCTTATGGTACGTTACCCGAACCGTCTTGGATTCTTGACACAGGTGCGACACATCATGTGACAAGTCGATATGATGTGTTGATGGATATAAGGGAAATTCCACCGGTTTTGATTATATTAGCTGATGGAACAGAACGAGTCACTACAACGGAAGGAACCGTGTGGTTGAGTTCGAAACTGTGTTTGCGCTCAGTTTTCTACGTTAAGGAGTTCAGTTCAGATTTAATTTGTATGGGAAAAATGATGGATGAAAACAGTTGTGTGGTACAATTAGCGGATCATTATCTTGTCGTTCAGGACCGTCTAACGAGAACGGTGATTGGAGTGGGAAAGCGAGAAAGAGGGAGATATCTTTTTCGTCGTATAGAAACAGTAGCAGCGGTGGTGACTAAGGATGCTAACGCTTTGGACTTATGGCACGCAAGATTAGGACACCCTTCATCCAAAGTTGTTGAGCTATTGCCGGGTTTTGATTTTCGTAGATGTAAAAAATATATGGACAAAGCGTGTGATATATGTCTCCGTGCTAAGCAGACGCGATCTTCTTTTCCATCTAGCAACAATAAAACTTCGGCTATCTTCGAGTTAATTCATTGCGATGTTTGGGGACCGTATCGAACACCATCGTATTCTGGTGCACGTTATTTTCTCACGGTTGTAGACGATTTTTCAAGAAGTGTATGGATCTACCTTCAAAACGATAAAACAGAAACAACGACAAATCTGAAGAATTTAATCTTTTTGGTTGATCGACAATTTCCAACACAAGTGAAGTTTGTTCGAAGCGATAATGGAACGGAATTTACAAGCATGGGAGGATATTTTCAAAGCAAAGGGATAGTTCATGAAACTTCTTGTGTGGGAACACCGCAACAAAATGGAAGAGTCGAAAGAAAGCATTGGCATATTTTAAACGTCGCTAGAGCTTTGATGTTTCAAGCGCACATGCCAATCAAATTTTGGGGCAAATGCATATTAACAGCTGGCTACTTGATCAATCGAACTCCAAGCTCGGTGTTGAAGGGAACCACACCATATGAGAAACTACACAAGAAAGAGCCAGATTATGAACATTTAAAGGTGTTTGGAAGCCTTTGTTATGCACATAATCAAGGACATAAAGGCGATAAATTTGTTGCACGTGCTCGCAAATGTGTTTTTGTCGGATATCCTTATGGGAAAAAGGGTTTGAGGCTCTATGATTTTGATAAGAAAGATTTCTTCGTTTCCCGTGATGTAATTTTTTGTGAAGAAAATTTTCCATTTGCTCAATTTGATTTTGATCGTTCCTTACATGATTTGGAAGAAGGAGATGAGCTTTGGGCTCCAATTGCAGCTGGCCCAATTGAAGATGAAGGAAATCAGGCTACTATTGTTGGGCCTGTTTTGATTGAAAGTGATGGCCCATCGGCCTCTCCTGGCCCAATATAAACTCCAAGCTTACCCAGCCCAATAGAGACATCATCTCCTTCCCCGACATCTGAATCTCAAAGCGACTTGTCTTTGAGTTCTTCGACTGCGACTTCGGTACCATCACCGTCCGTTTCTCCGGTGATACCAATTGACCCACCCGCCGATGCGTCTTCACCGGAACCTCTTCTCGGGTGAGGCCACCGACAACGAAAACCACCGGTAACACTTAAAAATTATGTCGTGAACACTGCACAGAGCAAGCTCCTGTCAAAAAATGAGGTATCCTCGTCATATCCAATCTCGAATTACGTCAATTGCAGTCGCTTTTCAGCAACACATCGGGCTTTTCAAGTTGCAATTACCGTCAATGTTGAACCCAAATCATTCAATCTTGCGGTCAAATTACAACAATGGAGGGAAGCCATGAGCAAAGAAGTCACTGCCTTAGAAGAGAATGAAACATGGACACTGGAAGATTTACCACCAGGGAAGCGTGCAATTGGCAGCAAATGGGTTTATAGGATCAAGTATCATTCGGATGGAACAATTGAACGATATAAAGCACGGTTGGTTGCTCTTGGTAACAAGCAAGTTGAAGGAGAAGATTATGGGGAAACTTTTGCACCAGTAGCAAAGATGGGAACCGTTCGTATGTTTCTCAAAGTCGTTGCGGGAAGCGAGTGGCCGGTGTATCAAATGGACGTGCATAACACATTTCTACACGGTGATCTTGAGGAAGAGGTCTATATGCAACCTCTACCTGGTTTTTACTCCAAGGATGAAACAAAAGTGTGTCGACTGCGGAAATCCATCTATGGTTTAAAACAGGCGCCTCGATGTTTTTTCGAAAAGCTCACTAAGGCCTTACGAGATTATGGATTTCAACAATCTCTTGCTGATTATTCACTGTTCACGTTCGACAAAAACGGTGTTCAGATCAAGTTACTCATTTATGTTGATGATATGATACTTACGGGGAACTTGGAGCACGCATTGAAGATATTCAAAGATTATCTTTCTTCTTGTTTCAAAATGAAGGATTTAGGAGCTTTGAAATATTTTCTTGGAATTGAAGTATGTAAGAGTAAATCGGGATTCTATCTAAGCTAACGGAAATACGCTTTAGATATTAATTCGAAAACGGGATTATTGGGAGCTAAACCAGCGACATTTCCATTGGAGAAGAATCACAAATTGGTACTTTCCAGCTCGAAAATATTGATTGATCCGGTGCCGTATAGACGGTTGATAGGTCGTTTTATTTATATGGCAGCAACTCGGCCAGATTTGGCATTCTCGGTTCACATACTTGCTCAGTGTATGCAGACGCCACGCGATGATCATTGGCAAGAAGCTTTGCGAGTAATACGTTATCTTAAAGGGACACCAGGTCAAGGAGTACTTCTCTTGAGTTCAGAGAAAGATTTTCAGATTTCAGGATGGTGTGACTCCGATTGGGCAAGCTGTCCACTTACTCGCCGTTCAATTACATGTTACTTCGTTCAACTTGGTCAATCACCTATTTCTTGGAAGACAAAGAAGCAGCCTACGGTTAGCAAATCTTCGGCTGAGGCCGAGTACAGAACTATGTCCTTCCTCCGTGATGAACTTATTTGGGTGAAGAATGTTCTCACATCTCTTATAAGCAACCAATGCGTGTTTATTGCGACAACAAGGCATCGATCCACATAAGCACAAATCCAGTCTTTCATGAGCGCACGAAACACATCGAGTACGATTGTCATTCAGTTCGTTATGAATTCAATCAGGTAATATCTCAACTCATCATGTCTCCACAACTCAACAACTGGCTGACATATTTACCAAACCACTTGGTAAACAAGCTTATGAATATTTCAGACACAAACTGGGCATTCTTGACTTGCATGCTCCAATTTGAGAGAGGGTAATGGGATATCAATTACTATCAAATTGTATCCCATAAGCTTAGCTATCACTTCCGTAACTTTAACAATGTTAATTATTATAATTACAATAGTTTAGGCAAGTTTGATTCTCGTATTGTACTATATATCTCTGTAATTACTTTTGTGAAAATTATCTAGAAAGCTTTTTAACATACGACTCTGCAATTCTTCAGATTTTCTATTGAAAACATAAGAACAAACAACTGTGTATATCAAATAGATAGATAGATATATATATATATATATATATATATGTATATATATGTATATATTTTCTAAATAGCAAAATCTTTGATCTATTAATTTATTTGTAACTCCGTAAAAAATTGAAGCATCATCAATTTAACTTAATACGAATTGGCAATGGATATTGACTTAATTGTATACTCACTATATACTGAACGGTTGAATTGTGGTGGTAGTGTTTCGTCGGCCTCATCTGATGCGGTCTGCTTGACACAACATCTATGCGTTGTGTTTTGATTGGCAACCAAAAAATCATACCAACAGATATATTGACTAATGTTTATATATGATTGTCATGTTAATTTTGATTTACAATATTACTCATGTTTTCAATACATGATGCATATATGTGACGATAAATCTCACATATTTGAATTACTCGCTCATTTTTTGAATATTTGAATTGGCATTTCTAGAAAAACACTTTCATTCGTAAACCCTACATTGTGATTCGTCTTTTTTCCCGCAACTAACAAAAATGGTTTAGAAGAAATAACCTTTTTTTTAAACCTTTACGTATAAATAACTTGTAGACTATGTTTATCAAGTCAACACGACAACATTGTAGAAAAAGTGGTATGTACTTGATTTGCGTGCCTAATCCATGTGACATGAAATAGCGAGGCAAAACCCGTTAAGTTTCCAGACACAATCTGTAATGATTATATATATAAATACAAATATATGTATGTGAAAGAATCTGTAATGCAAGCTACCCCAACGGTCATATTGGGTCATATAATAATATACATATCGGAAACTACATAAAAAAGTGGTCGATCGCGTCGTGGTAATTTTAATATTTTCAAATAGGGATGTATATATGCATTTTTGTTCCATAGTTATTGTAGCTAAGTCATGTAAGAATACTTCGGTATTAATACACTCGTATTAGTGTGTGGACGATGTGTATCCGGTTTAATAATATGGTTAAGTCAACATTTAAGTTATAGTTCTAATACATGTATGACGAAACCGTGATGGTTCGGTCTCGATTTATGAGTATTAAAATGGGTGTGTAAGATAACCTTCTTCCCTTACCACATATGTATTTATGTTCTTAATATGTATGTGTATAAGTTGTGATTTAAATTATACACATACATATAGTTATGAATGAAAGGTTGTGATTAAATTAAAAGGTGCATCTTGGTGTCTTTTCATCCCCATTTTCGTCCATATTTATGTAGGAGATTGAGACATTGTTTTAAAGCAGTTTTTTCCTAACATTCTTTAACACAACAATAAAAAGAAATCAATTCATAAAGGGAAGAACAAGTTCTGGGATTCTCTCCATCAAGGATCCGATATACGCAAAGGTTAAGGGAAGAAGACATTTACAGATTTCAGAATCCGAATCATGGCTACGGATATTAGTTAGTAACATTCTTCTCCTTCTTATTCATATGATTACCAAACATTGAATAATATATAGATCAAACACGAACTAGAACGGTCTTGGAAATGATCTTGTAATAAAGATTAATGTAAATAAGATCTACACGTCATTGTGCATGCTGACGCACGTCGTTACGAATGACTTGTATGCATGCATGCATCCATGCAGTACATTGTATATGTGTTACGAATGACTTGTATGCATGCATGCATCCATGCAGTACATTGTATATCACCTACATCGATTGTTTAAATTTGGAATAAGCACGTACGTAATACGATGATATAATAAACTGGTCCGTCAAAATAAAGCATCATTTATATATACGCAATTGTGAGAAAGCGGCTCTAGAGTATTATCGGACGGTAAAGTTGTTCTTCCTCCAAATCCAATGGCCATTGCAGCTCTTCGTGATACGAGAGGGCAGGCCCGGCCCAGAGCCTAGGCAGGTTAGGCCATGACTTTGGACCACCCTCTTTATTAGATTTTGATGGGCCATAAAATTGATGTTTTTATTTTTTGTAAGGCTACCAAATTTTTTTTTATACGGGATTTTGTCTAGTAAACGGTCTAAGTCAGACCCAAAACGGCAATATATGGCCAAAATGCTATGAACAGACCGTTATAAAGTTAAACAGGTAATATGGAGTGCTGAGACTAGAAATGAGAACTAGATCCTCCTAAAGGAGGAATGAGAAGCATACATTACTTGTTTACTCATTTCTTTGAAAAAACCTCAAAGTCCCTATGATAATTTGAAAAACGGGATTTCGTCTAGTAAACGGTCTAATTCATATTATCTTTTTTTATATCAAGTTATTTTATTTCTTCTTTTCTACTGGGTTTCATATTAAATTGGAATTATGTCTTAAAACTTTTATTTTATACATTTTACAAAGGACCACATTTTTTTTTTGGTCTCAGACCACTATTTTTGTTGGGCCGGGCCTGCGAGAGGGTTTAGTTCCGCTTTAAATTATGTTTCAAATCATTATATTATACCAAAGCACGTATAAAAAACACAGAATGTTTGTTTACACATATATATATAGTCTGTTAAATTTTGAATTTACTAACTGGCAAATGATGACATGTTCTAATTTAAAGTCGATTATTTACAGAAAACAAAAAACGTGTGCCACGACGTTTACAGAATTTACTAACCGGCCAAAGAAAACAAAAAACGTGTGCCACGACGTTTACAGAATCAACTGAAATTTCGCTCTAGTTTCCCTAAAAAAAAAAAAAAGCAATATCACTTAGTGCACGACACGTGCCGTATCAAGGACTCCATCAACTAGAGCGCCAAGTCTTTCTCAAAGATTACGTACCACGCAACGTCTTCCTTTTTGACGTAAGAAACAAACAACTACTTTCATTATTTATCTTCCGTAAACGTCTTATTTCTCTTCGGAAAACTATTATCTAGTAACAGGTCCACATGAAATTTTATCCTCGTTTTCAGTTCCCTTAATTTGAAAGTTAAAAATCTATTTCTCCCCATCTAAAAGTTCGAAACATATTTACCCACCAAATAAAAGTTAGAAACCAAATTACACACAAACCATAATTAATTTTGGTTTACGGTTTACCAATTCAATTTTAATCACGTAAATATAAAAGTAAACCAAAATCAAACCGATTACAACCCAATTAACATAAATACTCCCACCCACCTGAATATCCGATTACAAAAAAAAAACAAAAAAAAAATCCACAAACCTAAAAAACTCTCTCTCCTCTCGTCTTCATCTCTTTCTCTCCTCTCGTCTTCCTTCTCATGTGACGGAAGGATTAGCGAAATCCAACAGCAAAGGATTAGCGGGATCGTAGAGTTTCGACTGGAGACGGTGGTGGCGACTTGAGCGATCCACCTGCAGCGGTGGACTTGGGTGGTAGTGCGTGAGACGTATTACGCGGCGGAGGAGCCGGAGGAGATTTGGCTAGCGCTGAAGGAGGAGGGGAGTTTGGTTGACTCTGGAGGCGGCGAAGGAGGAGTCGCCGAGGGCGGTGATGAATCAGGCGGCGGACGGTGCTGGTGGGGAAGAAGTCGGCGATTCTTCTTCTTCACCGTCGGCGATTTCTTCGTTCTTCTTTCTTCTCCAGATCTTGATCCATCACAGATAGAAGAGAACGAAGTCGATCGTGAATCCGATCTCGAATAACGATCGGCGTCGGTGGTTGTTTGATTCTGTTTCCGCTGATGACGACACCATCGTTCTTTGAAGCGTCGAGTCAGCGACCGCCATTAGTGTCGATATCTCCGATGAAACCGTTTTAACCGCTGGAGGAGGCGATGATTGCGAGTACGTGTTGAACGACTCTCAGATTTGATAGTCCAATTAATTGATCAGTTTTGTGGTGAGTGATATTGTTCTTCTTTGTAGTCTATGAAACTGCTGGAAGTTTTTGTGTTGTTTTTCGATTCCTGCTGAGGTCTTATCCCATTATCAATTTGCTTGTTGTTTGGTTTCAGTTCTGCGGATTTTCAATTGTTGGGATTTGAAAGCTAAATCTCTGTTTTTTAAATTGATGTCGTGAATTTTTTTTTTTTGGGTAATTTGGATTTTGATCGATGATCATTGGTGAAGATAAAGAAGAATAAAAACAGGTCGGGTTGGATTTTAGTTGGGTCGGGTTTTAAATTCGGTTTGGTATCGGTATAAGTGGTTTTGTACCAGGTTAAGGTCGCAAACCATTAAAATCGATAATTATGTGTAAATATGTTTTGAACTTTCACAATGTGGATAAATAAATTTGTAATTTTCAAAGTATGGGGACATAGGATGAGGGTGAAATTTTATATGGATTTATTACTATATAATACTTTTTCGGAGGGGAGGGAGAAAAATAGAACGTTTACCTTTTATCTTCAAAGTAAGTTTTCTAATTTTGTAAATTTCTGTTCAAATATATATGGGAAGTAGTTTCTTAGAGCATGTCCAATGGTGAGGTTCTAAAAATGGGTATCTAAATTTTTTAAAACCTCATCTTTTAGAACCCCAACATTTTGTATGTTAATTTTTAGAATCTGTATCTAAAAGTTATAACTTTAGAACTCTTCTCTCTTCTTTTTAGAACCTCTCCAATATTTATCAATTATATATCATTATAATTTTTTAGAACTCTTCTATTTAGAACCCCATTGAACATGCTCTTAATTGCACACTTGTTGACAAAAAGATATTCATGAAAATCCTCACGGCTTGACCTTTTTATTTTCCGAAAACCAATTTTTTTTTAACAACAAAAAAAGCAGAATATATAAATGCGTAATTGTATCGGTCTCTAAAGGGAAACGCGCCCATTATTTGAAAAAAATGCTCGGACTTTTTAAAAATATGTTAAAGAAAAAACAACTTTTTAAAAAATAAACCATTAATAATAATAATAGCTCGGACTTTTGGAAAATTTAAAAAATAAGTAGCTGTGTTGTTCGGGTGATGGTGGCACACTAGATTGAGGGGTCAAAGATTTTTGGCTTAATTTGTTAAATTTTCAAATTCGAGCGTCCATGGGAACATCGTCACCATTTTTTGGACACCCATATAGATATGGATCTATGTTTTAGGGTTCATTTGAATATACGGAAAGAGGGTTTATCTGTGAGTTGTATCTCTTCAAGAAATTAGTTTGGACATCTCCATGGATCTGGGATATATCCATAAGTCAAAAAAAAAATAAAAAAAATAGCTGTTTGTAAGCAAATTTATAATTTATTACATCATTTAAAAAAAGGACACATGTCATGCCTTGCCTGCCGCATGCCACCGGCCAAACATCCTCGAACGATCCGATCAACAACGTCATCGTTCCCATCTCTATCTTAAAACATAGGTAAAACATATCAAAAGGTATATATATATTTAACTTTTTTCATCCCACGATTTTAAAACTCAATACAAAACACGGAATAATATTATTAATATTTTATGTATATATTAATCTTTGGGGGAAAAAAATTACCATTTCAGAATACGAATAGATATATAATATATTACCCATTAAAAAAAAGTAATTTTAGAGTTGTATTGTCTCCAACGGTCGGGTTCTCGGAAATAAAAACATATTGAAAATTTCCCAGAAACAATAAAAGTAATAAATTCGTAAGCGAGTGGAAACCACATGGAAAAGTCCGCGCGTGTTCGTCAGTCAATTGGCCTCGCCTATATAATAACACAATAGATTCATCGATCTTATTCCAAGAAACAAAATCAATAAGGAATCTCCTCTGCACAACAGGATTGGACTTATTCATCATATACACACACTCTTACATACACATAAACAATCAAACGCCATGTCGTACTCAGCAATGAAACGGTCACTGGAGATTGAGTTAATCTCAGCGGAAGGACTCAAGGTAGATCGAAAACCGGTGAAGAGAAAGACATTCTGCGTCGTGAAAATCGATCAAGAATCTAAGACTTCTAAATCGGACGAACTGGGTGGGAGTTATCCGGTTTGGAACGATAAAATCGAGATGGAGATGCCGATAAACGGGAGTGTAAGGTTTATCTCCATTGATGTATTGTATCGAACAAGTGGTGGTGCTGAGAAGAATGTTGGGCACGCCAAGATTCCGATTACGGATTTCATGGGAGGATTCGCTCCTCAAGGGCATTTGAATTTCTTGAGTTACAGGTTGAGAGACGAGTATGGAGATAAAAGCGGAATCGTCAATGTTTCGATAATCGTGAAACCCGACGGTAGCGATATTAAATATTCATCGCCGTCGCCGTCGACTTCGATGGTGGCTCCGGCGGATTACCAGGCGTGTTCTTCACAGGCGGCGGCTGAGGATGGTCAAATGTGTAGACCTAGGACATCTTCATCAATGTCTGCGACGGTTGGTTATGGCGGTCGCGTAGTAACCGGAGTTCCTGTTTGGTGTGCATATCAACGGTCGTCTTAATTCCCTTCCTTGCACGTTTGTCTAAACAGATTTTTCTTCTTGTTTTTTTTGGCCATATTTATTCCGAAATTGGGATTCAGGGTTAAAAATAAAGTTGTATAAAAACAACACTACATAAAAGTAAATACAATAAAACAACGAAACTTTTAACGATTCTTTCCTCCGAGTTTTTCTCGTTGAAACAATAAAACAACGATCTAATGCGATTTTCTTTGACTATGATCCATCTTTTTTTATGTTGTAAGAGCTAAAAATATTCTTCGAAAAAAAACTCAATTTATTGATTCTTTCGATTGAAAAAAGACTTGAAATTATCAACTTTCAACGACTATACAAATGTCGTCATACAACAAAGAAATTGCATATTCCGCTCCAAAACCTCGTCCCCTCCATGGCGGTTTCCATGGTGGTTGATTCCATGGTAACGCCATATCCAATATCGAAGAAAATCAAAATTAGATCCCAAAACCGCCGACCAACATCGTATTCCAATGGCCAGAAGCGACCGATCACAATCATCTCATCGTATAACTTTTCCGATGGATTATCTTCCATTAGTAGAAGGAAGATGAAAGCATGATTACGATTCCGCCTCACTAGTTTTAGGATAAGAGATCCCAAAACATCTTTTGAAATCCATTATGATTGGCCATCGATCGTGGGCATGAAGACCACGTCGGAGATAACTAGTGAATAGTAGAAGAAGACGAAGCAACATCTCACTTCGTCCGGTGCTTTAACAATCCGGATTCGAGATCGGAAGAAATCTGAATTGAAACATTGACGACTCGCCTTACAAAGTGTTTTTCGAATCGTTATCGGTTTGAGAACCAACAAAATTATTGGTCACTATTTTGATAACGAAGAACAATGCTTGATTCCGGCGAAAACGATGAAAGAAAGCAGTTGATGACGACACAATATACGTTTTAGATCAGCTATCGCTCTCTCACTGCTTTGGTTGATGAAGAAAAGAATTTGGAACTTGATTTGTGGTAGTGATCCACCGGTGGAAAATTAGACACAAAGAGAATAAAAATAACGGGAATAATGGTTAGAAAACCACCGACAAATACCGGCGGTTCCGGAAAATTCAACGAAGAAAACTGGTTTTCTCCTTATCGCCTCACGAGAGCGAGAGAAAAACTTAGCAGTTGAGTATCATGAAATCTGATAAATTTAAGTAAAAATAAATAAATAAAAGTTCTAATTTATCTCCGAAATCTTTTGATAACCATAGTCTTTTTATTTCTCTTGTTTTATTGTTTTCTAAATGATTTGTATTTTTTTTTTATGTTTGTATTTTCTACGTAATCTTGAATTTTATATATAAATAAATAAAGATAGACGTTAAAAAAAAATTAAGTAAAAGAAAAAAAAAAGTATTATTTGACCAAACAGCACAAAAATCATACTTCTTTTTAACCAAGTGAATTTTTTTCGTTCTTTTAAAATGTTTTCCGACGCAATAAAAACGTTTCTTCAATCAATAATTTTTGATAAAAGTTTGTGGGCTTCTACATTTTCACATGAAGACAACTTCTGTCCTAGCTGTTCCAAACACTAAAAACACGCCAAAGATTTCAATTATAATACTCAACATGTAATATCAGTTGTGTAATGTATAACTATTTACTTTCTGCATTTACACAACAAAATAGTAGATAGAGCTCTTAACTTTTAACAACGGACTGAGATAAAGATGATCACCGATAAATGAATCTGAATGGAGAAACTTGTGATCATACTGCATCGTTGCCACTTTGTTCACCGGTTTTGAGAATGTTGAATTTGCAGAGAGGGCAAGTGGCGTTAATGCGTAGCCATTTGTCTATGCAATCTTCATGGAAATGGTGTCTACATGAAAGTTCTCTCAGCTCTGTTCCATCTTCATAGTCACAGAGACAAATGCAACACTCCTGAAAAGAGGCAAAGATTTCAATTGTTTGTTGACAACGATCTCTAGTTTTGGAAACTGATTAGGTTTTGGATTGGGATGGCTTTAACTTACAGCTTCATCGCTTGATAGCACACGCTCTGTTGGAGAATCAACACCAAGTTGAGTCATTATCCCTCCATGAGTTTCACGTATCTCGCCATTCACTTTCTCTGAGTTTCTTACAGTGAGAAACTTGAATTTCGGAAGCCTTTCTATCTCCTCATCTGATGCTCCTTCCTGAAACATCAAAAAAAGCATACAGATGAACAACAACTTATGGTCTTGAAAAAAACAGAAATTAGTCTTGACTTACCCGATCAGCCAAAGCGTACAAAACCGCAATGATGCAAGGCAAACAGCAGCAAACAGCAATACCAATTAGACAAGCGACGGCGACGCAAAGGACTACAAAGATAACATCAAAGGCGAGAAAAGCGACAGAGAGCCTGCAGACCAGAGATGTAAAGTATGTGAAACCAGGATTCATCTAAATTGCATAAACAAAGCAGAAGAGGGTTGTTGTGTGTTTGTTTCCCAAACAAACCAGTAGAGTTGGGGCGAGCTTTGAGCGAGTTCCTCAGAATCAGCAGTGACCCAGTAAAACCCAATGATCCACCACACAAAGGAGAAGATTGCATTTGTTGATTCAAGGTGCTTAGCAAGACTACAATGGAGAGGATATATACACTATGAGAACATCAAGTTGTTGTGAGAATAAAGAAAAGCATGAAAGAGAAAACCTTTACTTACCTAGTTCCAGATTCAATCTCAGGATCAACTGTTATACCATAACCATCAGATTCGTCTTCGCTAGATCCTTGATTGGAGCTTAAACCGGAACCCGAATCTTGGTTCGGATGATCACCACCCTGTCGACGGCGTCGGCGATACTCAGAGATCACACACCCAACATGAAACAAGCACTGCAAATTATACCCAAGTATCCAGAATCTGAGAGGAACATGAGGATTTTCTTCCGAACTAAACCCTACAACACCAATTGTGACGAACACGAAAGCTAGATTCCAGAGCACATCTAAGACAATAACCGGTTTCGAGTAGGCCCACTCACTCTGTCGCTCCTCAATCTGCTCAGCTGCTGTCTCACGGACTCGAACCGATGACTCACGGAGCATCATCCGGCGACTGCTAGCGCGACGGAGAAGCCGCGACGCTGCGCCACGTAGCGGCTGCGAAGAACGGGAGAGAGCACGCCGGTTTCGATTAAGAAGCGGCGAAGAAAAATCCGCCGCCGGAGAAGAAGAGGAGGAGGCAGGGATCGGTGGTGGAAACATTTGACGGTGTCGGATTCAAAATGTTGGATTGGATTTTGACGAATGAATAATTTTTAGTTTTGGTCGGAGGTTCCTTACATGGGAATGGGTTAGTGAAAACTGAAAATGACAGAGGCCTCATCAAGGATTGGGGAATATTATATTATTTGTCAGTTTTGGATGATAAAAATTGTTTAGATTTTAAAGAGGCATTTTTTACGTTTTCCTTTTCTGTCACCTTAACTGTTTTAACAGTTTACTACTTTAACACCGACACTGCTCGAATGAAGCTTGATCGTGGAGGATGCAACAGAGATCCATGATCAATTGATGTCGATTTGTTTGAGGAAGACGGCCCTGATGTTCCCACGTTTAGATCCATGATCAATTGATATGCTAAGGCTGGGAGAGTGGAGGATGCAACAGAGAGATGTTGAAAAATATGGTGGATGCAAACTCTACTACGCAACGTTGCTGTTTATATAGCTTTTGTTTAAATCTCAGAACATATCAAGATGGTACATTCATTCTATATATATATACTCTCAACACGAAATCCGACAAACAACAAAATTTTCAGCTCCTGGACTAAAGCAGACTACTTGTTTTTCATCTTATAAATCCTGTGTGATTGTGCTAGTCATCACCAGAAGCTAATGTGGCTTCAGAGTATAAAGCCACATAAAGCTAAACCATCCAAAATTTTCGTGTCGCGTCTAAATGTTATTACAAACCTACTCATTTCCTTGTGTGCTCGGGGATCAAGCGATGGCGCAACTCAACAGAAGCACCAGAGAGTTCTGCAAGAAATCAAATGGCAAAACATCAAGATAATGGAAACAAAAAACACACACATTTTGATTTCTTGTAGCTTGAGTGTTGATAAAAGAAAAGTAAGTATTTTTTTTTTTGGTAACCTTGAGCTGTGAAATCAAATAACCGAGGCAGTGCTCTTCCGTTTGGCAAGCATGCTCTTGGGTCTCTTAGACCATCGAAGAACGGATGTGCACATGCTTCAAGCTGAAACCAGAGCAAGTAAATGAGTAAGCAGCTATTAAAATGGTAATAACCCAAACATATATATAGCTCAAGAGAATCAATTGTTAGGTTCACTCTAACCGCTGTGCATCTTAGATTTGGTGAATACTGGAGGAGTCTTGAGGCAAGATCCATGGCTTCTGCAGTTACCTCTCTACGGAATATCTGAAGACAAGTAGATTTTAGATAAAACAGAGAGAGAGAGAGAGAGAGAGAGAGAGAGAGAGAGAGTAAAGAGTGAATAGATGTTTGAAAATTCTATACCTTGTGCCATGGCTGAGCTTTGATTTGAGGGAACCTAAATTCATTGTAACGAGGATTCATATTCTTTATCTCTTCGCTAGTTGGTGTCCCCAAAATCTGATAATACACACACAAAAAAGATAGAGGGAAGCAACTCTAAGATGTCATAAAATCAACAGACAAAAAACCCAAAAAAAGATATTTAAAAAACCAAAACAATTTTACCTTAATGATCTCTACCAATTGATCAACACTGTTCTCTCCAGGGAAAATAGGCTATAGCAATGAAAAGCAGCAAGAACTTGGTTAAAAAGCTGTAGAATGGATAAGGAAGTTTTAAAATCCAATATTTACAGTTTTTCTTTTCCCACCTGTCCAAGCAGAAGTTCAGCCATGACACAACCTACAGACCACATATCGATCGCGGTTGTATATTCAGTTGCTCCAAATATGAGTTCGGGGGCACGGTAATACCGTGAACATATATATGATATGTTAGGTTCTCCAGGAACCTTAAATGGTGGCCAAGAGGATCGATCAGTCATCAATAACTGAATCTAAAGACTTGCCAACACATGTTCCTCAAAAACAAAAAGTGAAATCTAAAGACTTACCAACATTTTGGCACTTCCGAAATCACAAATCTTTAGCTCATGTGTAGTGGTATTAACCTGCAAAATTCCACAGCCATTACTAAATTAAAGGAGAGAATAAGCGCTATTGTGCAACTCACATTTATACTACTAATTCCAAACCCTTACCAATACATTTTGCGGCTTAATGTCACGGTGACACACTCCTACAGCTTGGTGCAGGTAATTCATGGCGCGGCAAATCTAATTAAACAGCCACAAAACGTTTTCTAAGTCGCAAAAGTTCAAAAACTGAGGAAAGAAACATTCTACAAAATTAGACTTTTTGGCTAACCTGATAAGTGTAAAGCTGAACATAAATCAAAGGCATATGAAGATTCATCTTGGTGTAATGTCTCAAAGCAAGGTAAATAGTCTCGGGTACAAATTCCAAAACAAGGTTAAGATAGAGCTCTTCTTCTACTTTATCGGTTGTTCTTGAAAAGAAAGAATGCTTAAGCTCAACAACATTAGGATGCTCAAGCATTCTCATTATCTGAAGCTCTCTGTGTTGGAACTAATTTTTTTGTCAAAGCCTGAGGGTTTGATAAAATTGTGTTAGTGTGAAAAGAAATGAGTTAAGCTCTTTCTAATGAAATGTTTTTATTAACCGAGAAATGTTTTCTCGTGTATATATGTTGGAATGGTTGTGTCTTAAATGAACAACATGAGAGAAGAAAAGCCATACGTGCGACGTTCGCATCTTGGGCCTTGATTGGGCCCGTGGACTTTTTGAGGTATCGATCGATACCCCTTGGTATCGATCGATACCCAGCGGGCCGACTTAAAAATCGCAGCCGCCTAGGTTATTCTAGAAATATTCCTTTTCTGTCATGGAAAAACCCTAGCCTCTTTCCTATATATACAACACGATTTTCACCTAAAAATATCATCCTCTGATACACAAAAAACACTTACTAAAAGTTCTAGCAATCGTTTCTTCAATTCCCTACTGCTTAGAGTAAGTTTTAATTTCGAGAGTATCGTAGAATAATGGTCGATAGATATGAATCATGGTGTTGATGATTCAGTTAAACTTTGGTTGTATCCTGGGACTCATGGATCTATAAAACCCCGTCACACTACGGGAGATTCTTAGAGTTAAGGAAAGAGATTTATCTCGCCTCCTCAGATCTTGTATTGCTTTATCGTCTATAAATCGTCTGTTCCTTAAACTGTTTATTTACATATTATTGTGATTAAATCTTTCCTGTCTGTAGTGTAAATTTTGGTCCTACAATCTTAACTCTAAGAAGATCCAATTTCTGTTTTATTACTTCAATTGGATCTTTAATCACGAGTAAATAAACGGTTTTCAAACGGTTTTCTAAAAAACGATTCTTCTACTGCTGATGATACTCAAACGTTGTCAAAAAGCTTTTAGCAAATTGAAACGTGTAGTAGAGGCAATCTTCATCTCTCTCTATTTTTTAAGAAGATGTTCTTCTGCTAGTGATACTCAAACGTTAATCAAACAGCTGTTTAGCAACTTGAAACGTGTAGTAGAAGCAGATCTGCTTAAACATCTTCTAAAAAACCGTCTTTAATTGCGATTAAAGAACGGTATAATCAACGAACACACATCTGTTCTTGATAGGTTCGATTCAGATCGAGGCCTTGTGAGTATCGATCGACACCCTATGGTATCGGTCGATATTGGACTAAATTGTATCGGTCGACACTTAAGTGTATCGATCGATACCATGCAAACAGTGTATCGGTCGGCACCTCAGTGTATCGATCGATACTTTGCATCGACCAAGTTGGTCTATGTCGATCGATACTGTGTATAAGACACAGGTATCGATCGACAATGGTGCTATGATCGATCCTGTGAAATTCACTTGTATCGATCGACACCTAGGGTATATCAATCGACACTAAGCGTGTATCGATCGATACCAGGTTGCTTCGAATGACACAGTATGTGCATCGAGCATCAATCGGAACCCAGGGTGTATCGATCGACACTCAATATGTATCGATCGACACCAAGATGCTTCGATTAACACAGTATGTGCATCGAGCATCGATCGACACCTACGGTGCATCGATCGACACCATACGGGTGCATCAATAGACATTGAATGTGTATCGATCGATACCAAAGAGTATCGATCGACACCAATGCGATTCAGTTCGATATCAGTCTTAGAATTGCGATTCTTGAGTTTATATATCGGTACTAACTGAAAGTTGTGTTCTCATTAGCTTAAAATGACAAACAACAACTCTGGAACTATGGAGAAAACCAGTGACAAAGTGGATCAAACGACTACGAGTCTGATCAAAACAGTGAAAGCTCAAGCGAACTTGACAGAAGCTGACATGTGTGTTGTGGTCACTGAGGCCAATGTTGCAGAGAGCCATCCAAAGACTTGGTGGTTCGACAGTGGTGCAACCAGACACATCTGTATGGATCGCGAGATGTTCTCGACATACACAAAGAACAAGAGTGGTGATAAACTCTTGATGGGAAATTCCGCCTCGTCGACAGTTGATGGTCACGGGAAGGTTGTTCTGAAGCTCACCTCTGGACAGGAACTAGTTCTCACGAACGGCATCCATGTACCAGATATGCGCAAGAATCTGATCTCTGGATCGCTTATAAGTAAGCATGGATTCTCTGTGAAGCTGGAAGGCGATAAGCTAATCCTAACGAAAAATGTGATGTATTTGGGTAAGGGTTCTATATGTGATAATCTGTGTAAGATATCTGTTGAGAAAGTAATCCTAAAGGATAATGTAACCGAGGCATCCACCTCGTAGAACCCTAAGATTAATGATAAGAAACCATTTGCTTATCTCGCTAAGTCTTTTAACATTTGGCATGAACGATTAGGACATGTTAATTTCAAATCTATGAGTAGATTAATGAACATGAACATGATTCCTAAATGCAAATTAAGCAAAGACAAATGTGAGGTTTGTGTCCAAGCCAAACTCACTAAAACGCCATCACCCAGCGTTCAAAGAACAACAGAACCTCTAGGTTTAATTCACACATAGTTATGTGATTTGAAATATATTCAAACCAGAGGAGGCAATAAATATTTCATGGCATTCATAGACGATTGCACGAGATATTGATACATCTTTCTACTGCGGAGTAAAGATAAAGCCTTGGACAAAATTTAAAGACGTGTAGCTCAATATTATGTGTCCAAAAATTTGCGAATTTTGGAATAATTAATTGAAGTTCAATTAAATATTGGAGGCTGATTTAATCGAATAATTAAATCATTGGACTTTTGAGGTATCGATCGATACTCATTGGTATCGATCGATACTCATTGGTATCGATCGATACTCAACAGGCCTCTTGCGATTCTTGATATGAGTTCAAGAATACTAATACAATTCGATATTGTATTAAGTTTATTAAATTCTAGAAATTGAATTTAATTTTACCATTTAACTTGAGAGTTGAGTATTGGTTAGTATATTAATTTGGTTTGATTCTCTTGAACAAAATCAAATTTCAATATGACTAACAACACCGATGTGATCATTGTTAGATCTGGTGGTGTAAAAAATAATGGAATGGTTGAAGCCAATTTAGTCGAGATAGACATGTGTAATGTCATCCTCGGAGTCAATATGGTTAAGCATAACCCAAATGAGTGGTGGTATTATACCAATGTAATAGCTCATATATGCGTTGATATGGGAATGTTTCCCTCCTACCATAAATAATGACAAGAATTTATTCATAGTGCTGAAGTTGACTTTTCAAAGAAGCTCACTCTCACTAATGTAAACCATGTGCTAAAGATGCATAAAAATCTTATTTAGGGCACAATGCTAATTAAGCATGTATTGACAAATAATGTTGTCTATATTAAGGACAGACTGGTCCAAATTAACGTTGAGACAGTCGGACTTAAAATCAATGTAACCAATGGTGTTGACATTAAATGAGAAAGAATCATTTGCTTATGGTACATAATCTCTTAGTATTTGATCTGAATGTTTCAGTCACATTATATTCGAATCTATGCGTAGATTGAATGAGATCCTGAAATACAAAATAAGCAAAGATGAGTGTGAGGTTTGCGTTCTAACCAAACTCACTAAAACACCACAATCGAGCGAACCTCTTGGTTTGACTTATACAAAAGGTGGTGAAAAATATTTTGTGACTTTCATTGAGGATTGTACGAAATATAGTTATGTCTATTTGCTAAGAAGCAAATACGAGACCTTGGAAAACTCAAGGAGTTTAAACTCGAGGTTGAAAACCAACTCGAAAGAACTATCAACATAGTTTGAAGTGATAGAGGACATGAGCATGGTATTATCCATCAAACGATTGATCCCTATTCACTGGAATCTAATGGAGTCTCATCACAAATTACCGAATTATTTGATGAACTCATTATTCCTAAAAAATCTGGGTTAGTCCAGAAATGTGGGGGGAAGCATTGCTTACCACAAGTTATATCCTGAACTAAATACTACACAAAGTCATTGGAAATGTTTCATGCGAACTTTGGAAAAGTAATGTGTTTTTATACAAATACATGAAAGTGTGGGGGTGCCTAGCAACCACCTAAGAAGCTGACAATCGGACCAAAAACGGTGGATTGTATCTTCATTGAATATGCACACAATGTAGTGCTGATTGCTTTATGGTGTATAAATGAGATATACCAGACATCCAAGTAAAGGATAAGCTCTAAGCGAGCAATTGATCTCTTGGGCTCTTACGCTTTTAGAGGTATCGATCGATACCCATGAGTATTGATCGATGCTTGACGGGCATTGGACCTAGATCGAGCAATTCTGGTACTTCTGTAAAGAAGCAAAAGAGGCTAAAGTTGAAATTAGTCGTATGCTGATTGGAATTACAGCAATATGAGATCTTGTAATCCATCAAATGGATGTAAAATCTGCCTTTCTAAACGACCATTTAGAAGAGGAGATTTACATGAAACAACCCGAGGGTTATGTCACTCCTGAACAAGGAAAGAAAATAAGTAGACTTGAAAAATCCTTATACGAGCTTAAGTTAGCTCCTAAGCAATAGCTTGGAAAGTTTGACAACAAAGTGATGTCAAATAGCTTCAAAATCACTTAAGGTGATATACATCAAAAGTACTCCACGTGGATACGTTTTGTTATGTTTATAAGATGACACGTTCATCATGGAAGCAAGAAGGACATAATCCAACACACTAAGAAAGTGTTTAGTGGGAAGTTTGATAGACATAAGATTAGTGGATAATCTTGTCTCAAGATCCTAGAATGTTTTGAGAACTACTCAAACAAGATTGCAATAAATCCAATTGTGATAAAGTTGTATCACAAGTGATGTATGCAAGAATTATCGGAAGTCTAACGTACTTGATGAATCGTACTAGATCCGATTTAGCGCATTCAGTCGCTACATGAGTAATCCAGGTCATACTCTGTGGAAAGCCATAACTAGAATGTTGAATTATCCAGCGTTATATGTCGTCTCGATTTACATCAAATTCTGGGGGTTCAAGACATTATGTTCAGCTCTTGGCCTAGTAAACCTGACAGATATTATAAGTGGATAATAGTTTTTCTTGGTGGTGCAGCAGTATCCTGGAAATATTCCAAACAAGCACTCTTGGCCTAATTAACCAAGGAGTCAAAGTTTAGATAAAGCTGCAAAGGAAGCAGAATGGCTTCGAAACTTTGTGAAAGATATCCCGATGTGGAAAAACCAGTGCCAACTTTATGTATACACTGTGAGAGTTAGTGAGCTATCTCTCAGGCATTGAGTAAGTTATAAAATGGCAAATCTCGAGAATGATATAAGACCATTTAAACAACTGATCTCACAACGGCTGATAACTTAGCGGATCTGTTTCCCAAAAAGTTAGCCTCGAGATCAAGTTAGTTAAATCATCAAAAGGAATGGGTTTAAAGCCTATAGAAAAAGATGACGTTTGACAGATACCCCACCTATGTGACTGGAGATCCCAAGATCTAGGTTCAAAGGGAAACAAAATTAAACTGATTCGAGTTGAGCACTGTGAGACTATGTCTCTGCCCAGTTCCTAGGATGATAAAACAGTGCTACCTGTGGATAGTGAGGATAAGCGTTGGCTTTTAATGATTGCATAGCTGTGTAGATAGTGGAGTGTGACAGGACACTTCTGAAAACAAGCTAATAAAAGATCACCTTGTGAAGTGTGAAATGAGGCCGTTTCTAGGAGAATGAAGGATAAGGCTATATTCTCCAAATTCACTCACGAATACCAGGAATGTTCAAGGCCAAAATGAACACAATAGAGAACAAAGTTCTACGAGAAAGTGTCTCTGTGCGATATCTGTTGTATCAGTTTACATCAAAATCCGGGTGGTTCAAGACATCATGTTCACCTCCTGGCCGAGTAAACGCAACAGATATTAAAATTGTTTGGTTCAAAGCTGAAAAACGCTACCATTCAGTGACAGTTACATTTTCGTATACTCTCGAAAGTCTGTCTACGTCTAGATGAGTCTAGTCAAGTACGTCTAGTAAAGTCTAGTCTGTACAATTTTCATATGTTCTAGAGTCATTTCTATTCATGTGGGGGATTGTTGGAACTAATTTTTTTGTCAAAGCCTGAGGGTTTGATAAAATTGTGTTAGTGTGAAAAGAAATGAGTTAAGCTCTTTCTAATGAAATGTTTTCATTAACCGAGAAATGTTTTCTCGTGTATATATGTTGGAATGGTTGTGTCTTAAATGAACAACATGAGAGAAGAAAAGCCATACGTGCGACGTTCGCATCTTGGGCCTTGATTGGGCCCGTGGACTTTTTGAGGTATCGATCGATACCCCTTGGTATCGATCGATACCCAGCGGGCCGACTTAAAAATCGCAGCCGCCTAGGTTATTCTAGAAATATTCCTTTTCTGTCATGGAAAAACCCTAGCCTCTTTCCTATATATACAACACGATTTTCACCTAAAAATATCATCCTCTGATACACAAAAAACACTTACTAAAAGTTCTAGCAATCGTTTCTTCAATTCCCTACTGCTTAGAGTAAGTTTTAATTTCGAGAGTATCGTAGAATAATGGTCGATAGATATGAATCATGGTGTTGATGATTCAGTTAAACTTTGGTTGTATCCTGGGACTCATGGATCTATAAAACCCCGTCACACTACGGGAGATTCTTAGAGTTAAGGAAAGAGATTTATCTCGCCTCCTCAGATCTTGTATTGCTTTATCGTCTATAAATCGTCTGTTCCTTAAACTGTTTATTTACATATTATTGTGATTAAATCTTTCCTGTCTGTAGTGTAAATTTTGGTCCTACACTCTGTTCTTGTATCTCTTGTCTTGTAACACTTTCTTTATAGCTACTTGTTCTCCTGTCTCCATACACTTTGCCTCGAAGACAACACCAAAAGATCCTGTGCCCACAACATTCTCAGCTCTGTAGGAGATTGTCTGGAAAGAAAGAAAAAAACATCATTAGGAAGAGATTAGTTTAATTATTAACACAAGGAAATTAACCAACCTTATATTTTTGCTCGTTTAGGCATTTTCTCCTAGTGGTAATAATATGTCCAGATTCTGGTTTATTGCAATTGATGATTCCAATTTCTGTATCCTATTGAAAACCATCACCTCTAAGATTAAAGAAACAATCTGAAAACAACAAAATATATATATCAAATCACAAAGGGGTTTTGAAAATTAAAACCTTATCGTCTCTGATCCTCATCTCGTTATTATTGTCTGAAATCTCTAATGATTGCGACAGTTTCTCGCGTATTATCATCAAAACCAAATCTTTCAGACTTGGTAGCTGCAATGTCTCCGCGAAGCTGATGAAAACTTTTAAATCGTTGAGAAACCAGCAAAGCAATGAGCTTCAAACTCGAGAAAAGCAGATGAGTTTAGATAAACTTTAAATTTAGAAAGAAAAACGTTTGTCTGTTTGGATATATTGTAAAGACCAATCATTTTCTTGGCTTTTTTATTTTTTCAGACTTTTAATTTTCAAACTTAGATTGTTGACCATCAGATTAATGAGCTAGGGGATAATCTAACGGCGGAGATTAAATGACCAATATAAACCAGCATGACTCAGGTTTACGGAGAAGACGGATAGTTGGAATCTAGATCGCCGCGCGCGGAATATCCGCAACTTTGACTGTTCCTTTGACCATTCTTTTTCGACCGTTTATTTATTTGTGGATATATAAAATTTAGAGAAAATTGGAAAAAAGGATATGTGAATCTAAAACCTTTATGGTAAAGGTTTTAATAATAGGGAGATTTGGTTTAATATTCCCAACAAAATTATATATTTTAAAAACCAACTTTTATTTTAAAAAGATTTAAAAAGTAACTTTTTATATTTAAAACTATCAAAATACTCTAGATATATCAAACATAGGAATTGTTTTTAAAATTTATTTTATTGTTTTCGATTAATATAAAAATAAAGAGTGTAGATTCTTTTATATATTATATTGAAAGAAAAAAAAGCAGTTGTGATTCACCACCATTTTAAACATAATCGATGTTATTGTATCTTCTGCTATATTCACTAACATGATTATTGGCACAAACATGTTTTACTTGCAAGAGAGATATACAATATACCCCTTAAATTTGCTATTTAAAATATTTTCAAAATTAAAAAAAAAAGGGTCTCCTCTACATACACATAATGGTCTCAGTAGAAGGCCCATTTATAGCTCCATAGATTCAAGAAATGCGTCAATAAAAAGCATAGTAATGGGCTAAACAAATTATTTTGGACGATGTATTTGTTTAGTAAGAAAAAAATGTAAGTTTTTATATTTACTTTGATACACGATCTCGCATTGAGCTTATAATTTAATTGGTGTATTATTTGACCCATCCAAGACAAGGGAAAAAAATCCAAAGGTTTTACGTGTTGGAATATTAGTAGAAACAAAAAATTAACATTCTTTGATCTCCTCTCTAGAAGAATTATGGATTTAAGCGTGGAAACATTATATGTAGTTAAAAAAAACAATTTCACATTCAGATATGCACATGTAATGTAGTTTCATTGTCACACCTGCCAAACATCATCATAAATTAAGAAAGTGTAAGATGACAAATAGAAACAGCATTAAATGCTCCATGCGTTTCATAAGATACTCCTAAAGTCAAAACACACACATTTATAGCAAACATACCTATCACTTTTATTTTATCGGTTATGTTTCTTTTTCATCACGTCATCCCCAGGGTCTTGTACGGCAAACACCATCTAAACTTATATGGTTCCGTTATGCATATAATGTGACAAAATTCGTTTGCAATCAATTTAATTTTGTTTTATTATTTCAACTTCCACGAGCAACTTAGTTTTAAGCCAGAATTTACGGATACAATAGTTTTACTTTTGCAAATCTAGATATTACATTTGCACCACAAAATTCGCGTACTAGTTGTATCAATGAACTCTTGCAAGGTTAATTAACACCAAGAATATAATTTTTAAAAAATTAAACAGTGTGATACGTAGAATAACATTCATTTAAGATGTATACGTATTTCCTTTTTAAGACATTAAAAAAAAAGTCAATGAGATCGCTTTAACAGAAAGGGAAAGAGAGTTGTCCGGGTGATGGTGGTCCGGTGGTTTGAGGGGCCAAAAACTCTTGACATAATTTTTTAAGGTTCTAGTTCGAGCGCTCCTAAAAACATTCTTCACTATTTTTTGGACACCCACACGAATATAGACCCATGCTTTAGGGATCATTTGAATATCCGAATAGAGAATTTATCCGTGGGCTGCACCTCCTCCATGAGATTAGTCTAGACCTCTCTATGGACCAGGAATATACCAAAAAAAAAAAAAAAAAGTTGTTTCATTTAATGTCAGACTCCTTAACACTAGGCCTGGAACGGAGCGGATATCCGGGTTTTTCAAGATATCCGGATCCGTATCCGTATCCGCCGGATAATCAATTTCATTATCCGAATCCGGATCCGAAAGCTCCGGATATCCGAGTTCCGAATATCCGTTGAAAAACTCGGATATCCGCGGATATCCGGATCCGATCCGGTTTTTTTTTTTTTTTTTTTTTTTACAGAACCCGACGATCTTTAAAATCTGAAACTCATTCATGAATCTCAAATACTAAACAAAAATATGATGATCTAGAAACACAAAATCGAGTTTAATTTCACAGATCGAACACATCTATAGTTTCAAACCAAGACATAAAAACGAAAGTTAAAACAGACAAGGTTTAGATCTTAGTCCGCCGAGAAAATCGTTTCCGATCATCATCTTCAAATCAGAGCCGCCGATTAAAAGCCTACAAGTCGCCGACTCTTGTTCCGGTTCCGGTTCCGCCACCGGGAATGGCCGGCGATGACCAGTCAGTCATCATCGAGCAGCTGTTCAACGCGGCCGAGCTAATCGGAACCACCGGAAACAACAACGGCGACCACACCGTGAAGCTTGGAGACCCATCGAGTCGCCGACTAAGACACGGCTAGATGGTGATTCGCCGGTGAAATCGTGAACGGTGGAAGTGATTTTTTAGATCTAGGGTTTGGAAAAGGGGGCGACGTGAACGATGGAATACTGAAGAAAGTTTATAAAAAAGGGTTTTGTTGTGTATAAAAAAATGAGATGGGTAATAGGCTAGGTTAGGCGATAATGGGCTGTAATAGAATAATGGGCTACATGAATAAGGACGGATAACGGGTATCGGGACGAATCCCATGAGAAAAAAAAAAAAAATTTGTACAAGTATTAAAACGGATATCCGATATCCGATCCGAATTTTTTTTATTATCCGTATCCGTATCCGTATCCGCCGGATATGTTATTTCACTATCCGTATCCGTATCCGGACTACCCGGATATCCGTTTTTTCGGATTGGATCGGAGCGGATACCGGATCGGATACCGGATACCGGATAATAATCCCAGCCCTACTTAACACACCTTGAGCGTGAACTCCATATCAAATGAAAATTTCCATTTTCCACCGTCCAAAAAATGTATTAAACACCAAAATATACAGACAATATAATTAGTGAGTCAATACCCGAACCATCAAAACGGACCACCACAAACGCTTGGTTCGTTCTTGTCTCCAAAAAAAAAAAGCCCATTGATTATTTAGTGTCGCATCGAAGAGCGGCTCTGATTTTCTGAACGGTGCAGGATATCAGATTATTAACGGTTTCGATCGATTCCACGTTGAGTTTAGCCGTAGGAAGAGAGTTGACCAGAATCTGAAACGCCACGGTGAGAAGCGAACCGTTTTCTTCCATCCCTTGACCATCAGGGAGAATCGCAAACCCAGACGGAAGCAGAGCCACGCAAGCAGAATCTGCACCGTTCATCACAGAGTGCATCGCGGGGATATCGACAGGCGCGTACACAACAATCGCCCCAGATGCGTCTATGCTTGTCTCCTGTAGAATCAACATACTACTCTGATTCGCATTCATCGCCTGCAAACAAACAAACAAACAATAAGTAATTCGAGGGGTAAAAATGGGAAAACGTGCTAATAATGCAGAAGAAAAAAGTCAGTAGAGAGAGAGAGAGAAAAAAAAGGTCCCAAATGTCTTATATTGACTTTTATTTTCCTGCGCTGCATGCTTCCAAATTCCAGATTTGTCCTTTTCCAATCAATCAAGACAAGATTCATATGACCACCACAAGCTTCATGCACTTACAGTGGAACGGAGGAGGGAGACGGAATTGGAGTGATCTTGGCCCTTGAAGATGTTAGCAATCTCCTGCATTGGTCCACCGTTGGATAGAATATCCCATTCCGATCTCAAAAGCTCATCTCTGAGAAAATCAAAAAGCCGTCTTGGTGAAACCGGGACCCACACGGAGGTGGCGGCGCTTAAAAGAATCCCCGGTGGTTCACCGGAATCATCCACGTTCTTCCTCGTCATGATCCTAACGTCTTCATCGATGTTACCGACCTCAAGCCTGCTCCATTTCTGAGAAGAAGAAACACACACGCCTCTACAGAAATTCTCAGTCATTCTTTGGGCTAGCTTTAGCATACTCTTCTTCCCTGTAGAGCCTATGGCTGCATTTTCCACAAAAAGAAAATCAATTAACCGACAACATTATTGGGAGGAAGCGGTTTGGAGCTCACGTGTGGGTTTGTTGCGGTTGGGGATGGTTGAGGACATGAGGATGGTGAGGCTTTCGCATTGTCGTCGCAGACCGGATATCCACCGTTTGGAGCCGAAAGCAAGGCCGGAGCTGACTAATGGACGATACAAGTGGTGGATTTTGGTCTCGTCGTACTCGGTGTGGTCAATCCATGTTACCTATAACAAAATTAACCCATTATGAGAAAAACAAATCAAACATTTATGGAAGGACATCAAAGTAAGTACACTACATATCTTGTACCTTAGAGTAGCCATTGGGCATGTCTTGCACAAGGAAACCAGACGGTAACCTTCTACAGCTCAGAGAAGACCGAGCAGAGGCTGAACCGCCTCGATCACTTATCCCATCGACAGAGACATCCACGACCGCCCAAACACCTTCTGCATGTTGTTTACAGAACCTTAAGAAAGTCACTTGACGAACCGGCACAAGCGGTGATAGCAACTGAAGCTCTGCTTGCATCTACACAAACCAATCGTGTTTAATAATCTGATCCATTTATCAAAAAAAAACTATAATGTATCGGATTTGAGTATGTATGCAATACGTACTTACCAGATGAAGAGCACCGTTTCTTGTCCCTCCCATACCACTAGAGATAATTTCGGTAGTCGAATTTCTTGCGATTATACATGGAAACATCTCCGCCCATCGTTCCTACAAAATCAGCAACCATTGGAAAACCATTTTCTAAAGTCAACAAATTGTATTTTTAAGTTACTAACCGAGTCCATTAAGGTCTCCACTAGGGCTAAGCTATTGATGATAACCATTCCAACTTCTTTAGAAGCTTCTGAAACAAACCCGTCCGGTTTAGGACCAACACAATGTGTGAAAAATTTGTCGTATTCTTCTTGGTTAAGCATTTCGCGTTTGCCTTTCGAGCTCGGAATCCAAAGTGGCTCGCTTGTTTGCGCCATTTTCACAAGCTCGTCCATGGCGGAAAGAGCTAATTCCAGATACAATGACTTCTGGTCCAGTCCGGTTGCAATATCCGTACCGGTACGGTTAACCGGAGCTGCTAAACCGGAGAAGAAAGGAGATGATGAAATCTCAAATCCAGGAGGGACGAGAGTGAAGCCGTCACCACCGCAACCGTTTTTTGAACCGACGCCGAGTTTGAGCGCGGAGTTTGGTAGTTGGCGTGAACCGGCGGCGTCGTCGTTGGACCGGTTGATGAATTTCCCGGCTAAGGCACAGATACGGTCGAGTTCGTCTTTGAGGCGTGAGTTCTCAATTCTTAAGTGATGCTCTTCAAGAGAGATCTCGCCGAGAACGGCGGAGCCACCGCAGTGACCGCACATCGGATTCCTAATGGCTTCCCGTACAGACATGTTCTCCGCTCGGAGTTTATCGTTCTCTTGTCTTAATAAAGAGTTTTCATGGCGTTCAATTTGCGTCTACCGGAAAAAAAAAAAAAGAAGAAGAAATTTATATTTACCAGAACAAATAAAAAGGAAGGAAATTTATAAATAAATAAAAAAACACAGTTCAAGATAATGACGGTGAGGATGAAGATAACCTTCATTTGTGTGCGGCGATTTTGGAACCAGAACTTGACTTGACGAGAATCCAAGTTAAGCCGATGGCTAAGATCGAGCCGTTGCTTTTCATCGGGATGAGGACCGTCCTTGAAAACCCTAAAAAAATCGAAGACGAAGGTTGATTAATAAATAAATGGATGGAGTTAATTAATTTATTTATTAAATGGATTTATGGATATATATTATTACGATTCGAGTTCTTGTATTTGCTGAGGAGTATGTCGGTGGTAACGTTTCTTCTTCTTTAAAGGTCTATCAGAAGCGTCTATGTCATCGTCGCCGGAGATTGCTTCGGCGTTATCACTTCCAGATCTGCTCTCTGGACTTCTCCGAGTAACACTCACCTCGAAACTCTCACCGATTCTACCTATCACTCCACCGTTGTTTTCTACATTCGTTTGCTGCCGGAGAAACAAAAAAAAAGGTTTGAGAAGAGACTAAAAAAAAACCCACTAGAAATAATCAAATCCAGAGAAAGAGAAGAAGTTATAAACGTACGAGGCCAAGAGAGAGACGAGGAGAAGAGAAGATGGATTTAACGAGACCACCGGACATAGCACCGGCTGCGGAAGAGAAATGGTTTCCACCACCGACGGTTTCGCCGCCGGAGGATTTATGGTCGTCGTGATGAAGAAAACCGCTGAAATTCATTGATAAACCTAGAAAACGGATAAATAATGTTAAGTTTAAGATAATATCCACAAATCTCTAAATTGTTTCTCTCTTATACTAAATCCGTAACGGATGAAAGTTTGTTGCTTCTGTGCATGTTGAAGACGAAGAAGAAGAAGAAGTTTCAGATTTGTTCAGACGGAGAAAGAAGATATGTGTAATGTTCGAAGCCTTACAATTTATAAACAGCCAATAATAATAGTTTGGTTGACTCTTCACTCTTACCTTTTTTTCCTTTTCTTCGTGTTTTCTCTTTCACATCCTTATAAAAGTCCACTCGGAGCTTAAATTACGGTCTTGCCCTTCTCTCGGACATTTATAAATGTGTATGTTTGTTCATCATGGAGCTGGACCACTAACTATATCCTCGAGCGAGGGTAAATTGTAATTATCAGCTTGTTATTAATAAGAAAACTGTTCATTTTAATGACAATTTTTTTTCCCCTGCACAATTTTAATGACATTTACCAGAGATGTAATCTTTTGTTCAGGAAGTAAAATTGCTCATATTTTACATATGAAAAGAAAAGGACAAAAAAGGAAAAAACGGAAAAAGAGAAAAGTAAAAGGTGGAGATGGGCTGTAGTAAAGTGAGTGATTAATTACATGGCCCATTTTCGAAATAACCTATGATCAATAATTGCGATATAACCTATGATCAATAATTGAATGATTGGCTAATAATGGACATGAAAAGCTGTCAAATTGAACTGCCTCATTTGACATTTCTAATGTATATGCTTACTCAAAATATCACCGATGAACAGAAACACAAAAGGCCGGCAGAAAGTGTTATCCCTTTTCACCATGAAGAAAAATATGTATTTAATTAAAATTCATTTTTTCTAGAAGATGTTCACCTGTTTTAAAAAAAAAACTGAAATATTAGAGAAGTGCTATACTTACATTTAATTTTTTTTTTTTTGAAAAAAACTATAATTTGTTTAAGAAAACCTCTCCAAATTTCAGGAATTGCTACGATTAATGTAGAAACCCCTTTCTAAGAAATATATGAAAGCTTTCAAGATATTTCGAAGGAAAAAAATGATATTTTGAGGATGTCCATCTGATAAATGTAATACAATAGGTGAAAACATACTTCTCGAAACCTCGTAGAACTTGAGTATCCAATCAAAAAACATACTTCTCGAAACCTCGTAGAACTTGAGTATCCAATCAAATTCCATATATCCACAAACAATTTGAGGATTCAGAGCAAAGAAAGTCCGTAACAACAAATATATATTGTTTGGGGCCTTGTGGTCGAGTGATTGGGGACGGGGCCGGAGTGTTACGTACCACACTTCGGGTTCGATCCACTTGTTGCACGAAACTAAGTTACACTTATCCTGGACACCCACACGGATATGAGTCAATTTGCTTACGGTTCATTTGAAAACTTGGGAGGGAGCCTATCCGTAGATTGCCCTTTTTCATGGATTAGTTTGGCCTCCTCCATAGGTATGTGATTACCCTGATCATTACCAAAAAAAAAAAACATATATTGGTATCCAAATCAACGACCAAGAAATGGTCGTCCAAATGGCAAGTACTAATAACAATGAAAGGTAGTTATCACATGGTTAAATATAAAAAAAAATATATTGACATAATAAAAATCAAAAGTTCACACTTAACTACATGCAACATGTTGTTAACCCAAAAAAAAAAAAACATCTTGTGTTAGATTAGCAGACAGCCATCTTTACTTCGCTTTCAAACCAATTTTTTCAACATGTTACTTCAAAACTTTCAAAATATAAGATGTACTTGAAAACAGTTAATAATGATATAATGATCCCGCGAGAACATCATCATTATTATTAATTAACGGGTTTTTAGAATATTATAACTGGAGACTTGTTCATGTACATATGACAATGATTTGTAGAATATAATTATAACTGGATGACTTTGATTCTTATCTTTTGAAGTACTATACGTTGTAGCATAAACTAGAAGCTCAATCTCTCATGAAAAGACATGGGATCGTTGACTGAAAGCCTTAGACTATGTTTCTATCAAACAGTAATTCGTTTTTTAGTTTTTGTACATGGCAAAGAATATATAGCTTTTGTCTGCGGTATATAATACGAATGATGTAGCAAAAAAGTTAAGACTCTGAGGAAGCAGAAATTGAGTTAGTTGAATAAGCCGTATAATGATACGTTGTGCGTGGGCACTAATTTTTTTTGTTTTGTTTATTTCATATGTTAAGAAGAATATGACAGCCAACAATCATTGAGAATTTATTGTTGTAAAAAAAGTCAAAAATGAAAACATAACATTGTAAAGAAGTTAAAAAAAAAAAAAACTCAATCATGAGAGCGCACTAGTATTGTTTTTATCCTCCACAGGTGCAGGAACAGTCCAATATTGTTTCACCGCATAGTAAATCTTCACCCTTTCATGAGGACCCTTCTCGTGGTCAGCAATTCTACCTTCCCATTGTAACCCTTTGGTTAATTCCTTAACCTTAATCAAAACGTCCACGTCATCTCTTATAATCACTCCGCCACCCGGTCTAAGAATCCGGTCCATCTCCAACAATATATCTTCCGGTTCACACTTATCTTGGTACAAGGTGAAAACCGAGCCAGCATGGATAAAATCATACGTTCTTGGGTACGTCGACATCGCTTCGCACCTAACAAAAAAGAATAGAACAGAACCCGATTTTAAAAACTATAACCTTCCACAATAAAATCCGGTTTATTTTCTGTCCGGTTTAAGCTTACCAGTTTTGATACGTTCCGATTAGACCACGCTCATAAATGACACCGAGAGTATTGAGCTTGGCCTCGACCGGGACAATGTTCATGACCCAGACCGGATCATCGGTTAGAGCCGCCGCGAATCCACCGAGGTAAGCGTTCATGTCTAGTAAATTTCTATATCTCCCGGTTTCACCTAACTGGTAGTCTAATTTCTTGTAATAAGAAGCTCTCTGTTTCCACAGTTTCGTGTCCTCCAAGAAAGCTTCCGGTGTGATTTCCTCGAGATCGCCGCTGTTAACTCTCGGAGGAACCGCATTTAACCTAGCCGGCCACTTCTCCACCTTCCCTCCGGCCACAGTCTTTAGACCCTCCCCCTCATCAACTTCAGGTAATGGCGTCAAACAAGAATCCATCTTCGTATACCTGAATCATTCCAAATTTATAGCCAAAGTCTTAGAATTTTTATATCTTATAGATTGAAAAAACTAATTAATTTACCAGGCCATGTCTGGATCTTGATCATGACGACAAAACTCCGGATTCTTCAAAACCTGTCTGGTTTTTTTACAGCGAATGTGGTTAAAGGGCTTTTGCCAGATAGCAAGATCGTCCCTCTGAACAACTTTCTTCCAACACAAGCTTCTCGCGACCTGCTCGATCTGAGTCTGCTCTGCATTTAAATCATCCATCGTTCGCTCCCATCCTTTCCAACGGTTTTGCCAATTAATCGGCGGTCCAGACAAAATCCAATACCCTCCTGGTCTTAAAACCCTATCCACCTCCATCAGGTAAGCCCCATCTGCAAAATAACCCAAAGTGCATGTTAGAAACTCAAGAGGTTGTAATTCGTAATTGTTTAGTCTTTAGAGTCAAACCGTTTTGGCCCCAAGGAATAAGGCAACGAGAGCAATGGGCTAACTCAAAGGCTCTAGAAGGGTACGGTAAGCGGATTGTAGCCATGATTCCGATCATTGCTGGCACGCCACGCTCGAGTGCGAACTGGACCTGAGCTTCGTGTGTGTCCCTTGGTGCAAACGACATTGTTGTGATGTTTCTTGATAAAAGATACGCACCGAAGCTAGCCACCTGAAAATCAAAAGACACATATTTGACTGATGATTTAAGCAAATATTAAGGAAAATGAAAAACAAATTAAGTCAACCTAAGAGATCTAAATTTCTTGATTTTGACTCTTTTGTTTATTATAACTACTGGTTTAATTTTCAACTTTAAAGGTTTAACGGTAGGGCACAACTACTGAAATAGGTCAACAGTGTGACATTAGATGATTAATTAGGTGACTTAGTGGGTCGTGCACATTCAGAAACCAAAAATGTTGAAAAACTAATATAATTTTCTTTTGTATTTTTAACTTTAAATCTAAAAAAAAAAGAAGATGATCCACTATATAACTCCAAAATTTTAACTACTGTATAAATATATATATCAAATGGATTTTAAATTAGATATGATTAGATATGGATATGCATGAATATATATGTTGTCAGTTACGTTGGATATGCATTATTGAATTAAAGTGTATGAACAGATTATTCGATTGGTGGAGAAAAATCTTCTGTTATTTTCTTTTGAAGTATTAAAATAAAATATACTAATAAAAAAGATAGGCAAAACCAAATCGAACGGGATGGATGGATGGTTGGGTTAAGATTGAACGTACCCCGCAACCGGTATCGATGGCTGTACGGATAGAGCCGTCGCTGAGATCAATCAACCGTCCGATATCGTCAATGTAGGCATCAGCGCCACGTGGAAACATCGTACCGCCGCCAGGAAACCAAAACCGATCGTTCTCGTACCGGACCCAATTCTGATTCTTTTTCTCAACCGTAAGCTCCGTGTGAGGCACATTAGCGAACCAGGCCACGTCACGGCTCTCCGGCCACCGGAACGGCGTCTTGTAACCGTACGGCGCCGGAATTCGGCATTTAAGGGTCTCGTCTCTCTCGGGGCAATGCCTTTGCCTATACTCCAATCTTTCCCGAGGGAATTTCAGCGATCGCTTGGCGTCTTCGCACGGCGTGTTCTCGCTCAATTCAGCGTCGCACGACGGGAAATTAACGGCGGTTTCCGTCACCGGAGGTGGATCATGAGGGTTGTGGTGGGCGTCGAAGTCGAGATCGATCGTGGTGGAAGTGGTTCTGGAGAATTTCTGGCACGGTGCGCCGTCTGCGTCATCGAAGGCGGCGCGTGGATTCGTCGCCGAACTTCGCCAAATCCCGAGGAGGTAGCTGGCGATGAAGAGGAGCGCAACTAGGGTTACGTAATAAAGATTGGACTTCTTAGTCCTCGATGACATTCTTGTGAATAAATTCATCTCTTTTAAAACAATATGGCTGAGTTTTCAGAAAACCCAATATGAATATATATATATATATATATATATAAGCCTCTCTCTCTCTGAGAGTCGAATCGAATGTGCTGATGAAGCGTGTGGAAGTTTGATTAAATTAGGTGGGGTCCTTTGGACGCAATCCCTCTTGCACTTTACTCCGGTATGAACCGAATGTACTTTTGGGATGACTTTCCCGGTTTAACCGAGAAAATCACATATAGCACCCTGGTCGAGGAGATTCTCTTTTGCTCTGTATATACGCCAATTTTAGGAATGAATTAAACTTTTTGTTGGGACCAGAGGGTTTAAACCTTGCGGGGATGTGAAGAAAACCCAAATAAGCAATTTTAGGAATGTTCAACATTGGAATCGCAAAAAGCAATGAGAGTTTGAATTTGGCGTTTGCAGTTATGTGCTAACTGTCGAATGCGAATACCAAACCAATGTATGTCTTGGAATGCTATGTTATATGAAGGTTTCTAGTCCTAATCGTTTACTACCATCACATTATTTTAGAGGTTTGTATTTTTGACCATCTCAGTGACTTTTATGGGCTCAACTGCATTCAGAACAGTGGTGTTGCCTGTTATTTTTGCAATTCTTTCTTGTCTAGTGGTGAATTTTTTTTTTTTTATTGTTTATTTTTTACACTATGAATTTCATGGTAGAAGAATTAACTTCTCAAACCACAAAAAAGGTACAAGTTGTTCACTATAGTTTCTTATTCATATTTTCATTAATCTCAATTTCATGACACATATTATCGGATTATGAATTTATCTCAACATATTGTTTCCTCTTTCATTTTTTTTTTTGGTTGCTAAAATCCTCTTTCATTTATTCCACTGCAAAAAACACTCAACAAAGCGCAATAGCACCGTGTAATTTTTGTTTTTTTTCTTTGCTAAGAGCGTCGTGTAAATTTATAAATTAGTAAAGATTAAATCAAAACAAATTTAGGTTTTGAAAGATAAATATTTTTAAAAAAATTTGATGATTAAACTTTGTGTTTTTGCTCTTACAAGTTACTTAATTTTATTTTATAATATATTAGATAAGATAGGATACGACAAAATCGAATTCATTTTTCTTTATGAGTAGTAGTTTTCATCTCTACTATTAAAACATAAACAGTTTTGGAACATGTTTTTAAACAACTCTTATTTTTTCATAAATGAGTAGTCTTCAGTTATTGATCGATATGAGAACCGATAACTTAGCTTCGTTAGTTGCATCTTGTAGAAACTTATCTATTAGGTCTGGATCTTTTGGACGTCTGAGATAGCTTGTAAATTTGTTATAACCATGGGAGAAAGAGCGTTCCACGATGCATGGATGACTCCCAGATTGTAAATTTGTGCAAAAACAGACCTAAAATTAATATTACGAATTAGACCAATTATGATTTTATCCCGCACAAATGGTTGGAGATTTGGCTCTAGTTTTTGTCTCCATTAGATTTATAAATAATCATAAGTAAAAATTCATTTTCTTCCGAATAAATTACATACATCTAAACCTTTATTTCCAGTGGTTGCTTAGCAAAATCAACACATCCTAAATTCCTAATTTTGCAAAATGAAAACCTGTGCATAAAGAATCCGAGGCATAAACATAATTATTATATATAATCATCATTCCTGCAGATAAGTATTTATACGATGACTTATATAACAGCAGCAAATTACTCAAAGGGACCAACAGAAACTTTCTCAAACGACATTCTCCCGAACACCAGCTTCTTCGATAAGTTTCATGGTGTTTTGATCTTGGGGCGTGTCGGAAGCAACTGTGTTTGTTGAGAGAAACGAGAATCACATAAGATCAGAAGAGGAAAGTTATGAACTCGGAAAGTAGGTTTGGCGTGAAGAACGAAGAAGAGAGTCTTCTTTTACCTGGTAACATGAGATGATAGAGGTGATGAATCCAAAAGCTCCGGTGACACGAGGAGTGATCTTCTTTGGAGCTAACTGAAGAAGACCAGCTGCTACAACAATGTCCATGGCTGATTTGATCAAAGCCAGAGTCCTCTCGTTCGATTTTTTAAGCTTAGCACGATACTCCTCATCCTGCATTTTACACAATTGACAAACAGGAACTGAGTTTCTGATAAGATTTCCTAGAAACAGAAGATTGAGAGAGAGGTTTAATTTATTTTTATATTTTTGATAAAGGAGAGAACATTACTTGATACTTGTTGCCATTCTTAAGCCCCTTTTCGATCTTCTTCATCGATGAAGAGAGCCTTCCAATCTCACCAATCTAATAACAGTGGAAACCGATTATAAGCAGCGAAAAACATAGAGAATCATCGGGAAGCAAATATAAGACGGACCTCAACTAAAGTTGTAAAGACAGATGATCCCATCCAGCAGAAAAGCGATATACGCCCAAGTAAC
The DNA here is from genome assembly GCA_030161315.1 of Eutrema japonicum. Lineage (NCBI taxonomy): Eukaryota > Viridiplantae > Streptophyta > Magnoliopsida > Brassicales > Brassicaceae > Eutrema > Eutrema japonicum. Next base: position 46,700,908 of record BSQW01000010.1, on the reverse strand, counting down.
TCAGCTCGCTCTTTGTTCTGTGATGAGATAAAATAACAACATTAGCCCAAACATGAAAACTTCAAATAAGCTAGTGGTGCACAGGTTTGATCTCTCTCACCTTATATATTCCTGATCTCCCAAGCCAGACAATTTGATCTAGGAACAAGAATGTAGATAAAAGTGCGTTCTTCGACTGAAAATAACAAACACCCATTAACAAAGGTTGATCTATGATGAAGCAAGGGGGCCAAGAACTCTTTGGTTCTTGAGATTCTTTTCACTAGTGTAGCGTTTTAAGGCATTAGAAAAACCCCCTTAGACAATTTGTCAAACAGTTAGCGTGCACAGTTCACTTATTATGGGTTTTGTAGGAAAATGAAAAGAACTCTGAAGCACCTTTCCAAGTAAAACAAGAGGAAGTGGAGTCCCTTTAGGCATAGGACTGATAAGACCATGTAAGTCATTAACAAACTGCAACACAACATATATCAGTTAAAAAAAGAAAGCGAATTACTAGTCAAAAGGAAAACAAAGAAATCGAAACAGCTAAAAAGGCTTAACCTTGAAAAGACGGAAGACTTTCCTAGCTAAGCTAGTGGATTTGTCAACATTTTGGGAAGTACCAGGTTGTCCACCGCTCAAGAACTTGGAACCATACTGTATAGCTCTGCATAACTTATCCCTTGCCTCGGCTTTGTTCAGATACATAACCACGAGAGCAAGCTCGGCTCTTGATACATCTAATGTAGTCGCCATGTTCTCTCTGATAAATGGCTCGAATATTAGTTACGAGAAACAGAGACCTTTAAAAAAAAATTGCTAACAAATTTCCAGCCTTTCAATAATCACAACAATTTCGCACCATGAAGTCGCTTTTGAACGAAGAAACCCAAAAACACGAGGACGATCAGATGGTACAATCCCAGAAGGACACATAAAAAAATTGAAACAAAAAGTTTCGTTTCGAAATACCTTTGAAGACGATCTCTATCAACACCCCCAAGAGATGTGTGAAGAGAGAAAGGATAAACAAAAAATTAAGAAAAAATAGGAAAAAGAAAAGAGATTGAGTGCCTCTGTTTTTGGAACGTCAGCTATTGTTTTGTCGTCATCTTCTTTGCTTTGTTGTGATCGGAGATAGGGCTTGTTTGGTCATCTTTGTTCCCCGATAAACAGACAAAACATCGCCGTTGGTCAACGCAGTGATCCCTCATTTTCAGCCGTCAATTGTGTTGACTCTTTACGAACCAACGATTCTGTGTGTACACCAATGCGTTCTCCCACACTTGATTATAATCTCTCACTCTGCTTGCTGAAGTTGAGACTTGAGAGGAAATCCCGCGCGTCCGAATCACGTGGCACACATATCAAGGAAAGAAACAGTCCACGTGGCATTGTAGACATTCTATGGACCAAGAGCACTCTCGAATCTGTTCAGAAGCCCATTATAGAATCGACCCAATCTAATGGCTGATAAGAGAGCATGTCGGACTATTTTACTAAATATGATTTCAAAATTATTTGAATTGTAAGTAATTTAATTGGTTTTATATATATGTTGGTAATATTATGAGTAACAACATAATTTGTGTTAGTAATGCAATTACAAATATACAAACTTATTATAAGATTTTATAATCGATTTTAATCTTGTTTTTTTTTATGAATGCAATTGCATATTTAAGGATGTCTTTCTCGGATGCGCGTAATTTTATTATTAATTTTTATTATATGTTTTATATGATAATTCAATTTATTTTAAAAATAAAATTAAACAATTATTTTAAATTATAAGGATTCTCTCGGTTTAATATAAAATTTTATCATATGTTTAATTTGATAATTCAATTTAAAAAAAAAAAATTTAAACAAAGATGATAAGAGAAATATAATAATTTAAAAAAAAATTAATATGATATAATTGGATATCAAACCTTTCTTATTCTATTTGATTGCTTAATAAATAGTTTTTAAATTATTTACTAATCTTCTGCCAATTAAGGAAATTGAGTGAGATTTTTTTCTAATTATTAATTAATTTTATGGTTAGTTTAATAAGATATATTTGATTCTCTAAACAAATTAATACGAATGGCATTTATTATATTATTCTAAAAATCAATAACACTTGGTAAAGTTTTTCTCTAAACATGCTTCTCAAATAATAAATAGAGGATGGTGAAGTTTTTCTCTAAACATGCTTTTCAAATAATAAATAGAGGATTAGGAATATTTCCTATTTTTAGTTCAGGACCCTAACCTTCAAATACTTTCGACTCTCTCTCTAGCTAAAAAAAATTTTGTAAAAATCTCCTAAACTAAATTGGTTTTCCTTACACATCCAATTTTTCTAAACCTCCGTCGGGCGTTCTATACACTGTAAGTCAATTTCTTCTGCAGTGTAATCATGATCCACATGTGTATTTGGCCTTGTACATAATATATACATAACTTTGTGTGTTACATACAAAAGTTTTCATGTTTGACTATTATATAAATTTTATACAAAGACTTATCTGGATCCAATCACATACATCATCTCTTCATAGGAATTTGCTGATCAACCATAATTCCCTCTCTAAAACTTGTTTTCTTTCACAATTTTTGTTCTTTAGCGAGCGTGATTGTCCATATAGGGTTGTGGAAAGAGACCGTGTTGTATTTAGATTCCGATTGATTGGACGAATTAGCTATGAAAGGAATCGGTTATCTTCGGTTTTGTCTGGTTCTGAAATTCCCTCACAAATTGATTGGTTCCAAATCCTTTCAATTTTTGCTATCTATTGGAAACCAGAACGGCCGGTGTATTTTTACGGCTAATCAAAAGCCCAATGGGCTTTGACATTGGCCCGATTTAACATAAAACCCGCTCTTCTTTAACCGACAAAACCTTGTCGTTAGGGTTTTACATACTCAATCGTTTGTTCACTTGTCTCTCAACTGAATTAAAACAAAACAAAACAAAAACTGCAGTTTTTTTTTTTTTTTTTGTAAAGATGGAGCTCAATAAGGATCAGGCAACCATGTCGGAGAATAATAAGCCTCAAGATCCAGATCCCAGATTTGCTTGCGAAGGTTGCAGCGTTTTGCTCGACGTCAACGATGGCGATCGTCTTGTCTTCGCTCGTCTCTCTGGTGGCGCGTGAGTCTTGAGATTAACTCTCATCCTCAAATTATATTGATTGGATTTGGTTTTGATTTACATCTCTCTCTTTTCACAGTATATTAAAAATTGGGAATACGAATTACTCGTTAAAGCCATTGATCGGAGCTCCGTTTGGATCTCTGTTCCAAGTCGAAAGCGGAGAAGAAGGTTCTCACCTCTCTCGCATTCTACCCGTTAAACAAGGTTTGTCTTTCTCCCATAAACACACAAAAGAACCTGTTTTTTTTTTTTTGTAAATTATAATGTTCAGTTTTTGATGTTTGGTTATAATAGATAGATTGAATTTGGTCTGATTGATGTTTGCTAATCCCAGAGAATAAAAGTAATAATGTTATCGACGATTCGAGAGATAATCGGGAACTTGTCGACAATAACGAAGCCCAAAACCTTAATGGTGAAGAAATTGAAGCTATGCGGAGGTTAGAAGAAGACTTAATACTCTCTCTGTGTGTGTATATATTAGATTCATCATATATTGGAAGCTCTAATTGCCTACTTTTTGGGTTTTAATGTGTAGAGAGGGTGCAAAAGGGGATGAAATTATTGAAGCTCTAATTGCAAACAGCAAAACATTTGAAAAGAAGTTTCAGTTGTCTCAGGTACAGTTGATCCCTCTGCTTCTACTACAAAATTTTAATAAACATATAATTGATTTTCTTGTTTAATCTTTTTCTCTTAAGGAAAAATATAAGCTTAAGAAGCAGAAGAAATATGCGCCAAAGCTGCTTCTAAGACGGCCTTTTGCTCGAAGGTATTTCTTCGTATTTTTTTTTGTCTCCTTTTGTTTTCAACTTCTTTCGTTTCTCTTATTTTCGGATCTGTTTATGTTTACCAGTATATGTGAGGCTTATTTCAAGAAATACCCAGCAAGAATCGGGTAAGTGTACTTGTTTCTTTCTTGAATTGTATTCTTAAGAGATATTAAGTCCTTGTTCCCCTCTGTTGGGATTTGAATTCTCTCACTCTTTTCGATAACAACCGATAGCAGCTAGTGCGAAAGATTTGCATTTGGTTTGGTATTGATTGCTATTGTATTTCTTTTTGTTGTCTTGCAGATTCTTACGAGTAGATGCGTTATCTCTTTTGTTAACAATGGCTGATGTCACCGCATACTCGGATGTGCTTGTGGTGGATATGGTTGGTGGCCTTGTCACTGGTGCAGTGGCTGAACGATTAGGAGGTATAGAGCTTTTCTTTAACACAACCTCTCCGATTTACCCACACGAGCAATAGAAACAGTTGCATTTAGGATTCGCTGTTGATTATTTCTGTAACAATGTGCCGCTATTGTGTGCCTTATATGTATATTCCTTTTTAACAGGCACTGGTTATGTTTGCAATACATACAAGGGAAATTCTCCTTATCCTGTGGAGATGGTTAGGATGTTCAACTTTAGTGACGAGGTTATAGAGAGGTATGTTCGATTGTCTCTCTCTAACTCTTTTTGTTCTCTGTAGTTTGTAAAATATATCTGTAATCGACCCTTTCTGTGTGCAGGATCGTGCAGTCATCTATAAACGAGCTCTCATCAGCCAAAACTGCATCTCCTGAAGAAAACAATCAACAAGAAAGCGTTTATAACGCTGAGATTAATATCAATGCAAGTTGCCAACCGGTACCGTTTCACATTGAGTCTTAATTTGAGAACTCTTTTGGTTATAACAGAAGGTTTTATTTGAAAAATGCAGGAACCATCTACATCTGATATGGTAGAAGAAATATCTGTGACAGCTGAGGCTAGAGTAGTAGATAGTGTTTCCACAGAGAGCAAAATTATCAAGGCCCCAAAAGCTGGAGCCAAGGCTTCGAAAGAAGCAATAGAAATGTGGCAAGAAAACGGTTTCTCTAGGTAAGTAAGCTAAAACATAAGTGTTTCTATGAATGAAATTTGGTTTCGGCTCATAAATGTCGACACTTGTCTGTTTGATTTGCAGCCTAATCATGGCTGCACAAGACCAAGACCCATGGAGCTTAGCTAAAGATGTATTGCCACTGCTCTCCTACTCTGCTCCTTTTGCAATATATCATCAGTATTTACAGGTATGTCATAAGAAGAAAGCATTTTTCAGTATGTTTGGCAATAATTTTGCATCAGAACAAAATCTCATATGATGAAAATTCACAGCCGCTGGCGACATGTATGCACAACCTTCAGCAAGGGAAGATGGCGATCAATCTGCAAATAACAGAACCGTGGCTACGCGAATATCAGGTCTGATCAAAATTCTCTTTTCTTTTGTTTCCCGATAATTTATCGATCGATATGTGCCTGATATATTAAAATGCAGGTGCTTCCTTCAAGATCTCACCCTCACATGCAGATGAGTTCTTTTGGAGGCTATGTTCTGAGCGGCATCAGAATCTCTACCACTTGATTCTTGTTTTCAAACCTCATTATCAGGTTTGATGTTTGATCTTTCCTTTCAAAAGGTCTTTGTATTTGTTTGTTGTTGAGATATAGGGATGAGATTATAGGAAAACTTTCATGTTGATACGCTTATTTTTTTCAATCTAATCTATAGTTTATTGATTAAAGATCGTTATGATTTATTGAAAATTTGTACAAAATCGTAGAAAGTAAAAATCTTTATGAAATGCACAAACCCTAAAAGAAAATATCATCATCATTCTTCTTATCATTACCTTTTGCTCAGTTTCATATAGATTATGAAACATTAAAAATACACAATATATACCACATTATATATATATATTTTAATGATATAAGATCTGCATCATTTTCTTCTACTTCTTCTTCTTCTTGTTCCTCCCCTCTCTACTTCCTACCAAAGAAACTTCTCACTTTCCCTTTCTCAATCCTTTCAAGAAGCTTCTTCGAACCAGGAACCTCCAATTCCGACAACTTCTTCAGATAACCAACAGCTCCATACGAAACCATCAGCCTCTTACACTTCCTGCTCGAACAAAGAGCCGCCAAACCCGAAATCGCATACTTCTTTGCCGAATTGCTCGGACTCGGCTCAAGCAACATCACAAGACTCGTCACGCTCTTCTCATCTCTCTTCACTTCTCTGCAATTCCTTGGAACCGTTACAAGACTCGCTATAGCTTGAGCAGCAACCTCTCTAGCTCCACTCGCTTTCGCCTCCAACATTCTTATCAACAAAGGGATACAACCCGATTCACCGATCATTCTCTTAGTCTCATTCGATGTAGCAATCCTGCAAATCGTCGATGCAGCTGCTTGTTGAGCTCCGGTTGATCCTGATATAAGAACATGGACTAAACTTGGGATTATATTGAAGTAAGTTTCGACAGAAACAGAGCCAACAAGATTCCGAATCGCTGCAACTCCTGATTCTTGAGGAAGAGGTCCGTCTAAGTAAGCGAGCAAAGTTTGAATCCCGTTCTCTGATATAACCGATCTTCGAAGAGTTTCGTTGCTAGAAGTGAGATTTTTAAGACATTCTGCTGCGTATTCTTTAGATCCCAACAGAATTCCCCAATTAAGTATGTTAATCATCACTTTAACAATTCCTTCTTCCGCTAGATTCAGTCTTACTTCAGGGACAGCGGAAATGTTCTTCAAAGTACAAGCGGAAGCGGCTTGAGAAACAGAGTCCCCTGTTTTACAAATCTCGATCAGCGAACTAACACCTCCGTGACCAACAATCGAACGCGATGTTTCTGATGAAATCGACATTCTTTGCAACGAAATAACAGCTTTCTCTTTCGCAACGGGACTTCCGGATTCTAGCAGCCTTATCAATGGAGGCAATGCGTTCTCTGAGAGAAGCCAGTTTTCGCATCCGCCTGTTTCTGCTAACGAGCAGATCACAGTGACCGCGTTTTCCCTAACATTAGGCGAAGTGGCAGTCAAAAGCTGCACCAAAGACGCGACATTGGTCCGACCCAAAGCGGTTATAACCGCTTTTTCGTCATCTTTCATTACCTCGACAAGCTGCTCAAGCGCTTTGCGTTTGGACTCCAAGTGACCTATTTGAAGCCGGGCAAGCAATTCTCTAACGCTAAACGTTTCCAAGTCTTGAATCGACGAAGACAAAGGTTGTATAACTTCACCGAGAACGCCTGTCTTCATTAGCAATCCACAATCTTTTAAGCTAAGATCGATTTTTGCGGATAGAGAATCAAGATCACTCTGCATCTTCAATTTCCCTTCTTGCTTCTCCTTTGTACATACAATTGCGAGCTCGATGGCTTCTTTCAAAGTTCCTAAGACCGCTTGAAGTTGCTCTTTGCAGAGAGTGTGTTTAGAGAAGCAAGGATGGCTAGACAAATCCGATAAACATGTGGGAATCTTCTCTAATCTTGAAATTATCACTCTCCATCTGCTTGAGAAACCTTTCACTGTTCTTGCTTTTTCCAAAGCAATCGGGACAAGCTCTTGTGCCTGTAATAACAAATCTTCAACTGTTGGATCAACCAGAGTTTCGTTTCCGGTTTTCTCCTCCACCATGATCACACACAATCCTTGAGCTCTGTTTCACTGAATTGCACAGAAGAAGAACACAAACAAAATTAGCGAGTTACAGAAAAGAAAAGAAAATAATCCCAGAAACGATCAAATATGCCTTGATGAGATACACTGGCAAAGAATTGATCTTTAATTTTGTAATAGAAAAATGAAAAAGTGGGGAACGAAAAGTAATGAAGGGAGTAGTTGAATGAGTGATGAACACAAAGTTGGTAGATTTGTTTTTAATAAGGACACGGATTTAAGAAAACAAAAAGGAAGAAGCCATCAAAAGAGTTTTGAGAATCTTGAAATGATCACACAAAAGGTTTCAATATTTGCTGCCAGACAAAATTTAACAAGTAATTTTCCCTTTTCCTTTACTTCGTCGGTGTGAACATTAATTGCTATAAAAGCTAATGATAAGATAATATAAGCATCATCTATTATATGAGATATATTTTAAATGAAAGGCTTATACAGTCCTGGAAGATCAAGGACAAGAATACCCTTCTGAAGAACAATGCTTGAGAGAGTTTCAAACACAGATCAAAGCCAAAGATTGATGCTTAAGCTGGTTTAGAGGAAAAGCAACAAAAACTTTGTTTCAAAGAGAAGATGTGAGTCTCTTTCAACAAATCGTGTGCTTTAAAAATGTCATTAGAGTTCGAACCAAACTCCACTAACACTACACATAAGTTTGGAGACAAATCCACAACTTGTCTTTACTGCAAGAAAAGAAAGAAAAACAAAAACTTATTCCTTAAAGCTTGTGTAAGATGCAAGAGAATCAAACAGAACAGGAAGGGAACAACAAAATTAAAACTCAGAACAATTATCTTTGAGATTAAAAACGATCTATACCAAAAGAAGAAAACAATCACCTTTGAGATTGGAAAGAAAGATCTACGCTTCAGCTTCTGGGTTCGCTGTCCGAACCAAAGAAACTGTGTAACGAATGTGTTGCAGAACTTTGAATTTCGAAACTGAATCAAAACAAAAAGTAGAAACCTTTCATTCTCGAAATTTTCAAGCTATAGCGAGTCTTCAGAGACTCTCTCTCTCACACAGAAGGAGTTGTGTGTCAGAGTCGTTTAGGTTTAGTCAGCTTTAGATTTGTTCCGTCAGAACCGTAACGCACGGTTTTTTTTATCGTATCGAGAGAAATTTCAAAATTCGGTGATCAAACGGCTCTAGTTTCATCTTGGGGAACCTAATCGAACGGTTAGGATACGATTGAAATTTGAAATGGCTTTGTGATTAACTGACGTGGACAAGTATCTGGTCTTCTCAGGAGCGTCACGTGTGCCCAAGTATAGAAAAGTCGATAACATTGCCCCTTGTGAGTTCGTTAAATTAACGAAAACGCCATCGACTTTTGAGGCCCAGAAAGGAGAAAGTGTCGAGGGGACCGAGGCGCGTGAGGCTTGTGGGCCTAATTTACGTGCACGAAACGGCACGCACTTGTCTGCTGCTAATGCTGTTGAGAGCGTCGGCTTTTGTGATTAATTAAATTTATCATTAAGGTCACTCTTTATGAGCTGATGATGATCATCAGCCAAATTTTAATCATTTTAAGGTAAAATTAACACGATCGAAATAGTAATTATCTCTAGTCACATTTCACTATGATAGTTTTCTGATGTAAAACTCAAAACATGTTTCAGCAACTCCACAATATTTTTTTTTTAAAAACATCGGTTAATTTATAATTCAGTTATAAAATTGTGATTAGTTTTTAACTACTATTATCACCTGTGTTTTTTTTTGTGTGTGGATACTTGCACACATTCTGCAACAGTTGAATTGCCTCACGAATAATTTATATGCTTACAAAAAAGCGGTTTGGCTTCAGGGTCGAAGAGGAGAAGAAGAAAGTCATAAATCTTACTTCCACAACTTGTATTAGCAAGCATGAACATTTCATTTTTTTCGTTTGTTTTTTAGATGGAAACAACCTGAAACATAATGTTGGTGTATAAGATCAACCATCGTAACTGGTAAGTGAAGCTTAATGTTGGAGGTGGGCCTAGCACCCCCAATTAGTTAGGCCCATCTTAGGAAAGGCCCCTATTCAGCTCGGTCGCCGGCCTGAAAGCACCGACCCGCAAGGCCCATCTTCAGCTCGGTCGCCGGTCTGAAAGCACCTCGGGCCCATCTTCAGCTCGGTCTGAAAGCACCTCGGTCTAAAGGCCCATCTTCAGCTCGGTCGCCGGTCCCGGTCTGACACTTCAAGGCAGGAATGTCAGAAGAGCAGAAGGCAAGTGGGAGTTGGTCGAACAGTGTATTGTCTGAGCATGAGTATGGGCTAACCTCGACGTCTCACCAACCCTGCAGACTTGACAAAGTAGAAGAAGACACGTGGAGGAGTTGGTCAAACAGTACGCTGCTCTGCAACACGCCACGCCGAGCTCATCATGACCTCCATCCTCGAAAGCCGGAACACGCCTCCTAGGTCACCTTACCCGCGAAAGAGGCCGAAGGCGCCACGTGGCCCCGAGATCCCGGGGAGCAGGAAGCCAACCCCGACTATATATACCCCTCAATGTCATTAATGGCATGGACTTTTGATTTGGGCCATTTTCGACCTATAACTAGCTACCCGACCTCTCTCTTTCTCTCTTTGTAACAAGGCAACATTTTAGAACGCCGAACTGGACGTCCTTCGGAACCAGTTCGTAATTCTAAAGTGTTCATTTCTCTCACCATCAATAAAAAGAAACACGGCCCCCGGCCTACTCATCTCTCTCTGCGGCCTGCTTTAATAGTGGTTAAATTGCTCTAATTAACGAAAATCTCACCTCTCATCTCCTAATCACTCTTTAAACATACTTAGTGATCCCCGGGATCAACACTTAATCCGAGATTTTCTCTAGTTATTGGAGACATGGGTGGAAAGATGCGTGTCTGAGCTTAGGTGGGCAGCAAAGTGTAGACATTTTCGTTTGGGGATCAAATCTTTAGTTTCTTTTCACATGTGATAATTCCACATTTTCTTAGTCAAAACGACGTTTTTTAATATTCGTTCGACAAATTAACGGGACTGACGGAACCGGTGTTAAATCTACGAATTTTGAAAGTTAGAATATTAAAATTGGTGCAATAGTTAGTTTGTGTATTTTTTTTTCAAAATTTATATAGTTTGTGTATTTTTCAAATGTTTTCCCTTGATATATATGTTACATTAATAGTATGTATGTGCATTGATGTTCGACTCTAGACCACAAAGTCATAACCGATTTCATTTATAACATATCGGCGGGCTTATATAAACGAAGATCCATATTCAGCTCTATATGGGGTTACATTTCTTTTGAGTTGCCTCTAGAAAGAGAAGGAAAAAAAAACTCATAGATAGAGGAACAAACTTAGGCTTAAATTCAAGCCCAAGAACTCAAGACATCAATCAACAAACAAGGTTTACTAGCTCAAAAATCTTCCAAAATTCATTATTAAAAATTAAGAAAGAGGAAACACTAAAGGAAAAAGATGTGGCTAAGAGAGTGGAGTCATCTTCTTCAATGAATGAGCATCCTTCAGTGAGCCTCGCCTTTCCTCCTGTGGGTTGGCACAACACCGTCTGGCACTTTCCACACAACACAACGGTTTGTGAGTGGCTGAACACCGTCGTGCTCAGGGACGGATCCAGATTTTTTTTTAATATGTGACACAATATTATAAAATAATTTTATTGTAAACAAAAATAAGTTATTATTTTTGGAATGACTAAAAAGTAAAGTGTATGATAATTTTAAAAAAATCATACAATTTTATCCTACATTCCTCCATATTTTTAGAACCTTTTTCACTTTACATCATTTGCACAATATTATTTCAAATTAAATTCTTTTAATGGCAAAAATTCTAAAAAATGAATTTTTATGGTTGTAGAACTCTTAAGTTATACAATAATTTACATTGGGTTACATCATGTGTTCCTCCAATTTGAAGTAAAACATTGAAGGTTATAAACTATTATTTTCATGTTAAATAATTATTGTCGCAGAATCAATCATATTGCTTTTTTTTTTTGTAAAGGTCAGATTACGTATTCCTCATACATTATATCTCTATCCTATTAAAATCCAGCTAACAACTAAAACATAATTAAAATATAAACTGGGCTTATAACCTGACTTTATATCACAAATTGACCCATATATTTATTTGGAGAGCCACTGATGGAGTTCCACTTTAGTTAATATTTGTTTTTTTCAAATCAGTATGTGGCACGTGCCACATATATCAGAACGTAGATCCGTCCCTGGTCGTGCTGCAAAATTCCACAAACCAAAACCCAAACCCATTCATAAATTATCGAGCAAAACATGGATAGTTTCAAGATAAAGAGTTCCAAGGTTAAGGATATTACATGTTAAAGCAGCCTTGGTGCTTCACATCCTACGTCAACCACATAACATAAAAAGAAAAAAAAATCGATTCAGCACCCAAAATAAGTTTATTAATAAACTAAAAAAAAACTCAATTCGTAACGGTTTTAAACATCCGAAACAAAAAAGAGTGAAGAGATTTGGATAGATAATCTATATTCTACAATCGGATGATTTTCAGCAAAAAGTTTTCAACTTTCAACTAAAGAACTAAGATTAATTTTGCCCATTAGTTTTTTTTTTACCATCTGAAATCTTTTTTTTTTATTACAGATTAAAATAACTATTACTAAAACAAATTTTCAATTGATAATATATCCGTTTTACAAGAATCCACGCAGACTGGACCCAAACCAAACGGTTCTCCTTATACCACGCTTAAAATTTTCTTATAAGCTTGTCTCCATTAATAACTTGCATAAATCGTATCTTCTGGGAATTGAAACCTAGTCATAGTATATAAACATTAATTAACTTTAAGTCGACCAGTGGACTAGGAGGCCCATTATATAAACTAAAAAAAAGAAAACATTTCCAACAAAAATTTAAATGCATTTGCTCACACCAGTCGCAACTTTTCAGTCGAAAGGTCGTCTCTTTCTCTCTTTTGTACTGTGGGTACACGCTCTATCCCTTTAGGCCTCACCGGGAAGTTATGCAGAACATCGACGGAGATGACGAGGACGACTTCCAGATCCCTCCTTCCACACAGCTTTCTATTCGAAAACCCCTTCAGCCAACCAACGCTAACATCTCTCACCGCCCTCCCAAGAAGAAGCCCAGACTAAGCCGTAATCCGGGGAAGGAGAATGTGGCTCCGCCTCCTGAATTTAGCTCCGACCCAGATTTCGCGTCTGGGAATTATGCGCTGACTGCGGATCTCCTGGGCTCGTCTTCTTCTCCAGACTGTAGCTTATTAGACTGTATTCCATCGAGTGTTGATTGTTCAGCAGGAGTTGTAGGTGAGCCTATTTGTTCTCTCGCGTTGGAAACAGAAGGCGAGCATGTTTTGGTTGGTAAAAAGGAGAGGGATGACTGTTTCAAGGCGAATCGTGAGGGTTATTTGTGCAATTCGATGGAGGCTAGGTTACTGAAGTCGAGAATTCGTCTCAGGTTAGATGGTGAGGATGAAGGGTTTGTTGAGTCCGACACTGAGCTCGACGTGTTGATAAAGCTTTGCTCTGAGGGTAACAGTGGAGAGTGTAGTTTAGGCAAGGATGATTCGATTCAATGCCCTCTGTGTTCAATGGATATCTCAGATTTGAGTGAGGAACTGAGGCAAGTTCACAGCAATAAGTGTCTTGACAAGTCACATAATCAGGCTCCTGAGCAAGTAAGCTTCTTTGTTATCTGATGACTTTTTTCGGTTCGCTTTCTGTAGGGATTTAGTTCAGTATTACTCTTCGTTTTGTTATAGGACACCCCGACGAAACGCGATAATTCCTCTTCGTTTATTGAAGAATCTGTTGATGATCCAGTTCGGCATCCACAGCTAGTTAATGATCTCTCTCCGGTGGTTAAATGGCTTAGGAGTCTAGGTTTAGCTAAATATGAAGATATTTTCCTCCGCGAAGAGATCGACTGGGATACCCTTCAGTCACTCACTGAGGAGGTAATGGAATACCTTGATTTTCATGGAACAAAAGCTTGATCAGTATCTTCATCTAAACAGTATTTTTATTTATTTATGTGCATAGCTTACTTGTTTACACAAACAAACGGGAATTAGAATTGACGAGGTTATAGTTCCACAGGATCTCCTGAGCATAGGTATCACGTCACTTGGTCCCAGAAAGAAGATAGTGAATGCACTTAGCACACTTAGAGAAGAAGCCTGTGCATCTTCAGCTGAAGGGCAGGCACAGTCTCTTAGTAGCCATGTTATAGAGAGACAGAGAGAGAAGTCAACCAATCGTAAGGCAAGTGAGCCCAAAAAAACAACTGCCAACAAGTTGATTACAGAATTTTTCCCTGGTCAGGCTACCGATAGCACGAAGATCCGGAAGCCCCCTAAAGAACCTGCCACAGAGAAGAGTCCATCAGATTCTGGCTGTAGACGTACTGTGAGAAGAAATGGCAACAATGGAAAATCTAAAGTCATTCCACATTGGAATTGCATTCCAGGGACACCTTTTCGAGTGGTAATTCTCCGTAACAAGCCAGACCATGGTTTCACTTCTTTGTTCAAGTTAGAACTCATAAATGCAACCTTGTTACATATTTCTCCTTCCCATTCAATGCAAATATGCACAGGAACTTATACTCTAAATTTTCTGCTGAGTGCTGAATATTTATGTTTGGTGACTTTCTTGTTTAATATATGTATGCAGGACGCATTCAAGTACCTCACACGCGATTGTTGCCATTGGTTTCTTACACACTTTCATCTCGATCGTAAGTAGTCTAGTGTTTGCCTAATTATATATTTATACTACACAGAAGAATCCGCACACCATGGAAACAGTGCTTAAAGTCTCTGGATCCTCATTTACAGATTATCAAGGTCTGACAAAGTCATTTAGTCATGGGAACATATACTGTTCCCTAGTTACTGCAAAGTTGGTAAATATGAAGATTGGAATCCCTTGGGAGAGACTGCAAGTCCTGCACCTTGGCCAGAAAGTTAATATTGCGGGCATTGATGTGACATGCTTTGATGCAAACCACTGCCCGGGATCCATCATGATACTCTTCGAACCAGCCAACGGTAAGGTGCGTTCTTAAATTAGACATTTCCAGGGTGTATTCATCAACATGTGTAGAACTTTCCAGTCACAAAATAATTGTCCCTGGACTCTGTTGATTTGTATAGACTGTTCTACATACGGGTGATTTCCGGTATAGTGAAGAGATGTCAAACTGGCTGATGGGTTCGCATATCAGCTCTCTTATCCTTGATACTACATACTGTAACCCCCAGGTTAGTCATGCATCAATATTATATTGTATTGTATCATTAAGAAAGCAATAAGTTTTTCAGTTAACATTCATCCGGTTTATATTAATATTTGAAATCCATTTTTGCCTCAAGTTTCTCTGCATGATTCCTCTCCTTTTACGATTCCTTCATTTTAGATTTACAGTGAACAAAAAAGCAGCTTAGAGTCCTATTACCATTTTTACTCCTCCCGGAGAGGGAAAGAGAACTTCCTATGATTGTATTGATACGAATGCCATCATTTGTTGCAGTATGACTTTCCAAAGCAAGAGGCGGTAATACAGTTTGTTGTTGAGGCTATTCAAGCAGAAGCCTTTAATCCCAAGACCCTTTTCTTAATAGGAAGTTACACCATCGGTAATATTTTCTCTCTTCTTTTCTGAATCGATATATCATGTGGAGACCGGGTTATTCATGTGTCGAAATTCTTTCATTTCTTCTCTTTTGAAAGGAAAGGAGAGGCTGTTCTTGGAAGTTGCACGTGTGCTACGTGAAAAGATCTACATCAACCCTGCAAAACTAAAACTCCTCGAATGCTTGGGATTCTCGAAGGAAGATATGCAGTGGTTTACAATGAAGGAAGAGGAGAGCCACATTCACGTTGTGCCCTTGTGGACGCTTGCCAGTTTCAAACGGCTGAAGCATACAGCTAACCGATACACAGTAAGAAACGCATCCATTCAGTTTGACTGTCAAAGAAAAACCAAAAAAATTGTGTTTCCTTTGTTTTTTTCCCTGCTGATTTCTGTAGAAGATGAGTTCTTAGGCAATTTTCTGTCCTGCAGAACCGATACAGCCTTATCGTTGCATTCTCTCCTACTGGCTGGACATCTGGTAAAACCAAAAAGAAGTCTCCAGGAAGAAGGTTACAACAGGGTACAATAATAAGGTAATTGATTCGCTGTCTTCAAGCCCTGTGGTGCATTGAGCTCAAAATCATGAGAATCTTAATATATCTTTCAGGTACGAGGTTCCTTACAGTGAGCATAGCAGCTTCACAGAGCTGAAAGAGTTTGTGCAACAAGTGTCGCCTGAAGTTATCATACCGAGTGTTAACAACGATGGACCTGATTCTGCAGCTGCAATGGTGTCTATGTTGGTTACTTGATCTCTGTATTACATTTTAGATTAAGCTGATTGGCTGCTCAAGTTTGCTACAAAAGGCAAGCCTCTTTGGCTACCAATTTGAGCATAGATAGTATTATGTTCTAATCAAATGTAGCAATGTAACCACATGATTATGTATTGTTTAACCTACAAACTACGAAGAATTGCTGTCATGAAATGTTTTCGTTATAACTTCTTAGGTCCGATTTCTTCAGAAGAACTAATATTAGTAGATCACAAGACTTCGAATTTAGCTCTATAAAATTACCTGAGATTAACAAATATATCAACTTTCATTCATAAGAAGAATGCAAAAAAACATTCAAAATGCAAGCTAAACTTCGAACAATAGATGTTCCGTAACTCACGACCAGGCTCGTGGAATTGTTGATTTTGTAACGGTTCAACGAAATGTAAACAGATATACAGATTTGGATAAATATCTGTTAAGAGAGTATGTGAAGAAAGATTTGGATAAATAAGATAAATCTAGTTAAAGAGTAACCTTAGGCTCAGCAGCTGCCAAACAAAAAGGCGAGTCTGTTTCAAATCCTACACAAGATCAGAGATGATCATCTCCTCACCGATCTGTTCTTTATCCACCGTGCAAGGTCGAAATGAAAACTACAACATCTTTTTCTTCGATTGTTGTATCGAGCTGACCACTTAGCTCCCAATCACAGTCATTCACTAGCACAAGAACTCCAGGTCTCCTGCACAACAATTCATGAACATTTAGGGCCTCTCTTTGATCAGATTTAACCTTAAATTTATAGCTGATAAAAAAGAAAGGCATACTTACACAGTATCTCCCTTCATGAACATTTCAGGCCTCTCTTTGATCAGATTTGTACGAACCCAAGAAAGCAAATGCTTCATTGTTAACTGATTTAGGTGTAAAAACAGTTGTTCTGAGTATGCTTTAGATAATTATAATGACCCCAAAAACCTTAAGAATTGAAGCTTACATCATCTGCTCCATTAGGCAAATCGACGTTTACTTTATGGATCTTTTCAGAATCACAGAGTAGCTCTAAACCACCCCTACAGATCGCATGAAAGTTTTACCATTTCAAAGTTTAATCAGTGAACAAGAACTAAACACATATATTCATCCTTCATCTTCTTCGATTTCAGCACTAAACTAAATGAAAAGTTGACGAATTGTAAAGTGAAGCAAAAACGCTACCAAACAGTAAAATGCCAATAGAGAACAGAGATTCCTTAACCAAACAGTTCGGAAAATTCGAAATAGATCAAAGTAAATTCACAGAGAAAGGGAAAATCGCACCCGAATTCAAGAGTTAATTGCATCGTCGTTGATGCTGATCACAAACCCCAGCTCTTCTAGGGTTTTCTCTTTCGGCTTCGTCGTCACCGCGCAAGAAACCAGTACTCACCAACGTTGTTCTGGTTTAGGACATGTTGGGCTCTTTAATTGGGCCTAAAATATAGTACTAGATAAGGCCTTCCCGATGAATAATCCACACGTTAAAAATGACTCATCTAATCGTAACCGCTGATTTTACGAACTGTGCATAGCGACGGACAAGATTGGGTCCTAGTTTTCACTACAAAATAGATGGACGCTTAATAACATACATACCCAGCAACCAAGAAATGAAGAACAAAAAATTCTGAGATTTAACGTGAATGGGATTTTCTTGTTTCCGAATTTCTTCTGTGAAATAGAAATTCTGTTTCTTTCCAGAGAAAACAAAAAACCCTTCAATTTTCCGGTTTCTGAAGCTCCATGGAAGCTTATAAGCAATGGGTTTGGAGAAATAGAGAGTATGTACATTCCTTAGGATCTCTTGCCAACGTAAGATTGATTCCTCTTCTGCTTATTCCCTGTTTTTGATTCTCTGTCTATTAGGGTTTATTTTCGTTTTTTATGCTTAGTAGTGTTTATAGACAGTGCAATTTGAGATCGAATCGTTTGTTTATTGAGTCTAAGAAAAGTTGAAACTCTTTCAATACTGGAATCAGTTCGTGGATTTGATGCGATTGTGATCTTAACCGCTTGCCGAAATCTTGGGAGGTTTTGGAATTGTGAATTTCATTCATTCTATATTATGACTCGTCAGGGATCAAAAATTTGTTCTCAGTATATTGAGTGTGATTATTTTGGTTGCAGGGATTGACATGGCTGCTTCCTGAGAAGTTTTCTGCTTCAGAGATTGTACCAGAAGCAGGTTTTGTGAAACTTTGGTAACATTTTACTGCTTTCAATCTTTGAAAAAAAACTACTTCTTTTGTCCCTCTTTAGTTCCTAAAGTCTTTTGTTGGAATGGAACTTGTATTATGGATCTCCTATACTCGTTTTATCGGTTCTCAAATTTCATACTTCCTCGCATGTTTACCTTCCTCAGTTTTTGATAAATTCATTAATACCTTTGACTTTGAAATAATTTTTTTTCTTTTGTTAATCTCTCTCGTGCTTTTGAAAATGAAAGTTTCTGTAATCTACTCTGTAGTAACGGCTTTTCTGGGCATATTCACAACTATCAATGAATACATAATTGAAAATGCTCCAACAACCCGTGGTCATGTTGGATCTCCCGGGACTGATCCATCCCTTTCTTATCCGCTACTCATCGCCATCCTAAAGGACTTGGAAACCGTTGTGGAAGTGGCGGCTGAACACTTCTTTGGGGACAAAAAATGGAACTACATTATTGGCACTGAAGCTATGAAGTAAGTTTGCTTTTTTTCTGATCACTTGGATCGATACAACATACTTAGTCTGCTTTTTGATATCCGGAAAATGTTAATTTTCAGGGCTCTCATTAGGTTAGCCTTGTTTCGGAATAGCGGATATAAGATGCTTCTTCAAGGTGGGGAAACACCTAATGATGAGAAAGATTCTAACCAATCGGAGTTGCAAAATAGAGCTGGTAATTCAGATAGGAATCACGGACCTCATAGTTTTGGAAACCCAAATCATCATAATCCATGGAACTTGGAAGGACGGGCGATGTCAGCATTAAGTTCATTTGGTCAGAATGCAAGAACAAGAACAACAACAACATCTTATAACTCGGGTTGGTCTCGAAGGATTCAACATCAGCAAGCAGTTATAGAGCCTGCAATGATCAAGGAGAGGCGAACAACGCTTTCCGAGCTATTATCTGAGAAGGGTGTTAAGGGAGCGTTATTTGTAATGGGTGAGGTCCTGTTCATAACGAGACCGCTCATCTACGTTCTTTTCATCAGAAGATATGGAATCCGGTCTTGGATTCCTTGGGCTATATCGCTTTCCGTGGATACACTGGGAATGGGGATTCTTGCAAATTTAAAGTTGTGGGGAGAGAAGAGCAAGCAAATCCATTTCTCTCAACCTGAAAGGGACGAGGTTAGACATTTCTAGGACATCAATTGCATTAACGTTGAACCAGTTTAACTGAAATTCCTTGTTTTCGATTCAGCTGAGGAGACGGAAGCTGCTATGGGCGTTGTACCTAATGAGAGATCCTTTCTTCACCAAGTACACAAGGTGAGTGGGGGTGTCTAATCCGGGTTTCTAAGGAAAGTTAATATGCATTTGAGATATTTCTGTTACTTCGGTATGCTATCTCGGTTAATAGTACACTGATATGCTTGTATGACGGTTGCAGGCAGAAGCTGGAAAGCTCTCAGAAGACGGTGGAACCGATTCCATTGATCGGTTTCCTCACAGGTTTGCTTTAAGATGTCATTACATTCACAAGATATCTTTGATCATCGATTCCTCGTGTTTTCTTGCATTTACCGACTTTCGTTCAATCTCGGGGAAATTGCAGAGAAAATTGTGGAGCTTTTGGTGGGAGCACAGTCACGGTACACTTACATATCGGGGTCGTGAGTTTAAGCGTTATATTCAAGGGTTTCTGCAACGGAACAGTATCGCCATTGTTGGCATGCGTTATAGATCTTGGAAGACTCTTGCAGATTCGTAGGGAATGTTTCAGACTTTGTAAGAAATTGCGTTTTACTGCAATTAGGACAAAGTTACAGACAGTTGTTAATTTTGATGATGAGCTAAAGAATGGACCCATACAATAAATAAAACAAGCATCAGCGGTTGGAAGTGGAACATCAAAACTTTGAAAGGTTAATATGTTCTTTGTTAATAGAGAGATTTGCAGGATGATGAAATTGTTCAACATATATAGATTTGATTGTAAAATTGTATCTTTACGTCAGTTCAGGATGACATAATTTATGCTGACGTGATGATAAGCTTTTATTTTATCTATGGTAAGCAAAAGTTGGTGGGCAGCCAAAATGATGATATAATCCTAATGTGGTGGACCCGAATCCGTTTCCTAGAAAAGTGGAGCCCGCTGTGTTTAAAGCGCGAAAAAGATTACCGGCTAAACCGGTATTGGAGTCGGGTTTAATACTGATCCGATCGTTTACAATCAAAGTGTGCAGAGAGAGAGAGTGTGGTGGGGTCCAATAATTGGGCCTTGCCCTCAACATTGTGTGGTGTGAGCGGCACTGGAGAGTAGGGTCCATTTAGGCCCACTTCAACCCGTTTTCGTTTTGTAGCCTTTTCTTTTCTTGTGGTGGTAGGCCCGCTTTCTGTTCACATGTTTGGTAGTGCCGGTTCCGGGTTTCAATAGTATCAGATGAATCAAATTGAAAGTGAAACTAGTTAGATATGGTTACTGTTCTAACTCTTGTTTTTCTATCATCATATTACTATTTTTATTTTTCGGTTTTAGTTATTCATATATGCAAAAGGTAAACCAATTAAATTCGTCGAATTGAGAATTAAACTGATTGGTGTTATGATATCCGGATTGGACATTGTACAAGTAACAAGTATGTGTGTTGTGAAATGGATCAACCGGTTTAGTCCAAGGACGATAGGATTTTGGAATCCAGGAGAGGATTATTCCCGAGACACTAATTAGCTTTTTGGTGGCGCAGCCTTGTGTGACCTACATAAACGGGGTCCAACCCCCCTTAGTATGGGCGCTTAGCTTTTTCTATAAAGAAATCTTTATTTTCCTACCCAATCAAAATTATTCAAATCTTTTCAACGGTTAAAGGAAAATTAAACATGACGGCTTACAAATTAAAATTTGGGATGGAAAAAGTTATGACAAGCGAGGGAATTTATTTATTGTGGGATTGTTACTCTGTCGGTTCGGGTTTAGTTCTTCTTTTCGGTTTAAATAGTTACCAAAGTTAATTTAAATCAATTATATCGGTTGTGATGTAGTTTGGCTTCGGTTTCGAATTAAAACTTCCATTCTGTAAGATCGAACTTTCATCAACATACATAAGGTTTGTTAGTTTGTCGGTCGCATATGGCTGCAATTGATGTATGCGGCTAGACGCTGCAGTCATACGCTGTTCTTGTTGTTCGTTTGTCAACCACGTAACTGGTTGATACGACTGATTGTAATATTTTCAATGTCCAAAAATTTTGAACGCAGATCACAGCATTCTGTTTCAGCCATAGAAAATTACATTTGGCAAACAAATATCGTTTAGCCGCAACTTCCAACGGCAGGTAAATGAACAGATACATAATAACGAATTTTAGGGAGAAATCTTGCATTATGTTGCAAATACTAATTGCTTGTGTAAACTCAATAATTACTTCTATGCTCTTAAGATAAACCGTAAAAAAAGCTTTTTTATAAAAAGGAAATAAAGTTTTCTGGACCCCACTGAACCGATGGTCCAATAGAAGATGGAACCATAGGAGGGGATCGATCCACGTGGTAGAATCCTAATGGCTCTCAAAAGCTCATCCAGTATATCAAGAACCGTTGATTTTTCCGGATCAAAAAGCGTCAGTATTCTCATTTCTCACTGTCTTCTTGCTATATATACACATACATATATATAGACAAGTCACTTAGTATCTCCCTCGACTTGTAACGCCGATAAAACGATTCTTTTCCAGAGTATCCGCTTCTCTGTTTCGCTTTTACATCTGAATTCGTCGTCATCTCCACCGTCCGTTTTCTTCCAGCTATATTTTAATGACGACGATTAAGAAGCAAGAAGTTAGAGGCAAAGATGAACGCATAAGAGCCGTTGATCTAAGCATCATCAACGGCGTCAGAAACGTGGAAAGTTCTAAACCTTTTGAAGTGAATCCCACACTGAGTCTCGAGCCCAAGTCGGAACCGTCGCTAGAGGCGGCGACGCAGCAGGTTCCGTCGATTTCAATGTCTTTAGCTCCACCGTCGTCGATGGGACCGCCATTGAAGAGAGCTTCGACTAAAGACCGTCACACCAAGGTTGAAGGAAGAGGGAGGAGGATACGGATGCCTGCCACGTGTGCGGCTAGGATATTTCAGTTGACTCGAGAGCTAGGTCACAAATCCGACGGCGAGACGATTCGGTGGTTGTTGGAGAACGCCGAGCCGGCGATTATCGCCGCCACGGGTACGGGAACGGTTCCCGCCATCGCTATGTCTGTTAACGGAACCCTAAAAATCCCAACCACCACGAACGCTGATTCTGATTTGGGGGAGAATCCGGCGAAGAGGAGACGCAAACGACCTTCTAACAGTGAGTATATAGACATAAACGACGCAGTTTCGGTTTGCTCCGGTTTAGCTCCCATTTCCACGGCAACAATCCAGCCTCTGCAAGCTCCGGCAACCACCGTGGCTCAACAAACTCTGCCGCAAGGGATGATTCCGATGTGGGCGATTCCTTCGAACGCAGTGATTCCGGGGGTAGGAGCTTTCTTCTTGGTTCCACACGTGGGTGGTCCATCGAATCAGCCACAGATGCTAGCTTTTCCAGCTGCCGCTTCGCCGTCGTCATACATCGCCGCCGTCCAACAGGCTTCCTCGATGGCTAGGCATCCACCTCTTCAAGTTGTTCCGAGCAACGGCGTGATAACCGGTTCGAAGCCATCGAATACGACGTCGGTTATGGCTCCGAGCTCGAGCTCCGATATAAGAAGCGGAGGAGGTGCGTCGTCTACAAGTGCGACGACGCACATGCTCAGAGACTTCTCGCTGGAGATTTACGAGAAACAAGAGCTTCACCAATTCATGACCACCACAACACGGTCATCGAACCAGTGAACGGCGTATTAGGTTAGTGATCACCGGCGGAAGAAAAAGGCACGTGGGCACGTGAGGAGAAGAGTAAAGACGCGCACGTGTTAAGTGGGCCTAGAATTTAGGCAGATGTGGGGTCCACTTCGTTGGTGGGTCAACACGCACCAAAAAACGAAAAAGGGCTCTGGCGAGTGGGAGAAAGAGGGAGGGGCCACACAGACACAGCTCCCACCTTACGCATAGCTTCCGAGGCGGCCAGGTTGGGTGTGGTCCCCATTTCGGTAGGGTTACTGTGGTCCGTGCCAGTGGGACCCTTTTAAGCATAATTTCGAAACGCTTCTTTTCTTTTTTCTTTTTGGACTTTGTTTTTCGGTTTGTAAAATACAAAATTTGCCACAAAAAGATTTTACTGATAATAATAATCCGAAGTTCATATGGTCCACCCAACAACAATTGTGATATTGATGTTTTAATTTTTATCTAACTTTAATGATTTTTATCCCTAAAATTGTCGTAGCAATGATAATTCCTTCTTCTTTTTTTATAAAAAGATTGTTCCTTTTGATATTGGTAAAGTCTAGTAGTCCGTGTATGATATGCTTTCCTTGGCGGGGCCTAGTAGCTTGCTTGTACCACTAATACGGCTTTGTTTCGTGGGGCCTTTAACACTCATGAACAGGCTGGCGTGGGCTCTACTTCTTATCCATCTGATCTCTACCGTTCATTCTATCATCTCCTCCTAACCGTTCATTCTATTTCTTTTTTCTTTCAACTTTCAATCGAACAGAATTAGAAAATACTGAAACGAACCAAATATTTATAAATATCTGAATGATTTCTTTTATAAAATATTTCGGGTATCCGAACCGAACTGAAATCAAACCGAAATCCAAACGGATACTCGAAATATTTGAAATACAACTATATATCTAAAATTATGTATCATTCGTTTCGAAATAACCAAAATACTAAAAATTACAATAATAAACCGAATATATTAGTTATGTTTAGATCGAAATAACCAAAATACTTGAAATATTCTAAAATCTTTAGTTATATTTGTCAAAAATTATTTAACTTTTGTAAAATTTAACCAAATTTTATTTAAATTAAATAATTTTTTATTAGTTTTTTTTAGAATTAGAATAAATTTCGGATATCCAAAACACGACTCGAATCCGGGCAGAACCGACCCGAACCCGATCCAAAAAAAAAAAAATCCGAATGAGTCCTAAATTTCTAATATTTAGGTATCCAAAATTCCAAAAAATTGATCCGAACCTGAACGGATACCCGAATGCTCAGTCCTAGTCTGATATGAAGGTAGTACTCTCTCTGTTTTTTTATATAAGAGGTTTTAAACATTTTGTTTTTTTTTTTTTATAAGGAGTTTTCTCACTTTTTGTTTTGGTACTATCATAAAACATTAATAATGAACTTAAATAATGTAAACAGTCCAATAAACAATTCATTTTTAAAAACAAAAAAAAGATTTATTTAATTACCTTGATTTGAGGGAAAACCTCTTATAAAAAAAAACATAGGAAGTAATTTTTAACCGTTCATTAGATAAATTTATTAATGTCTGATATGAAAGTGGTAATTTAAAAAAAAAAATATCTATATATATAAAACACAAACACGTTGTAAAGGAATTATTGGATTGGAAAAAAGTTCCAGAAGAGTTGGCTATAGGAAGCCACGTGGACTTGACATGACATGTCGATCTCTTCTTTTGTTGTGGACCTCTTCTTTTTCTTTTTTGGCTTAGCCTATGAAAGTAAATCGGCGTAAATTTGTATGTAAATCAAACAATATGAAAACCTATGCTTTATTGCTTGCTTGACATCAAAGAATTAAGCCCAAAGAAAGAAAAGTATGTGCGTACATAACATTTAAGGCCAAAATATTTAAGGCCCACTAAACAACCCAAGCTTAGCGTATTATCTTTTGACACACGTTTCAAGTCAATAGTTATTAAAAATTTCGACACACGCTACTATTTTGGTATGTCGGCCAAATATGTCAAAATCGGATACAAATAGGTGGACACTGGACAAGGATTTACTAATTTTAAAATACCGGTTATTTTAGCAAAATCGGATACAAATAGTTGGACGTATGTAAAAATTTTACATAAAAGATATCAAGTAATGGAAAGTTCACTTTAATCATATAAATATAAGAAAAGTTTCACTTTCAGGGTATTCCACTTGTCATGCTTAATTAAATTTACAATCGATTTTGGACTTTAGATGTTTTTTTGTTTTCTGAATAATATGATCAGCCATTCAGCATGGAAATGAATCATACTATATTAGAGTTAAAAATACCAAGTTTTTAAAAAATACCAAAATCGGATACAAATAGTTTTAAAAAATACCAAGTCAGAAAAAAACAAAAAAAAACACTTTTTCGATGGGGGTTATAAACGTACTAAATAATATACTTCCATTTGAGATTATTTATGAGTTGTTATGACCGTCCATGCCGAATCATATAAATTATCTGCTTGCGTTGACGAAAACTTTATCGTGGCCCCTTGTAATTAATTATAGTATTAAGATTTAAGTCGGGCTAATTATAGCGCGACGTAATTTTTTTAAAATAAATTGTTTTAAAATTTACAAAAATTACTTTTATATGAATTTTACAATATAGCTAATATAGCTAATTAATGATTATTGATTATAGATAAAGTTATCAATTTGTAATAATTTGTCTATTTAACGTGTTTTGCGGTGAACTAAAATATTATTCGGGTTAACCCGCAAAAACTTATAATCTTAAAAACATAACTCTAATATCCATCTTTAAAAGTTTATAATTTTTGTGGTTAGTCTACGAACTCTTACAAAAATATAGTTTTCTTGTATCTAATTTTTTATAAAATTAGTAAAATATTTTTCAACTTTTGTTTTGATATATATTCAAATAAAATATAATAAATGATAATGAAAAATCTAGCAAGATTTTGAATAGATTTTTTTTTCTTTGAATATATATTAATTGATTATTAATTTAAAATATATAGTATTAAAAATAATTAAAAAAATAAAATAATAAATAACTTCTTAATACAAAATATATATTTTTATATTTTAATCAATAATTTTAAAAAACTATTATATTCTTTCCTATTTTATTTATTATTTGTTATTTGTAATGATATTTCATGTAATAACTTACAAAACAAAGTTCATTTTTAAAAATCTTTTATTAAATAATATTATAGAGATTGTTTATTCCCTAATCGATTTGCTAAACTCCAGCTGCAATATAAACATTTGTTAGGCTTTTAAATATCCCCCAGCTGTGTGTTGTAACAGATTCATTTCACATACAAATTAAATTTTAAGCATCGAAGAATAATGATAATTAATTATTTTAACCATAAAATAAAATAAAAAAGAGAATGGAAAGAAACTAATGACATTCCACCACAAGCGTGTTACCAATCTCTCCCGCTCTCTCCTATTTTCTTTTCTCTTTCTCTCTCTGTGTTCTTACATACACCGAGAATGGCGGATCCTGATTTGGCGTCTCCGTTGATCCAGCATCACACATCCGATCAACAAGAGGTGGTCATCTCAATCGATGACGGCGGCGACGACTTATGGCTTCATCTTCCCGCCCTAGGAAAACCCCTTTGTGAAAATCATGACTCTCGTGCCCGTTTTGAATTTGACCATCTTAATCCTTTCGGGTTTCTCAGCGAGGCCGAGCCTCCGGTTCTCGGTCCCACGACGGTGGATCCATTTCGGAACGATACGCCGGGAGTTTGCGGACTCTACGAAGCGATTAAGATCGTGATTTGCCTCCCGATTGCTTTGGTTAGACTTGTTCTGTTTGGGGCTAGCTTAGCTGTTGGTTACTTGGCTACCAAATTGGCACTTGCTGGCTGGAAAGATAAACACAACCCTATGCCTCAATGGAGATGCAGGATCATGTGGATTACTCGGATCTGTACCAGATGTATCCTCTTCTCTTTTGGGTCAGTTTTCATCATTTATATTGATTGCTATGATCTGTTTTTAGTCGTAGATTTGAATTTAGTGTTTGCCGATTATTGATTGAATCCAATCAAGGATTGTTTGTAGATGGGATAGATAAAACTGAAGAAAGGAAGGTGTTAGATAGTTTGTTCCCTGATAGATTTTCCAATCTTCATAATCTTCCTTGCTCCTGCAGTTATCAGTGGATACGACGGAAAGGGAAACCTGCTCGGAGGGAGATTGCTCCCATCGTTGTATCAAACCATGTCTCTTTTATTGAACCAATCTTCTACTTCTATGAATTATCACCCACCATTGTTGCATCGGAGTCACATGATTCACTTCCATTTGTTGGAACTATTATCAGGGCAATGCAGGTAGGCAGCTACCCCAATTTATATAAGCGTTTTCTTTTTTAAGCAAATTTTGTCAGCACGTAGTGGTTTAAGATGCTGGTGCGTAGTTATACTAAAGATTCCGTTTTTTTCAACTTTTGCTTTTGAAAATTTTAGGTGATATATGTTAATAGATTCTCACAGACATCAAGGAAGAACGCTGTGCATGAAATAAAGGTATAGAGTTTCTTTGGCATGTTATTGATGTCTAGTAGCATTTTTAAGTTGAGTAACTTTATCAAAGAGATTGGCTCATACACCATTTTCATGATTTGTGAACCATTTGTGGTTGAAAAGGATTCAAATGGTTTTTTGTATTTGATACGCAATGTGCTTTCAAGGATGTAAATACAGAGAAAAGCTTCCTGCGATAGATTTCCCCGTCTGCTGTTATTCCCGGAAGGAACCACGACTAATGGGAAAGTTCTTATTTCCTTCCAACTAGGCGCCTTCATCCCTGGTTACCCCATTCAACCTGTAGTAGTCCGGTATCCCCATGTACATTTTGATCAATCCTGGTGAGACTCTTTCGTGTCTGTATTTTGTTTTACACACTTTATACTTTCTCCAAAAAAATAAAAATATCCTTTCTGATGTTTCAGGGGAAATATTTCTTTGGTGATGCTCATGTTTAGAATGTTCACCCAGTTTCACAATTTCATGGAGGTAGGCAATGTTCATATTGCTTATTGATTATACTCTGTGTTTTAGAATTTCACTTATTTGGATCATTTTTTTTCGGGAATTAAACAGGTCGAATACCTTCCAGTAATCTATCCCAATGACAATCAAAAACAGAATGCTGTGCGTCTATCGCAGAAGGTTTGTGTTTGGTTGAGATGGAGATTATTTTTCTGCATTTGTTGTTTTCTTAAATTAGTCCTCAAGTTATACTTATGAATACAGACCAGTCGTGCAATTGCAACATCTTTGAATGTCGTTCAAACATCCCATTCTTATGGGGACTTGATGCTACTCAACAGAGCATCTGAGTTAAAGCTGGTATGTGCAGCTCATAAATGTTCTTGCTCTCTTGAATAGATGCATATGTTCTTTGTTATCTATGTCTCGAAGTTTCATCAGAATTACTCTAACCCACTGTTGAGACACAAGTCATGTATTCTTGTGCATGGAAGCTTGAAAATAACTTTCCATGCCAGAAAGCAGTTCATCTTGTTGATCATTTATTTCATCTTATATGTTCTGTTGCAGGAGAACCCCTCAAATTACATGGTTGAAATGGCGAGGGTTGAGTCGGTAAGTTTATCATCTAGCGCTACAAGTTTGATGCTTCTCATTTACACCAAGGAGACATTTATCTTTGATTGTGGTATTCGTGGAAAAATCTGTTTGAACCTCATTATTTTGATAATGTCCTGTATATATGCAATACCAAGAGAAAAAGTCCATTATGTGTGCCTGTTTTTGTCGCCCTAGTGATTGCATTGTTCTGTCTTTGTTCCTTCCAGCTATTTCATGTAAGCAGCTTAGAGGCAGTGCGGTTTTTGGATACATTTTTTTCCATGAATCCGGACTCGAGGTAATGACTTTTGTCCTATAAGTAACTAGAAAGGGATATACCTCTTTTGGCGTTCCAGTTCTCGAAAGATCAGATTTCCCTGCAACCTCAAGAATGTTATCCTCTTTGCAGTGGACGTGTTATGGTACATGACTTTCTTCGGGTTTTTAAACTGAAGCCTTGCCCTCTTTCAAAAGGGGTCAGTTATGATAATAAATTATTTCCTTGTCTGACTATGGTCTTATCATCTTTTACCGTCGTTTATGGCTCGGGAAAGTTACTTATACAAGCATACTGCTGTAGATATTTGGGTTCATCGATGTGGAGAAGGCGGGATCAATCACTTTCAGACAGGTAATTTCAGGGATCCCCCTTCATAACATTTTAAATGATTCAATCGTCTTCATGGAGAAAAACACCCTATGTAGAAATTCTTAGCACACAATCCCCCTCGACCTAATATTCTGCTGATTGGTCTGCAGTTCTTGTTTGCCTCGGCTCATGTATTGACACAGCCGCTTTTTCAGCAAACATGCGAGCTATCATTTTCCTACTGTGACGCAGATGGAGATGGCTATATCTCCATTCAAGAAGTAGATTTAATTCTTCACCTCTTTCTCATATTTGCTTTTGGCTTCTTATGACTTACTCTTTTCTTTATCTTGGGCTCAGCTTGGAGACGCGCTCAAACACAGAATCCCAAACTTGAACAAGGACGAGGTTAAGTGTACATAGAAATCCAAATCTCTAAACTTGGGAAAGATGAAGAGCCTAACGGTTGGGTTTATGTCATGTTTCAGATTCAAGGGATTTACATTTTGCTAGATGACGACAAAGATCAAAGAATCAGCAAGAACGACTTCTTGTCCTGCTTAAGAAGAAACCCTCTGCTCATAGCCATCTTTGCGCCTAACCTTGCTCCAACATAACACAGACAGACAAAAGGCTGGCTAAGATTTGCGAGGAGTTAAACTTGTATTTGTGGTTTTACTATTATACCTTTGTTTTTCTTCTTATATCTTTTCAGATAGTGAATAGAAAGAATGTCAAAAGAAAGGGGCTGCTAAGTTTTTGGCCTATCCCCTCCTCCATGGATCCAGACAATGAGTTTTGGCCTACAACTGCTTGCAGTTTTCTACCCCAAAAAAAAAAAAACGCTATGGTGTTTGCTCCTCTAGTTCTGAGCAAACTCTACTGTATCTGTTACCCTTTTTTGTTGTCATTTTTGGGGTTATATTATAACATATGTATCATCCGAATTTCGATTGTATCATTTTTGTTTAAAATTAATTATTTTACCCAAAATCCTTCTTACTATAAGTCATTAGTGAAACGTGAAATCCGATTAATTAAATAAAAAGCCCAGGTGGGGGAAGCTGACGCAATCATAGTGTACGGGATTAAAGAAAAGGGCAAACGAGAATCTGAAGATGAAATAAGAACCGTCGGATTGAAAGAGAGCCTAGTGCGGTGCACAGCACGCTCTGTGGTCCCCTCCACAGAGGATGTGAAACTTCCCGACCCCATGTGCCCGACAATGACATGTGTCGGTACCTCAACTGGGAAGTGCGAACTCTCTCCCCAATGGCCAAATCAAATCTATTCCTTCACTGTCTCCAATTAACTTAATTTTTATTAACCCTCTTAATCCGACATTTTAAATCTTAAATTACAATCCGTTGATCATGTATCTTTAGTTACTTTCCATCAAATAATTCAATATAAAGTTTTTTATAAAAAGAAACCAAAGGTTCTACTTGGCTGATAATTTCTTTATTTTACGTGTTTATTTTTTTATAATACGCTTGAAGAGTGAGGCTAGATTATCAGTGGACAGAGAGATATCATTGGATTCAAATGAAGTGCTATTTAATACATGTGCAATTGTATTGAGACAAACAATTCCCCAAATCACGCGTTTACAGAAAGTTAAGCAACTAATAATGATTTCTTTATTTTGTAATTTATCTTTTGAACCTAATAATGATTTGGTTAATTCGTAATTTGTTTTTGGTTAGTGAATAAAAAGCTTTATATATATATACAGTTGTTATTGTGGGGGAGGAGGGGGGAATTCGGTATATTTGTATGTCCACTAGAGAGCGAATCTTTTGGTATTTTCCTAGATGATTATCCGATGCTTAATACAATATTGATTATTACGGGGATAAAAAAAGGGATTTTAGCCTATTCCTCAATGAATTATGCGGCTCCTGATACACGAAATATCGTTCAATACCAAAAATATCATGAATTACTTATAATTTTGAATTTCCTACATGAATTTTTGAAAATTGGTCAATTCCACCAAAACCGTAAACGGTATTTGATTTCCGTTAACGGAATATGACGTGGCTGACACGTGGTTTAATGGTTTGCGATTAAACCAAAATTTTGGTGGAATTGGCCAATTTTCAAAAGTTCATGTAGGAAATTCAAAATTATAAATAGCCCATGTAGGAAATTCAAAAAAAAAAAAATTTAAATTGTTGGTCTCAAAATTGTTAAATTAATTTATGTGCCCACCAAGTATTTAACTCGGGTTTGCATCATGGCAAGATAATATTTTACCACGAGACCAATGGTGTTTCGTTATACATTCAAAAACATAACTATATATATTCAGTTACTGCCAAACACATGAACTCGGATCTCAATTTTTTTTTTGCTTAATCTCGGGCATGAAGCAAGGAACAACTGTGTTTTTTTTTCAATGCCGTGACTTTGGGGAAAAACATATAATTTAATAAAAATGAAATAATTTTTTTTTTTGAATTCGAATCCATAAATTAAAATCGAAATTACTGATGAGTGATGAGTATTTGAAACTCTTTCTATTTCTACCTTGAAACGAAAGCGAATGAGACCCAGATCTGATACTGAAGAGATGAGCAGAGACACCTCGGAGAGAATGGCGGATTAATTGTCCGAGTTTTAGACTAATTCCAAAAAACAAACAAAATCAGGACATAAGAAAAAGAAAAAATATATACACATTCGTCGAAATTTCCAATTTTTTTTTTTTGGGGTAAAATTCCAACTTTTTTTTTCTTCAGGATATCTAAATATAGATGGTATATATTATTCATCTACTTTTAATTTTTATTTTTGACTTTACCCATTTATACCACGTGATTTTGATTCGGTAATTATCCATATTATGCACTATGATTAAGTATTAAAGTATTTTCTTTATCGATTGGTGAAAGATTAAAGTTTGTTGTTTTTGCAGATTGTGGGATATTTCGTATATATATATATAGTTATGTGTTTGAATGGACAATGAAGCACCATTGGTATAGTGGTAGAATATTACCTTGCCATGGTGTAGACCAAAGTTCAATCCTAGCTGGCGAATAAATCAATTTAACGATTTTGAGACCAAAACAACATCGTTTTGGTCTCAGCAATTAATATTTTTATTCTTTTTTGAATTTCCTACCTGAACTATTTATAATTTTGAATTTTCTACATAAACTTTTGAAAATTGGCCAATTCCACCAAAATTTTGGTTTAATCACAAACCATATCAAACCATTAAGCCACGTGTCAGCCACGTCAGATTCCGTTAACGGAAATCAAACATCGTTTACGGTTTTGGTGGAATTGGCCAATTTTCAAAAGTTCATGTAGGAAATTCAAAATTATAAGTAGTTCATGATGTTTTTGGCATTGAACGATACTTCGTGTATGAATAACCATGAGCCGCATAATTCATGGAAAAATAGGCTAAAATCTCTTTAAAAAACTATAAAAAATCGAAAAACATATGAAAAGAAACATGGTGAAGTTACGCCGGATCTAGAAAAAGAGCGATTCACTATGTATTTCGTTATTTTAAAAATATATATATGGTGAAAGGAAAAAAGACAAAAATGTCTGGATGATGTTGGCCCAATGGTTTGAGGGGCCAAAGATTCTTGGTATAATTTGTCAAGATCCTAGGTTCGAACATTTCTGGGAACATCATTCACTATTTCCTGGACATCCATACGGATATGGGCCAATGTTTTAGGATTCATTTGAATATCCGGAAAGAGGGTCTATCCGTAAACTGCACCTCCCCAAAGAATTAGTCTGGACCTCTCCATGGGTCTAGGATATACTTCTGAGTCATAAAAAAAAAAGCCAAATAATTTTGTAAAAACGAGATTTGAGAGTTTCATTCTTACATAGATATAATTCGGAAATTGGATCATTAATTTATCGATGAGATATTTTATAAATAAATAAAATGCATGCCACAGTAGAATACCGGGTTAAGTTAGTTAGATCGATTTTATAATTTCTTGACATGTGCGAAAGAGATCAAATCAATTCAAAAATATAGAAATTTCACGGGGTGAAAACTTAAAACGTGAGACTAAAGACGTGTTACGTGATTTATATCTTGATCAAGGATCAAGTGGCTGATTAGATGAATTTTTTTGGACCTTATGAATATTTATCCACGTGTGTTTTTTTGTACCGGATTTACACTATGTGGTTGTGTAAAAAGGTGAAGAATTGAAATATAGAATTATTGTTTTACACAAAAAAATAGTAATCAAACATTTGTTATATAACTAAAAAAAATCACAAATGTTCTATGTCGAGATTAAAAAATAAAAATACAATACAAATCTAATATATTTACATCCCCACGGATCGTCTATTTGAATTTGCCTACAATTTTACTTTAGAGAGACACCATTGATTTTTTTTTTTTTGTAATCTGTCTTTATTTAGATAAAAAAAAAAATACTGATTTTATGGATTTAATCTTCTGTAATTCCTTCCAATCCTAAAGAAAAAAAAGCCATTCGATTACAGCCCAAATAAGAAGATGAAAAAAATACTCTCATCCCTTCTATATCGGAACTATAAAATCTCTTTCTTCTCCATTTTTGAAACACCATTGATTTACACGTTTATTCCATTTTGGATAACTCCAAACTTTTTTAGTACTAAAGATGAAATTAATTCAACAAAAAGGTTGTATATCCATTCTTTTTTTTTGGGATAAAAGTGTTCATTCAAAATTTCCAAAAGAAAACAAAAAAAACTGAATATTCATTCTCATTCGATCAAGTGATTAGTTAAACTTCGTTTTAAAGCGGTACTAGATTCTACCTCTTGCGTTTGCACTAGAATTTTTGTTTTTTTGTTTACCAAATTTTGTAATATTTTTTTTTTTGTATTTAGATATGATTTGTGTTATAGATATAATTTTTTGAATAAGTGACAAAGATTTATTTTTTTGTGTTTAGATATATTTTGTTTTTGTATATTTAATTTTTTATAATATTAAATATGACCGTGATTATAAAAATATAATTCTAACACGTCCGTTCATATTAATCCGAGAATGACCGCGATTATAAAAACATAATTCTAACCCGCATGTTCATATTACCGTATAATATAAATATTTACTAATTTATGATATTTAAAATTTAAGACTGATTGATTATGATAAAAAAATATACAATAACATATTCCCTCTGTTTCATAATATAAGTTGTTTTCAGAGGTTTTGTTTTGTTTCAAAATATAAGTTGTTTTCACATTTTTATGCAATTTTTATCTTTATTGAATATTGTGTGACCAATAATATTATGCAGTCTTTTTTATGATTGGCTGAATTGTTTTTAATTTATATATTAAATTATATATATTTTAAGAAAATTAAATTTCTTAATATTTGTACTTTTAGCCAAAACAACTTATATTATGAAACAGCGGGAGTATCGTTTATGATCTAAATTAATATTTATGATCTCTGTCATTATGAAAATATTATTTAAATTTGAATATTTAAATTAAATCTAAATTAATATCCAGTTTATTATTTTTGTAAAGATATAATAACAATTGGTTTTGTGATTTTTGATAATAGCCTAATATACAAATTTTCATGATTAGACACAAAAAATATATCTATTTTAGTTTTGCTTATGGTAGAATTCTTAATTTTGAATTTGAATAGAATAACCATTTCTGATTTAGAATTTATGATAATATTTTTTTTAATAAATCTTTATTAATATAAACAAATATTAATATAATCTGGACAATCTCGAATTTAATTCTAAATTAACAATTTCTAAAATTGTGTGATTCTTAAAATATTAATCATTTAATATATGTAAATAAAAAATATTAAATTTGTATTAGTAACTGAATGTTGTCCATATGCATGATCAAATTTATGGTTGTGCAAATCTAATTAATAATATATTCATTTTTCAGTTTGAAAAATATTCATTTATGAATCTGATTGTATTAATAAGATTTAAATCTAGAAGTAAATATATTTTGTTATTAATTATGAATATTTTGTTTGTAACTGTTGATAAAATCTTAGAAAATCTACATTAAATTCAAAATTTAATATTATATTTCAATGAAAATTGTTAATTTTGAATCTGTAACATTAAAAACATTGATTATTAAAATATTTGGCATAATCTAAATTAAAAAAAATCAAAATAACTAATATTATTTTCGTAACAAAATAATAATAAAAATTTAAATTATTTTTGAAAATTTAATTTACATATTTTCAAATAATCGATTTTATTTATAATTTTAAATATTTAATTTAATTTCTGACATAGTTTGAATTTTTCTAATTAGGGATTAAAATTAATATATATATATATAATAAGATTAATTAATTAATTAAACTACTATGTAATTGAATCAGATTAATTAAATGAATTTTTTATTGAACAAATTTATTCTGTTTGGAAACAGGGATAGTTATCCACAAAAATTTAAAATTTAAAAATTATCAAAGACATGAATAGATTTATATTGATATTTTCCTGTTTGAACACAAAATAGCACTATGTTTTAATATATTAGATATCTCATTCAATATATATTCGAATATCCAGTTAAATGAATCACCAATAATGTTCTTTTTTTTTTGTTTGGTGGCAATCAGCCAATCACAAACGTTTATATCATCTAATACAAATATCTATTGGACCAAAAAAAGCATGAGCTTCAGACTTTCACCGAACCAAAGAAACCAAACTGAAATCACAAGATTTGCTAGAAACAGTAGAGATCGAAAGGAGTAGGTTTCTGTACAATAAAGGAATCTGTCCTTTTTCTGGGGGCGCTTTAACAAATTACATATAAATACATATTTTCTTTCTTCTCGATTGTATAAATATCCTAATTTCAACACCAAAATAGGTAAATATAGAAAGTGAATATAAAGGAACGAAAAAATAGATTTAACCTAAAAGAGGAAGTAAGCAAGCTAAAAATAGGTATGAAAAAGTAGGACCATCCATATTTAGTTGCTATATATTGTAGTATATAATTTATTTATGATTTGGAGATATGCATTTTTTTTGTGTGTGTGTCCTATCATGACCAAAGTGTGGTGCACGATTTATCTTTGGAGTTAAAAAATAATAATTATATTTGTGTCTCGGGATTTTTCGATTGGAGCATGCGAAAAAGTAGGAGGTGCGTTTTCGAATTATCATTGGCTACGTGTACGGACGATGTTGTTGTATTTCTAATATTGTACACTCTTTTTTTTCTTAGGCTTTTTCTTTCTAGTTCTTATCCGTTACCCAAAAACATTTATTTTTACAACCCACATTTTATCATGGCTCCCATTGGTCGATAACAATGCGAATGAATAAATCAAAACAATTAATAAACGTTAAAAAATCATAATAATTAATCAAATATACAAAATAGATTCATAGAAACTTGATTAAATACAAATATTTTATGACGACGTTTTTCTAATTTCTACGATTTTTTCAAATTCAAATCATTCTGAAACATTTTAATAAATATCGCTATTTTAATGGAAAACTTGTGACTAAACACATTCTTGATTTTAGCGATATTTTAACTTTAGATCTACACTAGAAAAACGACATATCTAATGGTTTAAAAATCTGGAAGATTCTAAAAAGATCTTTATTCTCTTTATTAAATTTGTGAGATGATCCGATCGCAATGGAGAAACTTGAACTATAGTAGTCTCTTCATTTATATGCTGAAACTTTTAATTAGTGTATTTCGGTTAGACCATGTTTTTTACTATCATTTTTTTGTTTATTTCGACCAGTTAGAAGTATTCGTATTTACTTACTAGTCACGATAATGTTTCTATAATCTGAATTGGTTTGAAAAAAATGCATAACCGTGAATTCAAACCGGGTTACACACGAGTAAACTAATGCAAACACAATAATACAGATATATAATAGAGACAATTAACTCAAACATATAAGTTGGTTAACATATGAAGTCACCAGCGAAAAAGATGTCCATGCTTTCGAAATAAATAGTCTGCGTGGTCCTCCCCTATATACGTATATGTAAATCATTAGATTTCGATTATACCATTTTCTCTCCCAAAAAAACAAATATATATATATATATATTTTTTTTTTTTTTTTGTGTCACTCGGTAGGTAGACAAAACGTTCAATAAGCTGAATTATTATTAGTATTCGAAGTTACGCTCAGTTTTGGATGCTCGTGACTTTATCTGATAAAAAAAGATCGTGATGAGAGCAGTATAATGAGTTACCACTCTAGTTTTAGAGCTGTAAGATTCTGTATAAGACTAAAAACACATAATTTTCACAAAAAAACATTGTAAACGTGTTTGACATTCGAACTATTAGCACAATAAAGCTTTATTTCAATTTTGGGGAGTGAGATAAATGTATTTGTTGGAATGGGAAATAAATACACATTAAACCAAATTAACAATATTTTGAGAATTGAATTTTATTTCATGTGTATGATATTCAGTTGCGTTATCAATAAATCCCAAAGTTTTATTTTGTTAAAAATAAATCCCAAAGTTAAGGATGAACTTTGTACTATATATTTAAAAACTGAGTCTGGATTTAAAGATTACATGGACTAAGTGCACTAACATATTAATGGATTGTAAAACATCCAAATTTTTTTTACCGGTTATATTAGAATTATATACATTGGAATCCTTATTTTAAGATTAATTACATGTGGGGCATATAGGTACGAGAGAGTATTTGTGTCCACACTTAAATCAAATGATTTTTCTTTATTAAATTATTATTGACAGCCAATTCCATCCATCTAGATATTTATGAAGGGAAAATGATGTGTATGTAAATATTTTCATATGTATCAAAATATGCTATTTTTGGTCCTTCTTAAGGCTTTTTTCCAAAATAAGTAAAGGATGAGGTTTCAAGCGACCATCATATTTGCGACACATATTACTATTTGGGTATTTGCTCCTCCTTTTTTTGCTATTATCCTATATCTTTAGAAATCTTTCTCAAAGAAAAAAAAGAAAAATTTGTTCCACACACCATTACCATAACTACAACGAGAAGAGGATCTTTTTAAGGAGAAAGCAGAGAGAGAGAGAGAGAAGAGACGAGAGTGTGTGAGTTTTGTCTTTTGTTTCTTTTATTACACACAAATAGATGAAACGAGGAAAGCTACTCCTCTTGCTACTTCCATAAAAAGGTCCTTCCTTTCGCAGAGAATCAAGTTTGATCATCTTCTTCTCATCGCCCCCCATTAACGATTATATACTCTCTTCTATCTTTATATATACACAATCAATCGTGCTTCTTAGTTTCCTTTTCTGTTTGCCTTCTTCTTCTTCTCCACAAGCTTCCTAATTAGGTTTTTTTTAACCCTTGGCCATCGGTAAGATCTCTCTTTGTCATGGTTTTTTTTTTTTTTTTGCTTTGTAGTCTTCGATTAGTTTGATGGATCTAAAACATTAGATGGGTTTACTTTCCATTTTGTTCGATTTGATGTTTTGTTTCTGGGTTTTTGTTTTGTTTCGCCTAAATCTTTGAATTAACCCCAAAAAAAAAAAAAAAAAAATTAAAGGTTGCATCTTTCATTCATTTTTAAGCAATCCATGTCACAAACTTATAGATCAGAACTCTATATAGATTTGTACTTTAGATCAGAACTCTTCATCTTTCGTTGACTTCATCAGTCTCTCCTTCCACCAAAATTAAAAAAAAAAAATAATAATCCTAGGAAAATAAAAAGTCTTATTTCGATCACTCCCAATTTTTTTTTAATTTTAAAAAAGCTACTACCTTTGATTCGTATATAAGAATGGGTTGTGATTGCACCATTGATGATCATGTTCTCTGCAAGTAACAAAATATATATTTTTGTTTGTCTGTGAAAGGAAATTAAACAAGGAGTAAGATATGGTGAGGGGAAAAACTCAGATGAAGCGAATAGAGAATGCAACAAGCAGACAAGTGACTTTCTCTAAGCGAAGGAATGGTTTGTTGAAGAAAGCCTTTGAGCTCTCAGTGCTTTGTGATGCTGAAGTTTCTCTCATCATCTTCTCTCCTAAGGGAAAACTTTATGAATTCGCCAGCTCCAAGTACGTTCCTTTTTTTTTTTTTTAAATAAATCCTCTACAGAGAGAGAAAGAGATCTCATTAATCTCTCTATTAATTATTATCTTAATTTGTATAATCCCTTGGCTTATATATGGATTTGTTGGCTGTTTATGGAAACCACCCTTTGACGTTTGCTTAGAGATGGTGGTCTTAAATGAGTTTCTTGGTTTCTACAATTTTAGGGCTATTATTAAAGTAGAATCAAGTACATCATCTTGTTTAAGATCTCTCTCTCTCTCTCTCTCTCTCTCTCTCATTTAGTTTCTGAAGTTATGATTAAATTTTTTTATCAAAGAACCCTCTGGCAAGCACTTCGCACTTGTTATATATTTGATCATCTTAGATCTTATATTAGAGATCATGATCTCCTTGAGTTTTGTATTAAATTTCCTTTTTCTTGGGTTCATTCATTCAAAGATCACATTTATATATGTTGCAATTAGCATTCTTTTGGTTTGAGATGATACACAATCTGGTTAAATTAATCTTGGTCTTATTACTATTGCTTTAAGAAAAACATGTTGCTCTAAGTGATGATTAGGAAGTTGTTTCATCATTCCTGATAGATAAATCACTCATGCTTGATTTCATGCTCATTCCTAATTTAGTGCAATTGAATTGCATATTTCGTTCCTATCAGTTTTCTCGACCTGATTTTGCATCGATACTCAAGCCAGAATCTAAATGTATATTGTTTTGAGAATGAGAAAGAAGTTATCTTGTACTGTTGTAGAAGGGAAACCAAACTTACTTTTGATGAATCGTTACTTCTGTAAATAGAAAAAGCCAGCTTTTGATCAGATGTTTCAGACAATTTGTCCATTTGGGAAAGTACTTCTTTCTCTCAACCTAGTTAAATATAAAGAAAATATTTCTGGTTTTCCAAAATGGGGGAAAACAAAAAGTACTCGACTTTCCAAGTTATATATATGCCATTAAGAAAGATCTTTATGGTCTTAATTATATCGTCTGTTTTTGAGTTCGAGAACAATTGAGTTGGTTTCTTACATTTATGCTTACTTAATCTCTGATGAATTAGTTTTCAATGTTTTTAACAGTATGCAAGATACCATACATCGTTATCTGAGGCATACCAAGGATCGAATCAGCAGCAAACCGGTTTCTGAAGAAAATATGCAGGTTAATTATGATCTTGGGTATCAGTTTTCTATACTAACTTTAGTACAAAATTAAAATGGCTTAAGACAAAATAATCATAGTCTGTATATAATCTCAATGTCACTTTTATCAAGTCACATATTGAAAATAATCACATGCAATAACATTATGTGATATAACTAACAGCATTTGAAACATGAAGCAGCAAGCATGATGAAGAAAATTGAACAACTTGAAGCTTCCAAACGGTTTGTGATCCGATACAAACACATTGTACACTTAGTATATAAATCATGTAGTAAGAGTTTGATCGTATAAAGTGTTGTTGTCTTTCCTTTTTTGTTAAATTAGTAAACTGTTGGGAGAAGGCATAGGATCATGCTCGATTGAGGAGCTGCAGCAAATTGAGCAACAACTTGAGAAAAGTGTCAAATGTATTCGAGCAAGAAAGGTATGTATGTATATATCCCCATATTATTATTCTTGTAAAACCACTCATAATTCTAACTTAATTGCTCATCTCTATTAGACTCAAGTATTTAAGGAACAAATTGAGCAGCTCAAGCGAAAGGTAAAGTAGTTTTGATGAGCGTATAAATATATATGGTAGAATATTCCAACTTAATAATTTTCTTGTGCTTAATTGCATTTTACAATTGGAATAAAAAAAACTTTGCAGGAGAAAGCTCTAGCTGCGGAAAACGAGAAACTCACTGGAAAGGTACAATATATTCTATAAACCAATTTCTCCTACAGGCCTCAAGTTAGGGTTGCAAATTCGTTTTTTTTATTCGGTTAAGATAGTAGTAAAAGTTTGGTTCTTTTACTTTTGGGTTATTCGGTTAGTAATTGGTTCGTCTATGTGGTTGTTCTATCTACTTTGCTTCTATTAATTTTTGTATGTATATATATTAATAGTTATTTTTTAATTGTAGTGGGGATCTCATGAAATCGAAGTTTGGTCGAATAAGAATCAAGAAAGTGGAAGAGGTGACGAAGAGAGTAGCCCAAGTTCTGAAGTAGAGACACAGTTGTTCATTGGGTTACCTTGTTCTACAAGAAAGTGAAGAAACTACTTTTCCAACAACAAAAAAAAAAAGACCCAAGTAAAAACAGGTTTAGCGGTGAGTGTATAAGGACATGTAACAAAACTCTAAAGCTGCTTCTCTTGTTGTCTTCTTTCCCTCTCACTCTCTCTGCTCTCTTCTTTAATGATGTTCATCATGTTCTGCTAAAACTGAACTGCATGTGTTATGTATTTATGTTCTCACACTTGCCTCTGTAGAATCTAATTATGTTTATTGTTCATTTTCAAGCTTTGTTTTGATGTATCAATTTAGCCTTTTTCCCCTCGAAATCAGGAATACCTATATATAACTTATAATTGGTTGAAAGTTATAGCAATTACTGTAGCACAATAGAAAGAAGAAAAAAACTATATGATTGAATATTTTTGTTGGGGTGAAAGAACTCTTAGCGCTGTAACTAGTTGACAGCAGATTCAGAGCTCCGAAGTAGAGAATATAAACCATCCCAAACTGGTCAAAAATAAAAAATAAAGAGATGCTGAGTTCGCTGGCTTTTATATCCCGGACAAGCTGACTAAGTGACAGCTTGGCAATTTATGTGAAAGGTTATGGTTTGTTTCATTAAGTTCTAGATATGGCTAGACTCTGCCCTGATCCTCATGAGAGGCACAAGGAACTCATTAATACCCACAATGCCTGCTTGAGGGGAGGAAATAAGGGGAAAGTTGTGAAGGTTGAAAGTAGCAGTGACTCCAAAAAGAGATAGATTTAATTTGTTGATACAATGAGGAAGTTACAATTCTCTGACAAATCCCTGGATGAAGACAACAACAAAGATGCATACCGTCAGATAAAGGCAAAACAAAATTGACAATGTTTGGTTCTTCATCAGATGGAGTGGGATTAGGAAAACTTGGAAGTTTCTCAGAGCACGTCTTGGCGAGAAATCAATGGCTGCATTACTAGATCTTAGGAAAACAAAGCATTTTCGGTTAAGCTTTGGGTTTGGTGATTCCTTAGTAGACTTTGAGGCAAAAAGAAGCAGGAAAATTTTAGAGGAAATCGAATTATCTAAATCATCAAGACCTAAGCAAACGAAGAACCAACTTTTGTCCTCAGTCCAGAGTATTTACACACTCAAAAAAAAAAAACAGACTTCAATTGGGCAATCACCTAAGCAAACGAAGAACCACGTTTTGTTCCTAGTCCCGAGCATTTATTTACACACTTAAAAAAACTGACTTCAACTGGTCAATCTCTTGCAGCTTTCTCTTACCCACATTTTCTATATATCATTGTTTTTCATTAATAGTATCAAGTTGCTACCAAAAGCTATTTTCAACTTAATCTTTATAAATACTTTGAAAAATCTCATTACCTCTTGAACTTTAAAATAGGGTTTTTCAAACGTATAATCACATTACCTTTCATAAA
The DNA here is from genome assembly GCA_030161315.1 of Eutrema japonicum. Lineage (NCBI taxonomy): Eukaryota > Viridiplantae > Streptophyta > Magnoliopsida > Brassicales > Brassicaceae > Eutrema > Eutrema japonicum. The sequence continues at coordinate 46,657,974 of BSQW01000010.1, read as the reverse complement.
GTTTTTGTCTCCGGGAAAATCTTGTTTTCTACCGGTTTTTTTGTCTTTGGAGAATCTTGTTTTTGTGGGCATTTGTCTTTCGAAAAAATCATGTTTTTCATCGATTTTGTATGTTTCAACTTTCAAAGTTCTAATAATAAAATAAAATTTTCAGCTTTAAAAAAAGAAATGTATAATCTAAAAAAAAAAGAATCGGCCTACTAATAAAAAGGGCTTGCTATTAGCCCATTAAACAGTGATAAATGGGGGATTACTTAAAGAAGAACTTTTATTTGGTCAAAAACTAAAAATCAATAATACGAAGACAGGCTTTTGGAAAAGACATATCAGTGAGGTTTGCCAAACAAACTAGAGGCCTCAGCACTGTGGGTCCCACTACATCATCGCGGTTTATTTCAAGGATACTACGTGGCATTTTATGATTCGTTCATATTTAGTTACAGCTTATTGTTTTGGAATGTCAGCTAATTTTATTTATTCACCCATTTGTTTTCGAAGCTAAAACCATCGTTAGCAGGAGTCTGTCGTAAAGTCTTTCGTAATAAAATAATAATAAAATTTAAAAAATTTATGAAAGAAACCCATGAGAGATCCATATAGTATATGTCTTCATCAAATTGGTTCAATTTTTTTTGTAACTTAAAATTTAATCAAATAATTAAAATATATTTAAAATAATAATAATATATTATTGAGAGACTCCTTCATGAGAGACTTCCACTAATGATGCTCTAATTGCTTTCATCGTTCACCTGCAACGTCGCATTTTTTTTTATTCGTTCATAAAGGAAACGTCCGAGATTTTTATTAATGTCCATTAATCTATTTATTTCATTAATTTTAGAATATCATAGTTCATCATATATAACACAGGGTGTGATTTTTTTTTTTTTACCATGTGATACATGATCATGAACTATGATATTATAAAACTAATGAAATAAAATAATAAAGAGATGAATGGGCATGAATAATGGGAAATGTCAAGAGATTTTTAATAATGCCCATTCATCTAGTTATTTTTTAGAATATCATCATAATTCATTCATCATGTAAAACATGGTATATATAATGTATATAAGTTGCACAAAAAAAAGCCAGTTTATAGTTCGTTTGAAAATGATTGTTAGTAAACCCAAGAAAATGTTTTAGATCACGTATAAGAAAAAAGAGGAGAATTGTTTAAAAAGCCCATATACATGCGAATAGGTTCACACAAACTGAAAATTAAATATCGCACCGGCAATATGACAAAAATCTATAGAACATAAGTTTTTTTGTTTTGATTAAAAAAAATTACAAAACTAAATTGAAAAATCCAACTTTAGAGCTGAAATTGGCCTGACCGTGGCATCGTGGTCTAGTCAACAAAAGGTCAAATAACCCAACCTTGGACGAAATTGGTCTCATTACTCTTTGATACCGAAGACCCTTCACCTTGCACGTAGTACTGTTGTTGGAACCTAATCCAAATACCAAACTACTCTTATATTCAAAATAACTTCTATCCATTTTCACAAAACGAAGAGAAGAATTTTAAATTGTTTACCCTATTTGTAAAAAAGGTTCGGTATTGCAATCCATTGAATTGGGATGAGAAGACTGAGCCGGAAATTCAGAATTGTTATGATCAGCGGCCACCAAGCTTGGCCATAAGTCTTGAAACGTTTTGAAAGCATGGCCTTCGGTCTCAAACTATTGACAACAAAAAAATAAATATATAAACTATATATATATAGTTCTGTAAGTTATATTTTTTTGTGATCTAAAGTGAAAACCTTGATCTTGAGTTGTTTGTTTATGTCTCCGAGTTGCCTCTCCTGCCAATTCAACAGCAGATTGATGAATATGTGCATCTGTGTATCGATTTGGTATGTGATATATATTTAGTATAACTTGCCTTTTTCCGAAGATCTTCCATTTCTTCCATCATAACTTGTGTCTGCATATATATTAATTGAATTATATATGGTTAGCTATGATTTTTTTGGGTAAACATATGATTAGAAATGAAGCAAGACCGGTCTAGATCATACAACCTTGCGATGTCGAGTCGCGGTAAGAGCGGCTTCGAGCTGCCTCTCGAGCGCTTGCAGTTCCTTCACACTCATTTCTCCAAGATCTTCTCCAAGCAAATGCCTTGATATTTAGCAATCAACACACATAACTATTTAATTATGAGATTTGCAACTATATATATACATAACAGAAGATGATAATTCAGACCCCAAAAAAAAAAAAACAGAAGATGATAGATACTATATAATTTCACTGGTTTATAAAACTATTACTAGACCTATTAGTGCGAACAAGAGATTCGTGTTTGGATTTAAGCTTTGTCACCTCCTGGCACCAATTCTGCACCATATAGATTATATAATTAAATGCATACATAGTAACAAGAGAATTTGAAGGAATAGAATTATAAATATAATATAATCAGACTCATTTACTGTATAAACGAAAGTACGTATATAGACATGCCTGGGTAGACTCTTCAGGTCTATTATTGCCCACAGAACAGTTGTAGCAACGATGATACCGTTCAATTGTTCTTTCAACTCTGCAAATTCAATAGAAAAATGTTATTACACGAGAGATCATTGGCTCAATTATGTATAAAGATTCTCTTACGAAGAACTATAGCTAGATCTTACTCGCAGGTTCAAAGAAAGAAACCCTAATTTCGTTTTTTTTTATAAAAAAAAATAAACCCCATTTGGATTTTGACATCTGTAAGATTAAAGAATCAAAGGAATCCAAATACACATAACAATCATACAACAAAGTAAAACGTACGGACGGACCCATTAGCTTATAATAATGGCTCCAAGAGAGAGAGAGAGATGATATAGCGATGAACCCTAGTTACCTTAGGATAAAAGACACAACCTTTAAGAATACCCACAAGATAAAAACTTGATTCGTACGATATAGCTAGAAATAAAAGAACTAAATTAAACAATTTTAAAAGAAAGATAACTTTATTGAATATAAACGAATTAAGGAGCATAAATATACCCAACACTACCGAACTCGTAGAGCTTGCCACGGCTAGAGAAGACGATGAGAGCAACTTCAGCATCGCAGAGAACAGAGAGCTCATAAGCTTTCTTTAACAAACCGTTTCTTCTTTTTGAGAAGGTCACTTGTCTATTGATTTTGTTCTCTATCCTCTTCATCTCCACTCTCCCTCTTCCCATATTTCTCTCTCCTTTTTTTTTATATTCTGATTTCTTCTTCGTCTCAAGAACTGATGATAACTTTTTTAAGTATAATAAATCAAAGGAATATATGTATCGTACACGATAAATATCTTTTATCAATTAATTACCTGGTTTTATTTTACTGTCCTAACTCCGAGTATGTGATACGAGAAGTAAGATTTTTCCAATTTTATTTTTAATAAAAATAAACAAATATGTATATGTATATTTATATATATATATATATATATATATATATATATATATATATATATATATATATATATATATATATATAAACAAATATTAAATGGCGTCTTTTTTGATAGAACAAAATGATAACTCTGTCCTCGTAGTAATAGCTAGATACCTAAGAATGGAAATCGGCTTGTAACAGTCGGACCATTAGAATTTTCCATTGTTTTCCCTTTTCAATTATTAGATTTCTTATTTTTCTTTGTTTTTCAAAGAGCTCGATATTTCAAATTCTAACGATGTTCATTTTTTGTCTTTCAATTGTTATGGCTCTTGTCCATGATTCTAATAATTGTATATATTTTTTAAAAACTGATTACTAATTGTAATTATAAATACAGATAAAATTGGTTGTCTAATATTCTGATGAAGCATTGATCTCTATAATTTTATATTTTTCCGTAAAAATGTATTCCTTGATTAAATAACCGTGACTCAGTATATTTAGTTAAAACTTAAAATGTCTCTATTTAATCTAAAATTGAACGAAGTTGATTACGTGTGAAATTCATGCTGATGAATTTTTACTAATTTTCGATATTTTAATTGGTCAAAAGGAAGGCAGAAATCTCATCATTGTTCTTGGAGGTCTCACATATTTGGTTAAAAATAGTATGATGTTAGGTAAAAACGTTCTATACGAAACTCACGCTATTTCCACTGGAAATTAAGGATTTGAAATATTGTTTCTATATGCATCATGGCGTCAATTTGTAGCAAGATTTTATTTAAAATATTGATGTTTTTTATCCATATATATTCATCGAAACGGTAAATAGTTTAATTTTGGGTTCTCAACTTAGAATTTTTGTTTTCTTTTTCTCTCAGCTTACAGTTTTTGTTGTTGTTGAATACTCTCAACTTATATAACTTGATACGGTAATTGACACATGAAATCATTTGATATGTCAGTCAACGATCAGTCTCTTATGGTCTCATATGAAGAAAAAAATATTCAGATCTCATCACCTCCACTTGTTAAATATTATAAAAATATTATCCGCGTACTTCGTCCGAGGTTCACAATTAAAAATATATCAATGCACTGGATCGTTTTTCTTCGCTCTATTATTAAATTTAACTATTTGACGAATGTTTAAATATCGCCCATTTGTTAGAGGAACAACATATAAGTTGAGAGAATCATCACACATAGATTATTGTATTTGTATGGAACAACAAACAATATTTTTTGGTTACATCTTTAATCATAAAACACAATACTTGATATATAGATATATATCATGAACTTTAATCTAGTAGATTTTTCTAACATTTAACATTATATATTCGAATCATAATATAACAGCTTGTGACTATAATTTCCAAAGAAAAAAATAATACTGGACTATACATGCGAAAGAAAAATCAATAACTAGACCGGACATTGGCCAAACCATCCTCGTTGTGTCCAGTCCAAGAAAAAAAAGAAAGGGAAAAAGTCGTACGTTGATGACATAAAACCATTTATGTTCGGACGAGTTGCATATAACATGGTAGACAAATTTATAGTACTCTACTATTTAGTATTTCCTTTAAAAAAAAATAAAAATACATACATTATAGACCACATTACTCTACAGAAGATATTTTCAAATAGAAACAAGAAATAGTGAGTGTGTAAATTTATAAAAATGTGAGGGAAGAGGTTGTGGTGGTGGTTAGGGGCATTCCAATTACGGTAAGGGAAGTAAAGAAGATCGGGTAGTCTTTATAATTTCATACTTTTCACTTTATAGTAATCTCTCTACTTTTTTTTTTGAATTTCCTTACCAATTTCTCTTTGTTAGAAAATAATATCCTCACATTCTCGTGGAAATGGCACTGCAGCTTCATGTGAGGCGTGGGGTCATTGCGCCTTAACGTCTGAATGCTACGCTATTGACAAATCAATGACCCCATTTTCTTCTTTTTCTTTTTTTTCTTTTCTTTTTCTTTTGCCATTTTGCTATAATAAGAATGAAGCAAAAGGAATTGGTATAATTTTTGTTGGGATCCTAGGAGGTCGCTTGAAGTCATTATGCATTAAATATGGATTTTCTTTTGTTTTTCCCATATTGTTAGCTAACTAATTCGATGAGATAATCGAGGAAAACAAAATAAAGAATAAATATTTATATACCTTTTTTTTTTATCAAAAAAGAAGAAGACATATTTTGTGTAGTAATAATTCGTACACATACATATTTTTGTTTCTAGTTAAAAATTGAAATGCTGAGCCTTATCACTATAACTCACCCTTATCACTTTAAGTTAATGTAAATAAATCTTATAAAAAGGGCCTTGATAAAGAAATCTTATTAAATGGCCCAATATCATGTCCAAGAAGCCCATTAAGGAAATTAACTATGGGCTCAAAGCAATCCGATTACTAACAGCAACATTTACATTCGTCGGAGAGATTTCTTGATACAGAGGAAAGAGAGAGATGGCTGAAGCAGCGAGAAGACAAGGTGGTGGGAGGCCATTGCCGCCTCATCCGAGAGGCGTTAATCAACCTCCTCGCTCTAAATCCGAACCTGTTGATCGCGAAAAGGTTTGTGTTCGATTCGGATGCGCATATCGGTGAAAAAATCTTCTAACTTTTCTAGGGTTTTATCTCTTTCTATTCGGAAAGCAATCTCTCGATTTCTTAATTAGGAGAATCTTTCTTTCTAGGGTTTTTACCTGCACTCACTGATTTCTTTTTCTTTAACCTTGGAATCGCAGACATGTCCCCTGCTTCTTCGTGTTTTCACCAAGGTACGCTCTTTTCTTCAATTTTGCGTTTGGTGACTGATTGTTGTAATTTGTTCCTTTGGCTTCTGTTGTGGTTTGGTTTCGGAGGAGTTTTTTGTATTCTACCAAGTTCTTGAAAAGCCATCGCTTTCATCTTCCTTTGATTTTACGAATGCCCTAATGACATAAATGTTGCCGATGTTTGTTTCTGTCATGGTTATTAGGTCATGAATGCCATTTTTATGCAATTTATTGAGTCTACCCTTTTTTGTTCTTTGGTGTGTGTGGTTCTTTCTGAATTATACTGCAAATTATGATTAATTGGAGTTTTTTGCAGACTGGTGGTCATCATACCAAGGAAGATTATGCTGTTAGAGGCAAAGAACCAAAGGATGAAGTTCAAATTTACACATGGAAAGATGCCAATCTCCGCGAGTTAACAGATTTGGTATGTATATACAAACAGGATGTGCTCAGGTCAACCATTAAGCAGCTTGCTTTAGAGATTTTATAGTGTATATGTATTGTTTGAAATAAGATAGATTTTAGCTAAAAGACTCGCTTTGTCTTGCTGCTGATTAAAAATTGACATATTTTTAGGTTTTCGAATAGCATACAAAGGGAATGATTCGACATAAGCACTGAGTATTATCGCGTTTTCATTTCAGGTCAAAGAAGTTTCTGTAGCAGCTAGGAGAAGGGATGCAAGATTATCTTTTGCGTTTGTTTATCCACTCAAGAACGGTCGCTTTGCCGTGAGACAGGTGAGATTACTGTCCTTGCCAATCTTAATATGATAGCATATAACCATAACCAAAGATGATCATTGATGCTTTCTAGAGTTTCTCTGTGATTCCTGCCACACCTCTTAGTCGCACAGTTAGCGGCTACCAATCATCCAGAGTTTTATCAACAGTGTGTCTATACTAGCTCGACCGTGTCTTTTGTTATTCTGTGAAACATGTTAAAATCATAAGCATGGCTACACTCATGGTTATGATTTTCGAGACTTAACACTATAGCTATTCACTACGAAATGTATTAGTTTGATTGAATGGGTGCTTGCTTTCAGATTCAATCGTCATCGCTTTACTTGTTCTTTGTGATATTTGCTTATGAATCCAAGAACCCATGAGAAGATACTGATCTTGTGACTATTTTTGCTAATTGATAAAAAGGTTGGTCAGACGATGTCTTATCCAAATCGAAAACAACCAGACGACAGTAAAACTCTCGCCGACCTTGATTTCGAGGTAAGAGTTAAACACACACAGAAGATAATGGTAACCTTTTATTTTGAGCAGGTAGTTATAACTGCAATTAATCATCTTTTTGTAGATTGGAGATTATCTGGATGTGGCAATCTACTAGGAGGAGAGGTTTCTGTTTCTCGTTAAGTGAGATTTAGGTGTGTGTGCACACAAGGGAAGAAAACATGAATTTTATGGTGGTACTCATTTCAAACTTGGTTTAGACGCATGTTATGTATCTTTGGATCTGGTCTGCACTAATGGTTTAGTAAAATATGCCTACTTTTTTGTTAACCGTTTTTCTGTCATAAAGAACAAAAAAAAAATCATTTTGTAAACTAGAACCCATCCCGCCAAGTTGTCTATAAACAAAATACAGAAATTTGAAATTTAAATGTTATTTTAGAACACCCATTAATGGTTTAGTAAGAAAGAGGGGAGAAGTAAAATATTCTGAAGAATAAAGATAATAATCCAAACACAAAAGATTAATAGCAAAATTAGTTTCTTGAGATTCTTGAGTGCGTTTTACGAGTTCCCGTATTAGTCCGACGTTTTGATTTGACTTGAGAGTAGGAAAATATGAACGTTGTGAAACGGTAACATTTTTCGACCGTTTGAATTTTATTAGTATAAAGATAATGCTCTCTATAAGTACTCCTTGGGTCAGGATTCTGAATCATCTTCACTCAGTTTATTTTTTTTCCAAATGTTAGAATAAAGTTTTTATTACTCTCTTGGTTGTTCTGTTCCTCCACCACTTGAGTTCCCACTCAAACTTATCTATGTTTCTCATTAAGCCAGAAAAACAAACATTAAGTCATCTTTTTACAAGGTACGACTCTGTTTTTTTATTTTTATTTTAACATTAAAAATTCATGTAGTTTATCTAGCATTATAAGATTCTTTCTGGTAGTCGCTTTTTATTTCCATCTTTCAAACATTTGTTTTATGGAGTTTCACAAACATTTCAGATGCTCTGTTTTAAATCATTGATTTCATTGATGTGTTGATTTAATTAACTGATTTTTAGCCATATGTGTTCTCCCATAAAAACGTAAGAATACGACATCTATAATATGTATGATACTGGTCATATATGTTCTGTTTTTTGTTCTCTCCCTCTCTCAATCTATGTGCGTTGTTGTTCTTCTGTCTACGAAAACATAGACTGGTTTTTTAATTTTTATGAAAAAAAGGAAAAGAAAGAAAAGGTTTTTTTCTGATTTTTTTTGTTTGGTTTTTTAATTAATATGTAATATGAATGTACCAAAATTATTGAGGAATGGAAAAAGGATTGTAACGGAGATTGATTTTTATTAATTTTGCAGCGGGTGGAGAAGTGTCCAGATTCCAGAGTTTCCTTCTTCTGCTTGGCCGGTCATTTGACGTTGACCAGATGTAATATGTGTATGTAAATAGATCATGAACACGTGTATCGATGTATGTATAGGACTATAGGGTGTGGCTGAAGATGGTTGATTTTTATCATGTATATAGTAGGGTGACGCATTGATGCGTGTATAGGGTGTGAGCAGCCCCCGTCTAACAAAATTGGTGGTCCTAGGTAAGAAAAAAAAATTATGGCCTTTTATAAATTACAAATTTTACAATAAAAAAAAAACTCTTCTTGCACTTCTAAGAAAAAACAACAAATTTGGAAAAAAAACAAAACATTATTTCTAAAAAATAATATTTCTTACATGTTTTCCTACGAAATCGTTGAAACATATATATGAAGCATGTTAAAGATAAATAACTATCATCTCTTGATATTAGAAAATAGTAAGCAAAATATAAGCAAAACATAAATAAAATATAAGGAGACATAAATGAAAATATAAAATTAAGAAAAATATAAGCAAAATATAAGCAAAACATAAGTAAAATATAAAAAAAACATAAGTTAGAAATAATACATGACACAAACCAATTGGTTTTTAGTTAGAAAATAATAATTTTAATAAAAACATGGACTTCGAATTTTGTGTTTTACAAACTAAAAAATATGTGTACCCATAAAAAAAAACTAAAAAATGTGGTAACCCTAGGTCATGGCCTAGTCTGTCTGCCCTATGGACTGATAGTAGGATTTTTACTAGTCAATTACTCAAATCCCACTCATGTCATTGTAGTATTTGAGATATCAAACCAATGAAGTTAAGATTGAAGCACTAAGAATACATGTATTTAAAGAAAACAAAGATAGAAATGTGGATCATAAACTAAACTATCAATGAGATGGATAACACTCAAACAATGAATCATTTGGAGGCATTAAACACTATCCTAGAACATGGAATTCACGATTATGACTAATCCACCGTCGTGACACTAATCACTTTGTTAATCACCAAATCAAGAACAAACCATCGTTTGTGATAAGATGATTAACAAGCATTAATCTCCAATCCTAATTAGTTCACTAATTATCTTAGACATCAACTCTCGTTGGCTATGCAAGAAAAGCTCACAAAAGGTTTTGTACAAGCAATTCATTTAAACTCGGGTTAGGAGTGAAATGCATAAGTTCGAGACTCGAATCGATAAATCTAATCTAGCACTAACACCGTTTACTCGAATCTCTCCCTAATGCATGGGATGAGACCAAAAATCATAAGGTGTAGCTCTATATTGGTTTGTCACGCCAACTAGAGCTACCTAATCTAGGTGTAGTTCTAAACTTTGGTTTATCTTATCAAATCTAGCATTAAGAACCAACCTAAGTGAAGGATCTAACAAGAATCAACCTAAATCATCATCATCTAATCATCAAGACAATTAACTAATGATGCTAATACACACAATCAATGCTAATCCTTAGGTTAAGATCACTAATCTTGATTAATTCTCTTTCAAGCAACTAATCACTATGTTAATTATCAAATCCATTAGCAAATTCCCATTTGTGGATTATCAATTAGCAAGCATTAAGAATAATAACAAGATCAACCAAAATACACCCTAGACAACTAATCCCTTAGGCTAAGAACATAAATCCCTTGAATAGTTCATCAAGGCATTTCATCAAACACTTGGTGTGCATGAAATGCCTTATGATCTAGATCCACTTTCTCAAGCTGGATCTAGCATTAGGAACACTAAACAAGAAATGAATGCAAGGATTAAGAACATAAGCATCAATAATCAATTATCAAATCATCTAAATCAAGCTAAATCTAAGATCCAACAAAAAAGAGCCTAAGGCCTAAATATGAAGAACACAAGAGAAAAAGACATAAAGATAGATTAAATGCATTAATATAAAGATAAGGGTGAAGAAATCTTCTCTAGAGTGGCATTTGTATGAAGAACAATCAAAATCCCTCTCAAAATCATAAGAAGAGTTTGGGATAAAACCCAACTCTAGAAAGAAGAAAACTTAGATCCAAAAATTAGGTTTTTCACTATTTAAAGAAGTTTGGGTCGGACCGGGTCAACCCGAAACAAACCGGGTTTTGACCCGGTCTAGTCTTTGATACGTCTTCAGTGAATCGGTCCTAACTCCTGCACCCGACATCCGAATGACCTGAATCAAACTCTTGTAGACAGCTAAGTCGTCCCTCTACAACTCTTATGAAGACCGTTTGAGTTGATTCATAACGGAAGGCCTTCGTTTTACCGGTTCTTTGGACGGTGTCATCTTCTCTCGGCCTGACGGACATACCTTCAGTTAATCCGTCTTATCTCCCTATCTATACGTCCAACTAACCCGATTAAAACTCCTGTGTAAAGCTAATTCACTCCTCTACAACTTCTATGAAGGAAGTTGAAGCTGAATCGGATTGTAAGGTCCCTGTTAGTACCGGACTGTTTCAAACCGGGATGGGAGGCCGGGATAAAGAGTTTTGCCGAGAGGAAGTTGATCCCGGGGAACTTCTGGCCGGGATGAGGGCCGGGATTCTCCCTGCCCGAGGAAAGATTGAGTGCCGGGCTGTTTTAAGCCGGGATGAGAGGCCGGGATGAAGGGAAATCAGAGGGAGAAAATCTTGGCGCCGGGGTAAACGGAGACTCTGTAGCAAATCGGCCATATCTCTCAAACCACATATCCGAATGGCCTGAATCCAACACTGGTAGACAGCTAACTCCTTCCTCTACATCTTCCATGAAAACTGTTGAGGCTGATTCAGATCGTAGGGCCTTCGTCCAGACACATATTTTCGGCATCTCAGATGGGATTTGCACTCCACTTAGGTCCTATAGGACCAAAAATTCGCACAATAGACAGGATTGGATTTAATCACGAATACATAAATAAACAGTAAGGAAACAAGAGATTAATAAAACGATGACATATAAATATATCAATGGAGGCGAGATGAATCTCTTTCCTTAACTCAAAGAATCTTCCGTAGTGCGACGGTTTATAATAGATCCATGAGTTCCAGGATACAACCAAAAGAATCTGTTATCGTAGACACTCGATAACAGATCTTTCGAACATTATAACTACGTTACTCTCGAATAAAGACTTACTCTAAGCAGTAGGGAATTGGAAGAACTTTTTCTTTTGTATGTGTGTTTTCTGTGTGTGATCGGATACCTTTCTCTCAAGAGAGACGATCCTATATATATGAGAAGATCTTAGAGGAAATTATTTCCAACTAGCAATGTGGGACTTTTTACATGTCCCTCACTTTTCTTTTTTAAGGCTTTTCCTTTTTTAGGCTTTTCCTTTTTTAAGGCTTTTCCTTTTTTAAGGCTTTTCCTTTTTACATTCACAAGGCTTTTCCTTTTTTTAGGTTTTTCATTTTTTAAGGTTTTTCCTTTTTACATTCACAAGGCTTTTTCACTTGGCCCAAATGTCTCATTTTAATTCACACATACACATATTTATAAAGCCCACAAGCTCTTATAAATTTTGTTCCAACAATCCCTACATGAATAGAAATGACTCTAAACATATGACGACCTTACTAGACCGACTTGACTAGACTAGACTTGACTCACTAGACTAGACATACTTTTTAACAGTATACAAAAATGTAACTGTATATGAGAGGTAGCGTTTTTCAGCTTTGAACCAATCATTTTTAATACCTGTCGGGTTTACTCGACCAGGAGGTGAACATGATGTCTTGAACCACCCGGACTTTGATGTAAACCGAGACAACAGATATCGCGCAGCGACATTTTCTCGTAGAACTTTGTTCTCTATTGTGTTCATTTTGGCCTTGAACATTCCTTGTTTTTCATGAGTGAACTTGGTGAATATAGCCTTCTCTTTCATTCTCCTAGAAACGGCCCTCATTTCACACTCACTAGGTTATCTGTTATCAGCTTGTTTTCATAAGTATCCTGTCACACTCCACTATTACAAAGCTATGCAATCATTAAAAGTCAACGCTTATCCTCAATATTCACAGGTAGCACTGTTTTATCATCCTAGGAGCTGGGTAGAGACATAGTCTCACAGTGCTCAATTTCGAATCAGTTCAACTTTGTTTTCCCTTTGAACCTAGATCTTGGGATCTCCAGTCACATAGGTGGGGTATCTGTCAAACGTCATCTTTGTCTATAGGCTTTAAACTCATTCCTTTTGATGATTTAACAAACTCGATCTCGAGGCTAACTTTTGGGAAACAGATCCGCTAAGTTATCAGCCGTTTTGAGATCATTTGTCTAATGGTCTTATGTCATTCTCGAGATTTGCCATTTTATAACTTACTCAGTGCCCTAGAGATAGCTCACTAACTATCGCAGTGTACACATTTTTAACACTGGTTTTTATCTACATCGGGATATCTTCCAAAAAATTTTGAAGCCATTATGCCTCCTCTGCAGCTTTGTCTAAAGCTATAAACTCTGACTCCATGGTTGTTCTGGCCAAGAGTGATTGTTTGGAAGATTTCCAGGATATTGCTGCACCAGCAAGAGTAAAGACATATCCACTCGTGGATTTGGAGTTTCTGGAATCTGAAATCCAATTGGCATCACTATACCCTTCCAGAACTGTTGGTTCTTTACCGAAGTGCAGCCCATAACTTTTAGTGTATCGTAGATAATTTAATACCCTAGTTATGGCCTTCCAATGAGTATGTCCTGGATTACTCGTGTAGCGACTTAGTACATTTACTGAGTGCGCGAAATCGGGTCTAGTATAATTCGTCAAGTACATAAGACTTCCGATGACTCTTGCATACTCCACTTGTGACACGGCTTCACCTGAATTCTTTGTCAAATGAAGTTGAGGATCAAGCAGAGTTTTTGCCGTCCCATTTAAGTAGGTCTTAAACCTCTCTAGGATTTTTGTAGCGTAATGGTCTTGAGACAAAATTATTCCTTTTGAATTTCGAATAATCTTAATCCCTAGACTTACATCTGCTAATCCCATGTCTAAGAACATTCTCAGTGTGCTGGATTATGTCTTTGTTGCTTCCCATGATGAGCATGTCATCAACATACAACAAAACCGTAACCATGCGGAGTACTTTTCATGTATATGCATTTATCACTTTCTGTGATTCAGAAGCCATTTGACATCACTGTATTGTCAAACTTTTCAAGCTATTGCTAGCTTAAGCTCGTATAAAGACTTTACAAGTCTACTTATTTTCTTTCCTTGTCCAGGAGTGACATAACCCTCGGGTTGTTTCATATAAATCTCCTCTTCTAAAATTACCATTTAGAACGACAGTTTTCACATCCATTTCATGGATTTCCAGGTATCTTAATGTTGTAATTCCAATCAACATTCGAATTGAAGTTATTCTCGTTACCGGAGAATAGGTGTCAACTAAATCTGTACCTTCTTTTTGCCGGAATTCTTGCACCACAAGCCTAGCCTTGTACTTATCGATTGAGCCATTGATTTTCAACTTTGTTTTGAAAATCCATTCACACCCTAGGGCTATGAACCCTTGTGGTAGATCGGTTATCTCATATGTAATATTTTCCATAATGGATTCGATCTCACAATTAACGGCTTCCTTCTAAAAAGGAGCCTCTGGTGTAGACATGGCTTCAGTGAAATTTCTCGGTTCATTCTCTAAAAGAACGACCATTAAGAAATCTTCACCATAAGATTTTTCCTTACGAGATCTTTTGCTACATCTAGGTTCATCTTCAACCTCTTCTGCATCATCTAAAAATGTGCCAGAAGTGCTCGCCTCATTTACAGAGGTAATTGCATCTCTTTCTTCACGAGTTCGTTTCAGATTATTATCTTTACACGGAAACACGTGCTCAAAGAAAGAAGCATTCTATGATTTTATGGTTGTATTAACATGGATATCTGGTACCTCTGATTTATGAACCAGAAATCGATTTGCACTACTATTGTGTGCATATCCGATGAAAATACAATCCACTATCATAGGTCCAATTGTGATCTTTTTCGGAGGTGGCACCCCCACACATTTGTGTATTTGTATCAAAACACTTTACCTTTCCAAAGTTCACATGAAGCATTTTCAGTGACTTTGTGCGGTATTTAGTTCAGGATATAACTTGCGGTAAGCAATGCTTCCCCCCACATTTCTGGACTAACCCAGATTCCATGTTCATATCCTCTTTCACTTCAAACTAAGTTGATAGTTCTCTCGATTTGGTTTTCAACCTCGAGTTTATACTCCTTGAGTTTTCCAAGGTCTCGTATTTGCTTTTTAGCAACTAGACATAACTATATTTCGTACAATACTCAATGAAAGTCACGAAATATTTCTCACCACCTCTTGCATGAATCAAACCAAGAAATTCGTTCGATGATGGCGTTTTAGTGAGTTTGGTTTGAACGCAAGCCTCACACTTATATTTGCTTATTTTGTATTTCGGGATCTCATTCAATCTACTCATAGATTCGAATATAACATGACCGAAATGTTTGAGAGATTCAGCAACATAAGCAACTGGTTCTTTCTCATTAATCTCAATAACATTGGTTACATTAATTTTAAATAAGACTGTCTCAAAATTAATTTGGACCAGTCCGTCCTTAACAAAACCTTTGCCTACATAGACACCATTGTTTTTGTCAATACAAGCTAATCAGCCTCGAAATTGACGGTGAATCCGTGCCTAGTTAGCATTGTGCCATAAATCAGATTTTTCAGCATCTCTGCCACATGCTTTACATTGGTGAGAGTGAGCTTCTTTCGAGAAGTCAACTTCAGCACCACTTATCCACAACTTGCAACCTTTGAAATTGCATTGTTGTCTCTGAATAACTTCTTGTCATTCTCACATATATGAACCGTCACACCGGTATCATACCACCACATATGTGGGTTATACTCAACCACTTTGACTCCGAGGATGACATTACACATGTCTATCTCGACTGAATTGCCTTGAGCCATTCCATTGTCTCTTACACCACCGAATCTAACAATTATCACATCGGTGTTGTTAGTCATATTGAAATTTGATTTTGTTCAAGAGAAACAAACCAAATTAATATACTAACCAAGAACCCAATAGAGGCTCAAATAATATTTGAACTGCATAAACAGTACATGTTTCAAAACAATTACCAAATGTTAATTGGCCCACTAACATAGTGTCTACCAATTAATTAAACCACTTGATCAAGATTCAGTAACCAGACCGACATCTTTAAACCAAGAAAACAATCCAACAGCTTTTGACAAACAAAAGTGATCGTTTTTGAAAATAACCGATTGACAAAATAATCGGAAGTCAAAACCGATACAGTCGGTGAATATCTTTAAATATCGATACAGAATTAGATTCCAATTTAAAAATCCGCTAATCGAACCGACTAGAACCGCATGTGCGCGTTCTAAAGTTTGAACCGCAAATGCGCGTTCAAGTTCGAACCTCCTCAGAGCGTTCGTCAAAACAGTTTTTCGAAGCGCGTTTGATTAGCGTTTTAGACGCAATTTTAAACCTTTTGAAGGCGTTTATGAGAGATGCGATAAAACGTTTAACAGTAACCTCCGCAGAGCGTTCTTCAAACCGTTCTCCAATGTGTTTGATGTTAAGCGTTCGCAAACCCTAACCCGGTCGATACAAAATTTCAGAGAATCTGAAATCGATCGATGCACACACGGTGTCGATCGATACAAGAGAATTTTGCACAGACTCGATCGATGTGACTGTAGGTGTCGATCGATGCGAGTGAATTTTGCACAGTATCGATCGATGCTCAACTGTGTTGATCGATGCATACACTGTGTCGATCGATACACCCTAGGTGTCGATCGATGCATACCCAGTATCGATCGATACACCCTAGGTGTCGATCGATGCATGTGAATTATGCACGGGATCGATCGATGCACCACGGTGTCGATAGATACTTGTGAATTTTACGCAGTATCGATCGATATAGACCCAAATCGGTCGAAGCACAGTATCGATCGATGCACACGCAGTGTCGACCGATACAAAATTTTCAGAGACTTAAATCAATCTATCCACGCTCGGTGTCAATCGATGTCAGTGAAATTTTTGCATAGTATCGATCGATACCACAGTAGGTGTCGATCGATACTCACATGGTGTTGATCGCAATCGAACCAAACAAGAACCACATCGTGCGTTCGTTGTTTATACCGTTTATTAATCGCAATTAATAACGGATGTGAAAGACGTTTTAATTGCAATACTGCTTCTACTACACGTTTCAAGTTGCAAAAGATGCATTTTGATAACGTTTGAGTATCACTAGCAGTAGAACGTCTTTTATAAAATAATACAATAAACAGAAAATTGCTTCTACTACACGTTTCACTTTGCTAAATTAGCGTTTGATAACGTTTGAGTATCATCAGCAGTAGAAGAATCGTTTTATAAATCGTTTGAAAACACGTTTATTTACTCGCGATTAAAGATCCAATTGAAGTAATAAAACAGAAATCGGATCTTCTTTGAGTTAAGATTGTAGGACCAAAAATTCGCACAATAGGCAGGATTGGATTTAATCACGAATACATAAATAAACGGTAAGGACACAGGAGATTAATAAAATGATGACATATAAATATATCAATGGAGGCGAGATGAATCTCTTTCCTTAACTCAAAGAATCTTCCGTAGTGCGACAATTTATAATAGATCCATGAGTCACAGGATACAACCAAAAGAATATGTTATAGCAGACACTCTATAACAGATCTGTCGAACATTTTAACTACGATACTCTCGAATAAAGACTTACTCTAAGCAGTAGGGAATTGAAAGAACTTTTTCTTTTGTATGTGTGTTTTCTGTGTGTGATCGGATACCTTTCTCTCAAGAGAGGCGATCCTATATATAGGAGAATATCTTAGAGGAAATTATTTCCAACTAGCAATGTGAGACTTTTTACATGTCCCTCACTTTTCCTTTTTTAAGGCTTTTCCTTTTTACATTCACAAGGCTTTTCCTTTTTTAGGCTTTTCCTTTTCTAAAGTTTTTCCTTTTTACATTCACAAGGTTTTTTCACTTAGCTCAAATGTCTCATTTCAATTCACACATACACATATTTATAAAGCCCACAAGCTCTTATAAATTTTGTTCCAACATGTCCAACTCTCCAAACACCATCAATTGTCTCCAAAACACCTAAAAACACTTCAAATGCATGCAAAACTCACTAGAACCTAATGCAAACACCTAATACTCTAATAAATACCAAAATGCTATAAAAAACTATGCAAAACACATGCATGAGACACAAAACACCAAATAATATGCATGCTAAAAGATGTAAAATATGAGATTATTATGGGCCGGGCCTGGGTGTGAGGTTATATGCATAGATGTATGTATAGATGCGTGTGTATATGTATAGTTGTATGTATAGGGTGTGAGGGTACGTATATGCATAGATGTTTGTGTAGGTTGCATAGATGTATGTATAGGCTGTATAGATGTGTGTGTGTGTACATATCGGGTGTGAGTGTGTACATTTAGGGCAGATACGCATGTTGGTAAAGTATAGGATGTGTAGTTTCCATAGATGTTTGTATAGGCTACATAGATGTGTGTGTGTGAGCGTAAAGAGATGACCAAAATGGCTACATAGATGTGTGTGTGAGCGTAAAGAGAGGACCAAAATCGTGACTGAAAAAACGTAAAAGACCAAACGCTAGTCGAAACACGTAAAAAACAGACGCTAACTTTGAAAATATAGCGCCAACTTTAACGCCAAAATGCCAGAATACAACGCTAAAACTAAACTCAGAAAGCCAAATGAAAAAAAAAGGAGCAATAATTTCAAGTCAAAAAGGATTTCGTCTTTAATTCAAAATATATACTACAAATTACAAGTTTTTTCATCACGATCATCTCGAAGCCTAAAAGCCAATTTGAACGTTTAAATGGAGACTCTAATAAATACATTTATGAAAAATGAAAGTTATGTGTATTATAAAATATAGCCCTGAAACTAGAAACATATTCGTTCCTATTTTTTTATTTAAAAAAAAAATCTGGTGAATGGAGAAGAAAAAGCTTTACATTAAGATATAAGAGGTATTTAAAAAAAAAACTTTACCTTGACGATGATTAAAAGCGATTGGAGAAGTAACAGCTTCAATATTGCCGACCAAAGTTTTCCTAAATTCTTCAAGACCTTCCGATGTCCGTATTAGCAAGGTCCGTAGTGTACAATCATAATCCAATTCAAAAAGCTCTTTGGGAACATTTGGCTCATTTTCAAAAACTACATTATCCTTGTCAACATTAACACCTTGCTTTCCCAGAGTAGCAAGAACTCGTCTTGAGTTATATGATTTTTGGCAACCTAAAAGCATCACCAATGGTGAATCCTATGATGGGGTTCTTACCAATTTTTTAATCATAAATTTTTATTATTTAAAAATTTAGAACCCCTTAAGTTTTTTCATCTCCAATGGTGAACCTCATTAGGGGTTCTTAAAAAAAAAAAAAAATTTGATAAATCATTTATTTGAAGTATAAATTATATTATTAAGAAAAAGTTTTAATCAAAAAATTAAGAATTTTTTTAATAAGTTCTTAAAGAATTTTCTTTAAGTTCTTAGAATTTTTTTTGGTTAAGTTAAAGTTAAGAAAAAGTAAAAAAAAAAAAAGAAGTAAAAAAACAAATATGGCAAATGTTGGGCTTTGGTGATGAAAATCATGAGTATTAACTAGGTCCGCGACTTGGGTTAGTCAATTATGAATGTGTTTTCCTATTGGGCTTTGATTTAGGTTTAAACCGTCTTAACTTTGTAATTGCCCTAATCTATATAAAGACAGGCATGTGTGAGGGTTTTCTGTATTCTGGAAATTCTAGAGAGAAACTAGAGAGATCTTTCTTGTTCTTAGAGAGATTGTGAGGAACCCTAATTCTTTGTAATCCGTGGTGATAGTGGATTACTGGAAAGCTCCAGGCCGAGACATAGGATCACACACCGTGATCTGAACTCGTTAATTCTCTGTGTCTTTTATTTATTGTTCAAATTCCGCGATTATCGAGACAGGATCAAATCTCATTATCAAAAAAAAAATTCCGGCGAATTAGGTATTGACACGTGGCTAAGAACTCCTCCTAAGAACCGCTTCTAAAAGTTCTGATTTAAAAACCAGTTCTAAAAGTTCTGATTTAAAAACCTGGTTCTTAACTATTACAATTATAATAATAATTATTTTTTTGGGGGTTAAGAACCCATATTTTTGGGTTAAGAACCCCCCATTGGAGGTTGTCTAAGCTATCAATGTCCAATAAATTCATCAGATTTAACATGAAACCGACAAATTAGGGAAACCATTAACGATGTAATTCCAAATTTTGACTGGGCCATAAACCGAGCGGGAGTGATTGGCCAAGAATTGAGGAAGAGGAAGCGGAGGCTTTCAAGAACGATGAGTAGAATCTCGGAGGAAGATCCCCGTCGTCATCGTTGCTTGGCGCGACTATCTCCTCATCTAACCAATTTTTTTACCATTATAATAAATAATATTATGAGATAGGTTTAATCCACCCATTAAGCATCAACATAAAAGACTTTTTTGTTGGGTCACAAGCAAGAATCCAAAAAAAGAAATGGAGAGCGCGAAACCTAACCATGAATATATACAAGCCACACGAATCAGATTCAATCTTCTCAAAGTTAATTGTGGACTTGGCCATTATTATCACCCGGAAGATATGGTTCGAAAAGCTTGGCAGATGGGTTAGGATCTTGATGCATTATCTTTGCAGCTCGTTCGAACTCTTCTCTCAACACTCGGATACTAAACTTATCCACCACCCGACCCAGATCATGGCTCGTCTCAAACGGATCCTCTATGCATATCAGGT
Source organism: Eutrema japonicum (assembly GCA_030161315.1). NCBI lineage: Eukaryota > Viridiplantae > Streptophyta > Magnoliopsida > Brassicales > Brassicaceae > Eutrema > Eutrema japonicum. The sequence goes on along the minus strand of BSQW01000010.1, from coordinate 46,637,335 downwards.
GCCTATCGTTCCCCACCCTTCTAGTCCAGTTCTTCTCTCGCTTCCTGCAAGATTTCATTTTTATTCTCTGAGATTGCTTCCACATAAACACTAAGTAGAAGTTAATTTTTTTACCCAAGTATGGAACCGGTGCGGACAGATACAACCGTATTCGCATAGTCGTGACCGTATGCCCAGTAACTGAAAAATCCCCACACCAGCTCAGCTATGCTCTCCTTGTTACTCGATCCGAAGCTGCCAAGTCTTTCAACATTATCAAAGTATGAGCACCGGATATTATCTACCCGAACTAAGTATGTCGGCTCCATTTCCTGCACAATGTCGAAAAGCCTTTTCGATAAAAGAACAACATTCATTACACATGCGGATGTTATTATTATTATGCACACCTGTAAGCAAGGAAGAACTGGCGGCCTACGCTGTTGTAAGAAGTGAATGCACATCATAACGTACCTGTAAAAGTTTCATATATAAGAAAAGTCTTTATTATTTAATTTTGTGCAATCGAAAGTTACTACATTTAGAAGTCTCGAAGAGAGCTTACGCGTAGCTGGAAAGTGTTCCTTGATAAGTTTCATTAACCCTTCTTGATTTTGCCCAATGTTTCACAATGAAAGCCAACTGCCTTAAGCGTACATCTATCCGAGCATAATCTCGAAGGAGCTTTGTGTTCACAACAGCCAAAACATTGTTGATGCAGATATCACAAGATATACCAGTAACCGGATCCATGAGTTTTACTATTGGAACCCTAGCTCGTGTCAGTGCCTACACAAAAATATAGCGATAAGATTTATAGCCAAAAAAGAAGTATTAAGTATCTGATTAACATTTTTTTGTATAAGCAAAAAATGAATTTTTATTTTACCTGCACGTTTTGGAGATTATTTGATTCCAAAATATCAGCCAGCTTTAACAACATCTCAGATTTGTTGATACCATCATCTTTGATTGCAAGGCAAACATCAATGTCACTCTTTGGGAAACCAAAAGAGTTAGCACATGACCCGTAGAGATACAACTTTGCCTGAGGCCATTCTTTGCCAACTAGATGCTCTAGCTGCGCCATTAGTTGTTTCTGCTTCTCCAGCTCCTCTTCTGCAGGAATAAGGGACTTGTACACTGCAATGAAAGGAGCATCATACCTATGGATGTCATTTCGACATGCCATATACCATTTATCGATTCTTAACCTTTGGCTAAGCAGCCACTGACCCCGATTGTCCATTCTCGATTCCTGATAACAAAACCCCGACTTAGATCATCTTCCCAACCTAAAAAATCATCATTTCTAATTTGGAAATAAATTACATAGAGCTGAACCCCATCATTAAATATATCCAATGAGTTGTTAGTGCTCAAATAAAAACTGGTGATTCAACTATACTAGATTACAAACTGAAAGTTACCTTTTCGCGAGAAGTCCGGCTATTTTTCTTCCCATCTTTGGCATCCTTATCGTCAGTTTCATCTTCAAGCAATAAAGTCTCAACAATATCTTCTCCAAAACCCTCAACATCCTCCCTCTTTCCTTTACTGAACTGCCCCAATTCCTCTTTATATCCACCTCCACCACGAGCTTCCTTATTCAACATCGAAAAGGAATCCTCAGCATCCATAGGTGGTCCAGGATGATCAATCTGTTGACTAAGATTGAACCTGCTCTCATTCTGGATTGATAATCTCCTTAATCTATCAACCTCAGCACTTACATCAACACTCTTATCCCATAAATTAGAATGCTCGCCTTTTGCTTTACCCTGGAAACTACCCATCCCTTTACTTCCCAAATCCATATCCCAACCTCGTTGGTTACTCGAAAATCCAGGAGGAGGAGGAGTAGGAGTAGACTTGGAACCCCGGCCGTTACTTCCAATGGGACCCCAGTTTCCTCTCCCGCTGTAACCTCCTTTGTGTTCATGGAAATCGTGATTCCTAAGATGAGACAAGTTTGGATCCGTATGAGGATTTGGAACAACGGATTGGGGGTGATGTTTGGCAGAACCAAGATTAGAATCAAGATTCAAGTTTCCGTTGAGTAACCCATCAAGGCTATGAGCAGCATCTCCCGAGAAAGAACCAAAAACAAGCTTTTGCGGCGGCGGCTGTTGCTGTACCATCGACTGAACTGCGTGATTCCCAGTTCCGGTAAACCCTAATCTATAAGCATCTTCTGCTGATACTCTTTGATTACCGTCGAATTGGTTCGCAGGAAAAGGGTTAAGCGGAAATTGAGAAAACCCTAACAAATTGGGCGAGAGATTAGGAGGTGAAAAGGCCCAGGGAGGAGTATGTGTACCGGGTCGATCACGGCCGTTCGAAGGCCAATTCGACGGAGGAAAGGCATTCACGGTGGGGCCAACGGCTGCAATGGCCGGATCGAGAGCGAACGACTGATGCTGGGGGGCGGCTGGTCTGGTGAAAGGATTGTTGTTGTTCTGCTGGTAAGGTCTTCTGTGCAAAAGCGACAGTAGAAATTCTCCACCGTTTTCCGATGGTGGAGCTGGAGAGTCAGCCCCACCGTCCGCCATGGAGAGCGAGACAAGTTTTGAGCGAAGTGAAACACTTTTTGGGAAGTCGAAGATCTTTCAATGTTGAATGACCTCTCTCTCTCTCTCTCGTGTGTGCGCTTTATTATATAGTCAAGATATGGCCCACGCATAATTATATCTTCACCGTCCGATGTTAGCATTTCTAAATCTGATCACAAGTTGGACTTAAAATTGAACTAGGTTTAATTTTTTTTTTAAACAAACTAGGTTTAACTATGATTAAAAATAATTTAGAATTTGGTAACAACGAAACAATTTTAAATTGGGAAAGCATAAAGTTTGATTGATTACCATCGTAAATACTAAAGAAACTTTGATTCTACGTTGTAATGATATCCATGTTGATTATTTCGCGATATAAGATTTTTCTTCTTCTATATAAATAATTTGGTATATTGTTCTTTAGTAAAGTAAGCTTGTTCACACCCAATAGAAAATGTTAAATGGAATGGTGAGATTTTATTTAATTGGTGACAAACAATCGAATTATGACATAGTATTAGTGACATTGTATAAGCGAAAAAATGTCAATAGATTTGTAGAATATTACTAGCTATCACATAAATTTCTATTCAGTGGAATCGTGTAAGCAGAATCACATTCCACATTTAGTCAAAAAAAAAAAAAAAAAGTTTCCATGCAGAGATATCTCATTAGCTCATGAGTTCGAATAGTTTTTGTACGATCCTTTAATAAATAAATTAGGTAATCGAACTTAAATGAGTTGGTAAACTATACGAGATATAGCTCAAATGATTCGTGAGTTAGCTCGAGAGCAAATATTTTTTTGGGAGACTTGAAATATTATATACAAACACCTACAAAAATACCATCCAAACATACAAAAAGGTGAACTGTGATTTTTGGATCATCTCGAGACTCTCAAATAGGATGATTTGCAACCATTTAGATGATCATGCATTATCTTAACATTTTCTTATTTGATTGTAGACGTTAAATTTAATTTGGCATTCAATAACAATTTTATTTGGGTATATTGTAAACTAGATTAAGATTTTAATATTTATAACTCATTTAAAAGAAACGAAAACAAAAAATATAAAATAAAATCAGATCATCAGTTAAATGAAATAAAGTAAGCTTAAGAACGTCGACTTAAATTATATTTATATTTACTTTTATCATATTTGACTTTCCTTTTTTAAAAATTGATATCTTATATTTTCTTATCAAAAACCAATATAAATATTTCATCACTTATTTCATTATATTTTAATAATTTATATAATGTGAGAAACTTTCGATATAAATTTATGAACTTCTTAGAAGTTGTTTATATTTAACCAAATAATTGTAATCATTTTTCTTTTAGAATATTTATTTAGTAACTCGGAGTTAAGTACTCATTTATCTCACCATATGAGTTTAAGCTGATAATATAAGTTCATATAATGAAGGAGCTAAGCTGAATTGAGTCTAGTAATGTCAATTGGGTGGGTTGACCATGGGCCAAGCTCAGTTCGCAAAATTTTGGTCGGTTTAAATTTTGGCCCAATAATAAAATTGTCCAACTGGACATAAACCAGTTGATCCGCGGTCAAGAGCGGGTTGACCCGCGGTCAAGAGCGGGTTGACCCGCGGTCAAAAATGGGTTACGCTGGACACTCTTCGATTTCTTCTTCCTCGCCTAGGTTTCTGGCTTTCTCGCTTTCTCGGTTCCTAATTCACTTCGTCTTCCTCCTCTGCAACAAAGCGGTAGGTTTTCTTCTTCTCTTCCTCTCGCTCGCTATCTCTCTATCTTCTCTTCGTCAATCGATTTTCTCGTTTTTTATCTCAAGGTTCTTAGATCGATATTCTTTTCTATCTGTTTTGATTTGTGCTTGCTGGGTTTTATGGATTTCCCAAGCTTGATCGAAATCAGTTGGTGGGTTTCATTCATTGTAGGTTTTTGCGAATGTTCAACAGATACTACTTTCTTTAGGGATTCCGTTTGCTAGATTTATCGATTTCCTGGATTTAGATTGATAAATACTAATGTGATTTCTCTTGACATGCTTAATGATATCATGATTTGACATTTATGAATAGACAAACGAATTGGTTCTTCAATTTCTGATTAACTCATTTGGACCATTCATGTGTCGTGAACAATAGATGTTTCTTTTCACTTAGAATGCAATCTGTATGTCATAATGCAAATCACTCACATTGAAGAATAACCTGCAAACCCTTTTTCTATTTATACTAATAAAAGTGCTTCTGCTAAATTAGTGTTCTGTGCTAAATCTTTATGCTTTTTCTTTTCGTGCTCCATATTGTTTCCTATGGTTTCTTGTGCTCATAATCACTGGTTTGTGTCTTCTTATACTTTGTGTATGGTTTGTTTTAAACCTTCTTATGCTTTGTATCTTCTTTTTTTTTTCAGAAAAATGGAAGTTATTAGTTTGAATGATGAAAACAGCTTGATTGATGTTGAAATGGATCATCTGAATGATGTGGTGGATGAAGAGATGGAACCTCAAGAGACTTCAGAGAAATGACGAACCTGATTTCTGGTTTCTGATGATGTTGGTGAGTCTAGTTACAAAGTTGAGAAGCAGTGATTTAGTAGCTTTGTTTTTCCCAATCACTATATGTTTTGTTTCAGTTCAGGTTAGTTTTGTTTTCTCTCTGCTTTTCCTTTGTCTCTAAACAAGAACTCATGTGGCTTTTAGCAGTTTTTATGGATAATCATGATGAATATCTTCCGTGCCAATTTACAGTAAACTATTTGGGCAAGGTTAACAAGTTTTGATTTGGTGAAGGCACATATATTTGGGCAAGGTTAACTTGTTTCTCTTTTAAAATTTGATCATATACATCTGAAGAATCAATTTGAGTCATGAAATACGCTCTAACTCATTATGAGCTAAGCCAAGTTGAGCGAGTTGGAGTAAAGAGACCATCTTTTCTTCAATTGTCGATTTTCGTGGGCTATCTAGGAGAGGATTGGTCGGCGCTGTCAGATCTGTCCACCTCGTTCGTGGACGGCTTCTCTGCATCTCATGACTCGGCCTCCGGGAGATAAATACTGCAAGAAGCTTGCAAGGATCGCTTGGCAAAACACAATCTACACTATCTAAACAGAACGCAACAACAGATCTCACCGCTCCATCTTCAAATCGGAGGACTCCTTGGTAAAATTGATTGACAGCGTGATCAGGAACAGGGCATCGAGCCTGAGATCGGCGAGTCCTAGCACAGCTTCCGCCATTATTCAGTTGTGGTTCGCGGGTTCAGATCTGTTCCCCTAACCATAACCCTACCCGATCCCTTTCTCATTGGTTTTTTCCAAATAACCTTTCTCGCCTCTCTCATCTTTACTTCGTATCCAATACCGTTGGTGCGGAAAATGATTTTCTCTCTCTCACAATCTAATCTCCTCCCGTTCTGCGTAACAAACCGTTGGTATACCCGATAGATTTAGTTTTTCTTTTCTTTTGGGTTTCTAATTGGGCTTTTAGTTTTGGACTTTGAAGTCTTAATACCTCTTACTATTGGGGCTTAGTACCTGTGTAATTGTTTTCTTTCTCCTGCAACTAATTTGAACGCCATTACCAAAAAAAAAAAAAAAAAAAGTTGAGCGAGTTAATTCAAGACATCTTTAATTCCATGTAATTGTGCGATTTATCAGATTTTGTGAAATACTACATTAACTGGAGTCTTTATTATTATTATTTTTTTGCAATAATATATTTTCAAGTATGCCAATGTGTTTGATGAGACGATAAGAAGTAACAATGTTCTATGTAATAGCTATTATCTAATCATTTCGTAAAGAGTATTGTTTTAAATGTTTTATGTTCGTTTTATAAAGAATTTTATTTTGTATTTTTAACTTTATGGATTTAGTGTATTAGTTAGAGAAAAAAAAATTGTTCAGTATATTAATAAAGAATAATAGTATAATTTTTTTAATAATTTTATCAATATGCGTGAAATGTGTCTTTGGTAAAGATATTAAAAAACGAAAAAAACGAGAAAAACTAACGAGTCGCGACGATGGAACCCATGGAAGAATTAATTAATAAAGTCTCTGATCATATTAAGAAGAGCGACGGCTCGGCGTGGATCAACGAGCTCGATTCCATGGAAGCCGGCATCGTCAAACCTTGCTTCAACCCTAACCCCAGACTTAACCAGCAAGTTCACAAATTCTTGTTGCCGATCAACCGCCGTGTCTCCGCCGTAACCGATCACCAAACACCGTCCCAGACGCCCCACTTTCTCCTTCTGCGGCAAATAACCCACCGGATTACAGTATCTGTGATCCCGATCAACGCCTTCCGGCAAAGTTAGTTCCCACATGGCGTCAATCGCTGGAACCGGCATCAGCGGATCGGCGAAATTCCTCAGCTTCGATTTCGTCCTCGTTTTCCCGCCGTAAAACGGTTGGTAAAACACGCATCCGTCTATTTTTAACGGCGTTAAATCGTGGTCTAACGATCTGAGCGCCAATTGGAAAGCGATGTTAGCGCCGTTACTCGAACCGCAGATGTAGCACCTCGAGAAATCGGCGAAGTCTCTAAGCCAAGGCTCACCGTTAGTTGGGTCAACGGCTTGTTGTTTGACCCAAAGCAGAGCGTCTAATGCGTCGTCGTATTGAGCTGGGAGTCTATGCTCAGGAGCTAAACGGTAGTTAACGGAGACGATGATCACCGTTAACTCGCTCGCCATCTGAGAGCAACCACGGTTATTCGCCGGGGAAGTGGCTGGGTAAAGGATCCAACCAGAGCAGTGGAAATGGAGGATTATTGGGAGACGAGCGACGGCGTTATCGTTGGAAGGGAGATTGGTTGGTCGGAAAATCCGTACGGACACGCCGGTTTGGTGGTTGATGGTGACGTCTTTGGAGGCGGTGAGCTTTCCCGGTGACGGGATTGGGTCGGAATTGACCGCCGGCAAGGCGAAGTGGCGCGTGCAAGAGCCATCGGGGTTGATTGAGATGTTGAGGTGTTTGTATGGATCAAATGCGGGATTAGAGACACGTGACATGGTTTATTTTTTTTTATTATTACGTGATTAAGAGGAGATTAGTTAGCGTAAACATAGATTAGGGAGAAATGTTTGGAGTTTTTTTTTTGTTTTCTCTACTTTTTTGTGTATCTTTTTAAGTTTAATGGAACTTTAAGCTGTGATTAGGATGAATGCACGGATTTATTTGTGGTCATGATTTTTCTCAGTTTAACAACATTGACCAATTCAAAAATGTTTTGATATTTTGTCTAAATGAGGAATCATTTTATAGATTTGCTTGTGTACGTATTTTATTAGATGGAATCAATAGCATTTCATTGTATACATACAAGTAATTGATTCAAATTCCTAATTAAACACGGTCAAAAATTCCAAGATTATTACAATCGCTCCTACAATTTATAGTTGCACGGTGAAATATTGATTAAAAATTCATGTCACAATATCCGAAACAATTGTGTAAATTGCTAATCATAATTTGATAATCGATTGCATGTCTAACAATATCCTTCCTCTTTAATTCTATTGCATGCTTTTTCATTCCTCGTAATGCCAATTGTTTGGCTGATTCTTTAGCAAACCATGCATTTTTGCCTCAGACATTGCTTCGTAAGTAATAAACTCTCCGATTCTTGACCCCTCTTTTTTTTTTTTTTGTGTGGATATTTAAAGCGTTAAGCGGCACTCGAACATCCGATTCATTTTGAACAGCATAAAAATTAGTAGCTAGATATCATTAGATACGCCCACTATTACTATTACTCGGGTATACATATTTGATATTTGGATACTCACGAAGCAACAATGCAAGGCAATCTCGCAAATAAGTCTCATATATCCTAATAATAAACTGAAAATTTTAGAACCACACTCACGACTCACCTATACTCAAGCTATAAATAACGCTTAACATTAAAAACCAGACAAAAGTTATAGATAAAGAAGATTACATAACAATCACAGAAATACTTGATTATTAGGTAGATAATTCATAAGACATTACTAATACATGTTGGACGATGGAGGCATGGAGCAGTTGATGAACAACTCTTCATAAAAGACTCAACGGTGTCGTATAAAGCCTTAGCTTTGTTCTCATCAAACAACTCACACGCATGAAAGCCATCTTCATCGAACCTCGTCTCAACGTGCACCCCACGCGCCTTCAGCATTTTCGCCACGTGTCTCTGCCGATCCACTAACGGATCCCCACCTTGGCCCCAGCCCAACGACGGGTGATCCCGGTCGAAAGTATCGACTTCCCTAGCATCGATCTATCTAAAGGGGCCTACCTGATCAATCCCCAGGCCGCGAACCCGGACGAAGACGTCCCACCTCCCGAAGATCTACCGCCACCCCCGGCCGAGCCCGAACTTCCAGACTGGCGAGTCGACCTACTGCTGTACATCGCAGACGGCGTTCATCCCCCAGATCGGTGAGCCGCTCGCCGGCTAAGGAAGAAGTGCGCCCGATACACGATGCTGGACGGCAATCTGTTCCGATGGAGCGCCTCGGGGACCCTGCTCAGCTGCCTCCACGGGCAAGAAACCATTGACGTGATGAAGGAAATGCACGAAGGCGCCGACGGAAACCACTCCAGCGGCCGGGCTCTCTCCCTGAGAATACGGAACCAGGGACACTACTGGCCAACCATACTTCAGGACTGCAAAAAATTCGCAGCCCGATGCGAGAAGTGCCAGCGTCACGGTCCCCTCATTCACTGCCCTACCGAGCTCCTCACCACCGCGGTGGCACCCTACCCATTCATGCGATGGGCCATGGACATAGTCGGACCCCTTCCCCGATCTTGTCAAAAGCGCTTCATCCTAGTAATGACCGACTTCTTCACCAAGTGGGTTGAGGCCGAAGCTTACGCTAAGATCACGGCGGAAGACGTCCGAAAGTTCGTCTGGAAGTTCATCATCTGCCGGCACGGGCTGCCTTACGAAATCGTGACCGACAACGGTGCCCAGTTCACGTCGATCCTCTTCGAAGACTTCTGCGCAAAGTGGAAAATCAGGCTGAGTAAGTCCAACCCAAGATATCCACAAGGAAACGGACAAGCCGAGGCCACCAACAAGACCATCCTCGACGGCCTTAAAAAGCGACTAGACGACAAGAAAGGCTCATGGGCCGACGAGCTAGACGGAGTCCTCTGGTCCCATCGCACAACGCCGAAGACGTCGACAGGTCGCACACCGTTCAGCCTCTCTCACGGTATGGAAGCAATGGCCCCATCCGAGGTCGGGCTCCCCACTCCTTGCCGCACTATGCTAACCAAGCAACCCGCACTGAACAACGCCGTCCTACTCAGCGAGCTGGATTTCCTTGAGGAACAGCGGGACCATTCCCTCCTCCGAATCCAGAACTACCAGCAACTCGCCTCCAAGTACTACAACAAGAAGGTTCGAGGCCGGTTCTTCGCCGAGGGTGACCTGGACCTCCGCAAAGTCTTCGAAAACACCGCCGAGCTAAACGCAGGCAAGCTCGGTGCAAATTGGGAAGGCCCTTACCTCATCTCCAAGATCGTGAAGCCCGACGTCTACGAGCTAGTCACGATGAACGGCGACGCAATCCCGCGCTCATGGAACTCGATCAACCTCAAACGCTTCTACTATTGATCACCCGAGCTCCACTCCGCTATCTACCTCTGTAACCAAACGAACTACGATTGGCTTGATCCCTTCTACTAAAGGGTACGTAGGCAACCCCTAACCAGGGCTCAGCTATTATTCTAATAAAACCTTTTTAAAAAAAAAAAAGCCGAGCTCCAACGCTCGCACCTCTACCATGCAAAAAAAAAAAGGGGAGAAGCCGAGCTCCAACGCTCGTACCCAAGCAAAAAAAAAAAAAAAAAAACCGAGCTCCAATGCTCCCACTCAAGCAAAAAAGCCGAGCTCCAATGCTCGCACTCAAGCAAAAAAAAAAAAGGGGACCGAGCTCCAATGCCCGCTCTCCCCGGCACACAAGTTATAAGTGCTAAAGCCGAGCTCCAATGCTCGCACTCACATAGTACACAAGCAATAAGTACTAAAGCCGAGCCCAAGGCTCGCACCTCTACCAGACACACAAGCATTAAGTGTCTTAAAGCCGAGCTCGTTACTCGCACAAAAAAGGTACACAAGCTATAAGTACCTTAAGCCGAGAACACCTCGCAACAAAAAAAAATAAAATAAAGATACACAAGCATTAAGTTTCTAAAACCGAGTCGTACCTCGCACCCTATACGAAGACACAAGGGCCCGGTCTACGACCTGCGCCCACGACATCGATCAACAGGATACGGTCTACGACCTATTCTACCAGACATACGAATTCGGAAATACCATTTTTATTCCAAAAAAAAAAGCCTCGAAACGGCACTTACATAAACGGCCCACGGCCCGATCGTTACAAAAAAAAAAAAAAAAAAAAAGAGAAGAGAAGAGAGAGAGAAAAATGCAACAACAACAAAATTTTTACAAGGCCACATTGGCCGGTAAGCCTTCACCCCCGTCAGCACGGGTACCTTCCAGATCGCCGGGGACCCCCGTCCCCACTTCCGTACCATGCTCACCAAGGACGGGCGGATCGGTCCGCTCTTCCCCAACAGCGGCCTCAACAAGCTGCGCGGCAAGCCCGGCTTCATCAGCACCCGGGGCCGGGTCCTCCACAGGCATATCCGCTTGAACGGCCTCAGCAGCTGGCAGAGCGTCCGAGGTCAAATCCACCACGGGAATGTCGGATGGAGCCACGGGCATAAGCCGCTCGAGCTGGACGCCATGAGTGCGGTCCAGAGGGATGTCCAGATCTTCCGGGGTCAAGTCCGGAAAATCCATTTCGTCCAGCTGGGCACCGAATGCCGCCTCGTCCTAGTCCAACTTCTGATATCGATACCAGGGCACCGACAGACCGTCCTCGACCTTCATCCTCTTGAGGCATGCCTTCACGCCGATCACCTAGTTGTACAGCAGGTGAGGCTCTAAGGCTCGGGTGCGACCGTCGAGATGGGAGCGGATCTTATCCATCTTCGCGGTCCACTTCCGGTTCCGCGCCTCCCACCTGGCCGTTACCCGGTCGCTCTCCGCAGCCACGGCCACCTTCGCCCGGCCTATGGCGGCCTCCAGCCCCTTGACCCTGGAGCGGAGTGTCTCCCTCTCCCGCTTCAGGAGCCCGACCTCCTCCTCCAGAGCAGCCGACCGAGCCCTCTCAGCGGTAGATCGGGCCCTCTCAGCCTCCAGCTCGGCCTGAACGCTGTCCGCCTCCACAGCCCGGTCTCGTACCCGCGCGGCCTCCTTCTCCAGCGCCGCTGATCAGGCCTTCTCATCCCTCAGCTCCTTCTCAAACCCACGGAGGAGAAGGGAATGGGTCTGCGTGGTGGCCTCCTGCCGCGCCTTCAAGAAGTTGAGCGACGCGTCCTTCTCAGCGAGTCGCTTCTCGTAGGCCTCCCCAAGAAAGCCAGTAAGGGCCATCGTCTGCACCAAACCAGAGGTCAGCAACGAAGTACATCCTAATAAACCAGGCTACTCAAAGCAAAAGCTTACCCGAGCTGCGGACTGCGCCACTTGGCGAAAGGCATCAGACTCCACCATTTCCGCCGGATGGAAGTGCGGATGATTCTGCCCGAACATCATGGCCTGCGCCACCTCGGCGCACTCGTCCTGGTCCACGATGACCTGGCTGTTACCATCCTCGTGGCAGAAATAGAAGCTATAATCCCGAGGCTCCTCATCGGAACCCTCCGAAGCCCCACCACTCCGATCCTCGGCACCCTGCATAGCAGTAGGCTCCCGTCCCTCCTCCACGACGACGATCGAATCGCCGCCCTCCGTCGCCTGAACGGCGATCTCCTCGACCCGGGCCGTTTCGACCCCACCACCGGCCGGCACCTCGGCAGCAGGTACCTCGGGCTCGCACCCAGGCAGTTCAGGCCGAACTTCTTCCCGACCTGAAGTCAAGGACCCTCCCACCTCGATCCTCTTCTTCTTGCCAGACCTAGCGCCGGCAGCTCCGGCCGCCCTCTTCTTCGAGGGAGCCGCCTCGGAGGACTCCCCCCAGCCCGTGGTGCCGGGTCTCGCCGGACCGGCACCTCAACTATTGGCGGCGGCGGCGCCACAAACGAGTCTGCGTATAGCGGACTGGCAAACCTCGCTCGACCTGCAATAGTGGCACTCGTCAGTTCGGCAAAAGAAAAAAAAAAAATTATAAAAATCCCGACCTCCGGCCATCGCAGCTTCCATTCTCCCCGAGGTGAAGGACTTCCAATCTCTCTCCTGCACCGACCTGAGCACAGCAACGATACCCGCGTAGTCCGGCAGCTTGAACCTGGAAGAGTGAGGACCTGAAAGCAGAACAAACAACATCAGTCAGACCAAAACTGAAGGAAAGGAAGGCAGTTCGGTCTACAAACCCCTACCCTGGGAAAAATTCCAATCCCGGGTGTATCTCCCCGACGGATCGAGTCCAACCGCTTCGGCAGCCCGAATGTAGAAGTAGCTGCGAGACCAGTCCTCGACCTTGGACAGCTTGCTGGCTTTTGACCCCGAGCTGCTAGCCTCAAGGATGTTCGCCGCGTGCTTGAAAGCAGCATAGTAGGTCCCCGGGATCCCATGATTAGCCTTTTGCTGGGTGAGGGCCTCAAACATGGGCACCGTCACCTCCACGTCGCACTCATACCCCAGAGTCAGCATCACGATCATCCCTTTGATCGTGGACGGGCAGATCTGCGAGAAGGCCAAACCCCGCGCCCGGCAGTATTGGACGAACAGCCCGGGAAGAGGTAGAAGCAGCCCACACTTCAGGAATATTCCCTCGTACAAGCAAACGAAGCCCGCCGGAGGATTCCACGGGAGCTCGTCCGGTCTGGGCAGGCGAAGCTCTGCGGCAGCGGGGAAGTCGCACAACTCCCTCAACAGTCTAAGCGACTCCGCCGTGCTCCAAGTCGAAGACCCGCCGTTCTCGTAAAGGACCAGGGGAGACCTCACCCTTGCCACTCGTACTCCGCCACCGCGACCGCCCTGACGACCACCCCGGTCGCCCAGACGCCCGGTTCCTCTCCCAATCTGGACGGCACCGCGACCACCAGAGGAGGACCCTACCACCGTCTTCTTTCGGAGATGGGTCCCAGGGAGCAGCGGGGCGGCCCTCGAAGTCGAAGGAACAGGCTGTTCCCCACTGTCTGCGCCTCGACACGGAGAGGAGACGTGCCCGGAACCACCGGAAGAAGAACTCGGAGAATCACTGCAGTTGTCACGGGATGCCGACTCGTCGCTCGACTCAACCCTAATTCCGTCTAACATTGGCGCCATCGCTCAGGGAAGAGGAAGAAGTCTCGATGCCCAATGACGGAAGCGAAGTCGAAAGGATAAAAAGAAAGCACAGAGAGAAGAAGGGTAAGAAGGAGGTTACCTTGACAGTATGCGCAGAAGGTTTTAACAGGAGGAAGAAAGAGGGGTTAAATAGAGGAAGGGGACAACGAAGCGACGCCTGGACACGTGTCGAAAGGCGCGCGGCCTCCCAAAAACCTAATGATGGCGCCTCTTCGATTGTCCCACGCCAAAAGCAGGCGACGCCTTGATAAACGCGAAGCGTGCTTCGTACGCCGCGCGTGATGGGTACACGCCAAAAGCAGGAGAGCCGTTTCGTTTCCCCGCGTGATGGGTACGCGCCAACGATCTCCGGATCCTCGGAAAAACCGACACGTGTGAGCGCGGGCTCGAATCCAAGCTACAACGCGCCGCCCTCATTCACTTAGATCTCGAAGTACCGTCTTAAGATGCGCCGAACTGACACCAGATCAACTTCGATGTGTTCGCCTCACCTCATGCCACCGAACTGGGGGGGGGGGCTATTGTTGGAGGTGGGCCTAGCACCCCCATTTAGTTAGGCCTATCTTAACAAGGGCCCTCCTCGATCCGTTCAGCTCGGCGTCAACCTCTGACCAGGGGTCACCGACCTGGAGTCCCGCGCCGAGCTCCGTCTAAAAGTCCCGAGCTCCTATGAGGCGCACCCCGGGTCCGAGCTGACGCTTCGCTGAAGATAAGGTGTCGAAAGGAAAGAGGACACGTAAGAGTTGGCCGAACAGTGCACTGTCTGAGCAGGGGTATGGTCTGACCTCGACATCTCACCAACCCAGCAGAGTAAGCGAGGAAGAGAAAGACACGTGGAGGAGAGTTGGTTAAACAGTGCACTACTCTGCAGAGGCATGGTGCCGAGCTCATCATGGCCTCTCTCACCAACCTTGCAGACTCGACGAAGGAGAGAAAGACACGTGGGGGAGAGTCGGTTAAACAGTTTACTACTCTGCAGAGGTATGGCGCCGAGCTCATCATGACCTCTCTCCCCGAAGGCCGGAACACGCCTCCTAGGTCTCCTTACCCGCGAAACAGGCTGAAGACGCCACGTGGCCCCGGAATCCCGGGGAGCAGGAAGTCGACTCCCAGTATATATATCCCTTAGCATTCATTAAGAAAGGGACTTTTGGGATTTTGGATCTCACTACCAAAAATAGACCCGACCTCTCTCTCTCGTTTGTAACAAATCAGCACATTTAGAACGCCGAACTGGACGTCCGTCGGAACCAGTTCGTAAATCTAAAATTGCTCGCTTCCTTCCCTCATCAATAAAAGCAATACGGCCCACGGCCTGTTCATCATCCACCCGACCTGCTCTAAACTATGGTTGACTCGCTCTAATTAACGAAAATTTCACCTCTCTCTCCGTAATCAACTCTTAAACATCATTAGTAATCCTCGGGATCAACACAAGTGATGTGATGATGGTGATGACAAGGTGCTTTCGACAGGTGCTTGGTCAAGGTTTATTAATTCATAGGCTTCATTTTTGATGGGCCGATTTCGATTTTTGTTTGGCTAAAGTGGGGGTGATAAACCCACCACCAACATCTTTTCCCACTCTTGTATCAGTTGATGGCCCCTCCTTTCTCTTTTTTTGTTGTTATGGTTCTTGTTTGTTTCTTTAATTTTAAGAAAATTATATTAATAAAAAAAATTATAAGAAAAATCTAAAAATCCAAATTTTCATTAAAATAAGTTATAATATTCATAAAACTAATGTTTCTTAACCTTTTTAAAAGTTAAAATTATTATAATTAATCAGAGAAATAATAAGATGCATGGTTCTGAGTCAGGCCGTGGCTATATAATGAAATTAGAAACTTTGACCTACGAGTCCTATTTTATCTATAAAAAAATTATGCCTAAATTTTTGTAATTATAGTAATACAAGTGTCAAATAAATAAACATAATATTTTTAGAGGCTTATAAAAATAAATTATAAATTAACATTAAACTTAAGATACAGTAAAAATAGGGTAACTAAACTCATTCATCTTCTTTACACATCATATTCACGCTCACTTATATTAAAGCCTTTTTTCTTACAACGTACATTAAACTTGCACTAAATTTTAACTATAGTTTTATATTTATTTGGAATAACGATGATTATTATTTTACCAAAAACAAAAATTATATACCACTTCGGGTCTCTATAACCCTAGGCACACGGCTCTGGTTCGAGTCATATCCTCAAGATATTGTGATTAGAAAAGGATCATCTCAGAGATTGAGTTGCTTAGCTTAAAACATTTCGCGATTTGATCACGACAGTTTACAATCACGTATACGTATCTCATGTGATTTGGTCGCCGGCCGTTTGACTTTACGTCACAAGGGGCGCTTTCTATAAAAGAAAATAGTAGTAGATATTTTTTGTAATATTTGCCTTTTACACTAATATATTTAAATGACTTGAAAGATATCTAATTTCAAAGAAAATATCACTTGAGAAAAAATGGACATCATGGTAGGACAAGCTTTGTTTTTTTTCGTTTGCCTTATCTTATCATTTTTCCTTATCATCTCCACCACAAGATCCAGACGGAGATCTCTTCGGGCAGCCGCCACGCCTCCAGGACCTCCACGGCTACCCATCATCGGAAACATTCACCTTGTCGGAAAGAAACCACACCGCTCATTCGCCGACCTCTCAAAAATTTATGGACCAGTCATGAGTCTTAAGCTTGGATGTTTGAACACAGTGGTCGTAACTTCACCAGAAGCTGCAAGAGAGGTTTTAAGAACACACGACCAAATCTTGTCTGGCCGTAGCTCCAATAACTCGATACGGTCCATCAATCACCAAGAGCTTTCCGTTATCTGGCTTTCTTCATCGTAAGCTCGTTGGAGGTATAGTTAATATCGCTATTCCATCTTTTTCTTTCTTTTTGGCTCAATCGCCATTTTCATTTGTCTATGGTTTTAGTTGCTCTGATTGGTGCTTGGAAAGATTACATTGTTTAGGAAAAAGTTTCAACATGATTCCTGTGATTTTTCAATCCCTATTAATCTTATATATATATATATATATATATATATATTAACAAACTCAATTTTATTAAGGATTAGGAGTACACAAAAAACTTAAGAGAACGCACATAAATGTGAATCTGTATATATGTATAAGCTTTATATCTCACTAATAATTCAATTTCAAGCCTTACATATATAGATCAATCACTATGGAATCGTTATTCGTTTTTTTTTGTTTTTTTGGGATGATCTTGTTCCACTTTATGCGAGTCCGGAAATTTTGTTGACTAATGGGTGGTTTGTCTTGTCTTGGTTTATGATTTGTTTTTTTTAGACTATTGAGAAAATTGTCAGCGACTCAGCTCTTCTCGCCACAGCGTATCGAAGCCACCCAAGCTTTGAGGGTGAACAAGGTGAAGGAACTTGTGAGCTTCGTGAGTGAAAGCAGCGAGAGAGAAGAAGCTGTAGATATTTCTCGTGCATCTTTCATCACAACTCTTAATATCATATCGAACATTTTGTTTTCGGTTGATCTCGGTAGCTACGATTCGAAAAAAATCAATGGATTTCAGGACACGGTGTTTGGTGTCATGGAAGCTGTCGGAAATCCAGACGCTGCTAACTACTTTCCATTTCTGCGGTTTCTTGATCTGCAAAGTAATAGAAAGAAGATGAAAGACGGTTGCGAGAGGTTGTTTAGGGTTTTCCGTAGGTACATCGATGCTAAAATAGCGGAAAAGTCAGTGCGGAATAACCCTAAAAATGTCACAGACAGCGATTTAGTGGATGCGCTTCTCGTTCTTACCGAAGGAGATGAAGCAGAGCTCAACACTAATGATATTGAACACTTTCTCTTGGTAAGTTTCTCCGTATTGCAGAATGCAGATATTAGAATCATATGATTTAAAAAAAAACAGACATAACCAAATTAAGTTTTAAACAATAATGGATCATATGTACTTACGTATCAGGACCTGTTCACGGCAGGCACGGATACAAGCTCTAGTACCCTAGAGTGGGCAATGGCAGAGTTACTTAGTAACCCTAAAACGATGGCGAAAGCTCAGGCGGAGATCGATCGTGTGATAGGCCAAAACGGTATCGTTCAAGAGTGTGATATATCAGAATTGCCATATTTACAAGCAGTTGTGAAGGAAACATTCCGGTTACACCCGGCTGCTCCGCTACTCGTCCCGCGAAATGCGGAATCCGATGTGGAGGTTCTTGGGTTCATGGTGCCTAAAGATACTCAGGTTTTGGTGAACGTGTGGGCTATAGGACGAGACCCAAGCGTGTGGGAGAATCCGACCCGGTTCGAGCCAGAGAGGTTTTTGGGGAGAGAGATTGATGTGAAAGGTAGATATTATGGGTTAACACCGTTTGGGGGCGGACGGAGAATTTGTCCGGGATTGCCTTTAGCTGTGAAGACGGTGTCTTTCATGCTTGCTTCTCTTCTCTATTCCTTTGACTGGAAGCTTCCAAACGGAGCCGTTTCTGAAGATTTGGACATGGACGAGACATTTGGTATCACATTACACAAGACCAAGCCGTTACATGCCGTTCCCTTCAAGAAACGCGCCATTAATTAACCATTGTAGTATATATCTGTTTATCTTTTTTTTATAAGTACGAATATATATATAGTTTCACAAACCGTATACTTTTGAACCTTATGATTTAAAATATAAACACAAATCATCTCAAACGCTCTATGCTCTTGGGTTTTTTTTTTCTCTCGTACGGTGGCAGGGCTTGAAGAAGTCAAAGGAATCCTTATTGATTTTTTTTGTTGGCTAAGTAATCCATATATCGACATTGTCCTTGGGTTATACCTAGGGATGTAAATATGGGATCAAAATCACATGGTTAGCCCGGTTGTGTATAAAAAATTTAAGTTTTAAACCCTGTATTTTATAACAAGGTTAAAAATGGTTGAATTTACAGGGTTGAGTTTTTTACAGGGCTAAGTTTTTAACCCAATTTTTTTAAATAAAAACCTAAACAACACCAAAATCAAATGTGTAAACCAAAATCATTTTTCCACCAAAAACGTAAAACTTGTTTTCCCGGCAAAAACGTAAAATTCCGTTATCCCGCCAAAAACATAAAATTCCGTTTTCCCGCCAAAAACGTAAAATTCCGCTTTCCCGCCAAAAACGTGAAATCATGTTTTCCCACCAAAAACGTAAAATTCTGTTTTCCCGCCAAAAACGTAAATTCTCGTTTTTCCGCCAAAAATGTAAAATCATGTTTTTCCGCCAAAAACGTAAAACTTCGTTTTCCCGCCAAAAACGTATTACATCGTTTTCTCACCAAAAACGTAAAATTCTGTTTTTCCGCCAAAAACGTAAAATATCGTTTTCCCGCCAAAAACGTAAATTCTCGTTTTCCCGCCAAAAACGTAAAATCTCGTTTTCCCGCCAAAAACGTAAAATCTCGTTTTCCCGCCAAAAACGTAAACTCTCGTTTTCCCGCCAAAAAACGTAAAATCTCGTTTTCCCGCCAAAAACGTAAAATTCCGTTTTTCCGCCAAAAACGTAAAATTCCGTTTTCCCGCAAAAAATGTAAAATCCTGTTTTCTCGCCAAAGACGTAAAATTCGGTTTTTCCGCCAAAAACGTAAAATTTGGTTTTCTAGCCAAAGACTGAAATTATGTTTCCCGCCAAATACGTTAAATTTTGTTTTCTTGCCAAAACATTAAATCTTGGTTTTCCACAAAAAAACGTAAAATATTATTTTCTGCCAAAAATGTAAAAACTCGTTTTGTTACGTTAGAGAATCAATCTCATAAGTTTATCCAATTTTGACGGGAATGGAAAGTCAACTCTAGTGTCAACTTGCAGGTTTTTATTTTTTTATATTGAATTCTTTCTTAAGGAAAAAAAAAACCATTTCAGGATTGGGCTAAACCAGGGTTAGCCCATTTTGTATAAATTACAGGGTTAAAAAAGGGTTAGGGCTCACACAAGGTTGGGTTTATAACATTTAGGGCTGCGCTGGGCTGAAACCCTTAATTTAACATCCCTAATTATACCTTTAGCTCTATCAGTGAATTTTCATAATCAACTAATATTTTTTCTTTTCTAAACTCTTTTTGTTGTTGTTAATGCACCAAATTGCTCCCATCAATTTAATGATAAGGAAGGGCAATACAACAATGTCTTCTACTTGTTGTTGAAACTAGTCTTGATTAAATCTTCAAATGAAATAAGAAATATACTTTTGGTTTGAGTTTCTTTAAACGAACCGGTTCCTATCGGAAATGTGTGAAAAACAGTTCGGATCAGAGGAGGAAAATAAAAATGACTTGGACAGTGCAGGAGGATTTCGAAGACAAAGACAAGTTTTTTTTTATTTTTGTAATTGATTTTCTTCCGCCGTAAATAACTTGATTTCAAATTTTTAACATGTCTTTCTTTATCAATACAGACGAGTGGACGTATCCAACTTTTCCAAGTAGATGAGATCGCGCGCCTGCTTATTTATGACATATGTCGATCGGTTTAAAATCATATAAGAAAGTTTGGTTGTTCAGCTTACACAGTACAAGAGAAGAAAAGACAAGATCAAGAGCAATGAAAACAGATTTTTATGGGATATCCGTTTGGAGTAAAATGATACGTGGATTCTAAAGCAGCGTAGCACTGGAAATTTTAATGCCATACTGATACGATCATGATCATGCCGGATCCGGATGAGGTTCCCGAGGAAGCTTTGATCATTCCCGAAAGCTCCGTTACGCGGTCCAAGACGAAGAAGTTAGCCGGAGCTGTTCGGAAACTACTTAACGACGTTCGGAACGAGGATGAAGACCAGCTTACGCACTACGCCTTGATCTCTATAGCATTTGCGGATTCAGCTTGAGATTGGCCGAGTGTAAGTTGTTGTACTCTTTTTCCTATGCTCGGTTTTGTCCCAATGGGTTTTCCGAGTAGAGGTTTTAACGAGGCAACGGCTTACACTTCATTTCCGGTCCAATCGCAAGTTGTTTTCCGAGGGACTTTTCCGAGGGATTTCCCGGGGAGAATTTCCGAGGGATCCAATCCGAGGGATCAAATCCGAGGGAGACTAGTCAAAGAAGTCAAGGGGATATTCAAACTTCTAGTCAAAGTCAATGGTCTTAGTCTTAGGATTTAATTTGACTTTGTAATTCCCCATGCCTTGTAATTTGTGTTTTCTTCTTCACCCCTTCACATTCTCTTCCTATAAATACTCTTTGTAGTTCTTCATTTCAAATCATCAAATTTTATAAACATTTTAGAGATTTCTCTCCTTTGTTCCTTTGTGAACTTTCGATTATTTTGGTGGTTAGCCAAGAAAATCATTTCGATCCTTGGGTGGTTAGCTCATTCCGATTCTTAAGGTGGTTAGCTTTAAGTTCGATCCGATTCCGAGGTGGTTAGCCGAAGAGTCACAACGTTCCTTAGGTGGTTAGCCTTCGGTTCGGGTTTACCGAGTGCCGTTCATAGCTCTCGACGCAGCCATTCACTTCCCCCGCCTTGCTCGTTCAAGGATTATCCCCGTTTCAATTCCGCTTCAATACCGACAAGAGTGTGCGTTTTTGGGAAGATCGGAACCGAAATCATATCAAGGAACCGAGACCTTTATCACATACCCTTAGTGTTATTATTTTGTTACTATTAACTTTACCGTAAATTATTCTTGTTGTTTAATACTCCTATAAGAAGTTATGTTCTAGCACAATTGAAAGAAAATATATATAATATTTCTTCCGTTTCGAAATATAATTTTTTTTGTCTAACAACACATACATAATAAATTTCATAAATTATACTATTTGTATGAAATTATTAACTAAAAACAATTCAAAAAATAAGAAAACACACCAGCATTATAGAAACGATTACAAAACATCAATGTCAATTAAATTTTGTAAAGCTATTGAACGAGATCCGAGTGCGTGGGAGAATCCGTTCCAATTCTAGCCAGAGAGGTTTTTGGGAAAGAAAATCGACGTGAGAGCAGAGACTATGAACTGACACCGTTTGGAGCAGGACGGAGAATTTGTCCGGGATTACCTTTGGCTGTGAAGACAGTGCCTCTCATGCTTGCTTCTCTTCTCTATTCTTTTGACTGGATGCTTCCAAACGGCATCGATCCTGAAGACTTGGACATGGACGAGACCTTTGGTCTCACATTGCAGAAGACCAACCCGATACATGCCTTGCCTGTCAAAAAACGCGCCATTAATTAACTAGCCATTGTAGTAGTATATGTTTTTTATAAGTAAGTTTTGACATTATGATTTTTAACAAAACCTCTTGTTGATCCGTAAATCACACAAAAAGGGGTAAAACAGTACTTTTAGTCGGAATCTCGTTTATTGATCTAAGTCGGCGATTACAACAGAGTTTAAGTAAGAAGGCAAAGACAAAAGACTTGAGATCGGTAACGAGCTCTCTCTTGTATTCTCTGTCTCTGCGGAAGTTGTGGATGTCTCTGAAGAATGAGGCTCCTCCTTTATTTATAGTGTCTTTGAGGCGGTCGAAAGGAAGATTTCTCCTTTTCCGAGTTCGATTAGGAAAAGGAAATCTTCCGGTTTTCTCTCCGAGATAAGGATAAGTTCCTGATATCTCGAGGAGTTGACCAAAGAGAATATTTCCTTTTCCGAGATCGGTGGGAAAAGGGAAATATTCCGGTTTCATCTGTTGTAACGGACCGGGCTTGTGATGGGCCTAGATCGGTAGCCGAGATGGGCTTTCAGCGAGATTCCGAGCTCGGCCCAACGTTTTCGGGCCGACTTGTCTTTGATCCGAACCATCGTAGACCGGTCTTGATTGAACCGATCTCGGTTCGAACCGAGTTAAACCAGGGGGTGCTAATCCCCCCTCTAACAATTGGTCCCCCCCTCAGTTCGGCGAGGGAGTTTATGAGTTCGGTGAATTTTTGGGGAGTATTCTTTAGCTCGGTTAAAACTGAGATCGGTACGATCTGATCAGATTCTATTTCGAGTGCGGCGGATTTTCGGGTTCGGCGAATTTTGAATTCGGCGAACTTCTTTCGAAAGTGAAGATCGGAATTCCCGTGGTCGAATAGATTTTGGAGCTTTCGAGTTCGGCAGACTTTTCTCGGGAAGGGGGCGTCGTTTCGTCTTCTTCGGCTACGGAATTCGAAGAGCCGCGTGTCGATTCGTACTCTTCGGCTACAGAATTTGAAGAATCGTCATCATTGCGTTTTTCTTTATAAATACCGCTCGATCCTCCTTCATTTCTCACTTCTGATGTTCGCTGTTTTTGACAGATGATTGCCCAGACGAATGAGATCGTCGGGTCATACGATCGTGATCTCGGAGCTTCGCGCCGTAAGGCTTTCGAAGCGAGCGTCCAAGCCGTGGAACTCCGCAAAGAGCTCCGAGTCTCTGAGGATAGAGTGGAAGCCGGCGATCGTGCAGTAGCCGAGCTGACCCGCGAACTAGCCGTGCTGAAGAGATCCAATGCCGAGCTGGAGTTGGAAAAGGATGCCCTTGCGACGAAGCTATTCACAGAGACTTCAAGGTTGCGGGCTGGCCGCACTTATCAAATCTTGAAGAGGAAAGCGGCAACTGAAAAATGCCAGGTTCGTCTTCAAAAAGTTAAGGACCATCTGGCGGCGGTTGATCAGGCAAGGAAACCATTCCTGGCCGTTAATCAGATCCATGGGATCCTCAGCTTCTGCCAGAGTCTGAAGACGAAGCACGGTATCGTCGTCCCGC
This sequence comes from Eutrema japonicum, assembly GCA_030161315.1. Lineage (NCBI taxonomy): Eukaryota > Viridiplantae > Streptophyta > Magnoliopsida > Brassicales > Brassicaceae > Eutrema > Eutrema japonicum. Next base: position 46,613,782 of record BSQW01000010.1, on the reverse strand, counting down.
CGTCTCGTATTGAAAAGCTTGAGAAGCTTAAGGCTGAGAAGTCGGCAGAGTACGAGGCGATCGACCTCCGCGAGCTGGAAGATGCAGATCTAGTCGTCTCGCCCTTTACTGATCCGGTTCACCCGGGAATTTCGCCCTCGATGGGTAATGAAGTCCCGCCAGGGCTTGATGAGTTCGGTACTAACTGAGCTTCGATGTCGGCGGACCAAGCTGAAGCGATGCGGAGGCAAGGTGTTTAGGCCTTTTTCCTACTTCATGTAATCTGTTTTTAGTTTTCTTTTTGCCCGGATGGGTTTATGACTTGAACTCTTGGACCGGAAGGTTTGTAAAGTCCGGTATCCACTCTGTTGTTCGCCCGAGGGCCTTTTGAATGAATCTGATTTTTATCGATCTTCTTTTTATTTTGAGTGTTATACTTAGTTATTTCTCAAGTTATTTTTATACCGAGCTCTGATATATTTGAAGTCGTACATTATACGAACCTCTCGAATTTATCGTACACAGTGGTGCCGTAAACTGTACGGTCTTAGCCGGGTGAAGAGGATAAATTCGACTGAACCTGTTCGAGGTCGGCAATCACTATCGTAGATCGGCTTACTGCTTTTGCGATTGTTGAGAAATCGGCTTACTTGTTTTTGCGACTGTTGAGAAATCGGCTTACTAGTTTTGCGACTGTTGAGAAATCGGCTTAGATTTGCGAGGAAGGACGTTCGGCTTGACCCTAGAGTTTAGTTTAAGAGTACGTGAACAACCCATCTTAATATGCTCTAGGTTTCTCACATTGAATCCGAGTGTGCGAGACGGACTTGGCTTATTTGGCTCGGATAATCTGAGAAGCTGGTGCGAGACTGATCTCGGCTTTGAATGTGGAAAGTGTATTATCCATTGCACCATGAGGATGCGTGCGAGCTAAGCTCGGCTTATTTCGATCGTCTGGCCAGGACGTCGATATGGGAACCGTTTGTGGTTGAAAATGCGAACCGTTGAAGTTCGGCAAACGTAAAGTTTGACTTAGAAAATACGAACTGTTGGAGTTCGGCAAACAAAAAGTTTGGCTTAGAAAATACGAACTGTTGGAGTTCGGCAAACAAAAAGTTTGACTTAGAAAATACGAACTGTTGGAGTTCGGCAAACGAAAGGTTTGATTTGGAAGATACGAACTGTTGGAGTTCGGCAAACTAAAAGTTTGACTTAGAAGATACGAACTGTTGGAGTTCGGCAAACAAAAAGTTTGACTTAGAAAATACGAACTGTTGGAGTTCGGCAAACAGAAAGTTTGACTTAGAAAATACGAACTGTTGGAGTTCGGCAAACAGAAAGTTTGACTTAGAAAATACGAACTGTTGGAGTTCGGCAAACAGAATGTTTGACTTAGAAAATACGAACTGTTGGAGTTCGGCAAACAAAAAGTTTGGCTTAGAAAATACGAACTTGGAGTTCGGTTGCAATGCATTTGCGTAATAAAGTTTTATTGATGTTATAGCTGCGCCTGTGAAGGCTGCCTACGTACCTTCGAGAGAAGGATCAAGCCGTTCGTAGTTCATATTACATAGTGAAATTGAGCCTAAGTATAATAGCTCGGTGATCTTTTTTTTTTTTTTTTTTTTTTTTTGGGCTCGAGATCTAGACTAGATGTAGTACCGTTTGAGGTTCATCGAATTCCATGAACGGGGAATGAGCTGTTGAACGCCTGGTTTGACTACCCGCATGACCTGATAAGGTCCTTCCCAGTTCGTGCCGAGCTTGAGGTATGCGTCCATTCGATCATTCTTGGCGTCATACTCCCCGCTGAACTGACTTGCGACGAGCTGTGAGTCGCAGTAGGCGTGAATGCGTGTAACGCCGATGGCTTTGGCCAAACGTAGTCCGGCAATTAGCGCTTCGTATTCTGCCTCGTTGTTAGACGCGTTGAACGTCAGGCGGAAAGATTGCTCCAAGATTTCTCCCGTTGGAGATTTGAGGCGAATGCCTATTCCAGAGCCTCAGTGAGATGACGACCCATCGACGTGAAGGATCCATTGTTCGGCGGTTATGACATCAGTGTTGACGTATTCCGGAGATAGTTCAATGAGGAAATCGGCGAGGACTTGTGATTTGATGCTTGTCCGGCTTTTGTAATCGATGTCGTACTCGCTGAGTTCGATAGCCCATTTAGCCAACCGACCGGACTGGCTTGGGCTATGTAGGATTGTCCGGAGTGGTTGATCGGTTAGCACGGTGACTGAGTGTGATTGGAAATAAGGACGCAATTTCCGAGCTGAAACAACGACGGCGAGGGCCAGCTTTTCGAGAGTCGGATATCGCCCTTCAGCTCCATCTAGTGATTTGCTGATATAGAAGATCGGTTTTTGTTCGCCCCGGTATTCCCGAACGAGGACCCCGCTAATCGCCGAAGTTGAGATCGCGATGTAGAGATAGAGGGTCTCGCCGTCTTCGGGTTTTGCCAAAACTGGTGGTGTTGATAAGTATTCTTTGAGCTGCTTGAATGCTTCCTCGCACTTATCATCCCACTCAAGATTTTTTTTTCCGCGCAGCAATTGGTAGAAAGGGAGACACTTATCGGTGGACCGGGAGATAAACCGGTTGAGTGCGGCGATGCGTCCTGTGAGTCTTTGCACCTCCCTTCTCGTTGTTGGAGATGGTAAGTCAAGGATTGCTGAGATCTGTTTAGGATTGGCTTCGATTCCCCTTTGAGTCACGATATACCCGAGGAATTCTCCGGAGGTTACACCGAATGTGCATTTGGTCGGGTTAAGCTTCATGCCGTACTCGTTTAGGATGTCGAAACAGGTGTTAAGATGTCCGGCATGATCCTTTGCAACCAGTGACTTGACGAGCATGTCGTCGATGTAAACCTCCATTGTTTTGCCGAGCTGGCTAGCGAACATCCGATTAACGAGGCGTTGGTAGGTAGCACCGGCGTTTTTTAGGCCGAACGGCATCACTTTGTAGCAATAGATACCGCGATCGGTAATGAATGAGGTCTTCTCGCGATCGTCCGGGTGCATGAGTATCTGATTGTAGCCTGAAAAGGCGTCCATGAATGAGAGGAGTTCGTTCCCGGCGGTGGCTTCGACGAGTCTGTCGATATGTGGGAGTGGGAAACTATCCTTTGGGCAGGCTTTGTTTAGGTCGGTAAAATCGACGCATATCCTTCACTTTCCGCTCTTCTTCTTCACAACGACCGGGTTTGCCAACCATTCGGGATACCGAACTTCTGTAATCGATCCTGCGCTAAGTAATCTTTCGACTTCATCGTTTACAGCTCGGGCTTTCTCGGGACCGAGCTTGCGTCGTTTCTGTTTGATCGGTTTGAAGGTGGGGTCGATGTTGAGTTCATGGCTTATTATCTTTGGGTTGATTCCGGGCATATCTGTGATTGACCAGGCGAAGGTCGAAACGTTTCTTTTGAGGAGTCGGATTAAATCCTCTTTGATGTCTTTGTCGAGCTCGGCTCCGATTCCTACGCATTTTTCCGGATTGAAATCATCGATATTGACTTGGACGATCGTTTCGCGTCGCGGCAGATCGGGATCGTGTGGGATTTTCTTCTTATTGATCACGCAGGTGCGGGGAGTGGTCCTTAGTTTGCATTCGTTTATGAAACATGTTCGGGACATCACCTGGTCGCCTCTAAGGGTGAAAACTCCGGAAGGTGTCGGGAACTTGACGCATTGATGATACGTTGACACGACTGCTTTCATCGAGAATATCCACGGCGTGCCGAGTACTACGTTGTAGATCGCGGGTTTGTTTAGCACCAAGAACTTGACCATTCGACATATTCCCCCGGTATACATAGGAATTTTGACCGTTCCTGCTGTCATGGTTTGCTCGCTTGAGAATCCGGTGAGTGGTTCGATGTTCGGTCTGATTTGGTTGTCGGGAAAATCCATATTTTTCAGCGTATCCTTGAAAATCACGTTAACCGAGCTCCCAGTGTCGACCAAAATTCGCCCGACTACGACATCACCGATGAGTGTCTCGACGACTAACGGGTCGTTATGCGGCATATGAAGTCCTTCCGTGTCGGCCTCAGAGAAGGTGATCGGCGTTCCGCAGGGTGTAGTCTGATGTGACTGTTTTGCGGCCACTGCTTCCTTACTGTATGTCTTCTGAGCTCGGACGGAGTAGTTGCATGTTTCCAATGCACCCATGATCATGTTGACACGTTTTCGAACCTGTGGAGGTTGTTGAGTTTCCACGTTGTCATCCCGATCTCGTTTCGGTTGTTCGTCGTCGGTTTTGTCTTTCTTTTGCTCGGCAGGCTTGTTCGGTTTGGAGTTACGTCTCCTACCGTTATCGTTACGGCGCGGTCTGTTCGAGGGTTGGAAGGCTCCTTCGACTGGAACTTCCCCTTTTTGTACTTCATCATCAGGAACTCCTGTAGATGTCGGCACTCTTCGGTCGAATGGTTTCCATACCGGTTATGGAAATTGCAGTACGGTGCGGATTCAGTGGTGTCGGGCTCTTTTGGCTCATCCGACCGAACCCAAGTGTTTGACCAGGATTGCTGAGTTTGGATCGTATTGACGGGTTGTTTCGGGGGAACGTACAGTTTGTCCTTAGTGGCGGGCTGTTTCGTGATTGCGTATCGCCTATCTTTCTCGGATCTTTCCTCCTCCTCCATGATGAAGATATGCGCCCTGTACAGGACGTCCTCCAATGTCTTTGGATTATTGCGTTTGATCTCCCTGTGAAAGTCCGATTCGTACCAGGTGGCTTTGTAAAGAGCCTCGATTGCGGCTTCGTCGTCGATCGTGCAATGGGATACAACCGCTTTGAAACGTTCCATGAAGTTGCGTAGGGGCTCGTCCTGCTTCTGCTCGAGGGCCCAGAGTTCGGCGTTCTTTGTTTTCTGCTTGATAAACATGGTGAAGCGTTTGAGGAATTTGGTAGTGAGCTCGTTATAGCTGTTTACCGAACTTGGCTCGAGCGTTGAAAACCAATCGAGCGCGGCTCCGGATAAGTTCTCCACGAATAGTTGGCACATGGCTGCGTCCTTCTCGGTTTCCGAGCCGAAACGAAATCGGTTCATTGTGATGACAAACGAGGTCAAGAAGTGTTTAGGATCGGTAAACCCGTCGTATGATGTGATCTTGACTCTTTCCAATCGTCGGACTGGAGTGTTGACGACTTTGTCGGTAAACGGCGTCCTCTGTGACTCTTGAATTACTCGGTCGATCTCCGGCGCCGAACTCGTAGCCTGATGGACTTTGGTCCGCATATCTTGTAGTTGGGCCTGGACCTTGGCGAATTCCAAATTCACGGCGGCTTGGTCCGTGATGTTGATTTCCGAACCGGTCGCGGAGGATCTTCTTGTCGGCGGGTCGATCGTGCCTGGGGGTTAAGCGTCGGTTAAGTCGGACAAGAGATTTCGGCGTAACGTGTTTTCGTTGGCGGGGGTGACCGGGTTTGGATCGAGGATACCGATCTGATTTCGGCGCTCAAAATGGGATGCTATGAGAGACGCGATCCGCTCTTCGTTCTTTTTGTTAATTTCGGCGAATTGCGCTGTCATAGCTTCTATGAAGACGGTCGGATCCGTGAATATCGAAGCAGCCGGAGGCTGTGGAAGAGTCCGAGATGGATTGACCTGATTGTCTTCTCCAACAGGTATGGTCGGAGGGGGTCTTCCTCCGGTTGTCTGTAGTTCGGTATCGATAGGATTGAGCTCGTCGATCCGTGGGTTTTGATCATCGGTTTCTGAGCTGTTGACGGGGGCTGCGGTGGTATCGACTGGAAGAACCATTGCCGAACTTCAATCAAACGATATCCGAAAGTACTGTTCTATCTGTCCCCACAGTCGGCGCCAATTGTTGATCCGTAAATCACACAAAAAGGGGTAAAACAGTACTTTTAGTCGGAATCTCGTTTATTGATCTAAGTCGGCGATTACAACAGAGTTTAAGTAAGAAGGCAAAGACAAAAGACTTGAGATCGGTAACGAGCTCTCTCTTGTATTCTCTGTCTCTGCGGAAGTTGTGGATGTCTCTGAAGAATGAGGCTCCTCCTTTATTTATAGTGTCTTTGAGGCGGTCGAAAGGAAGATTTCTCCTTTTCCGAGTTCGATTAGGAAAAGGAAATCTTCCGGTTTTCTCTCCGAGATAAGGATAAGTTCCTGATATCTCGAGGAGTTGACCAAAGAGAATATTTCCTTTTCCGAGATCGGTGGGAAAAGGGAAATATTCCGGTTTCATCTGTTGTAACGGACCGGGCTTGTGATGGGCCTAGATCGGTAGCCGAGATGGGCTTTCAGCGAGATTCCGAGCTCGGCCCAACGTTTTCGGGCCGACTTGTCTTTGATCCGAACCATCGTAGACCAGTCTTGATTGAACCGATCTCGGTTCGAACCGAGTTAAACAAGGGGGTGCTAATCCCCCCTCTAACACCTCTGTTCTCGGTTGCATAAACTTTTTCTCATGAGGTGGTATGGCTTGAAGAAATCAAAGGAATCCTTGTTAATATTGGCCCTGGGTTATACCTGTAGATTTATCAGTGAATTTTCATAATCGATTAATGGTTTTCTTTTCTACACCATTTGATTTTTGTTAATGCATATATACGTACATATACACTAATTGCTCCCATCAAATTCAAGATCAGGAAAGCAGACACAATCTCTTCTTGTTGTTATTGAAACTATTTTTGACTAAATTGTGGGTGGTGGGCTTAGCACAGCCCTCACCTAACCCAATCAAAAACGAGATGGGCCCATCAAAACTGACCCATCTCATCGCCATAATCACGTACCAAACATCCACGAAGGGGGACGATCTCATTCCGCCAACAAAAACATAACAATTAGCCAAGAATAATACCGAATACGTGGAGAGACACCGAGCATGAGGAGAAACATGCCGAAGTCACCAAACATGAGCACGCCGAACAAGCCAACCACCGAACACGAGTTCGGCAACAAGAGACCGAACTCACCACCACCACGACGAGAACCGAGCTCACCACCACCACGACTAACGACGAGAACGACCTCACCACCAACGACCATAAAAAGGAGAGCCGACCTCACGCCAACGACCTCACGATGCCGACCAACTATGAACTACGATATGGTTTGATCCCCAATCCGGGGTACGTAGGCAGCCCTTCGAGGCACAGCCATAAATCATTTCTTCTTCCTCGTTCGCCGACCATAACGCCACGATAAGCAATCTCACTCTTTTTTCTTGTCTAGCTCAACATTATGCCAAACCGCTTTTATTACTCTCCATTGTTAGAGGTGGGTTTAGCACCCCCAATTAGCTAGGCCCATCTCAGCAAATAAGGCCCGCCTGGTCGAAATCAGAAAGAAGTCGGCATTCGACCAAGGACGGCACCGAGCTTCCATCCCGAGCTCGCGCCCCGAGCTTCCATCCCGAGCTCGCACCCCGAGCTTCCATCCCGAGCTCGCACCCCGAGCTTCCATCCCAAGCTCGCACCCCGAGCTTCCATCCCGAGCTCGCACCCCGAGCTCCCATCCCGAGTTCGCACCCCGAGCTGACATTGACGCCGCACGAAGATGCACTGTTCACCGACACTGTTCACCGACACTGTTCACGACATACCCCGCACTGTTCACGGGCACTGTTCACGACATGCCTTGCACTGTTCACCGACACTGTTCACCGGCGCTGTTCACGACATACCTTGCACTGTTCGCGACCTGTCTTGTCAACGTCACGACATCCCCGAATCGCGGAAAGCCGTCTACGCGGTTCTTGCTATATATACCCCCTCACGCACCTTCACTTGGAGATATCTGGAACCGGGACTCACCGCCATCAAAAAAAAAATAAAAAAAAAATTTCGATGCCAGATCCCATCTCACGGCTTCAACAAAAAATTTTTTCCAATCCTCTTCACGCTCGGAATCCTCCGATCAAACCACATGACCACGTTCCATGGAGTCCTTTGCCGAAAGATCAGAAGGTTCTGTTGCCGATCTCCGGAGAAGAAGTATAATAATCCAGCGAAAGACGACGCCGCTCACCTTCTCCGCCGTCGATCTCATCGCCGATCTCCATCTCCTTCACCGTAAACGCCGCACATGAGCGGGGAGAGAAGCAACGAGCACCACCACTTCCGTTTGACACCACCTCACCGTCGTTCATCATCAGAGACGAGCCACCGTCATCAAAATTCCATCGCCGCAAACAACGCAGCACCACCTCCGTCCGCGACATCCTTCGCCGACCACCATCTCGGATCTGTTCCCTTGCTCTTATCTTGACCTCACTCCTCATCGCACATCAGCAATTCGCCGTCGCTCAAGCTTCCCGGAGCTCCGCCATTAACGCCGACCTGCAACGAAAGAAGAAGATGAGATCTTCTTCTCTTTGGGCTTGCGTAATATTTGGCCCATTTAGCACCATAATTTTGAGGCCCAGATCTTGGCCCAATCATCATCAACTGAACTCTCTTCACATCGAGTCTGAAAACAATACAAAACGTTGGGCCTAAAAGCCCATTAAAGAAGCCCAAGCTAATAAAACAAGAGGAGCTCACCGATCTGTCCAAACAAGTATCACCTCGTCACTTACCGAGCTAAACGAAACTCAGGTACTAATCAGAATTGTATTTTTTTTCAAATATATTTTCCAGTCAAACTCAATAACAGGGACCGTCCCTTCAAGCCGAACTCCGAGGAAAGCAGTTTGTGGTCGTAGTTCGTCGATCTGACAGCGAGGCAGTTCGGGGTCGCAGCTCGTCGGTCTAACAGTTAGGTAGCTCGGTCGCAGCTCGCTCATCGCGCAGTCGCAGTTCGCCGACCTCAACAGCTCCGCCTAACTAACGACATCAACAGCTCGCCGACCTCCTACTCGCCAAGCTTATGATCGCAGTTCTCCGACCGTGCGACTCGCTGACCTTGTGGTACGCTAAGTAACTAACCGATTTTAGAAATTAAACGACTCGGAATCATAGCTCACCGGCCTCGCGCCTAACTAACAAACGCCGAGCTCAGCCTCAAGCGCAATCTCGTATCTTTAGCCATTTTTTTTGCAGATCATAGCTCGTCGATCTGACAGTGAGGCAGTTCGGAGTCGCAGCTCGGTCTAACAGTTAGGTAGCTCGGTCGCAGCTCTCTCATCGCGCAGTCGCAGTTCGCCGACCTCAACAGCTCCGCCTAACTAACGACCACAGCTCGCCGACCTCCTACTCGCCGAGCTCACGATCAGTCCTCTGACTGCACAACCCGCGGCCCACCGACCACGCAGCTCGCTAACCTCGCGGTCTAGCAATTCACACACGTCCGTCTATTGCTCCCGCCTAACGAGACCCAGCAGTCAATCCTAAGATCTTGGAAACCGACTTGAGACGCGCCGAGCTAACAAAGATCAACTTCGATGCATTCGCTACACCTCATGACACCGAACTGGGGGGGGGGCTTATTGTTAGAGGTGGGTTTAGCACCCCCAATTAGCTAGGCCCATCTCAGCAAATAAGGCCCGCCTGGTCGAAATCAGCCAGAAGTCGGCATTCGACCAAGGACGGCACCGAGCTTCCATCCCGAGCTCGCGCCCCGAGCTTCCATCCCGAGCTCGCACCCCGAGCTTCCATCCCGAGCTCGCACCCCGAGCTTCCATCCCAAGCTCGCACCCCGAGCTTCCATCCCGAGCTCGCACCCCGAGCTCCCATCCCGAGTTCGCACCCCGAGCTGACATTGACGCCGCACGAAGATGCACTGTTCACCGACACTGTTCACCGACACTGTTCACGACATACCCCGAACTGTTCACTGGCACTGTTCACGACATGCCTTGCACTGTTCACCGACACTGTTCACCGACACTGTTCACCGGCGCTGTTCACGACATACCTTGCACTGTTCGCGACCTGTCTTGTCAACGTCACGACATCCCCGAATCGCGGAAAGCCGTCTACGCGGTTCTTGCTATATATACCCCCTCACGCACCTTCACTTGGAGATATCTGGACCGGGACCCCCGACCGCCGAAGGATCTCGCTTTTAAGACTCGGATTTGGACTCTCTCATCTACCACAAGTTGCCCGACCTCTCTATCTTTGTAACGAGACAACACTTTAGAACGCCGAACTGGACGTCCTTCGGAACCAGTTCGTAATTCAAAAGTGTTTACTTCTCTTTCATCAATAACACGAAACACGGCCCCCGGCCTGCTCATATTTCTCCCGACCTGCCTTAATTGTGGTTAAATTGCTCTATTAACGAAAATCTCACCTCCCGTCTCCTAATCATTCTTTAAACACACTTAGTGATCCGTGGGATCAACATCCATCTTTGTAATTACGAACTACGATTAAGCTTTGTTCCTTTTCATTTGTCTTACTGCTCTATTTAACTGAAAATCTTCGAACCCTCGATATAAATTGATTTGTCCAGAAGACGTGCACGTTCCAACATAAATCTTCAATTAAAATAAGAATCTTCATCTTCTTTGAAACTAATCATTTGGGTTCCTTTAAATAAACGAGTTGCCATGAGAAATGTGTGGGAAAACTGTTAGGATAAAGGAGGAAAATAACAATTAAAAAAAAGAAAGGAAAATAACAATAAATTGGATGGTGCAGGGAGGGACATTTTGAAGACAAGGACAAGAAGTTTTCCGAAATTCGTAATTTATTTTATTCAGCCGTAATTAACTTGATTTCAACATATCTTTGTCTATCAATAATTAAAGACGAGTGTACGTATCCAACATTTCCACGAAGATTATTGAGAACTCTAGCTCAGGCATTCAAATAGATATTGGGCCAACAATAACTGCATCATCACCGGTATAAGGCTGAGCAGATTGAAGTTGAACTGTAAAGTGAGTGATATGAGCTGTACCTCCAGTGTTAGGGTACCACTCTTGTCCAGTGGATTAAGATTTATCTGAAACTCTCATTGCAGCAAATGCATTTGTAAAATCAGGGCATTGGTATTCCTGATCAAACCTCTTGTAGAATTTGTAAGCTGGATGACCGTATTTGTTGCATATCTGACAGGTGGGTCTAGAGCTGGTTTCTGATGAAGAGTTGCTGTTGAACTGTTGAGGAAAACCCCTTCCACGAGTGGAGTAAGAACCTCTCCCACGAGAAGCATTAGAGTTTTGTCCTCTGCCATTGTTTTGACCCCTGCCACGATTAGAATAGCCACCCCTGTTGCTGGAATAATCACCTCTTTCAGTTTGAAAGGCCAGATGTGGTGAAACAGTAGATGCATAGGCAAGGTAAGATTGGATCTTGTCATCAAAACCAGTGAGCTTGTAAACCACATCTTCAAATGAGAGACCAAATTGAGAATCCAAAGAGTTCTCAATAACAGTAACAATTGATTCATATTCCCTACCAAGGCCATTCAAAATCCCATAAACTTTCTCTTGATCAGATATAGGAACACCTATCGAGTCTAGTTGATCGCACAGATCCTTAATCTCAGAAAGATAAGTTGCTAGAGGTTTTGTGCCTTTAACAGTAGTTTTAATTCAACGTTGAATATTCAGTTTTCTAGTAGTGGAAACTCTATTGTATTTTTGAGCACGAGCAAACCATACCTCTTGAGCAGAGTGGAGACCATACACAGAACGTAGAGCATCTTCTGAAAGTGATCCAAAAAGCCAAGCAAGAACAGACTGATCATTTTGAATCCATACAAGGAGATCTGGATTTGGTATCTCAGAAATCAGGTTTCCAAAACGAACATGTGTAGTTGCAGCTGGTTGAGGAGTTCCCCCGGTGACGTGACCCACAAGATGTTTGATGGATAGCCAAGATTCGAACTGTGTCTTCCACATGAGATAGTTGGAAGCAGACAGTTTCAGAGTAACACACTGAAAAAAATTTAGAGATGACGCGACAACGACCGAAGGAGCCGCTGGGAACGGCTGATTGAATGGTGGATGTTGTGTAACTGGATGAGGCGGCGGATCCGTTGGAGCCGAACTCGAGCTGGAGACGGCGGAGCTCGATCTGAGACATGTGTAACTCGAGCATGAGCCGCTGGAATCGGATTTGGTGTGTTGCCCAGAGCCTGAGCAAGGGTAGATTGAATGAGGAGCCGTCCATGGCTCTGATACCATGAAAGCTTGAAGCTTTAGCTTCTGCGATTGAAAGAAAAGGTAAGAACTTTTATCTTATTTCTTCCTTAACGTTTACAAAGAGGATCGACACCATTTATATAGAAAGAGCAGAAATAATAAAACAAAAGACATGTCGCCTTAGTCACCAATGATTGCACACGATTCAAGGGAATCAAATCTGTTGTGTAAACAGATTTCCGTAGCTGGAAATGTACGTTCTGCTTTTGACTGTTGACTGAGGTGATGACTCGATGATGCTCTGTTACCGTTGCGAGGAGATGAAGTTTGAGTAATGATGGGCATGTTACTGTTTCTCTTATGATCTTCTTCTTGGGCTTTATCAATTGTTGTTGGCCCAGTATCTATTTGAATAGTGTCTATTTGAGAACTCTAGCCCAGGCATTCAAATAGACACTATTTCTCGGATCTTTGCTCTCTCAAGACAGCTTTTTGTACTCATAATGTATAGAATCTCGATGTTTAAGAACACAAGAAGTCAATAAGAATAACTCTCTTATTTGCTTTAAGGAATATAACTCAAAACCTTAAGTTCTCAAACTCATAAGTTGTGCAACATCTTAGCACATCCTTATATAAGAATTGATGATTCCTAATCCTAATAGAAAACACATAGATTTAGATAACTCCTAAATCTAAGGGATGTATATCTAGATAACTCCTAAATATACTTTGACTTAGTCTTTGATTTATTTCAAGCTAACAACATTCTCCCCCTTAAGCTTGAAATCAATCTCTTTCACGTCTTCAACTCCAATAAGATTTCTCATTTCTTTAAACTTGACTCTTCCAAGTGCTTTGGTTAATATATCGGCCTTTTGCTCGCTTCCTGGAACGTGGTCAACTTCTACTTGCTCGTTCTCGACACATTCACGTATAAAGTGATATCGTGTATGTATATGCTTGCTGCGGCCATGAAAGACCGGATTTTTGGTGAGTGCAATCGCCGATTTGTTGTCCACTCGAATGGTCACTCGTTTACATTCTCTGTTTGCTATCTCTACAAAGAGTTCTTGTAACCAGATTGCTTGTTTTGCGGCTTCAGTAGCAGCCATAAACTCGGCTTCACATGATGAAAGGGCCACTGTTTCTTGCTTTTGTGAACACCAAGTGATAGGACATTCATCAAAATAGAAAACATGACCAATCGTACTCTTTCCATCATCCATATCGACATTATGGCTGCTGTCACTGTAGCCTTCCAAACCTGTGCCACTTGATCGCTTAAAAACAAGGCCATAAGAAAGAGTTCCACACAAGTACCTCAATATTTGTTTCAGTGCAGCACCATGAGATTCTTGTGGTTCTTGCATGTAACGACTAAGTACTCTTACACTAAAAGAAAGATCTGGTCTGGTGTGAAGAAGATATCGGAGGTAACCAATGTTTCTTCTATACTCTGTTTCATTAACGCGATCTTTTTTCATGTCCCTTGACAGCTTTATGTTTTGGTCCATTGGTGCATGAGATGCATTGAATTCTCTCATTCCAGTTTCTTCTAGTATTTTAGACGCATATCTTTCTTGTTTCAGTGTTATACCACCCTTGTACTGAAGTACTTCAATGCCAAGATAGTATGTTAGTCTACCAAGATCACTCATTTCAAACGTCATTGCCATGTCTTCTTTAAACTCCACCATCATTTTCAGGTTTGATCCTGTCACCAAGAGATCATCCACATACACGGCAACTACCAGGAGATCTCCGCTTTCTTCTTTGCGATAGAGTGATGGTTCCTTTGAGCATCGTTTAAATTTCATCTGAACCAGAGTCTTATTCAGCTTTTCATTCCAAGCTCTCGGCGCTTGTTTTAACCCATACAGTGCTTTGTTCAACTTGTAGACTTTGTTCTCATTCCCTTTGATCTCAAATCCCTCTGGTTGTGTAACGTATACTACTTCTTTTAGCTCTCCATTTAGAAAAGCTATTTTTACATCAAGATGATGAATTTCCCATCCATTCGAAGCAGCAAGTGCGATGATGAGCCGAATGGTTTCAATTCTCGCAACAGGAGCAAACACTTCCTCAAAATCGATACCATGCCTTTGCACGTAGCCCTTTGCCACAAGTCTTGCTTTGTGCTTGTTTACGCTACCATCAGGATTCCGTTTGATCTTAAAGACCCACTTTAGGCCAATTGCTTTGGATCCGTTTGGCAGATCGGTTAGATTCCATGTTTTATTCCTTTCAATTGACCGTAGTTCATCTTCGCAAGCCGTCATCCATTCTTTCAATCCCTTAGCTTCATTAAAATCCCATGGTTCTTCATTGATCATGACTAGGAGACGTTCACATTCCTCTTCAGCTATATTGCAAACGTAATCATCCAGATAACTAGGTCTATGGCTTACTCTTGCTGTTCGTCGCAGAGGCGGTTGATCCTGATTTTGTTCCTCCTCATTGCCTTCGTCTATATCATAGTCACGATTCTCCTCTGTTTCTTCTCCGAGACTGTTTTGATCATTCTCAATGGCATCGTTGGCGTCGAAACCTCCTAAGCTTGCTGAAAATGTTCCTGAATCCTTTGTGGTGTCAATTCCTTGGCCATTCCACTTCCAGCTCTTAGATTCATCAAAAACTGCATCTCTGTTGATGACGATTCTTTGATGTGTTGGGTCAAATAACCGATAAGCTTTGGAACCTGGTTCTGTCCCTAGATGAACCAACGTTCTTGATCTGTCGTCCAGTTTCTTCCTTCCAGCTGCTTCTATTCTGACATAACTAACACATCCAAATACTCTAAGATGCTCGAGATTTGGTTTCCTTCCTTTGAATACTTCATATGGTGTTTGGACAGTAAGTGACCTTGTTGCCACTCTATTGATCAGGTAAGTGGAATGTCTCACAGCTTCGCCCCACAAATAGTTTGGTATGTTCATGTGTTTCAGGATGCTTCTCGTCATCTCAAGTAGTGTTCTGTTTCTTCGTTCAACAACCCCATTCTGTTGGGGAGAGTACAGCGCCGTTAGGTGTCTCTTGATACCGTGTTTTTCGCAAAAATCCTGAAACTCTTGAGATATGAACTCCCCTCCTCTATCGGTACGAAATGTTTCAATCTTGGCTCTTGTCTCTTGCTCTACTATTCTCTTGAAACCTTTGAACTTATCAAATGCTTCGCTCTTTTCCTTTAGCAAGATTGTCCACATGTAACGGGAGTAGTCATCTACAATGACAAATATATATCTCTTATGTGCTGGTGTGGAGGGTGTGATAGGTCCACATAGGTCTCCATGGATAAGCTCTAGGACTTGAGATGCTCTGTATGACGTCGCTTGTGGGAATGGTGATCGAGTCTGTATTCCACGTAGACATGATACACACTTCTGTTTTTCGATTGTCATTCTTGGTATGCCTTTCACAAGTCCCTTGTTCACCATCACTCTCATAGTCTCGAGATTCACATGCCCCAATCTTGCGTGCCACTTGCTTGATTCGGTTAATTCCATTAGCTGTAGACACTTTATGTTGTCTACTTCCAAAATTACCTTATACAACCGGTTCTTGGACCTAGAAATTTCAACAAGAGGCTTAGAGTTTCGATCAAATAGCTTGAGAAGTTCTCCTTTCATTCGTACTTCACAACCTGCTTCCGTGGCTTGACCAAGACTTATAATGTTGCTTCTTAGGTCTGGAATGAAGTAAACATCTTTTAAAACCTTCTTCACACCATTATTAAACTTAAATTTTATGGATCCTTTTCCTCTTATGTCTATGCGGGAATCGTCTCCGAATTTTACCTTTCCTGTAATATTCTCATCAAGGTCGAAGAAGAACGATCGGTTTCCACTCATATGATTGCTGGCTCCATTTTCTAGGTACCACACATTACTCGTGTCTAGACTGCTTTCGAAGGTACTCGGCTTTACCTTCTGCTCATTCAGATATACCACCTCATGCATCATCAATTCATCAGCCGTTTGTGTCTCTTCTTCGTTTCCTTTTTCAGTAGTCTCTTGCAGTTTGAGTAGTCTATCGGGACAATCAGAGGCATAGTGACCGTATGCATCACACCGATAGCACTGGATGTGAGACGCATCTCGTCCTTGATTGCCATAGGAGTTTTGGTAAAAGCTTCTACCATGGCCTCTTCCTCTACCTCTTCCTCGGCTTCTCCCTCTTCCTCGTCCTCTACTACTGTAATTTTCTTGTGAGTCAGAGTTAGCATACATTAATTTCCCTTGATCATCTTGTTGCTCTTCGTCTTCCTCACTGATCCGCTCTTCATAGGCCTTTAATCGTCCAACTATGTCCTCAAAGCTAGTAGTTTTTAGATCAAGAACTTGTTCGAGTGATGCTACTATGTGTATGTATCGTTTCCTCGGTAAACTCTTTAAGAATTTCTTTACAAGTCTCGGTTCTTCAATGATTTCCCCGAGAGATGCTGATTTAGAAGAAATTTCAGAGAGTTTACCCACGAATGCATCAATCGAGTCTTCTTCCTTCATCTTGATCCTATCAAACTCGGCCATCAGAGTTTGTAGTCTAGCCTCTCTCACCCTATCAGCTCCGATATGTCTCGTTTTTATCGCATCCCATACGGCTTTTGAGGTGTCAAGATCTCCTACTTGTAGGATCAAAGATTCAGGTATAGATTGAAACAACAAAGCAATTGCTATGTTATTCTTCTCTTCGTTTTTAACGCCGGGTTCTTTGGTTTCCCATACTTTGTTCATTTTGAGAGCAATCTTCATACGCATGGACCATACTGTATAGTTTGAATTGTTCAACATAGGACACTGAATGGAAGAGGGTCCGAATTCCTTGGATTTGATTTCACTCGTATCACCTTTCGTAGTATCGCCCATGATGTTATAGCTCTGATACCAAATATAGAATCTCGATGTTTAAGAACACAAGAAGTCAATAAGAATAACTCTCTTATTTGCTTTAAGGAATATAACTCAAAACCTTAAGTTCTCAAACTCATAAGTTGTGCAACATCTTAGCACATCCTTATATAAGAATTGATGATTCCTAATCCTAATAGAAAACACATAGATTTAGATAACTCCTAAATCTAAGGGATGTATATCTAGATAACTCCTAAATATACTTTGACTTAGTCTTTGATTTATTTCAAGCTAACAACATAATGGGCATTACGAGTATTTGGTGATGCCATTCGGGTTATGCAACGCTCCATCAACGTTTCAGGCGCTTATGAACTCGATTTTTCGAGCTCATCTACGCAAATTCGTTGTCTTGGTATTTTTTGACGACATCCTCGTGTATAGCAAAACGTGGGATGATCATCTCGGTCACGTTCGTGAAGTCTTGGGGATATTGAGAGCACAAACGCTGTTCGTGAAGCTAAAAAAATGTGAGTTTGGGAAAGATGAGTTGGAATACTTGGGCCATATAATTTCAGGTGAAGGAGTTAAAGTGGATCAACACAAGATCACGGCAATGACTAAATGGCCAGCACCTTCAAAAATCACTGAACTACGTGGATTTTTGGGTCTTACGGGCTACTACAGAAAGTTTGTTAAAGACTACGGTATAATCGCAAGGCCGTTGACGAACCTACTAAAAAAGGGTAAATTCGAGTGGACTACAATGGCACAAGAGGCTTTCGAGTCTCTTAAATATGCGATGACTACAACCCCAACGCTTGCTCTTCCTGATTTCTCAGCACAATTTGTGATACAGACAGATGCATCAGGTGATGGAATTGGGGCAATATTGTCTCAGCGTGGAAAGCCTATTGCCTTCATGAGCCGCTCCTTGGGGATCGCGAAACAATCCTGGTCAACGTATGCGAGAGAGATGCTGGCAATTGTTATCGCTATTCGCATATGGCGACCCTATATTCTCGGTCGACGTTTCACGATCCAGACTGATCATAGGAGTTTACGTTACATCCTAGAGCAACGAATTCTCACTCCGGAACAACAGAAGTGGGTAAGCAAACTCGCCGGTTATGATTACGAAATTGTTTACAAGCCTGGATCCGCTAATGTTGCTGCTGATGCACTATCCAGAAGATCCGACAGTCCAAGTCTTGCTGCCGTGTCTAGCTGTCAATCGACTTTGTGGGAAGAACTACGAAATCTGCAGGATACAGACCCATACATGCTTCGAATTGGGAAATTGGCTGAATCAGCACCTGTACAACCGTATGCGAGACGTAATGGGCTTCTCTGTTTCCACAACCGTGTGGTAATTCCTCCAAACTCATTGCTTATTGGTTCTCTTTTACAAGAATACCACAACACACCTGCAGGAGGCCACTCGGGTATTTTACGGACGTTCAAACGACTAACTCAGCAGTTTTACTGGCCCTCGATGCACAACACGATCCGTAGATATGTGAATGAATGCGATGTTTGTCAACGCGCCAAGTCTGAGAGTCTTTCACCAGCAGGGCTTCTTCAACCCCTCCCTATACCTCATCGAGTTTGGGAGGATATCTCTATGGACTTCATAGACGGATTACCACGTTCCGATAATCACACATCCATCATGGTGATTGTCGACAGGCTCACGAAATCGGCACATCTTATTCCGCATACTCACCCTTACACGGCTAAATCAGTGGCTACAAAATTCACCAATTTTGTGGTGAGATTACACGGTATTCCTAAGTCAATCGTAAGTGACAGAGACCCGATTTTCGTAAGTTCTTTCTGGAAGGATCTTTGGCGTTTATCAGGTACTAAGTTGCGGATGTCATCGGCGTATCACCCTCAAACTGATGGACAGACTGAGGTTGTGAATCGCTGCATTGAACAGTTCCTAAGGTGTTTCGTTCACGATCGGCCAAAACAGTGGAGCTATTTGATTCCTTGGGCAGAATTTTGGTATAATACGACGCATCACTCGTCCATCGGAATGAGCCCCTTTTAAAGCGATGTACGGACGTGATCTACCAACACTCGCCGGCTATGAACCAGGTACATCTGTCATCACTGAACTTGATGAACAGCTCATTGAAAGGGACACACTTCTCACAGATTTGAAGCTTCATCTCAACGCCGCCAACAACAAGATGAAACAGGTGGCCGACTCTAAACGACGAGATGTCAGTTTTGTTGTTGGGGACTGGGTTTACTTGCGCTTGCAGCCGTACCAACAACACACCATTTTCAAGCGGACTTCTCAGAAACTATCAACAAGATATTTCGGTCCATTTCAGATTCTCGAGCGAGTGGGTCAAGTGGCTTATCGTTTGCAACTTCCTGAAGGTACCAAAGTACACTCTGTTTTTCATGTTTCTCTTCTTAAGAGACGAGTCGGAGATGATACACCAACATTGGGAACACTTCCGCCTATGCGTACCAATGGGATGTTGCGTTTGGCTCCAGAGAAAGTTCTGAAACTCAGAGAAGTCACTCACGATGGTAAAACGTTTACGGAAGCTCTGGTTTTGTGGAAAGGCTTAACAATAGACGATGCTACTTGGGAGGCTATTGAGCAACTCAAACAAAGTTTTCCTGACTTTAAGCTTGAGGACAAGCTTCCTTTTGACGGGAGGAGTATTGATGGAGTTCAAGAACCGGTTCAAAGGATCTCGAACCGGAAACGCATACCAAATCCAAATTGCCAAATCTCTTGTCTTCTTCTTCTCGATCTTTTCTTACTCTCTCTTTACTCTGTTCTTGTTCTGTTTTTGATCTTGATTAAGATCACGCTAACACACCGCTCATTCGCCGACCTCTCAAAAACATATGGACCAATCATGAGTCTTAAGCTTGGATGTTTAGACTCGGTGGTCATAACTTCACCAAAAGCTGCAAGAGAGGTTCTAAGAACACACGACCAAATCTTGTCTGGCCGTAAGTCCAATGACTCGATACGGTCCTTTGGTCACCACGAAGTTTCCGTCATCTGGCTTCCTCCGTCGTCGCCTCGTTGGAGGTACAATTAATACCGATTTTTTTTTTTTATAGAAGATTTGATACCCGATTAATTGTTTCGAATCTTTTGATTAACTGCAAATACTTGCCTTATACTTTAGCAGTTAAAATACTTTATTCACATCTAAAAAGTAAACAATAGTGACTAGTTTATAATTATAAACGCAAACTAAAGATCATATTGTTTGTACGTAGTTGAATTATTTGCGTTTGAGTTTGCTAGGTGAAGTCTTTTATTTACATTTTTTATAATAAGATACAATGGCAATTCTTCCTTTTCCTTTGAATTTCGTGTTTACTTTTACTGTTTCCAAATAATTGTTTTTTTTTACCGTCTGAAATTATATTAAAACTTCAAGAATAGGAACATAAAACCAAACATAACAGGAACCAAAATCAATATATATTCAAACCTATTTTTTATTTTCTTTTGCACTTCGTGTTTACTTTTACAATTTTCAAAAGATTGTTTATACTGAAACCTTGTATTTTTGTAAGTATATAATTAACTTCAAACCTAAAAGGCTAAAAGCAAACGCAACAAAGACCCCTATAACAGTAATGGATCGTTGTTATGTTATATTTCAGGATGTTGAGAAAATTGTCGGTGACTCAGCTGTTCTCACCGGAGCGTATCGAAGCCACTAAAACTCTACGGATGAAGAAGGTGCAGGAGCTTGTGAGATTCATGACTGAATGTAGCGAGAGAGAAGAAGCTGTTGATATTTCTCATGCATCTTTCACCACAGTTCTTAATATCATATCAAACACTATGTTTTCGGTCGATCTCGGTAGCTACGACTCGAAAAAATCCAGTAGATTTCAGGATACGGTGATTGGTGCCATGGAAGCTGCCGGGAAACCAGACGCTGCTAATTACTTTCCATTTCTGGGGTTTCTTGATCTGCAAGGTAATAGGAAGACTATGAAGGCTTGCACGGAGAAGTTGTTTAGGGTTTTTCGTGGGTTCATCGATGCTAAAATAGCGGAAAAATCATTGTGGAATCACTCTAAACATGTATCGATTAGCGATTTCCTGGATGCGCTTCTCGTCCTCGCCGAAGGAGATGAAGCAGAGCTTGACAATAACGATATTGAACACCTTCTCTTGGTAAGTCCTACCATCTTGCAGATAATCAAGATTTATAATTGAGATAGTGGAATAGCCAAATTTTTATGTCCATTTATTTTGTGAGATGAAGTTTTATTAATCCTAATATTCCAATGTCAGTCGATAATTGAGTTTATTAATAATTAAAATGTATGTTAAGTTTAATTGTGTTAAGGGTCGTGTATTAAGGGTTGTGACTTATATGTTAAGAAATGGTAGTTTATTTTAAGAGTCACAATAAGGAATTACACAACTCTTCACTTTGTAATGTTTGAAACCTATTTAATGTTGATGTTGTCATAATGTAAATGTGTCGAGATAAAAGAGAAGTTTGCCAGATCACACGGAGGAAGCCGCATGTTGAAAAAGACAGAGCAAGGCGAACTAGCAAAAATGGTTTAAAGTGGTGTGGAGTTTGTGAGGAAAACGATCACATGGAGGAAGCCGCCTGTTGAAAGAAACAGAGCAAGGCGAACCAGCAAAAATAGTTCAAAGTGGTGTAGAGTTTGTGAGAAAAACGATCACACGGAGGAAGCCGCCTGTTGAAAGAATATACATAGCAAGGCGAATCAGCAAAAATGCAAAAAGTGGTGTGGAGTTTGTGAGACTACCACATGGAGGAAGCCGCCTGTCGGAAGAAACAGAGCACGATTACTCAAAAAAAAAAAGATAACAAATCTGCAATTGAGATTGGGGAGAATCCAGTGCAACATCAAAGAACAAAGCATATTGATATCAAGTATCATTTCGTTTGAGAGGCAGAACACAAAAGTCTTATTCAACTCAAGTATTACGAAGGAGAAGTTCAACTTGTAGACCTGCTTACGAAAGCACTTGACGTCTCAAGGTTTGAAGAACTAAGGAGAAAACTTGGATTGAGACCGAAACTCAATTAAGGGGGAGTGTTAGTTGATAATTGAGTTTAGTAATAATTAAAATGTATGTTAAGTTTAATGGGGCACTTGCAAAACTGATCTAAAATTTGAGGTCAAACCCAAACATAACCTCTTTTTTCCTTCTCCTCAACAAATGCCATTTTGTGTCCATTACACCCTTCCAGCTTGTGATATTCACGAAAATGCCATTCTGAGAAAATGAGTAGACTTCTTTTGAAGTCTTTTGAAGTCTGCTACATTCTAAAAAATACACAAAACACTTTTGGATATCCACTTATTTACGAAACTGCCATCTTCTTCAATTTTCTCAACCACCATGAACAACCAATTTCGAGCTCTAAATGCATCTCCAACCAATTTTTTTTGCTGTAAATGCTCCTCTTTATGCTCATAACCTCATTTTCTTCGATATCCTCTCCATTTTCATCCCAAAAACTATCTCGTTTTCGTTTTCAAAAATTACAAATTCTTAGATCTTGCTTGTTTCGGTGATTATTGCATAAAAACGGGTGGGCTTCTTTGATATTGGTTAATCACAGTGTTCTAGACACTCGACGAAGCTCAAAACAGCCTCAAACCGGATCTAGGTAATTATTCACTTGATTTTCGTTAATTTTCAGATATGTTTCGCGATAGTAGACTTCATTTGAAGTCTACTATTCATCGTAGACTTCATTTGAAGTCTCCTAGTCAACCATATGTTAGTTTTGCAATTGACTATTTTTTTCGTTTTTGTAAGGAGACTTCAGGTGAAGTCTGGAGACTTCAGTTGAAGTCTGTGAGTTATCCTTTGAAAACAAAAAAAATCACTCGTAGACTTCATATGAAGTCTCCGAAAAAGAGAGGCTACTTTTGTAGTTGACCAAACTTTGACTTTTATATGGCAGACTTCATCTGAAGTCTTCTGGAGAATTCTTCAAGAGAAGTCTTCTTTTAAGTCAGTTTGGTATTTGACCAAAATTTCGACTTTTTATGAAAGTTAGTTTTGCGTTTGACAAAAATTTCAAACTTAAAAAAAAAAAAAAAATTTGAGTAGACTTCATATGAAGTCTACAAATTTAGAGTAGACTTAAAAAAGAAGTCTATTTTTTCAAAAACTGAAGTAGACTTCAAACGAAGTTTGCAATGAATATTTTTGGTCAAACTCAAAACTAACCTTATTTTTCGTAGACTTCAAACGAAGTCTACTTTCAGTATTTGAATTGCAAAAGTGACCCATTTTCAGTAGACTTCAGTCTGAAGTCTTCTCTAACGACGTAGACTTCATTAGAAGTCTTCTTTAACAGCGTAGACTTCAAATGAAGTCTACTTTAAAAGTCAAACACTGATGAGATTCTGGTCAAATGAAAAATTAACCTATTTTTCAGCAGACTTCATGAAGAAGTCTACTTTTATATCAACAGTTTGGTCAAATGCCAAAATAACCTGTTCCACAGTAGACTTCACACGCAGACTTCTAAGAATTTATGTAGACTTCATTTGGAAGTCTTCTTTGTCAACTTCTCATAGAAGTCTACTGTATAACGTTTTTAAAAAAACTCATTTAGAGCATATTTATAACGAATCTTTGAGTTTTTTTGTTCTAGTATGTATTTTTACTAGTGCTTTTGCTGTTGTATGAATTTTATGTGTTTTAACTAGATAATTATGGGTGAATCAAATTTATTGATTGGTTAGGCATTTAGCTCGTAATAGAAGACTTCATTTGGAAGTCTTCTTTGTCAACTTCTCATAGAAGTCTACTGTATAACGTTTTTAAAAAAACTTATTTAGAGCATATTTATAATGAATCTTTGAGCTTTTTTTGTTCTAATATTTATTATTACTATTGTTTTTACCGTTGTATGATTTTGATGTGTTTTAACTAGACAATTATGGGTGAATCAAATTTGTTGATTGGTTAGGCATTTAGCTCGTAATAGAAGACTTCATTTGGAAGTCTTCTTTGTCAACTTCTCATAGAAGTCTACTGTATAACGTTTTTTTAAAAACTCATTTAGAGCATATTTATAACGAATCTTTGAGCTTTTTTTGTTCTATTATTTATTTTTACTATTATTTTTGCCGTTGTATGAGTTTGATGTGTTTTAACTAGATAATTATGGGTGAATCAAATTTGTTGATTGGTTAGGCATTTAGCTCATAATAGAAGACTTCGTTTGTGTTATAATTATGGGAAACTCAATTTTCTTGCTTGATTAGGTTATTAACACATAAATCGAAGTATGCATTTATTTCATTTGCCTCCACAAAGTTTGTCCGTATTGTGGCTTTAGATATAATATGTTTTGCCTTAAGTAATGGAGTTGTATTATAAACACGAGATAAGTTATTTTATTTCTTTTTATTTTTTGAGTTTTAGATATAATATGTGTTGCCTCCACTACACTTGATGACCATTACAGACCATTACACTTGATGATCAATCACAACGATCAAATCGACCACGGACTTGAGGAACAAACGATCACTGAATATAGGAAGTTCAGCTTTCTCTGTGTTTTGTAGTTGAAACTCAGCCAAATCACCCACTAAGAATACAGCTTTTCGTCTATTTATAGACAAGTAATTACAGTAATTATGAAGTCAAAAACCAAAAGAGAGAGATGCTCAGAAAAATGCGCATTGTACCCCCAATCCAAACAGGAGAAAGATGCTCAAAAAATGAAGAATCCACACAAAAAAATACAGAAGCAAACGTGAACTTTGACAAAGCAAATACTTCACTAATTTTATTAACTATAAAGTCCAAATTGATATTGATCAAGATTTTACTAGCTTTAACAAAAACATTCAACTCAGAAAAAAAGGGAAAGACTTTGGGGGCTTTGTCATGGAGATTCTTCTTCTAATGATCTTTGCAACCGAAGAATATGTCCCCAAGGTACCACTTACCAACCCAATCGCCACTATTATCGAACTCAGAATCATCTGTATCACACAACACAACACAAGTCAGTGTTTATCTAAGAATCCATATACAGAAACTCATCATCCCCAAATTACTTTCAAGAAATTGAGAATAGGAGACTAAAAAGGCTCATTATATATACCTGTGTTCTTGTAGCTTTGTTCCCCATTATCTTTATGAAGCATAAAGCTGGCATTACTATTGCGTTACCACAAATACAGTTTATGTAAAATACTTTTTTGAGTTTTGATCCAAGAATGTGTCAGTGTGTCGCGTCTTGATA
Organism: Eutrema japonicum; assembly: GCA_030161315.1. Classification (NCBI taxonomy): domain Eukaryota; kingdom Viridiplantae; phylum Streptophyta; class Magnoliopsida; order Brassicales; family Brassicaceae; genus Eutrema; species Eutrema japonicum. The sequence continues at coordinate 46,588,666 of BSQW01000010.1, read as the reverse complement.
AGAATAATGTTCTTGGGATATTAAGGAAATAGGGATAGGAGAGATGATGGAAACTAACCACAAGTATACTGAGAAGAGATCCAATTAGAGCCATCACAAGACCTGCGGAAAATAGCCAGTTTGCAACAAAGCAATAATTAGTCTTGAGACCATTAAGCAGCAAACCGAATAAAGAAGACAGGCGAGTTTTTAATTTTCCTAAGCTTAACGTTCTTACCAAAAAATGGGATAAGGAAAGCAGAACAATATCATGATATGAATGTGGATATATAGTCACTGTCCTTCACAGATACGAACCTTTCCACTCCTTTGGTACACTGAGTTACGTCACCATCTCCATCTTTAGAGAAATGGCAGAGGTCAATATTTTCAACCTGCAGACATGAGGATATCAGAATCAGGAGAAGCCAATAGAAGCAAATTTTGAAGATGTTACAGACAAGGGAAGAGAGAAACAAGAAAAATAAGAGGAAAAAAGCTAGAAACAGAAAACAGTAAGTACTATAACAACTATTGATCTTCAATTAACGAGACAAACAAAGAAGAGAGAATCTAGCCTCTTATACCTACATTTCCCCAAATAAATTTACGATTGAAGTCAAACCCAGAGATTATAAATTTAGTCACTACATAAATCACATTTGCAGAAAAAAACCACAGAAAAACGGAAAGACAATAGCAACTCTGTTTTGTCTCTTGTAGGATATCGAAGAGAATTTATGGAAGTACCCGAGTACGGTGAGTTCGATTGCTGCTTGATACTGAAAAGGAATCTCCATCAGAGCAGCAAGAGAAAATGCAGTTTCTTTGGCAGACTTCGGTGAATCTCTTCATAATATCTGTAAAATTCACAAACTTTGCAGAGAACAAATCAAGATCAAGAACTCGAAAAAGTAAACATATATGGGGAAGAAATTGGAACTGAGTTGATACCTGAAAGTTGTGGAATTCACGCTTAGAGATCTTGTCATCATCAACGGATCTGGCAGAGTTGGAGAGAGCGACGTCCGACGGTGAGAAAAGAGTCAGATCTGGCTCGCCGGATGGTGAGAGCAGAGCAGGAGGAAAACTCGCCGTTCAAGAAGATGGATGGTCGGAGAGAAGTCGCCGGTGGAGCTTTAGCGAACGGAAACAACGTCTTCTGTTCCCTCGAGGAGCAGGCTGAAGTCGCCATCGACGGTGTTAGAGAGAGGCGAGTTTTTTTTTTTTTTACAAAATTAGGTTACTTCCTTTATATAAAGGGTTACAAGTTCTAAGTTTAGGGGGTAAAAATTTCCGGTTAGGTTAATTATTTACGGTTTAGCAGCATATACCTTAAATTCTAAAGCAGACTTCATGTGAAGTCTACCCATAATTCAACTATAATCTATAAATTATTTCTTAGTTAATATGATCAAATTTTATGAATTTTTGATTTTTAAAACATCATAATTGAGAATAATAAAATTTTAAAACCTCATAATTTTATAACATAATATTATTTCTTTTTATTATTTAAATATAAAATTTAATTATAGAGCAGACTTCATGAGAAGTCTACATGCTGACTTCTATATGAAGTCTATCCATAATTCAACTATAACCTATAAATTATTTATTTGGTTAATATGATCAAATTTTATGAATTTTTGATTTTTAAAACATCATAATTGAATATAATAAATTTTTAAAACCTCAGAATTTTATAACATAATATTATTTCTTTTTATTATTTAAATATAAAATTTAATTACAGAGCAGACTTCATGATCTATATGAAGTCTACCTGCGTCTCAGGGTTATAATCGTAAAAACACGTACTGTATTTTTGTTTAGTCATTGAAGAGGTAACTGTAATTTTACTACCCTGCAGGTTACTTTTGCTTTAACTCAAATAAGGGGTCTAGTTTTGTTGAAAAAACAAAATTTTATGTTATTTTCAGCAATTCCCCCAAGTTTAATTGTGTCAAGGGTCGTGTGTCAAGGGTTGTGACTTATATGTTAGAAATTGTAGTTTCTTTTAAGAGTCACAATAAGAAAGAGACACAACTTTTCACTTTGTAATGCTTGAAACCTATTTAATGTTGATGTTGTCATAATGTAAATGTATCGAGATAAAAGAAAAGTTCTCGAGATTTAGTCTATTTTCTTCTCTCTCGTCCAACATCCAACAAATCTTAAGACGGAAATGCCAAAATTATGATTCGATCATATAAAGACGTTTTGAAAACTTATACAAATGTGTTACATGTTCTATTTATTAATATATTTTTGATATGGAATCGCATGAATTTTGATATATGGATCCGAAATGTCGAGCTCATCGATATGTGATTATATGTTAATGTCAGGATATGTTTGCAGCCGGTACGGATACAAGCTCTAGTACCCTAGAATGGGCAATGGCAGAATTACTTAGTAACCCTAAAACGATGGCGAAAGCTCAGACGGAGATTGATCGTGTGATAGGCCAAAATGGTGTCGTTCAAGAGTGTGATGTATCAGACTTACCATATTTACAAGCAGTTGTGAAGAAAACATTCCGCTTACACCCGGCTGCTCCGCTACTCGTCCCGCGAAATGCGGAACCCGATGTGGAGGTTCTTGGGTTCATGGTGCCTAAAGATACTCAGGTTTTGGTGAACGTGTGGGCTATAGGACGAGACCCGAGCGTGTGGGAGAATCCGACCCGGTTCGAGCCAGAGAGGTTTTTGGGGAGAGAGATTGATGTGAAAGGTAGAGATTATGAGTTAACACCGTTTGGGGGGGAGGACGGAAAATTTGTCCGGGATTGCCTTTAGCCGTGAAGACGGTGTCTCTCATGCTTACTTCTCTTCTTTATTACTTTGACTTGAAACTTCCAAACGGAGTCGTTTCTGAGGATTTGGACATGGACGAGACATTTGGTATCACATTACACAAGATCAACACGTTACATGCCGTTCCCATCAGGAAACGCGCCATTAATTAATTAACCATTGTAAATATTTTTTCTTTTCTTTTCCAGTTTGTTTAAAATTTCGATCAAATTATATACACAAACTTAAAGAAGATCATCACAAAGGCGTGTTGTCCTCGGTTTCTTCTCACAAGGTTGCCAGGGTTGAAGAAGTCAAGGTATATCGATACTGAAAATAGGTCCCTTGCACAAGACTAACCCGTTACATGGACAAGAAACGCCCTATTAATTAACCATTGTAATAGCTTTATCATAGGAATATAAAAATTTCACAAACGAATGATGTTTTATGATTAAAAACAAAACAAAAGTCATCTTACTTAAACTCTCTGCTATTGGTTGTAAGAATTTTGTTTTGTTTGTCTGAAGAATTCTTTATCATTAGGTGGTTAGGGCTTGAAGAAGTCGTTAAGGTATCCAAAATTTCTATGGGCCTGTGTTATATCTTTAGCTCAATATAAAGCCCTTGAATTTTTAAACCAAATTTCTTTTTGACGAATTTTCAAACCAACTAATGGTTTGATATGTTAAAAAGGTAAAAGTTGGTAAAAGTGCAACCACCAGGTCCACCACACCAATGGCTTACACCAAAACAAATATTAAGACTAATATTTAGGTTAAGATTTTGCTTTTTTCCCTCTAATAATATCTGTTTAAGACTTAAAAGTAAGATTTAGAAATGAATCACATGTACAAGGGAGATTGTTATTGTTATATTTGATGAGAATATAAAATAATAAAGTTGTGTAACATGAATAGCGAAATACTTGAATCTTGATTGAAATATATGTAAATTTAACGTTAATTGACTTTTTATGTGTGCCAAATCAGTAAAAATCCACAATCTCTCTCTCCTCCGCTTTCTCTCTCTCTCCCGCGCGCCTAAGTCGCCTCCCTTCGCTACTCTTTCTCCGATCGTCTCCTCTCTCTCTCTCTCTCTCTCTCTCTCTAGTTTCGTCGTCCTCTGAATCTTTCGCATTCTTCGTTTCTACAAGGTTTTCCCTTGCGCCGCCGGAGGATAGAGAATCCGTCCCGATTTGTTGGACTATCTCAGTTGCTTCCGATTCGCTTTCATTGGTTCGTATCTGAACACCTCTGCGCTCCGATCCGTGCGTATTCTCTTCCAGCATTGATTTCTTTGAGCATTTTATTCCTTTCCAAGTTCTCGATGGGGTTCATGTTTCCGTTAATATACGCGGAATGTATTTTTTTTTTATACGAATCTTCATAGTCGATCCTCTTTAAGATTTGCATATGTCCCGAGGACAGAGATCTCTGATTGAATGTTTGCTGAAGCTTTGCTGTGCCTGAGCATATAATTATTAACGGGACGGTGGTTCTGCTATTTGCGCAGATTTTTATTTTTCATGTTCTCTTGTATATATTAGTTTAGTAGATCCAAGTGAGTATATCATATATGGTGCTTTGCTCTAAAATTTTGACCTCATCTCCATCAGTGTCGATGTATTTGTCTTACACAAGCTAAACTTATACTTGATTGGATGTTGAACAGGTGACGAATGACTGTGCTCTCTTTAAGTTGATAGAATGGAAGAAGATGACGAAAGAAAGCTCGCAGAAGCTTCTGGTCATCATCCTGATGTACTTAATCCTGTGCAGAATAGGATAGAGGCATTTGATTTAGGGGATTCTGGTTTTATTGCTAAGGATGACACAGCTTTACAAGGGATCAGTTCAGCTGATAGAGTCTTCAAGGATGATGTTTTTGAACAAGTTTCTCTGGGAGATCAGGAAAAGGCTGCAAATGAATCACAGGGTGACCTTAAGGAGCCTGGAAGGACTTCAAATTCTGATCATGAGAGGTCCTCATTTGGTGGCATCGAAGGAGTTACGTATCACTTATCCGGCGGGACGCAGGAGATGTATGATTTGATACCCATGGATAATGTGCAAAGTGACAGACTTTCTAGCCCTGGACCAGAGAGAGAGGCAGCTTATTCCATGAAGCAGTCCCTGTCTGCTACTAGCCTAGATTCTTTCCCCCATCCAGAATCTGGATATTCCCCAGTTCATTCCCCGCAGAAGCCTAAGCCAAAGGCTACAATTCCAAATGTTTCTCCAGAACTACTGCATCTAGTGGATTCAGCCATCATGGGGAAGCCTGAAAGCTTAGAAAAACTAAAGAATGTTGTTAGTGGTATTGAGAATTTTGGCTCTGGAGAGGAGTCCGAGACCACTGCTTTCCTTGTTATTGATTCACTTATTGCCACCATGGGTGGAGTTGAGAGTTTTGAAGAGGATGAAGATAGCAACCCTCCTAGTGTCATGTTAAATTCCCGTGCTGCAATTGTTTCTGGTGAGCTTATTCCTTGGCTACCTGGTTTAGGTGATAGCATTAATTTTATGTCCCCGAGGACTCGCATGGTTCGGGGATTGCTTGTTATTTTACGATCATGCACGAGAAACAGAGCTATGTGTTCGATGGCAGGGTTATTAGGGGTTTTGTTGCGATCAGTGAAAGAGATAATTTCCAAGGACGTTGATATGAAATGGAATGCTGCTGCTGTTTTGCTCCAATGCATTCAACATTTAGCTGGGCACTCCCTTAGTGTCGATGATTTACACAGGTGGCTTGAGGTTATAAAAACAACGCTTACAACATCATGGTCAAGTCCGTTGATGCTTGCTTTGGAGAAGGCAATGAGTGGAAAGGAATCAAGGGGACCTGCTTGCACTTTTGAATTTGATGGTGAAAGCTCTGGCTTACTTGGTCCCGGAGAAAGTCGTTGGCCCTTTACCAATGGCTACGCATTTGCAACATGGATCTATATTGAATCATTTGCTGACACATTAAATGCTGCAACTGCGGCAGCTGCAATTGCTGCTACCGCAGCAGCCAAGTCAGGGAAAACATCTGCAATGTCAGCTGCAGCGGCTGCGAGTGCGCTCGCTGGTGAGGGTACTGCTCATATGCCACGTTTGTTCAGCTTTTTATCCGCTGATAATCAAGGAATAGAAGCATATTTCCATGCTCAATTTTTGGTGGTTGAGAGTGGTAGTGGGAAAGGAAGAAAGTCTTCCCTGCATTTTACTCATGCATTTAAGCCTCAATGTTGGTATTTTATTGGCCTCGAGCATAGCTGCAAGCAGGGACTACTGGGGAAAGCAGAGAGTGAATTACGGCTGTATATTGATGGATCCTTGTACGAAAGTCGTCCTTTTGATTTTCCTCGTATATCCAAGCCCCTCTCTTTTTGTTGCATTGGTACAAATCCTCCTCCTACTATGGCTGGTCTACAACGTCGCCGTCGTCAGTGTCCTTTGTTTGCGGAGATGGGACCAGTTTATATATTTAAGGAACCGATTGGTCCTGAGAGAATGGCATGCTTGGCTTCTAGAGGTGGGGATGTTTTGCCTTGTTTTGGCAATGGGGCAGGCCTCCCTTGGTTAGCTACAAATGACCATGTACGTAATATTGCAGAGGAAAGTAGTCTTTTGGACGCAGAGATCGGTGGATATACCCACCTTCTTTACCACCCTTGTCTGCTAAGTGGGCGGTTTTGCCCAGATGCTTCACTTTCTGGAGCAGCAGGTGCCTATATATATACTCCCTTTTCAAAAAGTTTAAGATCAAATGCTCTTTGAAATTGAAACCGTTCAATTTCCAGAATGATTTTGATATGCTTTATTATATGTTATCAGATTCTCATGGTTGATTACTTTGATTTGCTCTTTCTCTCTGTCAATGATTTTCTTTTCCCTTCATAAATTCCTTCCGTCATTTTGCTTCTTCTCCATGATCGTACAAACTTTATTCTTCTTTCTTTCAGCTAGGAGACGGGAAATAATCATTTCCATTTTTGTTCTGTAGTTTTTTTTATTTGCTTTGTATTTTTTTCTTGGTTAAGGTACTCTAAGGCGACCAGCTGAGGTCCTTGGACAAGTCCATGTTGCAACGAGAATGAAGCCAGTGGAGTCCTTCTGGGCCCTAGCTCATGGAGGACCCATGTCTCTCCTTCCTCTGACCGTAAGCAATGTGCATAAAGATAGCTTGGAGCCATGTCCAGGAAACCTTCCATTGTCTTTGTACACAGTTACTCTTGCTGCACCTGTATTTAGGATTATCTCAGTTGCTATTCAACATCCTGGGAACAATGAAGAGTTGTGTCGTACTCAGGGACCCGAGATTCTGGCCAGAATTCTAAGTTATCTTCTACACTCGCTTGCATCCCTTGATACGAAGCATGACGGAGTAGGAGAAGAGGAACTAGTTGCTGCCATTGTTTTACTTTGCCAATCTCAGAAGATCAATCATGTTCTTAAAGTGCAGCTCTTTCGTACACTGCTATTAGATTTGAAAATATGGAGCTTGTGCAATTATGGACTCCAAAAGAAGCTACTGTCATCTCTTCAAGATATGGTTTTCACTGAAGCAAAAGCTATGAGGAATGCTGATGCTATTCAGCTGCTTCTGGATGGCTGTCGAAGATGCTATTGGATGATTTCTGAGCAGGATTCTGAGACCACTTTTCCTCTTGACGGGAATACGCGTCAAATGGGGGAAGTCAATGCTCTGATTGATGAACTTCTGGTGATTATTGAACTTTTAATGGGAGCAGCATCTCCTTCTTTAGCTGCTGATGACCTCCGTCGATTACTTGGTTTCATAATTGACAGTCCACAGCCAAATCAGGTAACACGTTGTTTTTCAATTTTCACAATTACACAACCAAAATGGGGAAGCAAAAATTTCTTAGTTATGCAGTCCAGACCTGTCATCTTAGCGTCGTTTGCAGTTTGCTTACACTATCACTACTCATGAAAATAGATTCAGCTACAGTAGTCGGAATGTGTATACTTGAATTCTGGAAAACCATCTTATAATGGTTTGCATGGTGAAATGTGGGTCATTTTGAGAGAGAATGTTCTAACAAATTGCACCTTTTGTGCTGGTAGTTAGGAAAAAGTGGCAAGGACCACTTTAATTGACAAGTACGTGCTGTCTGACACTGTTCAACTTTTTTTCTTATTTTTAGGTTGCAAGGGTATTGCACCTTATGTATAGGTTGGTTGTACAGCCAAATGCTGCAAGAGCTCAGATGTTTGCGGAGGTATTTATAACATCCGGTGGGATAGAAACACTTCTTGTTCTGCTGCAGAGAGAAGCTAAAACTGGTGAGGGTAATGTTTTAGCTATGGGTAAGAGTGGAACAAGGTCATTGACTGATCAAAGTGAAAAGAGTCAGTACAACGGGTCTGGTTCGGTAAAAGAGTTGGAATCTAATCCACATGACAATGAGAATGGCATTGACCCTCGTGGTCCTGATGGAAATTCTGTCGAGGATGATAATGGAGGCTCTCTGAATGAATCAGAGTCAGTTCGACAAGAAAAGGAGCATGGATCTGCACCTGTAATTTGTGATACTGACTCAGTTTCCATCTCCAATTCCATAAATGCTGAGAGAATATCGTCTGAAATTGGTGGTATAAGTCTTTCGATAAGTGCTGATAATGCAAGAAATAATGTGTACAATGTTGACAATAGCGACGCTGTTATGGTCGGGATCATCAGATTGATTGGTGCGTTAATTTCTAGTGGGCACCTAACAATTGATTTGGGCACCCGTTCTGATGTGACAAGTAACATCTTGGGTAGTGGGCTCCATGAACATGGTGGAACAATGTTTGATGACAAAGTTGCATTGCTTCTATTTGCTTTGCTGAAAGCATTTCAAGCTGCTCCAAACAGGCTGCTGACTGACAATGTCTATACAACTTTGCTTGGGGCTTCGGTATGTTCTTGATATCGCATTTTGTTTAATTTTTTATGAACAATCCGATTGAAGAGTATATAAGGTTTCTTTTCTGATTGCAATGGTAGAAAGTGTTGCTGTGTTGCTGCATGGGTTTTTCGCTTAAAACCTTGTGCTTGTTTTTTTGTATTGCTACAAAGGTGTGAAACTTGATGAAAGTTGGTTTCAAATCCTGCTCTCTGAAATACTCTCTGATATACCATATATTATCATGATTTACTATGGCTTTTGTGATGTACGGTTCTCATTCATATGTCAACAATATATTTGATCTATATTGATTACTCTTTTAAATTTCGGTGTAAGGGTAAAATTATATTTCGCTCATGGGTGCTTTCTTGCAGATTAATGCTTCATCAACAGAAGATGGCCTTAACTTTTATGATTCAGGTCATCGCTTTGAACATTCCCAACTTTTGTTGGTTCTCTTGCGGTCTCTACCATTTGCGTCTAAGGCTCTTCAAAGCCGAGCACTTCAGGTATAAGTCATAGTTGAAATACTTCCCGACTGTCAAGGAACAATTGTCCTTGTAAAGGTGCTTGAGATATTATTCACCCTGGGTTTGTATAAATGTCAATCTACTAGGAAACATTATTAGCATTTTTGTTCTCCACACAGATGTCAGGAGAACTAATAAAGCTTCGGATTAGTTGTCTGGAACTTTATCTTGTGGACTGTTTTTTTACAAGCATTCATTTGTCCAGTGTCCTCCACATTCAATGTACTTTCTGAACTTGCTCTTTGTTTTGTCAGGATCTTCTTTTTTTGGCTTGCAGTCATCCGGAAAATAGGAGCAGTCTGACAACAATGGAAGAATGGCCTGAGTGGATCTTGGAGATACTGATCTCGAATTATGAGGTATAACCTTAGAACCTAGTCCTTTTCCTTCATTATTGTTGTATTGTTAGTTATGCGTACAACTTTTATAGAGGGAATAATCAAAAAATTTAGCTGGTAAGTTGTAGAAGCATGTGCTAACAGCTCTGCCAATTTTGCTGACTATTGTGTATACACAGAAGGATGCGGGGAAGCAGTCTGCTTCAGCCGATTCTTCTGAGGTAGAAGATCTGATTCACAACTTCTTGATCATAATGTTGGAACATTCAATGCGCCTGAAGGATGGTTGGAAGGTAAATTTTTGTTTTAACCGTCTATTGGATTACACCTTCTCTTTCTCAAGCTACATTGTTTTAATTATTATTACTTGCGGCATCTATTTCCTTCTTACAGGATATCGAGGCTACAATTCATTGTGCAGAGTGGCTTTCTATTGTTGGTGGTTCTAGCACTGGGGAGCAAAGAATTAGGTATTTCCATGTACCTCTTCATCATTTTTTCACATTTTTGTTTTTATATTGACTTTATTTTTCCTGAGCCACTTGTTAATTTCTCACATTTTCAAGCCTTTTAAAGAGTCATCTGTTTTGTTTTCTGAAGACTGGTATGGTAGTTTTGAGTCATATCTCTTGCTGATCTTATTTTTCCTGAGCCACTTGTGTCTGTTCCCTATCAATTTTTTTGTTTTTTTTTAATTTTCTACTCTTTGAAGGCGCGAGGAGTCATTACCAATTTTCAAAAGAAGACTTTTTGGTGGATTGCTAGACTTTGCTGCCAGAGAACTGCAGGCTCAGGTAACTCCGTTGTCCTCGCAATTTGTTGTTTTTTCTTAGAATATTGACAAAATTAAGATTCTTTTATGCCTTCCGTAGTTCAATATATAGACCTTTTTACAGTGAGTTATTTAATGGCTATATAAGTTCTTGATAAAGGAAATCGTAGCATTTGTTTTTACAAATGCACAATATAGATAACATTCCAGGGAGTTTGCTTGCAAGAAAACAATGCTGTAAAGCTTTTCTGGTGCTCTCATATTTACTCTTTCAAGCATGTGTGCATGTTCGCCTGTCTTGTTTACTTGAATAGAACTAGATTTTTTATCTACACAATCTCTTTTTCCCCTCAACAGACTCAAGTTATTGCTGCAGCAGCTGCTGGTGTTGCTGCAGAGGGTTTGGCACCAAAAGATGCAAAAGCAGGAGCCGAAAATGCTGCTCAGCTTTCTGTTTTTCTGGTGGAAAATGCAATCGTGATTTTGATGCTTGTCGAAGATCATTTGCGGTTACAAAGCAAACAAACTTGTGCAACAAATGCAGTTGATGCTTCTCCGTCTCCTCTTTCTTTTGTTTCCCCCCTTAAAAATCGTACAAGCACACTGACAGCAATAGGGGAATCATCAGAGGTACCTAGCAGTCGCACTTCACTGTCAAGTGATTCAGGGAAGGTCCCTTTAGATGTAAGTGGAAAACATTCTCAAACACCGACTTTCGAATATCTTGCTTCTCATGTTCTCTTGTTATGATCAAGTGCATTTAAAAAATCAGGCTTTAAATTTCATTATTTTTCACATTTAAAAAATCACGCATATAAATTTCATTATTTGTCTTACACTGTTGATCTGTTCACGTTTCTCTTATGTCCTGATAAATTCGTCACCTTGTTAGTTGGGTTAATACCTCTTTTTAGTTTCATTATCTTTTACGAGCATGCCATTTTCAATATCAAATTTAATATTGTTATTTGGGATTCTTATACACATCACTTTTTTTTTAATGTTATGGACACAAGTTATTTTGCGTTGTTTTCCTTTTCTTTCAGATACTTGCTTCAATGGCTGATGCAAGTGGACAGATCTCTGCAGTCGTAATGGAGCGCCTTACTGCTGCCGCTGCAGCTGAGCCCTATGAATCTGTTTCGTGTGCTTTTGTTTCATATGGCAGCTGTGCCATGGATTTGGCTGAGGGTTGGAAGTACAGGAGTCGATTGTGGTATGGTGTTGGTCTTCCCTCTAAAACTAGCTGTTTTAGTGGTGGTGGCAGTGGTTCGGACTCGTGGAAATCTACTTTAGAAAAAGATGCTCATGGAAACTGGATTGAACTTCCTCTGGTTAAAATATCTGTATCCATGCTTCAAGCTTTGCTGCTAGATGAGTCCGGACTCGGAGGTGGCCTTGGAATAGGTGGAGGATCTGGTACTGGGATGGGAGGGATGACAGCCCTCTACCAGTTGCTGGACAGTGATCAGCCTTTTTTATGCATGCTTCGTATGGTGCTTCTGTCTATGAGGGAAGAAGACTATGGCGAAGATAATATGTTGATGAGAAATTTAAGTTCTGAGCGCTCCTCAGGAAATTCAATTTCATTAGATAGCGGTTCTCAGATGTCTATGCGACAGTCACGATCAGCATTATTGTGGAGGTAAACTCAATGAAATATTTTGTTTCTCCCTTCATAGCCAATTAGATATCCATCTGCTTAGATTCTTTGTGAGTTTGGAGCCGACACAATATGATGCACTGAGTTCAACTGTGTTCCCAAGTCACTTGTCACTTGTCACTTGTAGGTCACTCAAGATGCTACATGGCGTACAGTGTTTTTTTATTGGTTTGTTTGCGCAATAAATAAAAACATGGTATCAAACTATCAAATGCTTGATTTTTTTGTTCCACCATGGATATTTGGCCTGGTTCTGCTGTTTATCAGGAGAAGTTTGACTTTTTTCTTACACTGTTAATCTCACAGTGTGCTCTCTCCTATCCTAAACATGCCAATATCCGATTCGAAGAGGCAGAGAGTACTGGTTACTGCATGTGTTCTCTATTCTGAGGTTTGTTCTTCCCTAAATCAGATTGGCATGCTTAATGACGTTGTCTCAAATCTTCATGTTGCTATAGGGAAAGTTATCATCTTCCCCTATTTTGCTTCTGATGCTATCCTTGTTTTTACCGTCTTTCTTCACTTTCTGATTCCACCACAAATCTGTGTAGGTATGGCATGCTATCAGCAGAGACAGACGACCACTTCGTAAGCAGTATATAGAGGCTATTTTACCACCATTTGTTGCAGTCCTTCGGAGATGGCGACCACTTTTGGCTGGCATTCATGAACTTGCCACTGCTGATGGTATGAATCCCCTTGTCGTTGATGATCGTGCCTTGGCTGCTGATGCTCTCCCCGTTGAGGTAGCGGAAAGATGTTTACATTCCCTTAGTTTCTATTGTAGTTATATTGTCTAGAATGGTCACTATTTATTTCCAGTTGCTGAGATGCCGCTTCAGCCCTTAAAAAATTGCTTACTTTTTACCTTAAGGTTTATGTTAAGTTTAGTATTTTTTATTGCTTGAGTTATCAAATTAAGCTATCCAAATCCGTCTGTTTAGGGTGCTCTTTCCATGATTACTCCGGAGTGGGCTGCTGCATTTGCATCACCGCCTGCTGCAATGGCTCTGGCGATGATAGCTGCAGGGGCAGCTGGTTGGGAAGCACCACCACCTCCAACACCTTCACATCTTAGGCGAGACTCTTCATTGCTTGAGCGTAAGACTGCCAAACTTCAGACCTTTTCAAGCTTCCAGAAACCGCTGGAGGCTCCAAACAATAATGCACCACCTCGACCAAGAGATAAAGCTGCTGCAAAAGCGGCAGCTTTGGCAGCTGCACGAGATCTTGAACGGAATGCAAAGATTGGTTCAGGAAGAGGTCTAAGTGCTGTTGCAATGGCTACATCTGCGCAGCGGAGGAATATCAGTGACGTGGAGCGTTTACAGAGATGGAATAGTTCTGAAGCCATGGGAGTGGCATGGATGGAATGTCTCCAACCAGTGGATACAAAATCAGTTTATGGAAAAGATTTTAATGCTTTGTCCTACAAATTTATTGCTGTACTTGTTGCAAGCTTTGCTCTAGCACGTAACATGCAAAGATCAGAGGTTTGCTTTCCGCCTATGTCACAGTTTATTGGTTTTTGAAGGGTGCATACTCTGACCCGCACCTTTTCGTTCAACTTCTCACCAGATTGATAGGCGTATGCAAGATAATATCGTAGTGGCAAATCGCGTATGTTTGGGAAGCCGTAGTTGGCGCAAACTAATTCGTTACTTGGCAGAAATGAGATGCTTTTTTGGGCCTTTTGGAGATGGGTTATGCAGTCCTGAACGCGTAAGCCATGTTTTTTTTTTTTTTTTTTTTTTTTTAATAATTTGGAACATGTTAAGAAGTTTCTTAGTGATGTGATATCATTAAACATGCAGGTTTTCTGGAAACTTGATTCTATGGAAAGTTTTTCAAGGATGAGACAGTGTATAAGGAGGAATTATTCTGGGACTGATCATCTCGGGGCAGCAGCAAACTATGATGATCAGACAGACACGAAAAGTGATAATGGTAACAAGGGTTCTCCATCAAATCCTCCTGTTCTTGCTGCTGAAGTAATATCGATGGAAATAGCATATGAAGATGACGAACATGGAGAGGGTCATCATCTTGATGTCAAAGGCAATGGTGAAGAACATAGAAGGGAAAATGAAGAGAGGATATTAGCGTCACATGAGCATGCATCCAGAATTTCAGCAGGAACTAGTGATCTTCGTTCTTCGAATGACCTTGAAATGGCCCGAGATTCTTCAGTAGTAGCAGCTGGCTTTGTTCCCAGTGAACTTGATGAAAGGATCCTTCTTGAGTTTCCCACATCTATGGTCCGGCCACTAAGGGTTGTGAAAGGAACCTTTCAAGTATGTTTGACTAACCTGGACGTTTTGGATTTTTAACAAGTAGCAAACACGAATAGAGAGAAAAAATTGGATACTAACCAACTAGAATAGTTAGATTCAGTGAAGTCAAGAATTGTGGCATGTAGACATTATAGAAACCTGAAATTGGCTCATAATTCCCATATATGCTTTTCTTGTATGGATTTCTGGTTGCTGATCATAACTGCTGTCTTCTCAGATTACGACACGGAGAATAAATTTTATTGTTGACAACAGAGAAAGCCAGCATTTGACTGATCATTCAGATGGGTCCCAATCAGGTGGCCAAGAAAAGGATCGTAGTTGGCCAATGTCTTCTCTTCATCAGATTTATAGCCGGAGGTAAAGTTTCATCATCAAAATTCTGTCTAGCTCGTATATTCCCTATCCACTACTTCAGTTTATTATCTTTCGGTTAAGTTTTCCTCTTTCTGAATGAGCTGTGTTCCATTTTTATTTTCCCAGGATTAGTGATTTGACTGATGATCTATATCTTTGATTATTTCTCAGATATCTCCTGAGAAGGAGCGCGCTGGAACTCTTTATGGTTGACCGTTCAAACTTCTTTTTTGATTTTGGGGTCTGCATCTAAAACCCTTTCTATGTATGATATATGTATGTTTCCGACCTTGTAAATCCCAGGTCTCCGCAAACTGTGACCAATTGCTTGTCCCAATTTTCTTGTTTAATACCATAGAATACCGAGGGAAGAAGAAATGCATATCGAGCTATCGTTCAAGCAAGGCCTCCTCACTTGAACAATATTTACCTAGCAACTCAGGTTTGTGGTTTTTCCTTACTATGTTATTTCGTTTAGCTTTTGAATTACTCTTGGTCCATATTATTCTTCAATGAGAGATTGATAAAGCATATGACTAGGCTGAGTCACTTTCTGTCGTGTGCTGCAAACTTACATATATAGTTACCTTTTTAGAGACCTGAACAGCTTTTGAGAAGGACTCAGTTAATGGAGCGCTGGGCTAGATGGGAGGTACCTATAAAATGCACATTCACACTTGTCATGAAATTTTGTTAGTCCTTATCCGAGAATAACATCTGATATAGAAAGATCCCCATCTGGATAATTTCTGCAGATTAGCAATTTCGAATACTTAATGCAGCTTAACACGTTGGCTGGCCGTAGTTACAATGACATTACTCAGGTAGATCTTGTGCTCTTTAGAATTTTCTGGTGAACTTGTCAATGTCGTTTCTTCCTTGATAAAATATCTTATTATTTGCAGTATCCTGTTTTCCCGTGGATTATTTCTGACAACAGTTCAGAAAGTTTGGACCTTTCAAATCCATCTACCTTCAGAGATCTTTCCAAGGTGGTATCCTTTGCATTTTGCTTCCAATTTTTCGTTCTAAACCTGCATATGATGGTTCATAAATCTAGAGAATCTTGTTGTGATGTGGGTCTGTATATGTTCAGCCAATTGGTGCATTGAACCCAGAGCGGCTCAAAAAATTTCAAGAGCGCTATTCTAGCTTTGAAGATCCAGTCATTCCCAAATTCCACTATGGCTCGCATTACTCAAGTGCTGGAGCAGTAAGTTCACTTCTCTATAATATCCTGCAACAATTGCTGCCATTCCCAGTTTAAAGTTTGTTTTCCTCTGAATCGATGCTACTGGATGGAGTTTGTACACTTTTTGATATTTTATCACTATTATCTTATGTGCGCAGGTGTTGTATTATCTTGCCAGAGTTGAACCTTTCACAACCCTGTCAATTCAACTTCAAGGTGGAAAGTTTGACCATGCAGACCGCATGTTTTTAGAAATTCCAGCCACCTGGAATGGAGTTCTAGAAGACATGAGTGATGTGAAGGAGTTGGTACGTATTGGATTATTTATCCGCCTCTTCCCCAGCAACTCGAGAGCCCATCCATATTTTCCCACTAAATTTTGTGTTACAGGTTCCAGAGTTGTTTTACCTCCCTGAGGTGCTGACCAACGAAAATTCTATCGACTTTGGTACAACACAGTTGGGAGAAAAGCTTGGTACTGTGGTTCTCTTCCTTGTCATAGCTAAAATATATGCTTGGCATGGTGAAACTTTTCTATCATGGCATCTGATGCGTTTTTATCTATCAGATGCTGTAAAACTTCCTCCTTGGGCCAAAAACCCAGTGGATTTTGTTCACAAGCATCGAAGGGCTCTTGAGAGCGAGCATGTATCTGCACATTTGCATGAATGGATTGATCTCATATTTGGGTTGGTTTTCTCCCTTGAACTGCTCTCAGCACGTTTTGCCATAACTTAGTTTCCTCCGTTTATTGAGTGTCCAGCAAAATAATCACGACAAAGTTTTTTTGTAAGCCACTAAATTGTTTTTCTTCTTTTAATTAACTTATTCATTTAGGTATAAGCAACGTGGCAAAGAAGCTATAATGGCAAATAACGTTTTCTTCTACATTACCTACGAGGGGACTGTTGATATTGATAAGATCACAGACCCAGTAAGGCAACTTTGTTATACTGTTGGAGTTGTTCAGTTTTAGTATTTACATGTTTACGTGACTTGCCTGTGAATATTTGATGAAGGTACAACAACGTGCTACGCAAGACCAAATAGCTTATTTTGGGCAAACACCGTCCCAGCTATTGACTATTCCTCACATGAAGAGGATGCTGCTGAAAGATGTCCTACATATGCAGGTAACTGCAAGTTTAATCTGGTTTGGCAACTGCACTCTTAGTAAACACCTCGTTTGAACAGTACCATTCTCTGAGGGTGGACTATTGAAGGTTTCCTTAACAGCTTTTATCACAATATATAGAGTTTTATTATAGGGGTCTGCGTCATAAGGTTTAACACATAGTTTTCTTTGTCTACTGTATGCTATGTGAGTATATTTCTTTGTCTACTGTATGCTATGTGAGTATAGGAGATTCTACTATACAGTTCTTGGGGAAAAGTAAGACAACAAAACATCTTACGTACTATATTCCTCCGTGCTAAATTTGCTACTTGACCATGACAGTTAATTTGAATTTTTGTCAGACCATATTTCGAAATCCAAAAGAGATAAAACCGTATGCTGTTCAAGCTCCGGAACGCTGCAACTTACCGGCCTCAGCCATTCATGCATCTTCAGATAGTGTTGTGATTGTGGACACGAACGTGCCAGCAGCTCGTGTTGCACAACACAAGTGGCAACCAAACACCCCTGATGGCCAAGGTACCCCTTTCCTCTTTCATCACAGGAAGGCAACCGCAACATCGACTAGTGGATCATTGATGCGAATGTTCAAGGGTTCAGCTAGTACTGGAACTGGTGATTGGCAGTTTCCCCAGGCACAGGCATTTGCCTCATCAGGAATCAGAAGTTCGTCCGTAGTTGCTATTACAAGTGATGGGGAAATAATCACAGGTAATGAGCAAGCAATTATATGGTCCCAATGTTTCAAGTGTGTTGGTAATATATATACGGAAGTCATGTGTATTTCTTATAGGTGGACATGCGGATAATAGTATCAAGCTAGTCTCATCTGATGGAGCAAAAACTCTAGAAACGGCTTTTGGGCACTGTGCTCCTGTTACGTGTCTGGCTCTGTCTCCAGACAACAACTTCCTTGTGACGGGTTCACGTGACAGTACTGTTTTGCTGTGGAGAATCCACAAGGCGTTTACTTCTCGAACAAGTGTGTCTGAGCCATCAACTGGCTCTGGAGCGCCTTCCTCCGCAAACAACACGAATCTGGCCAGCACATTGGCAAATAAAGGCAAAAAATGTCGCCTTGAAGGGCCAATACAAGTGCTCCGTGGCCACCGAAGAGAAATAGTTTGTTGTTGTGTGAGCTCAGATCAAGGAGTCGTTGTTTCGTCTTCTGATACCTCAGATGTTCTATTGCATTCCATAAGAAAAGGAAGGCTAATCAGACGATTAGTTGGTGTGACGGCTAATTCTCTCTGCATTTCATCTGATGGGGTTATAATGGCATGGAGTAGTTCGGAAGGTTCAATTAGCGTGTTCACCATTAACGGAGTTTTGATCGCCAAAGCAAAGCTTCCTTTCTCTTGTAGCATAAGTTGCATGGAAATATCCATGGATGGCCAAAATGCCTTGATTGGGATGAACTCATGTTCCAGCTTGGATTTTGCGAGCAGTGAAGATGCATCAAAAGTTGGCAAAGAAATTGAGAGACTGGATGTTCCATCTTCTTCAATTTGCTTCCTCAACTTATACACACTACAGGTATTATCAAAACTCCTTGAAGAGGTAAACTAATTCATGGGCGCTTATTATCTGGTCTTAACAACCTGAAATGCTTGTCTTGTAGGTATTCCATGTGCTTAAGCTTGGTCAAGAGCAGGATATAACCGCTCTGGCTCTGAACGTAGACAACACAAACCTCTTAGTTTCCACGGAAGATAAACAGTTGATAATCTTCACAGATCCGGCTGTAAGTTTATTATTATCGATTACCATGTGAGCCTGTTTAGGTTTTAGATTCATCAATTTGCTATCATTTACTAGTAAGTCTGCATAAAATCATCATCCATGATGGGTTCTACTACATCAGTTCATATGAATAAGTTGGTAAATTCTTGTGTTTTAAATGTGAGGTGCAGTTAAGCTTAAAGGTGGTAGATCAGATGTTGAAGCTTGGGTGGGAATGAAAATAGAATCAAACATCTATGGTAAAAATTACGGCAATTTACTTGCGGAAAATAAACGGAAGCAAATACCAAATCGATGAGCGTGTCTGTAACATATGTAAGTATGGTTAGTCAGAGTAAACTGATCCTGTTTGTCTGTCTCGTGTCATTTTTTTTTCTTCTGAATTCTTGCTCCATAGTTTTTATGGAGATCGTTTAGATCAAAGGCTTGTTGAGATTGGTGGGGTGTATTCACCAAAGCTTGAGCTTATAATAATAATACGTTCTTTTGTGGAGACCGTTTGCTTTTTGGTTCTTTCTGTAGATTTTGTACTTTTGCGCTTTTTTACGTCTGTAAGAAGAAAATGGCGTTTTGCTGTTGATATTATTTATTATATTTATTTATTCAGAACATTTGTTTGCTTGTAAAATCATAATTTCATCATTTTATCTGGTAAAAATGCAAAGAAATAAATTTTAGGTGGATATCTGGTTTTCGAAGCTTATTAGGACAACTTTTTTTATTAATGATCAAATAAACAACATAAAGACACAAGTGATCAAATGATCTTAACGACTTTAGACACGAGTAGGTGGCGAGGATGACATGAACATCTTTAGGCTTTTAACAGATTTCGATTCGAATGCACAAAAATTTGAAAAAAAAAATATTAGAAAATTAAAATCGAATTTTTATATTTGGAGAGTATTGAATTCCCTGTTCTAAAAATCGACCGCCTAGTCTAGGCGCTAGGCAGCGGCAGACTTTGACGATTAATAGGTAATCCGTTCAATAAATCGGTGTCTGATTAATCTCCGTCTAGGCCAATTAATCCGCTTAGTCCGATTAATTTTCGCCTAGATAGCTGGCTAGCCTTTTTTATAATTAAAATAATTTAGTTGGTTCTAAAATTTGATAAATCCAACTTATGTTCATATTTTTAATGAAGATCCTGATGTATTGGACCTAATATTTTTTTTCTAGTGTTTTATCCAATCTTGAGTACAATATTATATTAAAACTATAAATTATAATGGATTAACATGTTAAAAAAATATTAAAAGAGTCAAAAATTAATCCCAAAGATTAATCCTAGAGATGTCAAACGGGCCAACCCGCGTCCAAATAGCCCGACCCGATGTGGTTTCAATTTTTTTTGGAGTCTCGTGGGCTGGCCCGCACGGGCTGCGGTCTCAAAATCCCTTGTCCAAACCCAACCGCTTGTAATCTACGGTTTCGCGGACTGACCCGCGGGTTCCTTATATTTATAGATACCATCTTCTTTCCGTTTGAGTTTTAATAAAGAAACAAAAAGTGGAACATATATTTATTTCAAACAAAAAAAAAATGAAATATGAAACTAAAGAATGTAATTCTATCATCCGAACAATTGCTACTCTAAATACTAGTAACAATAGCTACTCTAAAAAAGAAGTAATAATCTAGGGGGCAATGATCTCCCGAGAATGATTGATGGCTACGGCCACTAACCAACGAAAATCTTTTTAAGTGTTTCAATCTTCTAATGTCACAATGAAACAACAAGAGAAAAGAAAGACTTAAAAAGAAAGAAGTAGAACCAGCAACACTTAAAAACGTAAGGAAGATTGTGTCACACAACTATAATAGACGTAAGGAAGAACCAGCAACACTTAAAAAAAAACTCAGAACTAAAACCTGCAAACTTAATTATAATATACTACTAGATCATAAGAAATAAAACCTGCAAATTCAATCCAGATCATAAGACACATAAATAACATAAGAAAGGTAATTACATCCAGATCATAAAACTCCCTTTTGATTCTCCATCATTTGCATTACGTTGATCAGATTATTGTATTTGAGTTGTTATATGGCAGAAGAGTCAAATTGCACCGCATGTCTTCACATGATTCATTGGAAAATCCCCAAATTGATATCTCTAATTTTGATTTCCATTAAATTACAATGAAAGAAAACTATACCTTCGCAGCATCTACTCCGGCTTTCGTATTCTTCTCTTTCTTCTTTACAGCTTGTTTGGAAGCTGAAGGAATAAAATATACAAAAACAGTCACAGAGAAAAATCACAAATCGACCAAAAAAAAAAAACCGACAAAAATAGTTCTCTCTATTAGCGAAGAAAGATAGAAAGTATTGTGAAGAGAGTGGTGGAGTTTCTCACGGATCATTGCCGATCGATGGGTTGCTACAAGGTGATTCTTAATTGCAGTGTGGAGAAGGAAGTTTTCTACGAGAAATGTGGGTTGACCCATAAAGGGATTCAGATGTCTAAGTACTTCGATTGAGAATTTTCATGATGATCTCGTTTCTTGTCTTGGAGAAGACAAAATCTTAATGGAATTTGTTAAGTTTCATGTTTCCAACTCAAAATCAATTGGCAATGACTGCATTGACTCAAGTCCCTTATATATTATACAATGTATCTTTCTACTTCCGACGTGGGACAATCTTCACACACTCCCTAGATATTAAGACCAATGGCCAATTAATCTCTACATAATCCAAATACCTCCCTTCGAGATAATGGCTCTTCTAGCCATTAATCTCGACAGACCATCAATCCTCGGGTCAGGGCGATCGGGCCTTTTTCTGGGCTGGATTACGAGCACTGTGTGTTCGGGCTCTGATACCATGTTAAGTTTCATGGACCAAGTCCCTTATATATTATACAATGTATCTTCCCACTTCCGATTTGGAGCAATCTTCAAACACTCCATAGAGATTAAGGCCAATGACCCATTAATCTCTACCTAATCCCAATAGAATTGGTCATGGATCTACAAGAAAACTCCATTTTTTGCTCATTTCTATCAACTAATCTAAGTAAGTCACGTCAATCGCATTTCTAGAAAGTTTTTTTTGAAGAAAACTTGTCATTTTCGGTATGTTCATTTTTTTTTTTTTGTCTTTTGCGGTTTACCCACAAACCCGCAAACCCGATTGGACCCGACCTGCGAAACCCGAATTCCGCATGGATCTGGACCGCGAGGTCCGCTTTTTTTTGGACAAATTTTATAGAGCCCAAACCCACTCCGCCGCGGTCCTACTTGTGCCGAGCCCGCGGGTCAAAGCCCAAATTGACGTCTCTAATTAATCCTCGATGTTTTGAACATTGATTGAATTTAACAGTTAGTTTAAAATGTTATTGGGCTAAAGATATGGGCCTGGGGCCAGTTTGGTGTCCTTATGCAAGTTTCGACAGCAGCTTAATAAAACAAGTAGGGCTGCCTCTCGAATTGTTAGAGAGAGAAAGAGATGGGAGGGAAAGGAAAGAAGAGGAGAGAGAAAAACTACCTAGCTGCTCACGGCGGACCGGCGAGACTCCCGCCGCCGCCTGATCGTTCGAAGCAAGATGCTCTTCCGTCTAAGCTCCGTGTTCTCATGAACTACACCTCACCGTCTCCTCACGGTACCTTCTATCTTTCTTCGCTAGTAGAGAGAAGGAGAGAGGAAAAATTGTTTTGTGATTTCTCTCTGTGACTGTTTGTTTGTTTTATAATGTATTCCTTCAGCTTCGACCAAACAAGCTGTAGAGAAGAAAGAAGTAGATGCTGCCAAGGTATAGTTTGCTTTCATTGTAATTTGATGGAAATCAAAATTAGAGATATCAATTTGGGGGTTTTCCTCCAATGAATAAAGTGATGACATGCTGTGCAATTTTGACAACTCAATAATGGTCTTGTCTCGTTATCCTGAATAAAAACTTTATAGAAAATGTTGGATTATGAGAAACATTCTGCAATCCTTTTATGTTTGTTTTTACTCTCTATCCCTTTCTTTACTTGAATGCTTGCCGATAATCAGAATGTCAAGCCTGGGAGTAAGATGAAGTCGGAAGCAAAGGTGGTTGAGGAAATAAAACCTGAGGGTTACACAACCTCTTCTGATCAGGAGAATGATGGAGATGATGATATAATGTTGAATAAGGGAGACGAAAAGAAGAAGAAAAAGAGGAAGAGAAATCAAATGAACGACCTTCGTTTCGAAAAGGATCTTGCGGAGTTGGATGGTCGGTCAAAAAGAAAAGAACGCAAGAAGAAGTAAGCTTTGTTCATTTCTTAAACTCACAATACTTTTTGTTTCTGAGATGACTCTGTCTAGCTTTTCAATCTCTTAATGAAATTATTTCCTGCTTTAATGCAGTTACTGGGAGGCCAAGAAGCAGAAAAAGAATCAAGGAAAGACACAAGATACTCTCCGAGAAAACTTCCCAAAGCATGAACAGATCAGATTTGGCGATGTGGTGCTAGCTCCGCCAAAGCTGGCTGTTGTTCCAAAGGTATAGTCTCACTATAGTTCCTAACTGTAACAAAATCTCAGGTTCAAATGATTATATGTTTATTTGACAGGCACGAAAGTCTACTATGAGTGCTTCCCAGGAAAGGCAGCGATTAGAGGCCATTGAAGCCTACAGATCTCGAAATGGATGGACCTCAAGACCAGGTGTTCAGATTCCTTCCGTGGTCATGCAATAAGATGGGCCATGAACTCAATTTTGTAGTGCGACTCATATGCTTTTTTTGTACTAGCTGGCTGTAAAATTAGTCCCGTTCTTCTTCGGATTCTAATTTGTTACTGGAAAAATTATGATAGTTGAGTCATCCAAAGATCTCTTTCAATATGTAAAAGCGGATTATTTAGTACAAGGAAAGTTTGTGGTGTCTTTCTTGAGAATCTTTGACCAAAACATTCATGCTTGGCTCAACTTTCACACACCTACTATGCTCTATGAGAATTTCAGGCAACATAACGTTTTTGGGTAAACAATTGTGGGGCTTACATGAAGCAGGGACTATAAAAGTATGACAATTGTTTTAGTTAAATGAATCAAGTGCTTGTCCTCGGGATTGCATAGAGATGGAGTCCTCCTTCGATATGAAGTGTAAGCATTCTCTTGTAATGCACGTTGCTCTTCTCATCAGTCATTTTGAAGCGAAAGAAGTGAAGAAGAGCCATTGATACTATCTTCATTTGCCGGTATGCGAAATCCTTGCCAAGACAGATTCTTGGACCAGCCTACACAGTCAAAGTTAGAAAACATCTCAGGTATTAGAAAAGATTCGTCTTACTCTTAACTACGTAGCTTGTCTGCAAGAGTGTACAAACATGAAAGCTTATGAATTTAAATGGTGATTCGGGCTTGAAAACGCCGTCCTTAAGCCATCTCTCTGGCTTGAAATCCTCAGCATCTTGGCCCCAAATGTAAGTCATCCTACCCATCGCATAGGCTATGTAGTAGAGATTATCCCCTTTGTTCACTTTATATCCATCTGGAAGAATGTCATCATTTTCTGCACACCTCACGTCCTTTTGGATGGAACAAGAAAGATTAAAAAAAATTAAATCCCATTATCTGGTTCCATTAGCTCTTAAAATGTTCAATCACTGGTTATTTTACCACAGGCACAGGAGGGTAAAGCCTCAAGGTCTCAGACAAGGCTGCATGGAGATACTGCATCTGATCAAGAGCCTCTTCGGTTATACTTTCAACGAAACTGTTTACATCGGTTGTTTTCTCGTGACTTGATGTCACATCTCTGATTTCTTGTACGATTTTCTCCTGAACAAGTGGGTTTTTGCAGAGCATGTACAAGAACCAAGAGAGAGATGCAGCGGTTGTGTCCTTCCCAGCAATCATGAAGCTCAAAATTATATCCCTCAGGTACTTATCATTCATGTTCTCCGGATCTTTCTCACTTTCCACAAGAAATCTCGATAGTATGTCCTCTCTAATAGCCTAAAGACAAGCCAAACATTTTTCGAAAGGTTTTAAAAGTGGTAGAAATTCAATCAGAAGAGAGGGTAAAACTTTAGAGAGAACTCACAGTGTTCTGTTCCTTGGAAAGCTCCTTCCTTTTAGTGGTAATGAGTCTATAGACAAACTTGTCTATAGTAGCAATGCTCTTCTTGAGTCTAGATTGTGATCCAATGTTGAGAAACCATTTCAGCTTCCAAAGGGGATCGATGAATCTGGAACTAGTTGAAACGTTACCTTCATCAAAAGCTTCCATGAACTCTTCCCCTTCTTTGCTAAACCCGTCCAAACATTTTAAGTCCACACCAAACGCCACTTTAAAGATCGAGTCCAATGTACATCTCATCAACATATCCTAACCTCAAACCCAAACAAACCAAAAGTACCCTTTTGAGTTTCATGAATTTGTTCCTTCAAATTTCGGGTACAGAGTCTTTGTGAGAAATTTGAAACTTACTTGAGCATCAAAAGCTTTTCCAGAGAGAGCAAACTCCGTGACAAAACCAACAAGGTTAGATGCATTTCTCCTAAAAACAGAGCAGCTAAAATCTCTCAAGACTCTAGCAGAGAACTCAAAGCTCGCGAGCTTCCTCTGTTGTCTCCATTTCTCTCCATCAACAGCAAAGATCCCATGTCCCAAAAGATCTCCAAGATTCTGACGACTGTTGTGTCCTTTGCTATAGTTATCGAATCTTGTCTTGAGAATATGCTCCACGTTCCGAGGATCGGCAGTTAATATCTCGCTCTGTCCTAGACTCAAGAACCTGAAAGTTGGATTTTTCCTTGCGATCTCTGTCTCGTAATCGTATAAATCGTCGCTGTGGAAGAAGAGATCGAAGATTGTCGCGTGTACCGGAGAATATTTCTTGTCGTTTATGGATTTTCCGGTGAATATTCTGACCGTTAGATAGATTGTGAAAGACAGAACGATGAAGATCGTGGTTAATACTACAATAGCTATGGTCGCCAAAACCTCCATTCCTTTTATTTTTTTTGCTTCGAAGATTGTTTTTTTTTTCCTTTTTTTGGCTGCTTCTTTGAATCTTTCCGCTGGGTAAGTCAACCACAAGAGGGAGATTTTACGGCTCCACGAAGAAGATGATATAATTGGGCCCACAAATTAGGCCCATAATAAATGTGTCGGCATTCTGAAGCGAATTCGAACACTCTTTCCCAGATAGAGGGTTCAAGACTTAAAATATGTTGATTGAAAATGCATCAATTATATAATCAAGAAATACAATTCAATTCCAATTCGATAATCAGATAAACATAATAAACAAATAACCAAAGCTTTGAATCAAAGAACAGATACAAACGATTATGAATGGTAACAGAACTCGAATCTAACTGCATTTCTGATTATCATAAGAAATAATTATGATAATCAAAAATGCAGTTAGATTCGAGTCATGTTACCATTCACAGTCGTTTGTATCTGCTCTTTGATTCAAAGTTTTGGTTCTTTGTTTATTATGTTTTTCTAATTATCGAATTGATATTGAATTGTATTTTTTAATTATCTAATCGATTCTTTTTCAATCAACAAATGGATAACCGTGTACAGTTGGGACATATTGAACCAACACAAATAGTGCCACCATCGGACAATGCTAATAGAGCTAGGGGAATCTCTGTTGAGAATGTAGCTGAATTGTTCATTGAGGATTTGCTAGAGTTACTGGAAGGTTTAATTGTTGACTTTGATGGAGATAAAACAATTATTATCAATGGCTTCATGAACTGCATTGGAAACTGCTACACTCTCCCAAGAAATGGAGGCATATTCGGTTCATAACATCACTGTCATGTAGATTACTTCTCTTTTACCATATTTGGTTAATACCTTCTACAATCTTTGACCATATACTCGACCTTAAACATTCATGCCTGTAAGAATTTTACTCAGGGAAAGCGTGCTATGATCGCTAGAAACTCTGTTTCTGGTTTTGTTTTGGCTGTCAGATCTTGCGGGAATGATGTTTCGAGGTACGTAGACTATATTTGACATGTGAGTGAAATTTCTTGATTCTTCTAAGTTGTGATCTTAACAAAGTTTCTTGATTTCATGTTGCTTAGGTTGACCTTCTGGTTATCAAACATCATAGCTATGAGGGAGATCATTTCGCAAGCGTTTGGAAGGTCTCAGATCACACATACCTCTGAATCAAATGGTGATTAAGGGAAGAAAACAAACTTGAGATGGAAGAATGGTTTTCAACAGCTTTTGGAGGATTGGCAAGAAACTGAAACATTTACTAGTGCACTTGAGAAAATCGAATTCTGGGTATTCCCTAGAATCGTCGAGACTGTTTGGTGGCAGGTATAAACAAAACGTCCTAATCAAAAATGAGATTCTAAGTTAGTTAGTTTGTGAAGCATCTCACTTTTGTTATCCTTCTTCTCCTATCGTTAAGGTCTTTACTCCTCTTATGCTCCCAAAAGACATGCTTATAGAAAGATCCATTAGAGAAGAGGTTAGTTTGTTATATATCTCAGTCACTCTTTGTATCTTGGTTAAACCCATCGCAATCACGAGCTTTATCCTTGATTTATTTGTTTTACAAACAGATATGCCCATCAATTAGTCTTCCACTTATCAAAAGAATACTATGCAACTTCACTCCTGATGAGTTCTGTCCGAGCTGTTCTAGAAGAGCTTAATGCTGCTGAGGTACAAATAATTCAAAGTTCGGATTCTCTTTCTTCTCATAATCCATAAAGTAAATTTTGAACATCTTTTATTTTTGGATATATTTTTCAGAGCAATGGTGATGTGAAGCTATCAAAAGCAAGCTTCCCTTATGCACAGCTTCCTCTGTATCTTACATGCCTCCATCGACCACGGATGTAGCGGAAAAAAGTTGCAGAGGCTGCAGAAAAATTGTCAAGGAATGTGTCCTTAAAATGGCTTTGTTTTTGAAACTTACTTGAGCATCAAAGGCTTTTCCAGAGAGAGCAAACTCTGTGACAAAACCAACAAGCTTAGATGCATTTCTCCTAAAAACAGAGCAGCTAAAATCTCTTAAAACTCTAGCAGAGAGCTCAAAGCTCGCAAGCTTCCTCTGTTGTTTCCATTTCTCTCCATCAACAGCAAATATCCCATGTCCCAAAAGATCTTCAAGATTCTGACGACTGTTGTGTCCTTTGCTATAGTTATCGAACCTTGTCTTGAGAATATGCTCCACGTTCCGAGGATTTGTAGTTAATATCTCGCTCTGGCCTGGACTCAAGAACCTGAAAGTTGGCTTTTTCCTTGCGTCTCTGTCTCGTAATCGTATAAATCTTCGCTGTGGAAGAAGAGATCGAAGATTGTGGCGTGTACTGAAGAATATTCTTTGTCGTTTATGAGTTTTCCGGTGAAGATTATGATCGTGAGATAGATTGTGAAAGACAGAACGATGAAGATCGTAGCTACTACTGTAATAGCTATGCTCGTCAAAAGCTCCATTCCGTTTTTTCCCTCTTTGGGAAGTCAACCACAATAGCTAAACGATACAGGGAAAAAATGTGGAGAGTTTCAAGGCTCTCGGTAAACTTCCTCTAGTATACATCTTCTTTGATACTCTAGACTTTTGCATCTTTTCTACACAACCCGAACAAATTTATTCTTTACTAAACATCATGAATTTTGTATTCTCTTATAATTACAACATAGCGACTAGATATTGTGGTTGAGTATAATAAACCGATAATTGCGTTTAAAAACAACGATTAAGATAATCCAACCCGTTAAGTTTTAACCCGGCCCATAAGATGTAAAAAAAAAAAAATTACGCAACTTGCAAAAAAAAAACAAATTACAGAACTTGGAAAAAAAAATTTTGATTCCTTCATGTTCATTTACGTCTCACTCACTCTCTCTTTCTTTCTTTCTGGCTTTCTCTCTGTGACCCTCTATGTCTCTTTCGAACATAACATCAAATAAGGTATCACTAGACATCTTAGATTTCATCGAATGTTGTTCTTCTTCTTTAATTTTTCTTTAAAGTCCTTAATTAGATGTTATCCCTTTTGCTGGGTTTCGCCATTTTCGTACGAGAATGAGGTAATGGTGATGGCAATTGGTACGGAGAAGGTAGAAGATGGACCTAATCAATCTTTGCAACTTGCTACAATCAAAGCCCCATGCGAGAGAGAAATTGATTTCAAAGATTTGATTTTTTTTTCTTTTTCTTATAATCCTCTTTTTCTTCTTTTCTTTGGACATAACTCAGTCAAATTCCAGTGCCATGTCTCTCAAATAGGGTTGTATCATATCTCTGTCTTCTTCGTTCATTGAGTCACTGAAAAAAATTGTTATTACACATATTATTATCATGTTCCGGTGTTACAACTTGGCTGAGAAATTGAAGAACTATATCTAACATGGCCCAGCAGTTAATCATAATTGATCAAATAATCAGAATACCAATCACGAAACACTATATAACTACATTACCATCTTCTTATATATACAGACTAAAAGTCGACATCTACAACACAGAGATGACTCGCTCTAAAATACATCACGTTCCAAAGGAATCAATATTTTCTGTTAATTGTGTTTTGGAATCAATATTTTTTTTAATCCACATTGCATGACACAATTCGATTCTTGGATTTATTTTGTTTTCTCATATAAACTAACTTTGAGATTTTGCTAGGAGCAAATATTGATGAAATCTATTTTTCTCGTCTTTAGAACCCTAATTCTATCCCCAAATTAATTTTGAATTTTCAATAAGTTTGGATTAGGAAGTCGGGTTAGAGAGTCGGGTTAGGGGTTAACGGATCGGATTATCTTAATCGTGGGTTTTTAAACGCGGTTACTGGTTTATTAAACTCAACCACAATTTTTAGTCGCTATGTTGTAATTATAAGAGAATACAAAGTTCATGATATTTAGTAAAGAATAAATTTGTTCAAGATGTGTAGAAAAGAGGCGAAAAGTTTATAGTGTATATCTAAGAAGCTGTATACTAGAGGTAGTTTACCAGAGTCAACCCCACAAAGAAGATAAGTTATATAAATAAAATAAAAAGGAAGAAAACATCAAAATAATGAAGACTTTTAGGCCCATCATAAATGTGCCGGCCTTCTGAAGGGAATCCAAAACCTCTTTTCCACTTAGAGGATTAAAAACTTACCGAGTGTTGTGTGTTGTTCATCGTTGTTTGCGTCTTCTTCGTTTCCAGTTCATTCGATTCCATCAATTTTTAATTTACTGGGAATTTTGATTTGATTCCTCTCGGACATGAATTCAATTTTCCAGCAAACCGTGGTGAGTGAAACCAGTTTTGTCGTCTTAATGTTTTTGTTCATGTATTTTTACTGTTTGTTTTAAATTCGGAAGCGATGATCAATTTTTATTTTTGTTTCTTAGATATGAGTTTCCTCAGAGGTATAATTGATTCGTTTAGTTCGATTTTCACTGAAGAACACAATCGTTGCGAAGAATCTCAGCACGATCCTAGCGTATCAGCTTCTTCTGGTTCCATAAACGGTGTCGATGGAGTTCCGGTTTCTAACGAACGGATTGCGTATAAGCTCAAAGGATACTTCGATTTGGCGAAAGAGGAAATTGCTAAAGGTGTTAGGGCAGAAGAGTGGGGTTTACATGATGACGCGCTCCTTCATTACAGAAATGCTCAGAGGATCATGAGCGAAGCTAGCTCTACTCCTTCTCCTTCGTATATCAGTTCGAGGTATTGATCTCTCAGTTTTAGTTCTTTGTTAAGTTTTCGCCAGAATACGTGTGATTGGTTTGTTGACTTATATGGTAGCGAAAAGGAGAAGGTGAGATCGTACCGAGAGAAGATTTCAAAATGGCAAAATCAAGTATCGGAAAGATTGCAAGCTCTGGGTAAGCGTACAGGTGATCAATTCGATTTTTACTTTTTGCATATTGGATTATGTATTGATTTTTTTCATGTTACGAAGATGTGACTCTTGTTTGTTTTGCTTGTTTCTGGCATCAATGGCGTTCTTATTTTAGGTGTTGGAATGGCCGAGAATAAGGTATATTGTCTTGCTTCTTTCTCTCTCTTTTTTGGTTCCTTAATGTTGGAAGGAGAATGTGATGTTTTTAGATTTAAGTGATATGTTTCTGTATTGGGATTGATCCAGATAATTCAATCCTCTTTCTCATCCTTGATTATGCAGACAACTGTACCATTACCTTCTTCAGCTTCAGTTTCCTCTACAGCGTCGAATAGAAGAGTTTCATCACAAAAGACTTCACTTCCCAGAGGTGGCATTGGAATGGCAAGGAGCCCTAAAGATGCTACTGCAAACCCAAAACCTCCGAAAGAAGCTGGAAATGGATACGATGATAAGTTAGTAGAAATGATAAACACAACAATAGTGGATAGAAGTCCATCTGTGAAGTGGGATGATGTCGGTGAGTGCCATTGTTATGTCTTTTCTTCTTGTTTCGCCTATTCAAAGCAATATGTGAAAACACACTTATGCTAAATTACTGCAGCTGGACTTGATGGAGCTAAACAAGCCTTATTGGAGATGGTTATTTTACCAGCAAAACGAAGAGACTTGTTCACTGGTCTCCGAAGACCAGCGAGAGGTAAAAAGTTTGCAAGCTTTGTTTCTTCTTGATCTTCTCCAGTGCCGTCCTTGGTAAAAAAAAATTCTTTGTTAGGTTTGCTTCTCTTTGGGCCACCTGGCAATGGGAAAACAATGCTTGCCAAGGCAGTCGCTTCTGAGTCACAGGCAACATTCTTCAACGTCTCAGCATCGTCTTTGACATCAAAATGGGTGGGTGCTTAGTCTTGTTCTGTGTTACTCTCTTTTGTAATAAGGCCTGTTGAATTTTTTTTCCAATTCAATTAGACAAACTGACTTTACTGTACTGATTCAGGTGGGTGAGGCTGAAAAGCTAGTGAAAACGTTGTTCCAAGTTGCAATATCCAGACAACCGTCTGTGATTTTTATGGATGAAGTATGTACTCTTTTTCCTTTTCTGTCTTATATGTTCTAAGCAGAACACCTGCTTTAAAACAAGTTCTAGACAATACCATACTAGTTGTATTTGATCAAGGGGCTCCCTGAGATAATAAAAAATGGCGCCTTTAGTAAGATACAGCTATTAGAATTAACTGTACTTGTTTGGTTCTATATTCAAGATCGATTTTGTGATAAATTGGGAAACATATTGTCACTTGGAGATCTGAATATGTTTTCTCTGGTTATCAGATAGATAGTATAATGTCTACAAGGTCGACCAATGAGAATGAAGCAAGCAGAAGGTTGAAATCAGAATTCCTTATCCAGTTTGATGGTGTGACTTCTAATCCTGATGATTTGGTGATTGTCATTGGTAAGCTTCCTGCTAATTTAGTCTTCATCAAACCCAACCCTCACTCTGTTTAGCCATCATTTCTGATATATATGTGCTTGAATTGCAGAGGAAATCTCTGGGTATCAGTTTAGATATGCTCTGTTTTTCCTTGCCCGAATAAATTTACTTGGATGTAATATTTTTCAGGAGCTACTAACAAGCCACAGGAGTTAGATGATGCAGTGCTTAGGAGATTGGTAAGAATATTATCGTTATCCAGATTTTAATGTCCTCCAATTCCTAGGAAAGTATCTGATTATATGCTTTGATTTTATCAATTTGTTAGGTAAAGAGAATATATATTCCATTGCCGGATCCGAACGTCAGAAAACTACTTTTTAAAACTAAATTGAAATGCCAGCCTCATTCTTTATCCGGTGGCGACATTGATAAAATTGTCAGAGAAACCGAAGGCAAGATTTACAGATCTTGTATAAGAAACACAGATTATCTAATACCACCAGACATATATACTGTCTTAGAGTCTAGTAACTAATAAGCATAACCTTCCTTATGTTACAGGATACTCAGGAAGCGATCTCCAAGCATTGTGTGAAGAAGCTGCAATGATGCCAATCAGAGAACTCGGTGCAGATATTCTTACCATCCAAGCAAATAAAGTATGAAACCATAATCCTTTTGAAAAAGAAAAACTCTTTTAAATCGTAGTCTCTCAAATCAATTTTGAAGTCACTTAAGAGGAAACGGTTTGATAAATAGATGCGTAATGTAACAGGTGAGACCGCTAAGATATGATGATTTCCGGAAATCGATGGGAGTGATCAGACCCAGCTTGAGTAAAAGCAAATGGGAAGAGCTTGAACGTTGGAACTCAGAGTTTGGCTCTAATTGAATTTCTTCTTGTGAGTAAGTGGTAAAGTGTTACTTTTGTAAATTTGAGATGATTATAATATAGTTTAGTGTTAAAAAACAATCAAATGGTTTACTCTTGAAAAGAGGAAGATTAATACTGTGAGAGAGCAAACTCTTCGATTTGGTATTAAGATGTGTAAGCGTAACTGTGAGAGCAATCTCTTCGATTTGGTTCTTGGAGAATGTTGTTAGATTTGACAAACAACAAAAAGGAAAAATGATGTTAATTTACAATCAAAGTCTCGTTTTAACGACAAACAAAAAAATTAAACTAAAAACTAAAAAACGATTTGAATGTATTGTATAGATTTATGTTCAGGATTCATTAATTAATAATATCCACTCGGTTTCTTTGAAATAGTTTTTTTTTGTTTGTAAAAGTTAGATATAGTAATTATTCTTTTTTCTACCTATCATTTTAATTTTTTTAAGAGAAAATGTAAGTAGCAATTAGTAAAAAGAAGAATAAAGTTATATAATTGCAAATTATTTGTTTAATTATGTGTGAAAAACCTAAAACATTTAACCATTAATGGTAACTTTCATTAACTGTAACTTTTCGAAATTTAAAGAGAGCATGGAGGGTAAAATCGTCATTCAAAATAATAGGTGCACACAATTGGATTTGATTGAAGAATACAAAACGCTACGTTTTGAGTTGGTTTCTTTATTTTTTTCAGGGAGCTTTTGAATTCAATCAAATTTCAAATTTGCTTCTCCGCTCACTTTCTCTCTCGCCGTCTAGTCAACAGTACGGTGATCGGAAAAATGGATAAGATACCAACAGAGGCTGAGGCTCGCGATCCTGAGAAGCCATGGTCCCTAGCAGATTTCGAGATCGGGAGACCGCTAGGTAAAGGCAAATTTGGCAGAGTCTATCTCGCTCGAGAAGCCAAGGTACT
The DNA here is from genome assembly GCA_030161315.1 of Eutrema japonicum. NCBI lineage: Eukaryota > Viridiplantae > Streptophyta > Magnoliopsida > Brassicales > Brassicaceae > Eutrema > Eutrema japonicum. Next base: position 46,554,887 of record BSQW01000010.1, on the reverse strand, counting down.
CGTTTCCCTTCAATGTTATCGCTCCTTCAATCAAATAGATTAGGTTGAATTTTCCTCTTGTATTGTTAGATTAGGGTTGAGCTTTCTGTCAATCTGAGATTTACCCTCATGGAAACCTAATTTTTGAATAAACTGTGATAGAGTCATTTCGTGGTGGCGTTGAAAGTGATATTCAAGGAGCAGATTGAGAAGTATAAACTTCATCATCAGCTTAGGAGAGAGATGGAGATCCAAACGAGTCTAAGGCACCCCAATATCCTGCGTCTCTACGGTTGGTTCGACGACGATGAACGGATTTTCTTGATTCTCGAGTATGCTCATGGTGGTGAGCTCTATGGCCTGCTCAAAAAGAATGGTCATCTCACCGAGCAACAAGCCGCCACAGTGAGTCTCTCGCTCTCTCTCCCTTTTTCTCATTTTTGCATGAACCATCTTTTTGTTGCTATGTGGATTGTGCATGCTTCTCAAATGCTGTGATTCGTCAAGATTATTTGTTTCACGGCTCTGGAAATTTTATGGCTTGGTGATAAACTCGCTTCTTGTGAAGAATTTGATGGCTTTTTTTCTTAACGATTTACTGGATTTCAGTACATTTCAAGTCTCAGTCAGGCACTGGCCTATTGTCATGGAAAATGTGTGATTCACAGAGACATCAAACCTGAAAACTTGTTGCTCGATCATGAGGTATGTTTGTATGGTTATAATTTTTGAATCGAAAACTCAGGATCTTCATCATTAGTATTGTCATATACATGCAGGGAAGATTGAAAATCGCCGACTTTGGGTGGTCAGTGCAGTCAAGTAACAAGAGGAAAACAATGTGTGGAACGTTAGATTACTTAGCACCTGAGATGGTAGAAAACAGAGATCACGATCACGCAGTTGATAACTGGACTTTAGGCATACTGTGTTATGAGTTTCTCTATGGTAACCCTCCATTCGAAGCCGAGAATCAAAGGGATACATTCAAGAGGTAAGCGAAGACTAAGACTATTCTCTTGTGGAAATTACAGAGGAAACTTAAACCTCAGTTCCTGATGACGCTTTTTATTTAATGGTATGCAGAATTATTAAGATTGATCTGAGTTTTCCTCCTACACCAAATATTTCATATGAAGCCAAAAATCTTATCTGTCAGGTACACCTAAACGAGAACTCTCTTGCTGAACTAGTTATAGAGCATTAACATATGGTTGTTTATAATCGTATACAGCTCCTTGTTAAGGATCCCTCGAAACGGCTCTCTATTCAGAAGATCATGCAACATCCTTGGATTGTCAAGAACGCGGATCCTAAAGGTGTGTGCCTCACTTGATGTTATTCTCCCAATCTCAGGAAAAGTAGCTTATATTATATGTAAGCTAATGTTATGGGAAGAAAATCTTAGAAGTCAGAGAACGCACATCTTATATGTAATCTATTGTTATGGGAAGATAATCTTAGAGCTTGAGGGAACGCGCATTTCGTGATGTATTATGTCTCATTTCAGCACAATATAATCTAACTAAATTTTTTGTCTTAATATTTTTCTGTTGTCGACCTTCTTCTAACTTCTAACACAGATTATTAAGAAGTATCCATAGATAGAAACTAAAAACATCAAAACATTAGAACCTCAACAACTTTACTATGCTTTTAAACACCTGAAGAACACAATGACAAGACCTCCTCATTGCCTTCTTCACCCCTTAAAGCTGTATCCGTAATGGTGGTGTTGGTACTGCAGCTACTAGTGCTCTTCTCATCAGAAACTCGGGACAGTGGAATTCCCAGGACTGAAACAGACAGCTTCTGGTCATCTTCGTCTTTGCAAGACACAGATCTAACAGTTGTTTTCACGGTTAACGGGATAAAACGGGTATTCTCATGTGAGTTAGTAGTATCCACTGGATGCTTCTTCTTGATACCTCTATGCATGTGCTTATCGCAGTACTTCTGACCAGACAGAGCATCTTTGCTGCATCTCCACTTCTTCCCATCTGTTCTTCGGCACCTTCCTGGTTCATTGTCTGTTTCAACTCTGTGTAAACGAAACCCACCACGATCTACAGCAGAGAAGAAACTCCATTAACATCATCCGTAAGCAAGCCATTTCTGAGAAAGCTTGGAATGCTGGTAAGCCGAGGTTAAAGGTATTACCTTGAAGAACAGTGTCTGGAGAAAAGTGGATACCAGAAAACAAGCCACCATTAACATTCATATTCTTCCATTCTCTGCCTCTTGCAATTATATCATTCTTCCTGTTGCTTGAGAATTTTGCAGCTTCTGAGGAAATATTACATGCCTCAGGAAATAATTTTTGAACAGAAGGTAACCTCTCATCACCTGGTAATGAAACAATGGAATCTGGCCAATTCATGAAACAATGAAGAAAGAAACTTTATAGTTCTGTTATGAGTCTGATCATGATACCTTGAACGGAAACAACTCTAACACACGTACTTGAATCTCTTTGTTTGATGAAGTCATCATAACTCATCTCCATTGTCCTTCTCCTCCTAACGCCATGACTCACACTTTTGTTTGTGGATTCATTGATCACTATAGATGGACGAGTGGTGTTATCACAGACTCTGGTACTAGGCAATGAAGCAATGGTAACTGCCTGATCATTGCTAGAAACCGACATTGTCCCATGAAAAACATTCTGACTCTCATTACTACTATCCAAAGCGTGAGTGTTGTCGTGTTTGGTTGAAGCAGGCGACGAAGCAACATCATAAGAAGAAGATTCCACAAGCTTTATTGAACGTTTACGGCCTTTATGCATGTGCCGTTCACAGTACTTCTGAAACGGAAGGACCTTGTTGCTACACCGCCATTTCTTCCCATCTGTTCTCCTGCACCTTGTGGTTTCAGGTTCCACCTTAGCACTCAACACTGCAACTCAAACCCCAACAACCAAAAACATGTTTTTCAGGGAACTAATCAAGTTAAGCCCCATAATCGAATGCAGACAAGAATCAATCAACTGTTAAAAACAGAACATAAACTCTAATAGTAGATTCAGAGGTAATTAGAATTGTTATGTATGTGAATCTTTCTAACCCTTGCAATTAAAAGCCCAAGAACCAAAAACAATGTCTCGGAAATTAATAAAGGAAACCCAAAATCAAATTGAGTCAAGAATCAACTATTAAAAGCAGAACATAAACTCTAATAGATTAAGAGATAACTAAAGACTATTGTGTATATATGAGTCTTGTAATTCCTGGAACTCAAAACCTAAGAACCTAAAAAACTGTTTTAGGAAATTAATCAAACACAAACCCATCAAGCTTTTCCACAATGAAACCCCAAAATTACAATTTCAACAGAATTCGAGGTCCAACGCTTGTTTATAGTGTATGTAAAATCTTCTAAATGGTTGTTTTTAAATCCCCTTGCGCATAAATTACGCAAATACTCATGAGACACTGAGAAATTCTTGACAAGCACACCGAATTTCAAAATACTTACGAGAAGAAGAGTGATGGTTTTGGTGGATAAGGTCATTGGAGGAAGAAGAAGAAGAAAGAGCAAGGCTGTTCCAAATAGGCACCACAAGATGATGAGGCACACGAAGACCAGCTTCTATGTATCTATAAACCAAAGCTTGCATCTGAAACTCTAGTAATTGCGCCGCCTTCATCCACGGCCACTTCTTCTTCCTCATCTCCTCCTCCTCCTTCTCCATTTTAGGGCTCTGCATCTTCAAGTAAGCTATGCTTTTTTATTGAAGTAAGCTTTTTTTAGTTCCAAAAAAAAGAGACAGCTTTTGAAACTAGCGACCCAAAGAAACAAAACCCACCTCCCAAAATGAAAAGCTTTAACACAAATCAAAAACAACAGATACTAAAATCTGTTGTTCTGTTCCTCACTGTTTTAATAGAGAGGGAGAGAGAGTCAGAGAAAAACAGAGAGGAGAGACGAAGAGGTGAGTGTGAAAGAGATTTAAAGGCAGTTGTCAGGTTTCTGACAAATGCGTCAGCGATTTTCAGCCTTATTTGAATACTTTTCGGACAATAAAAAGTTGAGTTCCCTTCCCTCTTTAAAAACAAAGCCAACACAGACTGATAACTCTCTGTCCAGCTGCTCCACTACATCTCCACCTTCTTTTCCTCCACGGGCCCATATTATGATGACAGGCCCATTACTAATCCTCTATTAAGTTGGGCTGAATTTTTTTTTTTTTTTTTGCTTTAATCATTGCATCGTCCAAATTTTTGTTGGTTCTATTTGGCTTTAACTACAATAACATTCTGTTTTCCTGATGCTTTTTTTTTCATCTTGTTCACATTTGTAATTATAAAATATATTTTATATTATTATAAAGTAAAGCAAAATAATTTATTTTTAGTACTGAAAAAAACTTTGGTATAATGTTTAGACTACTTACAATGGTGTTGTTGGAAAGAAAAAAATCAACTGTTAAATTGCTTCAATGCATATTGTCCACACGCCACACGTGGATAATCTTACAATGGTGTTGGTGGATAATCTTAGTAGTGTGATTAGATGATAGTAGTACACATAATCACTAGTGATATTTTATATTGTCCACACTCCACACGTGGAAAGTAATGCTTTAACAGCTCAAACAAATCTTATAATGGGAAGCAGTGTGATTCAATATTTGTCCTCTCACCGACTTGTGGATATTTCTAAAATATATAGAATGTTAAGTTACATGGGCTTCCAACTCAAAACCAATTGGCAATGAGTGGATTGGCCCATGTCCCTTATATATTATATAGGATCCCTTCCAACTTCCGATGTGGGATAATATTCCCTTATACGCCCTCTCGAGATGATGGCTCTTTGCCTATCAATCTCGGTATGTTCGGGCATGGATCGATGGACCAACTTTGGGTCGGGTCGATAATGGATCGGGTTGGACAGTATGGATCGGGCTCTGATACCATGTTAAGTTACATGGGCTTCCAACTCAAAACCAATTGGCAATGAGTGGATTGGCCCATGTCCCTTATATATTATATAGGATCCCTTCCAACTTCCGATGTGGGATAATATTCCCTAATATAGAAGGGTGTATATTTTTCCTACATATTTTCTATTCTACAATACAAAAAGTCAGGTTTGGATCATAAATGCCTAAAATACACATTCTAATGGTGAAGCCAGCAATCCACAAAACTGTTTTTTTTTTTTTGTATTTAAAACATTCAGATATATCTTTTAACAACAAAAAAAAATAACAACAATGAGAACACGAGAAACGTAACTAAGCACAACTATTAAAACTCAACACAAACGTGTACGTGAAACGACCAAATACAGAATTAGTTTAGGAAAACAAAAATGAGAATCTAATTATTTTTCTTTCACTACAAAAAAAAAAAAAAAAAAATAGAAGAAGTTATTTAAAGTGTTGTATTTTTGCGAAAAATTACCAGGTGTGGAAAAAGAAGCCCAAAGCCCATTTTGGTAATTTAAGCAAAAAAACAATTAAATAGAATGGCCTCTTTCTTCTTCCAGCTATGTCCGAAAAAGCACATGGCCCCAATCCAAGCCAGCTTACTTCTAAACAACACACATTCAAAGATAAAGGAAAATTAACTCTAGTCATTTTTTTAACCTAACCATGGTTAATATGTAACCCTTGGTTCACACTCATTATTCTTCTCTTTTAACTTCATCCGTCTCTCTGTCTTCTCACTTCCTCTGCTCCACACTTGCACTGAAACTCAACCGTCTCGTCATGGCGGCGCCACAGACTTTCTCATTCATCGCCTTCGTTTTATCTCTCCTCGCCGTCTCTTACACCGTACGCGGCCACAACATCACTCAAATCCTCGCTGAGTCCCCGGAATACTCCTCCTTCAACAGCTACCTTTCTCAGACGAAGCTCGCCGACGAAATCAACAGCCGCACAACGATAACCCTCCTCGTCCTCAACAATGGCGCAATGTCTTCTCTCGCCGGAAAACATCCACTCTCCGTCATTAAAAACGCTCTAAGTCTCCTCGTCCTCCTCGATTACTACGATCCCCAGAAACTCCACAAGATCTCAAAAGGCACAACTCTCTCCACCACGCTCTATCAAACCACCGGAAACGCCCCCGGAAACCTAGGATTCGTCAATATCACCGATCTTAAAGGAGGCAAGGTCGGATTTGGCTCCGCCGCTTCGGGTTCCAAGCTCGATTCCTCTTACACAAAATCCGTCAAGCAAATCCCATACAACATCTCGGTTCTCGAGATCAATGCTCCGATCATAGCTCCGGGAGTCTTAACCGCCCCTGCTCCTTCCGCCGCCGTGTCTAACATCACCGGATTGCTCGAGAAAGCCGGTTGCAAAACCTTCGCTAATTTGCTTGCCTCGAGTGGAGTGCTCAAGACTTACGAATCCGCCATTGAAAAAGGATTGACGGTTTTTGCACCGTCCGATGAAGCTTTTAAAGCCGAAGGTGTCCCAGATCTGACGAAGCTCACACAAGCGGAGGTGGTCTCGCTTCTAGAGTATCACGCCCTCGCTGAGTACAAGCCTAAAGGCTCATTGAAGACTAACAAAAACAAAATCTCAACATTAGCCACCAACGGAGCCGGAAAATTCGATTTAACAACCTCAACTTCCGGCGACGAAGTTATTCTCCACACAGGCGTTGCTCCCTCGAGACTCGCCGACACGGTGCTCGACGCGACTCCGGTCGTGATATTTACGGTGGACAATGTCCTCCTCCCTACTGAGCTATTCGGAAAATCTCCTTCTCCGGCACCATCGCCGGCGCCAGTCACCGCGCCGACACCATCTCCGGCGGAAGGACCTTCACCCACCGCGGCTTCACCGCCGGCTCCCCCGACGGACGAGTCACCTGAAAGTGCTCCTTCAGACTCGCCGATAGGTTCTGCGAACAGCAAGTCGGCTAACGCGGCGGTTGCCGTGAGCTCACCGTCGTTGTTCACCGCATTGGTCACGCTTGCCGCCATAGCCGTTTCGGTGTCTCTCTGCTTTTGAAATTGAAACCTTTCGAATCCTCGTAATTACGCAGGCTGCCACTCCCTTTGTTCATTTTTATTTATTTTCTTCTACTTTTGTGGTTCTGTACTCTGTTTGTTGAGTTGAAAGCAGGGTTTAGAGAGCGAGGCTTGTATCTTTTATTTAATCACATTTTCATTATTGCTTTCAGTGTTAATCTGATTGTATCCCGTTGAGATCTTGGCCCTCTTTATATTATAACAATTTTTGAACCCAAAACACACATCAAACTAAAAGTTACCTATACATTTTTTAAAATTCAAAAGAGCCATTAATATTGGAATTGCTTTATGATTATAACAGCCAAATATATATATAGTTTTCTACTTATTTAACTTTTAAAAGTGATTGTTAATCTTTTTCTCTTAACATCTCATAGATAGTACTATTATATTACACCAATACAATGTGCCACCAATTTAAACTTTGAAATGGAGTTCTAATCAAAATTGTAGAGAGAAATGTAGTTGTAAGTGTTGGATTTATAGATGCTTTAGAGTTTTTTAATATTAGTTAGCTAACTTTGATGTTAAAAATATATATATATATATATATATATATATATATATTAGTTAGCTTTTTTCCATTAATCCCATGGATTTTAGAACTCAGGCTTTTTGTGTTTTTAAACTTCATCTAGAAAGCAAATGATACCTTCCTTATTCCCTTAGACGACAAAACGCCAAGTTTTACCATCGAAGCAACGAACAAAGCAAAATTTCCACTTTTAGACTTTACTTGATTTAATTTCTATATTTGCTAATTTTTGTTGTCCTAACTCCTAAATGGAACGATGAGAATTTACAAGATTTGAGGGTTATGTTAAACGGTGTCGTTTCACACGTACAAATGAATGGGTCTACATTTTCTAGAGTTGGGAGAGGTGGCCCATTAATATTTATTAAGTGAGCGAAAAGCCCGATTTCCTACATCTCTTTGGCACCGACACTTCTTCAGTTCGTTGGACAACGAGACGCTTCTTTATTCTGAGATCACAAACCCTATCGTTCATTACTTTATAAAACGACGCTCATAGTTCGGTTCCATTTAACAAACGGCAGAGCGTTCAAACATATGACGTGGCGTTCAGTGTTTGCTTCACACGCGCACCGCTTCTTCGATCAGTCTTCCTCGAGAAGCTTACAAGAATAATACTAGTAGAGAGACTCGTGAGTACTCGTGACAAACACAAAACCGCTTTACTCACTGAATATCCCCCGCCATCTTTCTCGCCTTTTAGAATCGGAGCGTTAATGGCGTCTACGGCGGCTGAACAGGATGGGAGAAAAATTGCTTCGGAAACATCGAAGACGAGTCCTGACATCAAAGCGGCTGCTGCGTCGCGGATCAATAACCAAAATGACGCTTCTCCCTCTCCGTCGATGAACTCTAAGCATTTCATCGTCTCCGTCGCTGCTAACATCGCCTCTCAGCCGTTGCAGAACTACGATTCGAACGTTTGGGGAGTCCTCACCGCAATTTCAAACAATGCTCGCAAACGCCGGCAGGTTCGTCCTGCCTCTTTCCTTCTTTTAACCCTAGTTTCTCAGTGTTTTGGTATTTTGGAGCCCTAGGAGTTTGTTGTGTGATTCTCTTCCAAAGTTTAATTCGATTCCTGATCAATGAATTTTAGGGCATAAATATACTTTTGACTTCTGATGAGCATTGTCTCGGACGGCTGCCGTGTCACGCTAGTTATCAGATAGAGTCAACTGCAATAAGTGGGAATCATTGTAAGATATATCGTAAGCAGATAACAGGCGGTGATGGGGCTAGTGATGTATCTGTCTTTGTGGAAGACACTAGGTTAGTGAACCTCTCTCCTGTTTTAGTTATGCGATTTATCATTTTCGCACTTGTTAAATTCATGCTTTGTTTGTGTCTCTATCTCTCTCTCTCTCTCTTTGATTCAGCACAAACGGAACGTTTCTCAATTGGGAGAGGTTGAAAAAGAAAAGGCCTGAAGTCCGGGTTCAGCACGGTGACATCATATCGTTGGCTGTTCCTCCAGAGCATGGTAACATATGTTTTCTACCTCTGCATTGTGAAGTCATATCTCAACCATTTTGGCAGATCAATTCATGTGTTAACACTTGACCGCTGCAATTTTTTTCCCAGATAAGTCCTTTGCATTTGTATACCGCGAAGTACTTGGAAATAATCCTGGACTTCCCTGCATTAACAGAAAAAGAAAAGCAGGTATCACATTCAACGTTTCTCATTTTTTCTTTCTGTCCTAACTTGCCATGCATATATGACTAAGGAATGGTAGGTCTTAGGTTGCTCTTTTCACCATTATATAGCTTTTTCTCATTTCTGAATCTGATATGTGCTTTTTCTGCTGTGAAGAGGATATAACTTGTGAAATTAAGAGGCCGAAGGGCATAGGAATTGGTGGTCCTGATGGTCCAATATCTTTGGATGATTTTAAGAGCCTCCAGCGATCAAACACAGTATGTTCATCCTCAATCTTGGTGTCCTTTATCTCAGATGTAGTTGACTGTGTTCACCTAGATGTCGTTCTAAATCAACTTTTGTGTCAACAAATCAATGTTGTATGCAGGACCTGAGGAAGCAATTAGAAGCACAGGTGCTTACCGTTGACACACTGCGTAACGAGTCTCGCGCTATTGTGGTGCACCATGAAAGTGTATGTTGAGTTTGTCTTTGAATCTTTGTTGTGGTGGGTGGTGGTGTTGTTATGTTAAAAGCTGTTGTAGAAGATAAAAACAATGGTAATTATCTTTTAGTGATTGGTGGATTATTTAAGTAGCTTTACTGATATATCTTTGCATTTTGCAGGAAATAAAACTGATTAAAGAATCCATTGCAAAGTCATTTCAGAATGAACTGATTGAGCTGCGTGATCTAATAGATACTAAGCAGAAGGAACTGGCGCAGGTCAACAAAGTATCAGCTGAACAGAAGCATTCCATAGATGACCTTGGCGAGAGACTAAGCACTTCTTTGCAATCTCTCAGTGAAGCAAATGAAATAATTAAAAGGTAAATGGATTTTTTTCCCCATTGTCGTTCTTAGGATCATATTTTATGCAAGTATTGTGACAGCTTGTTAGAAACTCCGTCTTAGGACTTCCAATTACCTGTCCCAACAGTGATCTAACGAAAACATCTCTAAGCCAATTTTCCTCATAAATCAGTTCCATCCTTGCAATTCAAAAGTTATAGCTAGACATCACAGGGATTGAAAGCTATGACTCGATCCTTTGAAATGTGATAGAGAAGACACTTTGGGCTGTTTCACTTTGGTCTTTTTGGGCAACAACATAGCTTATAAATTTGTATACACGACTTCTTTTGGAAGTTATTTGGTCTGTGTATAAAGTATAAACTGCTTCTCATGTTCAGATGCTTTTCTTTATATAAGCCTTTCTGAAATATCTGATGTGGCAACGTGTTCATAAGCCTGAGCACTGCAAATATGTGACCCTAAGAAAATTTTACTTATTGTTTTCAGTCAAAAGACATCTATAGATGAACTAAAAACAGGGTTGGATGAAGAGAGAAATCAAAGAAGAGAGGAAAGAGAAACTGCCGTTGGTGAACTAAAAGCTGCGATACATAGATGCCAAATTGAGGCTCAGGAAGAACTGAAAAGATTTTCTGATGCTGCTATGAGATACGAGAGGGAACAAGAAGAAGTAATCAACAAAATGAAGGTATGAAAAGAGTTAGTTGTGTATGAATTAACTCTTCTCCATTATTATGGCCTTTAAAATGAAACACTTTCCTTGATAAATATTTCAGGAGTCAGAGAAAGAAAGGTCCAAGCAAGTGGAAACTTTGATGTCAAAATTGGTATGTTCTTGTGATTTATTCTATAGAGATGATTAGCGTCTTGATCCCAAAAAACTTAACTTTTTTTCCTTTTTTTGCTGTCATTTGAGAAGTTTGTTGGTGTTTTATAGGAAGATACGAGGCAAAAGCTGGTCTACTCTGACAATAGAAACCGTCAGCTCGAAGCACAAGTTTCCGAGGAGCAGCTTGCTTCTGCTAATGCACAAAAAGTACCTGACCTGAATGCAATTTCCCTCTTATTTTGCATGGTTCTTTTCTCTCTTTTCTTTATGTACTAACGGGTGCATTTGTTTCAAAAACTTCTATTTGGAGCAGAAAGTGGAAGAACTTGACCTTGAAATAAAAATACTGCAAAAGGATTTGGAGAGTGAAAAGGTAAGATGGAAATAGTTTTGTGTGCCACTGTACTTTTTTCACAGTTGTACAATAATGACAAGCTTCTGTTTCCTACATATGATTCCTGCTACAGAAATATGATACTTGCTTTGGGAGAGATGGTGTATATGTAGCTAAGAAATCAGGTTGTCTCCATTAAGTTATATGTTTAAGCTGAGACTTTCTTTGTTTTGTTAGCAGGCAGCCCGAGAAGAAGCATGGGCGAAAGTGTCTGCCTTAGAACTAGAGATAAGTGCTGCTGTTCGAGATCTTGACGTTGAAAGACAGAGACACCGTGGTGCAAGAGAGAGAATCATGCTCCGGTAAGACATTTACACGCATGGTGGTACTTACTTTAGGCTGTTATTTCTCATGTATATGATTGGTTGGCTAACCTACTTTGGTAGATCTACAAAAGTCTTTGGTGAAAATTTTAAGACAGGCATGCTTTTCTTTATTCTCGTGTAAGTTTGTGTTTAGTGCTTCTGTACAGTTCTTTGCTGTCTAGATTTACCGGTTGGAAGGTAGTTTCTCGCTGACTGTGTTGCTTTAAACTATTAACATGCATTGTCACGCAAGTTTGATTGGTCTAACTTATTGACACACGGAATCTTCATGCAGTGAAACTCAGTTGCGGGCATTTTATTCTACGACTGAGGAGATCTCGTCTCTGTTTGCAAAGCAGCAGGAACAGCTCAAGACCATGCAGAGAACTCTGGAAGATGAGGAAAATTGTGACAATACTTCATTAGACATTGATCTTAATCCAGTAAACAGAAATCCCAACAGAGGTAATACTCAGGAAGATGAAAGAGCAACTTTCCATACGAATTGTGCTGCCAAGGCAAGCTCCTCCACTTCAGGGCAAAGGTCTAATCGGAATGAAGTTTTTGATACGTCCTGTGAAGATGCAGATGCAGATGCTACTCAGAAGCATGATTGTGAAATCATGAGTCAGGAAGGCCAAAACACCCAAGAAGCAGAATATACAAGCTCTGACAAAGTCGCAAAGGGTGGATTTGGCTCAGATATAGAAGGTGTTGGTAGAGCACCAACTTTCGGAACAGACCCTGTAGGAACAGAGCAAGTTAATGAAACCCAAAGTCCAGGAAATGATTATGAGAGAAATGATCATCTGAGGAAGTCAATCTTATTGGGTGGTGATACAATGCAAATAGATTGTGAAACTCAGGCACATGAAAGTGTTCAGAATGATGGAGCTGTTCTTTTGTTAAGGAACCCCTTGAACGATCGAATGGATACCCAAGATACAGAGGGAGTAGGCACTATAAGAACGTCAGAACTTCTAGCTTCTGAAGTTGCTGGGAGTTGGGCTTATAGCACAGCTCCTTCTGTCCATGGAGAAAACGAAACCGAAAGAGGTAGAGAGGATGAAGAGAGTCAGACTCAAAGAATTAAGGAAGTGGCCATAGTACATGACTCTGGCGCTCAAGTAGGTGAAAGTCAAACTAAACCGACAGTTCCTGAGGTCCTGGTCACTAGAAGGAAAGATGATGCTGAGAATGGAGTTGTTAGCGAGACAATGGGGACCATTGATCAGGGAAAAATAAAACATGGTAATGGTTCCAACTCTGAGACAGAGAGTTGTTCTGATACAGATGATGACCGTGGGAAGGAAAAACTCAGTCCTGTCTCAGACTCCGAAACAGAGGGTTCTGTTATGAATGATGACAACAGATCACACTCTTCAGAACCCGATAGTGAAGGAAGCCATGAAGCTGATGGGGATCAGAAACAGGTGGACACAATGGACGAAGACGATAAAGCTACTTAGCAAGAACTTGCTCTCGGTAACATATTGATGAACTTACACTCTTTCCAAATCCGTCTTTGTTTTGTTATTCGAACACGTGGGGCTCATTTTCGTTTACTTAGACATTAGAAGTAAGGTGTGTAGATAGTGCAGGGAAAATGGTACGGTTGTAACATGGGGAGTTGTGATTTACGTGGAATGCGAACGTAAACTATTTGATCAAAAAAAAAAATTGAAAGTTTTAGATGTCTACTTCAGGACAAAGTATCTCCATAATGTGATGCAATGATAGCAACGATAGAATTGAAGGGGAAAGTAGAGGGCAAAGCTAGAGATGGGGCTGAAAATAGACAGCGGAAAGAGTAAGTCAGAGGAATCATCAATGGATAATCTGAAATTAAAAGTAGAGGTTTTTTGATGGTAAGAAGAGGAGGAGAATCTGCTTTTACAACAATTTCATCATTATGAAAGCAGTAACCACTCCAGAACCTACCCTCCTAACTCTGGTAAATTTCTTGTCAATTTATGATCTCTTGTTTATTTAGCTTTGGTGGTAAATTTCTCTTAGGTTTGATTGAGAAGATGCATATATTTTTTTTTTTGTCAATGGGATACTCAAAAGTCAAAAGGATGGCTATAAATAATAGTAGTGATAATAATAGAGTATAACAAAATTATAACAAGTTTTGAACACTTTTTAGAGAAGGCGTGGATGGGGTTTCATTTCGGTGTTGACTATCTCTTCCAATTCCATTGATTCCTCTTGTTACTTAGTTTGTCTTTGCATTTTGGTTTCAGTTGAAATATCAATACAAGAAATGAGTAGATTTTATAGTGGTCCTAGTCCTTGGCCTCATCAATTTATTCTAAAATTATTTTCCTTCTTTTTCTCCATATATATCATCAATACATGTAATGAGTAGATTTTTTTTTTTTTTTTTGGGGGGTCTATGAGTAGCTTGATATTTTTATTAAATAGTCATGAACTTTAGCTAATAAGTATGTAATAAGTAAGATGTTTCACGTGAAAACTGTTTTGTTCTACTTGGTGTTTCCTTGTTTTTGTTTTTTTTACTGGGTTTTAGAGAAATTCATGATGGTAAGATAAGATTGAAAGTCTCTTTTTGAGAATAAGGAGTATTGATTGGGCTATAGGAAGAAGAAAGAGGATTGGGCATATGCATGTGGAAATTGGGTTTGAGCATTGAAGAGAAAATAGCCCACAAAATTCATTATTAAAATGATGATGAATCTATCGTCGTCGAGTGGGGAATATGGGGTTATTATGGCAAATGGGTATGATGATTGTGGGAAGAAGAAGCCAAATCGGTGGTTTCGTTTTCCAAATTAAATGTGCTTTGGCTTTTGCTTCTCTTCCTACTCGAGTACTCCATGACTTTTCCCACTACTACTACTAGTCTACTACACACACACACATATATATATATATATGTATAATTGTTGCTAAAAGTCACTGCACCCGATTCGGTTGTATCCATTTCACACTTTTTCCTCTTCCTTCGAAGTTTCTGAACCATCCCTTAAACCCAAGCTCGCTACCTCACGTGACCCATCACGAGCCATGATTTCCTCTTTGTTACAAAGTCAGATAAGTTTAATTTTAATTTTAGATATTAAATACAAAGTCATTTGGTTTGGATTTTAATTACAAAAAAAACTACCCTTCTGATTAACGGGTTGGAGGATGAGACATACTAGAGAGTTGACTTAATATTCGAAATGTGTAATTAAACGAACAATAATGAATAGATATCATCAATATGAAGACTAGAGGAGTTAAGGAAGATATACAATATTACTTTAACACATATTGTAAACAAATTTTATGGTTGAGAATCTTAATTATTTCACACCCAACATCCAGGTCAGGATCGGTTCTGAACTCTAAACCCTTAAAAAAAATTTAAAAATTTTAGTTTAATGGTAAAATTATTTAAAAAAATTCTGAAAGTCATATATTCGAAATTTAATATGGCTCAAATTTGTTTTTAGCTTGCGGCCTTCTAAAATTCAGGACCGATTCTGCCAACATCTATAAAACTATTGGACTGGGAACGACGACAACACACAGGTGTATGCAACTAGTTTAAATCAACTTGAAAACTTAAGTTTTGTTGTCTATTTAACGGAATGATTTACCATCATTATATATGACTTCAACGAGTTGAAAATTCTGGATTTACACTCTCTACTTTGGAGGCTCGTGTACGTAATCTTTTTCTTCCGTGACAAAGGGCATAATGGGGATTAGGTTTCATAGAAGTCCATATTAAACAGAAAACACAAAGAAAAAAAGGCAAAGACTTGATGATTAAACAAGTTAAGTAAGAGAAACACTTGTACTTGTGAGGAACATCGAGGTTTTGACGTACTCTTAAACTTTTTTGACTTCTTTGGCTCCCAAATAATCATGATTTGACCTTTTGCCAGTCAAAAAAATCTGCCAAATCGCGCTTCATAGACAATTGTTTAATAGCAAAATTTAAGGTTAATCACTTAATCTCATAAAAAGAAAAAAAAGGGATAGTAACATAAACGGTATGAAACCACGTTAACCATTTTATTGTTATTGTAAATGTGTAACAGTATTGAAGTATAAAAAAATTAAAATGTGTGTAACGGTAAATGTAATGTATGAACTCATTTGGTAGAGCAGACGAGCCTGGTTTCTTCCGAATGTGAGTTGCAGTAATCGTTAGGTCAAAGATCCATAAATTTCCTTTACATCTAAAAAAAACTTGTAGCAGTAATTTCCTCAGTATGAAATCGAAATGTATTTATATATAATAATAAAGTGTAGTTTGTTGATGTATCAATATATAGCCAAATGTTACACAGATTTGATTAACTGTCACCTAGATTTAAGCTTTGTGACACCATCACCATGTAACTAAGTTGACAAACAAACAAAATTATTATAAGTCAGAGCCAAAATTGAATAGTTTGTCTTGTCGTGTGTACCTCTTAACGGTGACTTGAGCTTTTTAGGGAAACTTCCTAAATCCTTCTAAATAGTACGTTTAACTAATCAATCAGTCAAAAAAAAAAAGAGATATTATGGAGAGAGATATAACACTGTTATTGTTATACTTGTTGTTCTTCTTTTTTAGATAGATACTTGTTCTTCTTTCATCTTCAAAAATTCAACTTCATCTTCTCCCTCGTAACATTTTTCCCTGTCCCTTTGTAATCATGATTCTTCTTTTGCCATCATTACCTTCTAAAGGAGCCTCTCTCTCTCCTCTCTCTAAAGAAAATGCAAACACAAATTACAACAAACTTTCATCTATATAACGCCTCTATATCTCTCCCATTAATCAAACACGTCTCGCTTCTTCTTTTTTCTCTCTCTCTCTCCCTCCCTCCCTCTTTCTCTCTTAAACTTCCAAAGATGTGTTTGAGTTCTTCAGAACCATTTTCAGACCCACCCACGAGATTAGTTCTGTACCTCAAAACACAAAGCCACCTTCGTATCCCTCGTCTCTCCAGGTTCAGTTTCCATAATCATACACCTCTCTGAAAGTATAATCGAATATATCTAATTAAGTTCTGAGTCACTATAACGAGTTAAAACTCTGTTTTCATATCTATTTCAGGATGAGAAGGATGTGGCGGGAAGAAAAGGAGATGGAGATGAAGAATATAAGGCTTTACATGGAGAATCAAAACATCATACGAGAAAACGAGAAACTCAGGAAGAAAGCTCTTCTTCTTCACCAAGAAAACAAAGCTCTCTTCTCTCTGCTTCAGACCAAAAATATATCCTCTGTTCCATAAACAAAGACCTTACCATCACCAATCACCAATCACCAAGATCATATTCTTCTTCTTCTTTTCTAGTGACGTAATAGTAAGATCCGAGGGATCTAGCTAGGAAAAACCCAAAATCTTAAAATATATAAGCGGGTCTTATAATTTACAATCAAGGGTTTAGTATTACTGGGTATACATCTAATTTTTTTGTTTTTTTGTTTTAGTTTCATCTCTCATGTAATCTCTGTATTCGTGTTCTTTTGTTAATGGTTAATCTACTTATCAAATTAAAGCTTTTATTTTCTTCTAATTTGCTACTCTCTCTACTTAACAGAACTATTTTTCCGATATTAATACAGACATGTCAATTTTAACTGAGAACGTACGGCCCAAGTAATTTGTACGAATGGATAGAGGATTTTCCATGCGTGCATGATATCGATTGTACAAAAATTGTGAAAACCAGTTTTTTAACGGATTTCGACCAAAAAGATCTAAACCCGTTTTGAGAAGATCTACCCGTTTATCAAAAAAAAAAAGAGAGAATTTTACATAGCTGGCACGAACATCTCACGTGACGTGGGTCTCCCTCGACGACAACAAAATTAATGATTTTCACATGGCGATGCCGTTACTGTTAAAACAGATCATAAAAAAATCAAAGACCATCATAATTTATGGATTCCACGAGTTTCTTTCATCAGCTACATAAACCGAATAGACCAAATCGCTTCTTCATTAAAACCAACCAAAGGAACCAAAATTCGACAAAGTATATGCTAATATCGACCGATAAGGATAAAATCATCGTCATCAAGAGCCTGAACATCCTTCTCACCCACAAAATGCTCACGTCCAATCTCCTTCACCATCTTCACAAACTCAAGCCTCTTAGAAAGAGGCAATGGAACATACGGTAACCTAAAAACCGGCCTCGATACTCCAAGCTGAGCCAAAGCAGTGTTAACTCCAATCGGGTTTGGCTCGTGGAATAGCCAGTCCATTAAAGGTACAAGCTTTGTGTTCAACGACGAGTTCCTTCCTTCAAACATCAATTTCCTCATCAAACCCGGCACTAAATTACTAGTAACCGATATAACTCCGGTTGCTCCATAATCCCATCTCGAATCATGACACTCATCATCATTCCCACTCCACACAACAACCCCATTCTCAGTGTACTCTTCAACCCGCTTGTTACCAACACATTCTTTCACACCGGCTAAATTAGGATTCTGAGAGAGTTTAAAGATGGCCCGAGGCGGTATATCCTGCCCCGTCCGGCCTGGCACATTGTATATAATCGTCGGTCCCATATGAAGAACGGATTGGAAATGAGCGATTAGACCCTCAATCGAAGTTTTGCCATAGTAAGGGTTTATGTGAAGAGCAGCGTGCATTCCAACAGCGAATCCTTGTTCAGTGGCGTGGATTGCTTCTCTTGTTGAATTGCTTCCGGTGTTTCCAATGACTTTGATGCTTCCGCCAAAACAGTTAACAGTATGGCCTATGAGCATAATGTGTTCATCCCAGCTCATCAATTGTCCTTCACCAGTTGTACCACCAACAATGACACCTTCAGCGCCGTTTTGTATCTGAATGTTCACTAAGTCATCGTAGGCTTCAAGATCGAATCTTCCATCAGGTAGATACGGTGTTTTGATAGCTGTGATCACCCGTAGAGCTTTTATGTCGTCTGTGTTTGTCCTGGCAAGCACAAAAAACGAAAGAGTATATGTACGAGATTTTTACATTCATCGACATAAAACTTAAGTCAATCTAAACTTCAGACCTGTTTTTAACCTCCAAGCTGCGCATTGGGAGATGGAAATTCGGTACAACAGCTGCTTTTGGAGACACCAATTTCGAGCTCCTCCTGTGTTATAAACTAGCTTGACTCAATGGGCAGATCAACAAGTCTTAAGGTCATAATGTCCAATCATTCACCCAGAGACCACACAAGGACAGGAAACACGGATTTAATATCACCAAATTCGTCTGATGATTTTATAGATCATTCAATTGAAAATTTGCAATTAGACAATGAACATTCAAGTCAATACCAGAAACCATCATGCCTAGCTTGTAGAAAAATGTATTAAATCTACATACAAGAGGAGAAGAGAAGGAACCTCTTGTAGCCCTCGAATCGCCTTGGACATGGAAACGGTAGAGCAGAGTCCATAGAACACAAGCCATAACCTTTCAAAGCAGCCATCTTTGAAAACACACAGTAACAATAGAAAATTTACCAAAACCTCAAACTATATAAACGGAACCCGATTCTCAAACCAACGACCCTGTTTCAAACGTGGTAATCAGTTCGCGATGATGATGGCAATAGTGTGAGTACTTCCGATAATAATCGAAGCGATAAAGCTCTGGTAATGGTGGCTTCTGAGCATAATGACGAAAGATTCCGATAAGAGAAATAGGATTTGTAAGGAGGAGGGAGCGGCGAGAGATGGACGGAGGAAGAAGAGCAAAGACCAAAGAGGGTATAAAAAATACAAAGCCGTCTTAGGGTTTTTGTCTCTCCTGATATATTGCCACGTGGATATTACACGACCAAAGATTATGGTCAAAACTCAAAATCTGTTTTTTTTTTTTTAAAGAGTTTTTAGTTTTATAGCAGCAGCCTTCCTTCTCGAAGACTTTTTAGCTCAAAACAGTGGATTAATTTAATAGTTCTGAATTAAGGGCTCCATTGGATTTTTAATATATTTTCATATTAGAGTAAGAATCGAGCATATCTGTATAAACTCATGCAATTATGCACGTTTCGTGTTCAAACGGTCCATCGTGCACTGCTCATAATATAGTTTTTTTTTGGGGACTAATTATAATTTGGTCAATGCGCGTCTAGTAATACACGTTTAAGATTCTAAAATCAAAATTCTCAAAACTAAACTCCCCTTATAAGCCCATTATAGGCCCAGTAGTATTATGACCAAATGGAGAGTACTGTAAATGATATAGGCCCAACTTGAAGTCTGAAGCCCGAATCATAGTTTACGAGTTCAATCATTTTTTGGGTTTTATGATTATCTTAACAAAAAAAAAAAAAAAACGGAATACAAGATTGATAGGTTTTGAGTTTGCGACAGAAGCTTCGGAACTAGTCGTGGATGTGACAAGACCATCTGCCTAGCCAGTTTTCTGATTAAATGCCGATCGATAACAAACAAAGGTGCGTTACTTCGTTGCTTATTGCTAGAAGTTAAACGAAAGAGGATCGAAGACAATCTTATGTCGCTTTCGAGGATCCAACATAGTTGTAAGATATTTTTGTCATGGAAATACTATCTACCTCTGTGTACAATGGTTCTTTGTTGTTTTGTTCTTATTGTTTTTTCGGCTATTAACTTTCGAATGGCTTGCTTCTGTTTTTTGGGGCTTATACTCTGTTTTTCGTCTTCAATAAAAAAAGATTGCTAGGTTTTGTAAAACTATTACAGTTTGCTTTGGTTCATAATCGATCTTGTGTTCTAGATATAAAAGATAAACCTTTAAAACAAAATTATAGCTAAGATATATATATATATATGTATATACCACTATCTATATGTGATTCAATTCGCATCACTATCCAGATTAAGCACTACTAACTTGGACCAGATTTGTAGATGACAATAGTGGGTATACAATTAAGAATCCGAACTTCATATTGATGCACATAAAGACCTTATATATAAATTTTAGTTATTATATGTATCACTAATTAATCACATGTCGAACTGTAGATAGACCCACTGCAATTATAATGGATTTATTTTTTGTTCTATATAGTGTAATAATTGAATTGGAAAGTCAAAGAATCTATACGATGTCCAATGACCAATCACTCAGAATCCCGACAAAAGATTGTAATTTAAATTTTCAGTTCAAACCATAGTATGATGCAATACGAGAGAATTAAACGTGTAATTTATATAATCATAGGTGGTGGTATTTTCATAAATAAAACGTGTAATTTATTTAAAATATTATGTTATTTTATCTGAGGATGCAATATTTTACATAATATCGTGTTTAAGAAAATACATCACTTATTTACGAAAAAAATATATCACCCAATTTTCTTTTCTTTTTGAGAAATACCCTAAAATAGCATACAAATTATTTTTTGTTTCAAATATATTCTAAATTTAACACACCAAATTTAAAATTCCAAAAATAGCACAAATAATTATGTGAAAATACATGTTTACCCAATATAAATTTAAAATAAAATTAAAACATTATGTTTGGATTCAGTATTTCCTATTTAGGTTTGAATTTGTTTTCATTAAGAAATGATTTTGGATACTTTTAATATTAATTTTGTGTTATTATTGCAATTTTAACTAGTAGTGCTAAATTTGGAACAAAATTTTAAATATGTGTTGGACAATTGTCCTTTTTTGCAAATTTTGCCTAAAACGAGACTAACTCATAAAAACCTAAGAAAACATTCTACAATATCAAAATCCTAAACGGCAATCAACAGTCTAACAAATATTTGTGAAGACTATTCATTTTTCGAAAATATTTATCGACTATTTGGATCATCCTTGTGATTGATACTAATAATCTTTAGGACAACAAAAATGACCGATCGATCATAGGTTATAGAAAAAGGTGGGTGAACTGTGGTGTAAATGAAAAAGAGATAGAGAGAAAAAAATGATGGGGAAAGTGGGGAGAGAGGAGGCTTTGGAAGTAAGGAACTCTCTTTTCTTCTCACTACAAAATTCACTCATCGCCTCGTAAAGGAACTTTTCTTCTTCTCACAGACACGCACGTGCGTCGGTGCTTCACCCAATGCTCTTCTTCTCTCTCTCACTTACAAGTTTAAATTAAACCCTGCCCACACGATCATGTTCTTCCTTAAAATGTATGTGATCTTTAGGCAATGAAATGGTCAAGTTAGTTAGCCAATGTAATCATCATTTTCTTGTTCCAAGTTTTTTATATCACAGTCGTACATTTTAAAACAATTTGAATTTATATATTTGAATACTACTTTTTCATATATATATATATATATATTTAGAGAGAGAGAGATGCATACACAAGGATTTTCGTGTAAATGTGCGAATACAAGTATCTGCCAAATGCAATCACCTTGTTCCCAAGTCTTGTTCTTGTCATTATGCCTCTTGCCTCACCATTTTCTTACCAACCTCGGAACAATCATCTTCTATCTCCTTTTTTTTTATTTACTCACTCTGTTTCACAAAAAAATATCATTTTGACCTAATAAAAATTCTATTTTAACATTTATTAATACATTAAAAATATTTCTCTTTCTAATTAATACATTAAAACACTAGGGTTAAAACTGGATTTTTAATAAAAAATTTGCATTGAAAATACAAAGTGACATTCTTTGTGAAACAAAAACAAAGTGTTAAAATGACACTTTTTGTGAAACCGAAGGAGTATCTTCTAACATAAAATTATAATTATTTATTTATAGTCGTTAATATTAGATATAGGAATAACCGTTATTAAATGTTTAAACAGGAAAATAATATACGAACAATGTGATTTTTTCAGAAATTGGGTTTAGAGTTTGATAAATTAGTAACGGACTAAAAACAAATATTTGACCTTTTACAATTTTTTTTAGTTTATTTTTTACATTGTTAGTAACCTGTTTTAACTTGAGTACTCGTTGCGCGTTATTTCAGTGAAATCACAGCTTATGCACTATATATAATTCAACATATACGCAAAGCTAATTATCACCAACACATGAAAATCAAAACTCGAAATCAACCATTTATGAGCTCCTAGTCAACGTAACCACACAAAAAAACCCCTCTCAAACCTAAAAGATCGATCGATCAAATTAAATCACATGACCAAAACGGTCCTCTTACGTACCAGGGAATCTTCGTCAAAGGCTACAATTATCTTTAGAAAAACAAAGAAAAGTGAAAATTTAAATTTAAATTTGACAGAAGAGAGATTATAAATTAAAAACAACGAACGTATCTAACTCTCTTTTTTTGCGCGATTTAGAAAGATGGTCTCGGAGTTCCCCAATAAGCTTCAGCTGGCAATTGAACAGAATTCATAAGATTCGGAGGCAATCCTTGTATAAACGACGTCGGATCTTGCATCAACTGTTGCTGCTGCTGCGTCTGCGACTGAGTCTGCGTTTGCGTCCCACTGCCCATCGTTGCGTTTCCATCGATATTATTAGCAACCGCTCCAGCCGTTTGCTGCTCTTCCTGATCATCTTCCTCTAACGGCAACCTCTCGTACGCAGCGTTCCCAAACGAAGCAGCCATAATCACCACGGGTCCTGAAGCCATGAGTGGGCCCACCACGCTCCCTCCAACGACCTGTCCTTGACCACCGGCTAAGTAAATCGTTAGACCGGACGCAGCCGGTGGAGCCGGAGGAGGGAGGAAAGATCCCGAGAGAGAAAGAATCTCGAAACGTCCGTGTAAGTTAACGACCGATGAGCCACCACCAGGAACTGAAGCTGGTTGTCTTATGGTAACGTTCGTAACTGCGCCGTTTCCGCTCAAAACGCAGATGCCACGTTGGCGACGGCGAGCGAAGACGGTGACGCTTTCCATGACGTCACATCCGTTAGCTACCTCCATTACATGGGATTTGAGGGCGTTTGCGCTGTCTCGAGTGATGATGATTGGTGGTTTTGGTTTGTTTTTGGATCCTGCTGGTCTGCCACGTGGTCTTCTCGTGATATGATTATCTCCTCCTCCTCCGCCGCCGCTTTCTCCGCCGGAGCCGGGAGTGTTTTGATCTTTTCCGGCTGAAGAGTGTTCGTTGGGATCGACCTCATCAGCGTCTCGGTCGCGTTTTAGCCCGCCGATTCGGTGCTGGTCGATTTCGTGGCCGTGATTATGTTGCTGTTGCAGCTGCTGCTGCTGATGCTGAAATTGATGATGTGGGTGAAGATGGAGATCTCTTGAGAGAAATGGTGGAGGAAGAGAGCGAGAGACTTGATCCATAATTTCTTGATTCAAAATGTAAAAACAGAAAGCCAACAATTGAAAACCCTAATTAATTGGCATATCCTCTCTTATCATCCGCTCGAATCAAAACCAGTAGCTTAGCTTGAGGATGGATACACAATAGCTCAATTCAATTTATCAAGGGAAAGAAGAAAAAAAAAGATTGAAATTTTTTGAAGAGGAGAAAAAGGAAAGAGATACAAATTTCATATACATGTAAAATGAAACTGGAGCCGGACTAGCTAGTAATACATGAAGATGAAGCTTGTAAGGAGAAGAGAGAGAGAGAGAGAGAGAGAGAGAGAGAGAGAGAGAGAGAGAGAGAGAGAGAGAGAGAGAGAGAGAGAGAGAGAGAGAGAGAGAGAGAGAGAGAGAGAGGAGAGGAGAGAGATGGGTTTAGGGTTAGGTCTGAGAGGTTAAGGTTAAGAGAGTATTCAGATGGAAGATGGGTTTAGTTTTGGTTTAGACTTTAGATAGACAGCGTGCCGCATGGGCGGTGTGTGGGTCCTACTTAATGTGTCACTTTGTGGGGTCTACTTTTTTTTTTTATTGTGTAATAATTTTCAGTTGTGTGTTTGTCTCCCTTTAATTGGAAAATAAAGAAAGGGTTTTTATTTTAAAAAGAAATAAAATCCGTGAAAATATTGGATGAGGTTTACGAGATAGTCCATGGATGCGTGGGATTATATCAAACATTATAATGGACACACAAATTGAAGCGCACGAGTCTATATTGAATCTGAAATTATTTTGTTTTTCAAAGTAAGCTGATGATGAAACTGATGGTTATATGTATGATTTTGTAGCTGGTACATGCCTTAATGTACGGTCTTTAATTACATTTTATCAATTCACGAGTCTTATTTTTTTAACCAACATTCACGAGTCTTTTTCTGTTATATTATATATTCTCGATGTAACGGTAGAACATTAAAAAAAAAAAAAATTCTATCTATTATATACACACATTCAAAACCTAAAGAGCAACGGAGAAAATGATGATCTTCAGTACTCAGTAGAGTCAATAC
The DNA here is from genome assembly GCA_030161315.1 of Eutrema japonicum. Taxonomy (NCBI): domain Eukaryota; kingdom Viridiplantae; phylum Streptophyta; class Magnoliopsida; order Brassicales; family Brassicaceae; genus Eutrema; species Eutrema japonicum. The sequence goes on along the minus strand of BSQW01000010.1, from coordinate 46,530,165 downwards.
TATAAGGACCATAAGGTGCGTAGAAATAAGCCAAACACCTTATATATTTCATTTTAAAAGCCATTAGTATAATAAACAAAACAAAACTATGTACGTGTTGTGGAGAATCGGTATCGATTTGTGTTTATATATGATTAAGTAAAAATTATAAATTTGCATTTGATAGAGTAATGTTAAACAAGCATTGAGGAATATTACTATATTTCATATGTTTATAGAGGATATTTGTAAGAAACACATATAATTGTTTTTTTGTCCTCACAAATATATAATTGTTCTTTTGTCCTCACGAATATCTTTTTAAAAATATACATGTGTCCGCACATATATGTACGTTAAGATTGATTAAGGTGCATGAAAGTTAGTGACAAATAATTAAGAGTTGGAATGGAAAAAATAAGCTGAGAATGTGAAGAAGAGACGTTATTGTGGTTGAATAATGGCAGAAATTGTTTTAAATATTTTCACTTAACATCTAGGAGAAGAGAATCACTTAATAATAATATATATATATATATATATATATATGCTGAGCGTTATATTATTTTCATGAAATTTGATACTGATATTTTGCTCGATAAAATTTAACTATAGTCTCTATGTAAATATAGATCCCTAAGATTCCACGATTTATCAATCAAATAATTTTCCACGAAATAACGATGTTAGTCAATCAATCATTTTTCCCAAAATAATATAATATATATATATTCAGTAATGTCTATGTAGTTAGGTTTTAATAATCACATAATTCTTTTAGTTCTCACGATTCTACTATGACACGATATAATTAATAAAAGTGAAATATATGATTATATTGTGTTTTGGTTTTACACAATTCAATTGGTCGCTAAGACGCTAATCATTCAACATCAGCTTATATTTGTTCGTTCACTGTCTCGATCCTTGTATCAACTATTATCAAAAATATATAAAAATTCAAATAGGACAAAAAAATAATTAAATGGGTTGATCAGTAACATTGGATGATAGTGAAACACCTAGAAGATGAAAATCTATTTGTAGTATAGAATTCGATGAAATGATTGAACGAGAAAAATAAAATTTGCCAAAAAGAATGTGTAAACGTTAAATGATCAACTCCATAAAAAACAATGAAAAATTCCACCATTTTGAAAGTTACCGATTAGGCAGCTCAAGAAAAATTGAATTAAATTCCTTCACTTCCAGCCGATTTGTTTTGTTTTTGTTTTTTTTTGGCTTTTTAGCATAAAGCAAATTAGTATTACATTATTATATCCAAGATGTTGCTGATGGATTAATTATGTATGTTCGCTCGATGAAGCAGATTCAAGCTCGTAATTCGCGAAGCTTAGGAAAGACTAAAGAGACAGGAAGTGGAGGGAAAGAGAAGATGACAGGCGCGTCAGACGCCGTTGGATCTTTGTCCCCGTCGGTTGCGATGCCTTCACGTAAGAAGACCAGCCAGCCAAAAACCAGATCACACTCGCGCGTGCAGCAGCTGACACGCGTGAATGATTCATTTAATGTAAAACAAACATTGACTCATTATTTCAGGATCGAAAGGGTGGCTTTCACGTCACGATGGGAATATTTCAGGTCACCAACGGGTGATTTTAGCAAAAAATTCACTACTCAAAATTATTACCTTAAATATCTCAAAATTGTCCCAAAATATGTAAAGTAACTTCAGTTCTTGTTCACCCCACCAATGTAACATTCTCCGGACAAGACATGTCAAAAAGTGTTTGACAGTGCCACTTCTCGTTACTTTCTGTTTTCAATTTTATTTATCTTAAATAGTACATGTTTCTTACAATTATTTAGATTCATGTATATATATTACTTAAAAAAATTGATGTTGTATTAAGAAAAGAAAAGATGGAATCTTTGGCAAAAAAAAAAAAAGAAGATGGAATCGCTATTACATAATACATAAGTACATATTAAGACAGCTCTGGATTCTGTTATGATTCTACCATGCTTAATAAAGTGGATATATGTTTTAACATAATAATCAATTTTAATTTCATTTCCGGACTGGATACTGAAAGTTTGAAGCTTGTTAAATGTTGGACAGTTAGACCAGCATTATATATTGATCTCTTAATTTTCTTTCTTTCTTATGTATATCTTGTTTTTGCTATTTTAATGTGATTTATTAATTGTGTCGGATTATTTCGTAATAATTCAGCGTCCACACATTAAATTGTTGGAACTAATTTTTTGTCAAAGCCTGAGGGTTTGATAAAATTGTGTTAGTGTGAAAAGAAATGAGTTAAGCTCTTTCTAATGAAATGTTTTCATTAACCGAGAAATGTTTTCTCGTGTATATATGTTGGAATGGTTGTGTCTTAAATGAACAACATGAGAGAAGAAAAGCCATACGTGCGACGTTCGCATCTTGGGCCTTGATTGGGCCCGTGGACTTTTTGAGGTATCGATCGATACCCCTTGGTATCGATCGATACCCAGCGGGCCGACTTAAAAATCGCAGCCGCCTAGGTTATTCTAGAAATATTCCTTTTCTGTCATGGAAAAACCCTAGCCTCTCTCCTATATATACAACACGATTTTCACCTAAAAAATCATCCTCTGATACACAAAAAACACTTACTAAAAGTTCTAGCAATCGTTTCTTCAATTCCCTACTGATTAGGGTAAGTTTTAATTTCGAGAGTATCGTAGAATAATGGTCGATAGACATGAATCATGGTGTTGATGATTCAGTTAAACTTTGGTTGTATCCTGGGACTCATGGATCTATAAAACCCCGTCACACTACGGGAGATTCTTAGAGTTAAGGAAAGAGATTTATCTCGCCTCCTCAGATCTTGTATTGCTTTATCGTTTATAAATCGTCTGTTCCTTAAACTGTTTATTTACATATTATTGTGATTAAATCTTTCCTGTCTGTAGTGTAAATTTTGGTCCTACAATCTTAACTCTAAGAAGATCCAATTTCTGTTTTATTACTTCAATTGGATCTTTAATCACGAGTAAATAAACGTTTTCAAACGGTTTTTTAAACGATTCTTCTACTGCTGATGATACTCAAACGTTGTCAAAAAGCTTTTAGCAAATTGAAACGTGTAGTAGAGGCAATCTTCATCTCTCTCTATTTTTTAAGAAGATGTTCTTCTGCTAGTGATACTCAAACGTTAATCAAACAGCTATTTAGCAACTTGAAACGTGTAGTAGAAGCAGATCTGCTTAAACATCTTCTAAAAACCCGTCTTTAATTGCGATTAAAGAACGGTATAATCAACGAACACACATCTGTTCTTGATAGGTTCGATTCAGATCGAGGCCTTGTGAGTATCAATCGACACCCTATGGTATCGGTCGATATTGGACTAAATTGTATCGGTCGACACTTAAGTGTATCGATCGATACCATGCAAACAGTGTATCGGTCGGCACCTCAGTGTATCGATTGATACTTTGCATCGACCAAGTTGATCTATGTCGATCGATACTGTGTATAAGACACAGGTATCGATCGACACTGGTGCTATGATCGATCCTGTGAAATTCACTTGCATCGGTCGACACCCAGGGTATATCGATCGACACTGAGCGTGTATCGATCGATACCAGGTTGCTTCGAATGACACAGTATGTGCATCGAGCATCAATCGGAACCCAGGGTGTATCGATCGACACTCAATGTGTATCGATCGACACCAAGATGCTTCGATTAACACGGTATGTGCATCGAGCATCGATCGACACCTACGGTGCATCGATCGACACCATACGGGTGCATCAATAGACATTGAATGTGTATCGATCGATACCATGGAGTATCGATCGACACCAATGAAATTCAGTTCGATATTAGAATTACGATTCTTTAAGTTGATATATCGATACTAACTAAAAGTTGTTTCTTTGTCTTAACAGAATGACAATTGATGTGGAAAACAACTCTGGATTGGTGGAGAAAACCAGTGAGAAGGTTGAATCGACTGCGAGTCAGATCGAGACGGTCAAAGTTCCATCTGGGAACCATGTCGCTCCTCCAACCAAGTTTGATGGGACAGCATTCAAGATGTGGAAAAGGAAGATGTTCTTCTATCTGACAACATTGAATCTGCAGAAATACACCAGTGAGGTGAAACCTGTTCTCCCAGAAGATAACACTGATCCACGTGCGCTTGCGAGTGTCCACGCCTGGGAACATGCTGACTTCTTGTGCAAAGGCTATATTCTGAATAGCCTTTCGGACTCTCTGTTTGGGGTGTACGAAAATGCTGAGACATCTAAGGATCTGTGGGATTCCTTAGACAAGAAGTACCGCATTGAAGATTCTGGTACTCAGAAATTCACTGTGGCGAAGTTCGAGCAGTACAAGATGGTGGATTCAAGACCACTAATGGAACAAGTCGATGAGGTGCAGAGGCTCCTACACGATATCTTTGCTGAGGGAATGCGGTTGTGTGAAACCTATCAAGGTTGCTGCATCATTGAGAAGCTACCTCCTGGTTGGACGGACTTCAAGAACTACCTCAGGCTGAAGAAAAAGAAGATGAGCCTTGAAGATCTGATTGTTAAGCTCCGCGTAGAGTCTACGAATCGGGAACAACAGATCAATGTAGGTGTGAAAATTCGCGAACACAATGCGAACATGGTTGAACACCAAAACCCCAATCAAGGCAAGTGGCAGAACAAAGGTCGCCTAAACAAAGGCAAAGGGAAGATGCCACCAAAGAACTTCCAAAAGTTCAAGAACAAGAGTGGTCAGAATGGTCAGACTTCTCAAAGGTTCTTAGGACTGTGTAACTTCTGTGGGAAGCAAGGACACAAATCCGTCGATTGTCGTAGCAAGAAGGCTCAAGCCAACTTGACAGAAGCTGACATGTGTGCTGTGGTCACTGAGGCCAATGTTGCTGAAAGCCATCCAAAGACTTGGTGGTTCGATACTGGTGCAACCAGACACATTTGTATGGATCGAGAGATGTTCTCCACATACACAAAGACCAAGAATGGTGAAAAACTCCTAATGGGAAATTCAGCCTCGTCGACAATTGATGGTCACGGGAAGGTTGTTCTGAAGCTCACCTCTGGACAGGAACTGGTACTCACGAACGTCGTCCATGTACCAGATATACGCAAGAATCTGATCTCTGGATCGCTCATAAGTAAGCATGGATTCTCTGTGAAGCTGGAAGGTGATAAGCTGATCCTAACGAAGAATGGGATGTATTTGGGTAAGGGTTTTGTTTGTGATAATCTTTTTAAGATGTCTGTTGAGACAGTAATCCGAAAGGATAATGTAACCGAGGCTTCCACCTCGAAAAACCCTAAGATTAATGATAAGAAACCAATTGCTTATCTCGCTGAGTCTTTTAATATTTGGCATGAACGACTAGGACATGTTAATTTCAAGTCTATGAGTAGATTAATGAACATGAACATGATTCCTAAATGCAAATTAAGCAAAGATAAATGTGAGGTTTGTGTCCAAGCCAAACTCACTAAAACGCCATCACCCAGCGTTCAAAGAACAACAGAACCTCTAGGTTTAATTCACACAGATTTATGTGATTTGAAATATATTCAAACCAGAGGAGGCAAGAAATATTTCGTGACTTTCATAGATGATTGCACGAGATATTGTTACATCTTCCTACTGCGAAGTAAAGATGAAGCCTTGGACAAATTTAAAGAATACAAGCTGGAAGTTGAAAACCAACTCGGCAAGACCATAAAAAAGGTCAGAAGTGATAGGGGTGGTGAATATAGTGAACCATTTGATGCATTCTGTAGAGCACATGGCATTATCCATCAAACAACTGCTCCCTACTCACCGGAATCCAATGGAGTTGCTGAAAGAAAAAACAGAACTCTCAAGGAAATGATGAATGCAATGTTGCAGGAATCTGGGTTAACCCAGAACATGTGGGGGGAAGCCCTGCTTACCTCGAATTATATCCTGAACAAAATTCCACACAAAGTCACAGGAAAAACTCCTTATGAACTTTGGAAAGGTTATGTACCTTCGTATGTATACCTGAAAGTGTGGGGGTGCCTGGCAAAAGTTGCAGTACCACTTCCAAAAAAGGTCACCATCGGACCTAAAACGGTAGATTGCATTTTCATCGGATACGCGCACAATAGTAGTGCCTATCGATTTTTGGTACATAAATCAGATATACCAGACATTCATGTAAACACAATAATGGAGTCAAGGAATGCATACTTCTTCGAAAATGTGTTTCCATGTAAGGATAGAGGAAATCCTAAACGAACTCGTCACGAACGAGATGCTAGCAATGAGGCAAGCACTTCAGGCACTTCTACAGAAGTAGAAGAAGCTGAACCGAGACGAAGCAAGAGAGCTCGTAAGGAGAAGACATTTGGCTCTGAGTTCATAATGGCATTCCTAGCGGAAAGTGGTCCAAGAACTTTCATGGAAGCGATGTCTACACCTGATGCACCTTTCTGGAGGGAGGCATCTAACAGTGAAATCAACTCAATTATGCAAAATCATACTTATGAGTTGGTAGACCTACCTCAAGGTTGTAAACCTCTGGGCTGTAAATGGGTCTTCACCACTAAGCTAAAAGTCGATGGCTCTATAGACAAATATAAGGCCAGGCTTGTGGTACAAGGATTTCGTCAAAAGGAAGGATTGGACTTCTTTGACACTTATTCTCCAGTGACGAGAATTACTTCGATTCGCATGTTGATTGGAATCGCAGCTTTAAGAAACCTTGAAATACATCAGATGGATGTTAAGACTGCTTTTCTAAACGGAGATTTAGAGGAAGAGATCTATATGAATCAACCTGAGGGTTATGTTGCTCCCGGACAAGAGAAGAAAGTCTGTAGACTTGTCAAATCGCTATATGGACTCAAGCAAGCTCCGAAACAATGGCATGAAAAATTCGACAGTGTAATGATGTCAAATGGCTTTCACATCAATGAATGTGATAAGTGCATCTATATCAAAAGTACTTCACAAGGTTATGTGTTGTTGTGTTTGTACGTAGATGACATGCTAATCATGGGAAGCAACAAAGATATAATCATTCAAACAAAGAACATGCTAAGTGGAAAGTTTGATATGAAAGACATGGGATTAGCTGATGTAATTCTAGGGATTAAGATTATTCGAAATTCAAAAGGAATAATTATGTCTCAAGATCATTACGCTACAAAAATCCTAGAGAGGTTTAAGACCTACTCCAATGGGACTGCAAAAACTCCACTTGATCCTCATCTTCACTTGACAAAGAATTCAGGTGAAGCAGTGTTACAAGTGGAGTATGCAAGAGTCATCGGGAGTCTAATGTACTTAACGAATTGTACTAGACCCGATTTAGCACACTCGGTAAACGTACTAAGTCGTTACACGAGCAATCCAGGTCATACCCATTGGAGAGCCATAACTAGGGTATTAAATTATCTAAGATACACCAAAAGTTATGGGCTGCACTTTGGTAAAGAACCAGCAGTGCTGGAAGGGTACAGTGATGCCAATTGGATTTCAGATTCAAGAAACTCCAAATCCACGAGTGGATATGTCTTTACTCTTGCTGGTGCAGCAATATCCTGGAAATCTTCCAAACAAACACTCCTGGCCAGATCAACCATGGAGTCAGAGTTTGTCGCTTTAGACAAAGCTGCTGAGGAAGCAGAATGGCTTCGAAACTTTTTGGAAGATATCCCAATGTGGGAGAAACCAGTGCCAGCATTACGTGTACACTGTGATAGTCAGTCGGCTATCTCTCGGGCACTGAGTAATCTATATAATGGCAAGTCTCGTCATATAAGAAGACGACATAAGACCATTAGACAATTGATCTCAACTGGTGTAATAACGATAGATTACATCAAGTCGGCTGATAACCTAGCGGATCCGTTTACCAAAGGTTTGCCGCGAGATCAAATTGTAAAATCATCAAAAGGAATGGGTTTAAAGCCTATAGAAAAAGATGATGTTTGACAGATACCCTACCTATGTGACTGGAGATCCCAAGATCTAGGTTCAAAGGGAAACAAAATTAAACTGATTCGAATTGAGCACTGTGAGACTATGTCTCTGCCCAGTTCCTAGGATGATATAACAGTGCTACCTGTGGATAGTAAGGATAAGCGTTGGCTTTTAATGATTGCATAGCTATGTAGATAGTGGAGTGTGACAGGACACTTCTGAAAAACAAGCTAATAAAAGATCACCTAGTGAAGTGTGAAATGGGGCCGTTTCTAGGAGAATGAAAGAGAAGGCTATATTCTCCAAATTCACTCACGAATACCAGGAATGTTCAAGGCCAAAATGAACACAATAGAGAACAAAGTTCTACGAGAAGATGTCTCTGTGCGATACCTGTTGTCTAAGTTTACATAAAAATCCGGGCGGTTCAAGACATCATGTTCACCTCCTGGCCGAGTAAACTCGACAGATATTAAAAATGTTTGGTTCAAAGCTGGAAAATGCTACCTCTCAGATACAGTTACATTTTCGTATACTCTCGAAAGTCTGTCTACGTCTAGATGAGTCTAGTCAAGTATGTCTAGTAAAGTCTAGTCTGTACAATTTTCATATGTTCTAGAGTCATTTCTATTCATGTGGGGGATTGTTGGAACTAATTTTTTGTCAAAGCCTGAGGGTTTGATAAAATTGTGTTAGTGTGAAAAGAAATGAGTTAAGCTCTTTCTAATGAAATGTTTTCATTAACCGAGAAATGTTTTCTCGTGTATATATGTTGGAATGGTTGTGTCTTAAATGAACAACATGAGAGAAGAAAAGCCATACGTGCGACGTTCGCATCTTGGGCCTTGATTGGGCCCGTGGACTTTTTGAGGTATCGATCGATACCCCTTGGTATCGATCGATACCCAGCGGGCCGACTTAAAAATCGCAGCCGCCTAGGTTATTCTAGAAATATTCCTTTTCTGTCATGGAAAAACCCTAGCCTCTCTCCTATATATACAACACGATTTTCACCTAAAAAATCATCCTCTGATACACAAAAAACACTTACTAAAAGTTCTAGCAATCGTTTCTTCAATTCCCTACTGATTAGGGTAAGTTTTAATTTCGAGAGTATCGTAGAATAATGGTCGATAGACATGAATCATGGTGTTGATGATTCAGTTAAACTTTGGTTGTATCCTGGGACTCATGGATCTATAAAACCCCGTCACACTACGGGAGATTCTTAGAGTTAAGGAAAGAGATTTATCTCGCCTCCTCAGATCTTGTATTGCTTTATCGTTTATAAATCGTCTGTTCCTTAAACTGTTTATTTACATATTATTGTGATTAAATCTTTCCTGTCTGTAGTGTAAATTTTGGTCCTACATAAATTATGTATACACATCCCTTACAAGTTTTATAATGTCTACCAAAAGCTCATTTGCTTTTGTTTCTTCTTGATTCCGTATTATATACTGTACATGATATATATAAAACAATATTCAACCAATATGATGAAAACAAGGAATTATAGATATGATGATTGGGGAACAACATTGAGGAAAATCCTCAATGTCTATACAACTATATATATATATATGTAATATGTGTGTCTGTGTATGTGTGCGTGTGTGTGCGCTATAATTTACACATATATAGTTTGTACCTTGGTCGATAATGTTATACATTTTTAATTACAACGTTCATGATCATGAACATATGTATCCTACGGACAATATCCTCTTAGTGCTTTACTTTGTTGGGTTAAAATTTGAAAATATATTACCAAAAAGTGATGCTTACAAAGATTTCCGAGAGTATAATTGATCGGATGGATGCAAGGAGTTTTTTTTTCGAAAGACATTACACAGGCAACAGAGCTTACGATAATCTTTATTTTTTGCAGATGAAGTCGAATATGTATGCCAAGATCGAGATAAATTTTTGTTAAAAAAAAAAAGAAAACCAGATAAACATATATACGTCATAAGCAGAACTAATTAACCATGATCAACCAGCTCAATTCGAAATGTCAAGATCCGATCCTCTTCATTGTTTTCAACATGGTTCTTTACGCTCTCTTTTTTTTTATAACGACTCTTAACTTCTTATGATCGATCCTACTTAAGTTTTCCATTTTACCCAATGATCTACAATTCTATTTTAACTTTCGTGTATGGTTTTGTAAATTTTTTAATATGTCTATCTTTAACTGTTGTTAAACTTTCCAAGTAAAACCAGTTATGTATTTGTACTCCGCACATAATGATAAGGTGGTTTTAAATCTAAGGCTAAAGACGTAAACTTTGATTTAACTTGTGTGTACATCTCAATTGAAATCCAAGTAAGGATTTCAATTGAGATGCTTGTAGTGAGATGGCATAAAGTTTACTTGCCAGGAATCTACTTATTTCCGGAATTAATCAAATGTTTTGGTGAAGTTTGGATATATCCGGTCATGGTAAATACAAAAGAAAAGATTATCATAAAGTATCATATAGTATAAAATACGAATTCGTGTATTAATTGCTCGAGAAATTAGTAATTACGAAGAGAGAGAGCACAATGGTGTGTGTTGACCGCATGGGAAGAAGAGAGAGATGTAGGTTGAATCTGAAACCAGGACGTGTGGGCGTGATTCTCCCCTTTCCCACCCATCCCCCAAGGATCCCGCTGACACCCGACCCGACCCGGGTGGGTGGACATCGGACTAACCCACTCGCATCTCGCTTCATTTTGTCTTCACTTGAAATCCAATTAAGAGGAGGCATGTGGCTCTGAAACCCATATATATGTTACTATATTTAAAACTAATTAATTACTTTTTCCCCTTCTTTTTAATACTACAAAATTTGCAACCATTAATACACTTGGATCATTACTCACTAAAGCCTAATTAACATGTTATGTAACTTTTTTTTTTTTGCAGATATCGAGAAATTTGAGAATAACTAGATATTTGGACTGTTCTGTGTATAATCTCTTAGCTCAGTGATTTGCATATGGTCATTAATGTCGTATCTTACTTGGACTTCATCTTCATTTTCTATGTTTAGAGATTGTTTTTGTTAAATTGAGATAGCTAAGTTTTTTTATTAGAAAAAAATAACTAGTAATCTGTTTTGCTTAAATCTTTCAAAACTTGAGAGGCGAAATGAATTCACTAAAAAATCAGTTTACTTAAATTCATGAAGTAATAATAAACTCAAATTTAAACTAAGCATTGGTAATTGTTGTAAACTGTAATAATTATAAACGAAGTGTCATAAAATTGAGGCTGAGAGTTTTACATGCAAGTATTTTTCAATTTTAAATGTAAACAAAACTCTAACATATAGTCTCTGATCGGAGCTTATAAACTATCGATTTGTATTAGTATCGTCATATATGAATAATGCCCTCTAGCTTAAGGACATATAACGATCGGATTTGGAATATATATTATATTCGCAAGTCGCAATAGACAATTATATTTCTTTTTTGTTTAGTCTTGAAGAGAGACAAAAGACATTGTCATCTATTTAATTAATTATAAAAATATATTATTAAATGTCATTTTCGAACCTATATTATACACTACCTAATCAATCAAGTTGTTGTTTGTATCACCTTAACATCGCTCGTTTAAATCGCTTGCACACCGTTTCCTATTCTCTCAAGGCTTAACTCTATTGGAAACTTCCCTTTTAATTTCTGTCTACCTAAAAATGTAACCGCTGGAATCAATATAATTGATCCACTACTACTGTATTATGCGACTCAAAAACCAAAAAGATACATATTGAAAATAGGGGAAAATGAAAAAGGGGGAAATGGAGTTCGAAAAAAAGAATGGACCAGGCCGAGGTTGTCATGTGATATTTGACAGCGATTTATTTAGAATTATCAGTTAGTATCTTTTTTCTTCTTTTGAAAAGAACATATGCCTTGAGAACTTGGTGCCAAAATGTCAACGATTCTCTTAACATCAACTTAAGCATCAAATCACGACGTGTTTGGAGTATTTAAATTATATGTAATTACAATCCTAATCTGTTTATTTATGTTTTTTTGTAAAAATAATATATTTTTATGCTGTGTTGAATATGGCTCTTCATTTCTTATTTAATCAATGGTAGAAACAATAACATGTTTAACGGATTAATTAATACAACGTTACTTTCAATTTTCAGATTTTAAAACTGAATATAGAATGTGAAAAAGAGAAAAAGTAACTCTTATAAATCTTTTGACAACTAATATTTCAAAGATGTCAAAAAAAAGACAACTAGTATTTCAAAATATATAATTAAATGATCAAATTCTGAAAATATTTTTTACTATTATGATTCAAATATACATTTATGATATTAATAATTTCCTTAAACTGTAAAATATATATATATAAACGGATGAACGAAAATGTATCTATATAAGATCACATGCTGATTTTTAAATTTTGTTGATATTATTAAAGTAATTATCACGATTGTTTTTGAAAAATCCTTATACGATTATTAATTTTTAATTTTTGTACATGAATTAAAAAAATAATAAGATATTGAATAAGTACATGTGACAAAGATGCCCAAAAAATATTATTACGATTATAGCCGTGAGAAATACCTATCAGCTTTAGCTAACTTTTTTGGTTTAATGTTACAATATTACTCTAAAAAGTGTTTTATGCATAAAATCATTATATTGGCTTATAGAATAGTCTTCCAAGAAGAAGTACTTATTATACTGTTTCGTAAAAATTTATTTCTATATATGACTAAATTTATCATATTATTTTCGTAATTATGAAATACAAAATTTTAATAAAAATAGATGATAAAAGTATTTATCAATTAACTATCACAATAACTATAAGGAACAATATCTTTTAAAAAGGGAAGGAACACAATCCATAATAACAATAAGAACTTATTTTTTTATAGAGAAAGGGGTGTATTCAATCTAATGTTTATGAGGATTTGGAAAGATTTGAGTTTTATAGAGTTTTTAGATGATTTGAGTGAATTAAGTATTTGTTGTGATTTGTTTTTAAAATTCTATGAAATCTCATATAAAACCATGAGATTTGGTTTTTTTTTTTTTTAAACTAAGAAACTCTACCAAAACATATTCAAATCACTAAAAATCCCCTAAAATCCATTACTTAAATTTTTTCGAATAACAATTAATTTGAATGTTCATTTACAAATTATTAGTTCAATAACATGGGATTTTAATTTTTTTTTAAAAAATCATGTTTGAATAGCATATGATTTGTGATTTTAATACAAATCACTCAAAAATGCTATATTGAATACACCCCAAAAAATCGAATATATATAATAAAATCTAACCTATGCGAATATGGAGATTAAAAAGTACATTTTATAGTTAGAAAAGTGATCTCAATTTATAGATAAAAAATAATTTACAGGAGGGAGCTCCGACATGTAAGGAAGTGCAAGCTTTGTTATTCTAATCATGTACGAATTTGATAATATGCACCAAAATGATTGCGTTCGATGTCGCTTAAAATTAAGTATTGTGCGTTAGACGAAATAAGAAATTAAAAAGTGAGCTCGAAAATGAAATTAACAATAAAATATATAGACAAAGTTAAATAAATAGCTTTCCCAACTTCATATATATTTGTATGTATAAAATACGTTATACCATTTATTAACGAATCTCACGTTCACGAGCGCCTATATATAGGTTACATAAAATTTCCCGTCATATCTAATATATATAATATATGTACTTTTTGGTTTTAGACACAAAGATAGCATTAATCTGTTTATTAAAGTTGAAAATTTCGCTTATATATAACCTCATCAGTGCGTGATCCGCGCTACGCGTGGACGTAAACACAGTTTTTTATAAAAAATTTGGTATAATATTATTTTAGTTTTATTCGTATGATTGTTAATGAATTTGTCTCTATTAGCTTAAGAAATGTGGATTGTTTATTCTTAAGTTTTTTTTTTCTTTTTTGATTTTATGTTTATTTATTTATTTGTTTATTTGGTGATCGCAATTTGATTATTATTTTTTTGGTTGACTATTGATTCAATTAGTTGGTTTTTAAAAATTAAGTTTTTGTCATTTTAAAGTTTAGAAAATTGAATATATACTTCGAAATTGGGTTAGTTTTGTATACTCAGAAAGTTACTTCGAATACTAATAAAAAAAAAGTTAGTTTTGTGAATTTAGAATTCTCCGAATTTATTAAAAAAAAATACTTCGAAATAGCTCCCTGTATTTTTTATCTATTTTTATCTAAAACCGAATACTAATAAAATGTTCAGAATTTACTATTATTCATCTTCGATGATCCAGTGTTGGTGACTACAAAATAAATAATTTTATGTGAAAAACGATTTAATTTATATCACTAATTTACTATCAAACTCATCGTAGATGTATGGGTTAATGGAAACATTTGAGATAATATGAGCCGATTTGGAAAAGTATAAAAAATATGGGGTCGATCGTCGATCTAAACATTTCAAGAGAGAGAATGTGTTTATATTTTTAATATTATTATAGAAATAATAAAATTAACAAGCAACATTCCCACATAATGAATTAGATGTAAACCAATTACAGCAATAATATAATTAACAATTGATCAATTTTTTGTTGATTTTAAATATATTCATTGATTGCATGTCACACAAATTCAGATTTAACCGTTTTAAAATTTGATTATTCAAGACAATGTGTTATGTTATGTATTTGATAAAATAATAAATTTAATAATGAATTTAATTATTTTAATAATAGAAATTTAGCCAACACATAAGGCTATTGATAAGGGATACACCCAGTGAGATTCAACTTTATATAAGAAAATGCGTGTGACCCGCGGATTTTTATTTTTTTAAAGTTTTATAATAGTTTCATTTATGTATGAGAACTTTTTAATTCATTTTTAGTAAAACAAACCATTGCTTGTAGATTGTAAGCCTAATATTTTATTTGAAAATTAACTAATTGTTTCTGTATTTCCACCTCCATTAAAATGAAAATGTAAGTGATAGTCAATCACTTCAATATCTGCGATCAATCACTTCTATATTATTTACAAATAATCATGTTTGTTTGGAACGTTCATATCTTATATATATTTAAAAACTAAATGAATCATGTTCTCCAAATATCTAAATTACTAAACATTTCATTTTTATTATTTTAAATTATTTACTTATTTTTTTTAAAAAACGATTTTCTTATATATAGTTTATTTAACAAAGATATTATAATATGCATTATTAAACGATAATGAGTTTACTTTTTATTTATTAGATATTCTTTTAAAAACAAATTTCTATATATTTGTGATATGTTAAATTAATATTGTATATATTGTATACTATTAGTTTGAATCAAATAATATTCATTCACTAAATACATTTTCGATATAAAACTTTAACCTTGTAACTATAATAAAGTGTTTATTATATTAGTAAAACTAAAAATTTAAATATATTATTCTTTAAAAAAATTGTGTTGATTTTTTAAAATTTTCATGATATGAATATGAAAATGACCTTTCAAATTCCTTACATAATTTAATAAAATATATAGTTAATATGTATATCAAAGTTTTAACTAATTAAATTATGAAAATTAAATATCAAAATGATGTAGCATACATGTGGATGATATATGTTACATTAATATATGTTACATTAATATTGTATATATTTTCTACTATTAGGTTGGATCAAATAATATTCATTTACTAAACATATTTTCGATATAAAACTTTAACTTTGTAACTATAATAAAGTGTGTAATATATTAGTAAATTTCAAATTTTTAAATCTATTATTCTTTCAATAAATTTTGTTTATTTTTTAAGTTTTTATGACATAAATATGAAATGACATTTCAAATTCTTTGCATAGTTTAATAAAATGTATAGTTAATATGTATATCAAAATTTTAACTAATTAAGTTATGAAAATTAAATATCAAAATGATATTTATAAAGTTAACTTTTCTTTCTTCTCATGAAGACACCTCATCTTCCACATCATAGCCACATGATTTTGATATTAATTTTCATGATATATAAAGTTAATTTTTTAAAAAATTTCATGATATGAATATGAAAATGACCTTTCAAATTCATTACATAATTTAATAAACTGTATAGTTAATATGTATATCAAAATTTTAACTAATTAAATTATGAAAATTAAATATCAAAATGATGTAGCATACATGTGGATAATATATGTTACATTGATATATGTTACATTAATATTGTATATATTTTCTACTATTAGGTTGGATCAAATAATATTTATTTACTAAACATATTTTCGATATAAAACTTTAAGTTATGAAAATTAAATATCAAAATCTATATAACAAAAGTTAGCTTTGCTCTCTTCTAATGATGGCACCTCACCTTCCACCTAAACAACAAACATTAAAAAAAAAAACACACACAGATAAAACAAATAAACAAAAAAAAACTCAAACATAAAACAAAAATTTCAAAATATACATAAATCGGTGCTGTCAATTTGAGTCATTATCCGTGGGTCCCGCCCCGTTTAACCCGCCGCCGGTCGGGTGCGGATCGAGAAATTTTAAGTTTTTATTATTTATTATTTAAATATTTGCCACCTCACCTTCCACCTAACCAACAAACATTAAAAAAAAACACACACACACATAAAACAAAGATAAAAAAAAAACATAAAACAAAAATTCTAAAATATACATAAATCGGTGCTGTCAATTTGAGTCATTATCCGCGGGTCCCGCCCCGTTTAAGCCGCCGCGGGTCGGGTGTTCTTACATACGTGGAGGAGGAAGAAGTAGGAAGAAGAGAAGGGCAAAAGAGGAGGAGAAGAAGATGAACATACGTGGGGATGGTTCTTACGCAATGCTTTCCGCTCCACTGTGAGTCGTCGACTATCGATTCCACAAGACATGACTTCCGTCTGCTTGCTTTTGCTTTGATCTCCAAATCCAATGATCCGACGCGTACTTCACTCCCGAACGAATTATAAGTCTTTTTCTATCCTTCTTCTTCATCGGCTTTTGCGTCTACACTATTTTTTATAATTTATTTAAGCAACAAAACAAAAATCTTAATTTAATTGTGGATAGGGGTTTTTGGAGGCCGGCGGCTACGGCATTAAGAACCGAAGAGTTGGCCGAAAGAAGTTTTTTTTTTTTTTTAATTGGAAAAAAAAGAAACCTAATTTAGATTGGGGGATTGTTAATTTTTTTACTCTATTGGGCTTGGTCCATACAAAAAACTTCTTATTATGTGTATATATTACAATATTTATCATAAAAAGAGCAGATCCCTTTTTCTTAAAAAAAAAACATTGATTTATGACATTTGAAAAAACAAATTAATATTTAAAAAAAAAATTCTATAACAAACAAAGAGAAAACAACTTACAAAAAAAAAAACAAAACAAATTAATTAAAGGAAAAAATAGAGTTAACACATCCGCGCATAGCGCGGATCACACCCTAGCTATTGGACCGGATCACACCCTAACAAAATTTATTGAAAGAATAATTGATTTAAATATTTTGTTTTACTAATATATACACACTTTATTATAGTTATAAGGTTAAACTTTTATATCAAACAAATGTTATATCAAACAAATGTTTAGTGAATGGATATTATTTGATCCAAACTAATAGTATACAATATATACAATATTAATTTAACATAACACAAACATATTAAAAAAATTAAAAAGGAATATCTAATAAATAAAAAGTAAACTCATTATCGTTTAATAATGCATATTATAGTAAAAAATTTAAATAAATTATATATAAGAAAATCGACATTTATAAATAATAAGTACATAATTTAAAATAATAAAAATGAAACGTTCAGTAATTTAGATATTTGGATAACATGATTTATTTGGTCTTTAAATATAGATAAGATATGAAAATTTCAAACAAACATGATTATTTGTAAATAATATAGAAGTGATTGACCGTAGATATTGAAGTGATTGACAATCACTTACATTTTCATTTTAATAGAGGTGGAAATAAGAGAAACAATTAGTTAAGTTTCAAATAAAATATTATGCTTACAATCTACAAAGAATAGTTTGTTTTACTAAAAATCTCATTAAAAAATTAAACTATTATAAAACTTAATAAACAAAAACTAGTGGGTCAAACATTTTTTTCTTATATAAAGTTGAATTTCACCGGGCTAACCCCTTATCAATAGCCTTATGTGTTGGCTAAATTTCTATTATTACTGTAATTAAATTCATAATTAAATTCATTATTTTATCAAAATACATAATCTAACATAGTGTCTTGAATAAGCAAATTGTAAAACGGTTAAATTTGAATTTGTGTGACATGCAATCTATGAATAGATTTAAAATCAACAAAAGTTGATCAATTGTTAATTCTATTATTGATGTAATGGGCTTATCCCTTATCAGTAGCCTTATGTGTTGACTAAATTCCCATTTTTCTCTCCAATTATATATGGAAATCATTTTCAAAAAAAAAAATAGACTTAGGAATCACAAACATATTGCAGACATAAATATGGTTAAAATCATACATGAAACACTCCAAAAATAATAACTTCACATAAAAAAAAATTATTATGCAACTTTAAAATTTAAACATCTTCCTTATAAGAAACCCAACTAATTGCATAAAATTGATCACCAAAGAAAAAGATGTAAAAAAGCGTATCATCCAATAAATAAACACATAGATGATCATCAATTAAAAAAAAATAAAAAAACAAATACACAGATCTTAAGTTAAGAGAGATAATTAAATTAATTAAGAGACCAAATAAAATAAAATACCATTAGATTAAAAAAATTTACCACGTCCGCACGGATCACACCTTTTGTGATTGAAATTGATAGTGAAATCTTACCGGCGTTGAGGAAAGATATCAGAGAAGACGAGGGATTTAGAGGAGTGGGTAATATTTTTTTACTGTATAATCTTATTCACAAGAAGTCTCTCTATCTCTCTTGAAATGTTTAGATCGACGCTCGACCCCATATTTTTTATTATTTTTCAAATTGCCCCATATTATCTCAAATGTTCCCATTAATCCATACTTCTACTATGACTTTGATAGTAAATTAGTGATAGAGAGGGAGAGAGTGCAAACCAGATCTTATTATTTAAATTTTAAGTTCTAGGGTCACACCCGCCTCTTCTATCATCTCATTCCCGCAGGCCACGTTCCTAACCACCAACAATCAACAAATGCTGTCATTGGTCTGTGATTAGTTGGACAATCAAGAGGAAATTTCTCCGACTGCCGTCAATATAACCCTACGATGATGACGGCGAGAATAACGAACTTCTCAATTAGTTTTTCGGGAAGGGGGGGGGGGGGTTTCAAAAATTGGTGTTGCAAAAATTTAAAATAATATAGTTAAGAAACACGTAATAAATAGGATTAGAATCCAACACCAAACACGATTAAAAGAATGATATTAAAATAATTGATTAAAATAATATAAAAATGGAAAATAAAATAAAATAAAGAATCATTTAATATTAAACTGTTAGAAACAGTTCCATTAACTCCAAAACCAAGAAAATAAAATAATATTACACAATCAAAATTTTTTTTTAAAAAAATGTGGACCACGCCCGTGCATAGTATCTATACATCCAACATATTTAAAAAATAAATTATCTTAAAACTAATTTTTTTAAAGTAGCCCAAATTCCTAAATTGTTTAATATTAAAGGAAAACATATTCTACAAGGACTTCAACAAATAGGTTTTAGATGAAAAAAAGAAGAAAAAAAAAACAAAAATTATGCAAAGAAAACTTTAAATTGTTAAGATCTTCCCTTAGAAAAAACCAACTAATTGCATGAAATTGACCAACAACTGAAAAAAAAATAAGTAAAAATGTGTAATATCCACTAAACAAATACATATAAGATTATAAATTTAAGAAATTATAAAAATAAACCAAAATTAAAAAATACACATATTGTAAGCTGATAGAGACAATTCAATTAACTACCCCATTCAAAAAATAAAATAACATTAGATAATCAAAACCTGTTTAGAAAAATTATTTACAACGCCCGCGCGTAGCGCGGGTCACACCCTAGTGATACTTATAAAGTTAGGTTTTCTCTTTTCTCATGAAGACATCTCATCTTCCACATCATTGCCACATCATTTTGATATTTAATTTTCATGATATATAAAGTTGTTTTTTAAAAAAATTTCATGATATGAATATGAAAATGACTTTTCAAATTCTTTACATAATTTAATAAAATATATTGTTAATATGTATATCAAAATTTTAACTAATTAAATTATGAAAATTAAATATCAAAATGATGTAGCATACATGTGAATGATATATGTTACATTACTATATGTTACATTAATATTGTATATATTTTCTACTATTAGGTTGGATCAAATAATATCCATTTACTAAACATATTTTCGATATAAAATTTTAACTTTGTAACTATAATAAAATGTGTAATATATTAGTAAATTTCAAAATTTTAAATCTAGTATTCTTTCAATAAATTTGGTTGACTTTTTAAGTTTTTATGACATAAATATGAAATGATCTTTCAAATTTCTTGTATAGTTTAATAAAATGTATAGTTAATATGTATATCAAAATTTTAACAAATTAAGTTATGAAAATTAAATATCAAAATGATGTGGCAATGATGTGAAATATGAGGTGTATTCATGAGAAAAGAGAAAACAAAACTTTATATATATAGATAGATGACATTCCATTGCCAAAGCAAGACAATATACGTCTACGATTAATCAACTACTGATCAACTACAATCGAGTATTTTCTTACTTTTTATGTTTTAATTTCTTATAAATGTGTGATTGCCTGATTGATTAATAAATCAGCTCTACATATCTTTTTTTATAAAATAAAATTTTGGTCGGTTACACTAAAATTGTAAAAACCGAAATGTTTTCAACCACTTATACAATAGCCTAAAACTATACACACCCGGGTTTTAGATGACCATCACACGATCATCATATGACAATCGTATATTTCAGATGATAATTTCGTATGACTCAAAATAACTGTGTATAAGAATATAATTATATATCTAGAATTAAGAGATAACTAAACCTAACTTCAGTTACAAAAACAAAAAAAAACGAAACCTAACATATTAGTCGTCAAAAAAGAAAAATTAAACCTGTTGACAATAAATAAATAAATTAAACCTAACTTATTCCCATCATCCCATGTCCAGAAAGCTTAAACCATAATAGCAACTCTTGAAGTTTTACGGCCTAAGCTTCATTAAGCTCATCAAGTCCATTAAAAAGTGTTCAATTTTTTAAAATAGGCTTAAGCCCAGACCCAATAACATGCAGGACAACATAGACGAGTAAGAAACTGGTCACAAAGTGATAAAAATGCATGAAGCATCTTATTACACTCGTGATCGGACTTGTGTATTTTACATTTGTGGGGTTTTTTGTTTTTGGTCGGAATTTACATTTGTGGTTTAATCTATGACAAGACAACCGAACCGACAGCAAAAAATATTGAAATGAACCATGATAAATGAAAATAATTATATTTTTCTATTTGGAAAAATTAATAGTCCAAAATCCAAACATTTTTTTTTTTAAATAAAGCTTTAATTTTTAAAATCCTTTAAACTAAACATATGATTCGGAAAATCAATTCTAAGCTAAACTGATACTAAATTTATCCAGATTTACAAATATCAAATATTTAAATTTAAATGGACAGCGTAATAAACATAAATTTATCCAGATTTACACATATCAAATACATACATTTAAATGGATTGGGTTTCAAATTTGTAGGATAAGGCCCACGGGAATGAGAGGCCCGTGGGAGAAAGAAAATGCCCGAAGCAAAAATACGAAGATCTATAATATAGACAGGAACTGATTAAATGTATTATGTATGTATGAGTGTATATTCGAATATTAAGTGAAAAAGTTACGGCAAAAAAGAAGGCAAAATACAGTATTAATGTAAGGTAAATGTTAGAATTTTTTTAATCAATAGTCCTGATGATAATCCAAGAAAATTAAATCTTATTCAGTAGTAATTTAATTTTCCTAATAACAAAGGGGAGATATATCGATCAAAGCCATAGTCATCTAGACATAGACCGAGACGGCGAGTCGTCGGTGGCTGCCGGCGGAGGAGATCCTTGTCTATGTAGGAGCTCATGTGCTAATGCTTGAAGGTCACTGTTTCCACCACCGAGCCCCACGGCGGCGGGAGAAGATGACGATGATCCACGGTATTGGTGACGTGGATCAACAAATCTTCGTTGTTGTGTGGCCCACGACGAAGACGACGTCGTTTGATTAAAGATAGAGGCTAAATCGTATGTTGAGGGTAATGGCGAGACTGATGCAGGTAAATCGGTTATGGAAAGAGGCGGAGGAGGAGTGAAGAATAGTGGTTGTGGCTGCGGTTGCGGTTGCGGTAGAGGAGCTGGTCGCGTTTGCGGTTGAGGTAGCTCTAGGGATGCCAAATGGGCTTGCAAGTAAGAAACTTCTGCCTGTAGATTCACCACCTATATATACATTTTACGAGTTAAAAACTGTATGACATGTAAATATATAAAGCCATATTAATAACCCCCTTGTTAATGGCTTGTGCAATTTATTGCCAACATAATACGGTTAATTTGATCAGTGAGATCTCTTTCTCTTAGTTTTTACTTATAATACGCTTAACGTGCATAGTCTAAATATCCCAAAATAGTTACTACGTGTCATTTCAAAAATTTCCGATTTCATGTAATTGAGCTACTTAAAACTCTGACTAATTACCTTTTTATATACCTTGATCAGAAATGGAACCAATGCATGTTCGATTGTTAAGGTTGTTTATGTAAAATATTAACATAGAAAGTAAATAATAAAAATGACACGCATCATACAAATTCATTTCTTATTTTATTTGTTGAAGGATTACAATTCAGTAATTCACCCCCTTATTATATGGAATATAGGCACGAAGTTAAAGAAACTACCTGTGTGTCACAAATTGTCGAAAAGAAAAAGAAAAAAAAATTTAAAGAAACTAATAAAATCTAAATAAACAAAATAATTTGTTTTTTTTCATAAGAAAGAAAGCGATTTATAGTTAAAAGTAGGAGGAATATATGGGTATATATACGTATTAACACAGAAAATTGTACCCCGACCATTTCCCGAAAACCAGCAAAAAACTCCATATACGTATTTGCAATGGGACTTGTCGACGACCGTATCATTTTTATATAATTACCCAGACAACCATTTTTTCCCCCTTTATACTCAAAGTAGAAGATTACAAAACCAAGAAAACTCAAGAAAATGACAAACTCTCGGAAATATCAGACGATCTCATTTAACATAAACAAATTGTTCATACTTAAACGAACTTTCATGAGTTTAAAATTATACTACTATATTATTCCCAAACGAAACTGAAGTTTGCTACTTTGGAAAAGAAAAAAAAAACGTAACTGTCATCAAAATATCGGGGTTATTAATTAGTTTAATTCAATTAGTATGTTTCACATAGTGATTTCCAACACATTTTAATAATCCTTAACAAAAAGGTTAGTTAATTACCTGTTGCTGAAGAGCAAAGATGTGAGCGACGCAACCATAGATAGGGTCCCTTATCCGAGCCTGAGCTTCATAGCAAATGGTTACAACTGCATCGGACCGTCGATGCACCGGTATGTGTAAGAGAAGCTTCGAGACGTTGCTGGCTCCGAACACTTTATGCACCGCCGCAAAATAAGCCGAGCCTTGCTCCGAATCGAAGTATGGTGCGAATATACAACCCGGAACACACTTTCTCCTTAGAAACTTGCAAGCACCACATGGCCCACCACCACCACCGCCAATACTTCCTCCTCCACCACCACTACTCCCTCCACCACAACCACCACCTCCCACGGCGGTGATTGTGTTTCCACCGCCGCTCATGACAACCCCACGATTAACGAGTTGTTATCCTCTCTCTCTCTCTTGCGTTTAGGGTTTTGATTTTTTTGAGAAGAATTGAGGAGTTTTTGTTTTTTTTGTTGTTGAAGAAGAGAGGACGATTTGAGAAAAAAGAATGAAGAGAGGAGAGTTAGGGTTTGGTAAATAGGAGACGGAGAGTATACAGAAGAAATTCTTTAAAGCCACGCGACGACAAAGCTAACCCCAAAAAAAAAACGATCTTCCTCTCTCTCTCTCTCTTCCTCTCTCTCTCTCTCTCTCTCTCTCTCTCTCTCTCTCTCTCTCTCTCTCTCTCTCTCTCTCTCTCTCTCTCTCTCTCTCTCTCTCTCTCTCTCTCTCTCTCTCTCTCTCTCTCTCTCTCTCTCTCTTCCTCTCTTACTCTTTCCCTCTCACATTTAGTTGTTTGCGTACATTTAGTTGTTTGCGTGAAGCAAACATGCGATAAGTCTCTTCCATTATTCTTTCTCACACAACATTTAATTACCTAATTATATTATATATAATTAAAAAGAAGTAAAAAGAGAAAAAATCGTTTAATTGTCTATCTCTCTTGGAACATCTCGTGATAAAATGTTATTTTCCAAGAAAAATAAAGTTCTTGCTGTTCTCTTTATTGATGTGAATTTACATGTGAATTGTATTTTTTTGGAGATATCTCACGACTTTAGTTTTCCTTTTATGTAAGCTACGTACAAGATGGATGAATAAAATGCATTTTATAAATATGTTTTTAAACTATGACTTGACGGCCAATTAAATTAGGCCATCATATATTAATTTTCGTATAATTTGTAACCATAGTTTGAAATTCGCCTAACCACGGTGGTTAGTCGATCTGGATGGGATGTCATCCCATTTCTCCTCGGTTCGATCCACCATGAAAACAAAAATTATAATTATTTGAGAAATCTGGATCTAGGCATTTTTCAGACAGTTTACCTGATAATCCAGTAACATGCGATTTCGTTATCCCTAATATTAGTCGGAAGACATTTCAAATTCGGGACAGACATTGTGGTGGTCCGCTTGGATCTCATGATCCGTTCGATCCAAACTCAACTCAAAACTCATGGTATATGTTGAGCCGTTGAACCTGAAAATAGTCCACATTGTAGTATTTCGGTGTGTTCTTACCAGAGGTCTGGGGTTGAACAAATCAACCGATATGGTTTATCAAAAAAAAAAAATAGTGTTTGAAATTAAAGCTGCGAGGTGGTTAAGACGCCAGCTCTTAAATTGTTCGATTTTCCCAAAATTGTATTATCTGAATAAAAATGCAAAAGCATATACGTAACTGATCAAAGACCTTTCTAAGTAAAGGATAAACATATTTTCATTAATTAATTGAATTAGTTGCGCTTACTAGAGAATGACTCGATCGCCAACTTATCTTTCCAAAATTATAAAAAGAGCATCAACTATGTTAAATCATTCATTCCCACATATAGTAGTATTTTTTCTCTCATGTTTGCATTTTAGTAATTTACGTTTCCCATCGATAATTACCGTAAATGAAGGTAGAATACAATTGTGATGGTTTCGATTTCGGTTTAGAAACGAGATACGAGTGAACCGAATGAACCAGGAGTCACAATGTCGAAATCTCTCGGTTATAAAGGAAACAATACGTAGTTACGTGTACCAATAGTAGAAGTACACGTGATCATAATGATTGTAACTGCCTAGCCAGTGAAAGATCAAAAGAAATGAATGACGTCATTCTTCACGTGGGTCCTATACGCCGTTCCCTTTAGAAAGTTAGTAACGCCCATTGCTTCCTCATTGTCTCCTCCACGCGTATATATATTTATCGTAGATGTAATCTGTATAATTCGTTTTATAAGTTGAAGAAATGAAGTTTGATGTAATATTTTCGTCTCTTTTTGTAACATGTAATATTTTCTTGTAAAGAACAATATAGTTTATATGTAAAAAAAATAAGAAACGAAGGTGACGTTGATAATGTAGAACCTACAAGTTGGAGATGATATCAACCTACTGAACGTGTGAAAAAAAAAATTAAACTTAAAAATCAGCATATATACATCATATACATGCATGACCATATATAAATTTTGTTTTGGGCATGAATGCATGAGTCAAAAGACAATTCTTGCTATCATAAATTATATTCTGTTTTGATGATTAGTCACAAACATCGTCGAGTTATATAATAGCGTAATAAATTAGAAATGAGATAGTGTAGGAGGTGGAAGTGACATGGTACCTCAAATCTTGGGGATGTACAAAAAGAGTCGGAACATTTTCGATCAAACATAAAATACTTTAGTTCGCTATGATTTTCCTCTTATATTGTTTCTTTATAGCTCACTGTAATGTATAGTTATTTCTATATAGTATTACATTATCATTGATCAATTCTCTTTTGTTTATTTTGCTGATGAAACCTTTTCTTCCACTCGTGCAGTCAAACCCTATAGTTCGCTTATCATATTTTTCTCATCGAATCTGGTAAGGAAACTATGGATTATACATCTTAATTATTTTACAATTTAATAGCCGTCGTAATAATAATAATAATAATAATAAAATATGCTCTTATTTAACTCAAATACTTATATTGTTGGTTGATCCAAGAGCATCTCCAACATGGAGTTCTTAAAATTAGTATAAATTTTTTTTAAAAATTATATAAAATAAAATTATGTTAAAAGAGGAGAAAGAAGTTCTTAAAAGAGGAGAGAGAGGTTCTTAAATAAACAACTTTAGATACCATATCCAGGGGTGGATTCGGAACTTAATTTAGCATGGAGCACATGAATTATTTTTTATAACTAATATTCAAACTAAATGTATTTTACATAGATTAACACTAATTCCTTATAAAAAACAAAAATTAGGATGAGGCACATGCCACACCCTCTTATGCTCTATATCTGCCACTGACCATATCTCCTCTTTTAAGAACCCTTCTAATATTTAATTATTATTTTATATACATACAATCTTAAGAACCTCCTTCTAAGAGCATCATTATTGGGAGAAACCCATTTGGGTTTCTTATGTAATATTTAATTATAAATTTGAAGTTAAGAAACTCTGTTAAGAAACTTCTGTTTTTGTTGCTTTATTGGTAGAACTCTATTAGGGGTTCTTAAAAAAAAAATTAATAATTTTGTTTTATTTTAAATAGAGTTTATTTTTTTAATTAAACATAGTTAACATAAAAACATAATATTTTAAATATAGATTTTGAAAAAAAAATGAAAAAGAACATTCAATTTGAGTTTTTTTCTGATCTTGTATATGAATCGCTTCATGTTCATCCACCGAACGATTCCAATTCATTAATATGTAAAAAAAGTTTAATATGTAAATATTCCAATTCATTATGTAAATATTTCAATTCATCAATATATAAAAAAAAAGTTTAAAATTTTAAAGTTGAAGTTAAGAAAAAGTTTTTTAAAAAAAATTCTTTTTTAAGTTAAGTTAAGAAAAAGTAAAAAAAAAAATCTGGCAAAAAACAAAATTCAGCGAATTAGAGGTTGACACGTGACTAAGAACAGTGTAAGAACTTCCTTAAGAACCGGTTCTTAAGAACCCCATCAAGAACTCCCCAATAATGATGCTCTAAAGAACCCTACATCTGCCACTGACCATGATCTTATACCCTATTATTCTTTTGAACTCTAAGAACCACCGGTCAATATATCTACTAAAAAAATAATAGTAGAAAATGATATGGTGTCGCCTAAAAACAAGGCAAAGCGGTTGATTTAAGAGTTTAAGTGGGAGCTGATGTTAGTTAATATTTTACCAAATGATCAATAAAATCTAGCGAAGGTATTTTTGAACCGGTTGTTCACTTACTCGCAGCAACTATAAACTATTATTATCTAATATATTAAAACGGAGTGCTATTTTGTGTTCAAAAAAAAAAATGAAAATAAATCTATTCTTATTCTGGATAACTTTTAAACTTTAGATTTTTGTTGATAACTATTCCTTGTTTCCAAACCGTATAATTTTGTTCAATTAAAAATTCATTTAATTAATCTGATTCAATTAAAGATGAATTTATTTAATTAATTAATCTCATTATATAAATATATTAATTTTAATTCATAATTATAAAAATTCAGACTTTGCAAGAAATTAAATTAAATATTTAAAATTATTAATAAAATTGATTATTTCAAAAATATGTAAATTAAATATTTCAAAAATAATTTAAATTTTTATTATTATTTTGTTACAAAAATAATATTAGTTATTTTGAATTTTTGAGTTTCGATTATGCCAAATAATTTAATAATCAAAAAAATTTGAATGATACATATTCAAAATTAACAATTTAAATTTTGAATTTAATGTAGATTTTATGAGATTTCATCAAAAATTAGAAACAAAATAGTCAGAATTAATAACAAAATATGTTCACTTCAAAATTTAAATCTTATTAATACAATCAGATTTATAATTGAATATTTTTCAAAATGAAAAATGAATATATTATTAATTAGATTTGCACAATTATAAATTTGAACATGCATATGAACAACATTCAGTTACTAATACATATTCAATATTTGTTATTTACATATATAAAATGATTAATATTTTAAAAATCACACAATTTTAGGAATTGTTAATTTAGAATTAAATTCGAAATGAAAATCTAATTAATCTTGGTAAGATTGTCCAGATTATGTTAATATTCTTTTATATTAATAAAAATTTATTAAAAAAATTATTATCATAAAATCTAAACAAGAAATGGTTATTCTATTCAAATTTAAAATTAAGAATTCTACCACAAGTAAAATTAAAACATATACATTTTTGTGTCCAAACATGAAAACCTTCATATTACGCTATTCTTTACTTGAATAACTACTATTCAAGTTGCCAAACAAGTCAATTTAGTACAATATTAATAAAAACATTATTTTAATTTAGATTTAAAAATAATTCTAAAAATTTAAATTAGTTTGGATTTCCTTAAATATATGTTAGATTAATTATCAAAAATCACAAAACGAGTTGTTTCTTTACAAAAATAATAAACAGATATTAATTTAATTTAAATATTCAAATTTAAATAATATTCTCATAATGACGAACATGATAAACAATATGTTATTATATATTTTTATCATGATCAATCAGCCTAAAATTTTAAATATTAAAATTAGTAAATATTTATATTATACGGTAATATGAGTGGACGGATTAGAATTATGTTTTTATAATCGCGGTCATTCTAGGATTAATATGAATGGACGAGTTAGAATTATGTTTTTATAATCACGGTCATATTTAATACTAAAAAAACTTAAATCTACAAAAATAAACTATATATAAACACAAAAATAAATTTTGTCACTTATTAGAAAAATTATATCTATAAAACAAATTATATTTAAATGCAAAAAAAAAATATTACAAAATTTGGTAAACAAAAAAAGAAAAATTCTCGTGCGGACGCACGGAGTAGAATCTAGTTATTTGTTTATTATCTGGTATTCAACTATTTCAATTGGAAAATTTGATGAGGAGAGACAGTTAGCAAATATTTTTGAGAATTTATCGTACACAAAAATATGTATCGTACTACTCAGTAATTGTAGATTTAGGTTCAACCAAAAATGGGTTACAGGGAATTTATTGCTCAAAAACTTGTGCACGCATAGAATAAGTCAGGACCTGAAAATCTAGCTAGCACTAATTGCAAAACCAAACTAGTACTACTATTATTCGGAATGAATTGTTAGTTTTAAAAGTAAATTAATTGCCCAGCGACTTGTCTCTGTATTTCATAAACTGACAAATGATTCCTTAAAACTAGAAATGTGGAGTATATTTTACAAATTTTATATGCTTAAGCTTAACTATATTATAAATAAGTTATACTATAAAACACAATCCCAAAATTCTTCTAACTTGTTTATATAACCACAAACATAAAAACACATGCACACGCATACATATGACTTCATTTTACGTCCAATTTGATGAAAAATAATAAATGGCTAACTGGCAAGAATTCATGTATATTCAATTCACTATTTTCTTTTCTTAAAACAAAAACTTCTTTTGTTTAATATAATTAATAATTGGCCACTGGTCGGATAATTTTCAGACAGTGGTTTACGTAAGACAATTTCGATCCATAGTTCTGGTCGGATTGTTCAAATTCGACAATCTTTCGGTCAAATCTGAAAGTTCCTCTATTTTTTTCGAAGTACATCATCAAAATTTATGGGCCTTTCTAATGATAATGTAGAAAAATGAAAGTATTCAACAGAAATATTTGACTTATGAATTAGCAGACAAGAAACCGAACATAAAAAGCTCTTTTGAGCGTTAAACTAAAACATTTGAGAGTTCAGGGGCTGGAGGCTAATGATGTAAAAAAAGTGGAGAGACTTATGAATTAGCAGACAAGAAACCGAACGGCGCGATTGTCTTCTCCAACGCCCCCGTTTCCTACTTACTCTTAATTAAAATCAAACTTATGCAATATATATATATATATAATGGATGCTGAAGACTATATTAATCTTAATTACGTTGGGTTCAATATTTTAGAATCTGCAAAACCAATTAGATAAAAACGATCAGATGGTTTGAAATGGTCTTGAGTCCAAGCAGAAGAATCCTGAGCTTCGGATCACTTATATATAGAATAGTACTGATTAATTCAAATTAACCACATTATAATGAGGTATATTCTAGATCAATATTGTAAGGTGGTTCTTAGGCTGGGATTACAAGTTCGATTATCACAATTTATATAACACTAGATAAGTACCCGCATATATATGCGGATTAGTAATTAATATTTTATTATCCGTGAAAAAAAACTAAAACCGAAAAAATGGAAAACAAAATTTGATAAACCGTGAAATATATAATACATAAATTTAGAAACAAATTTTTTGATGAAATAAATATATACCTTGAAAGAAAATTTTGGTGAAGTATATGCAGTAAATAGTTTTGGATACGATTATTGAACTTTTAAGTTTTTGGTGTGTAATTGAGATACTACCAAATTGTGGTTTATATAGAGGTGATAAATTAGATTTTTTTTCCTTTTATGATTAATAATTTTTTTTTTCTTAATATAAATGGAAAAAACTTTTTTATATTAATTTTGCCTTTTAGGATAAATTTAATATTTTTAATATATATATTTTTAGTAACTTTACATTTTAATATTATGAATAGGTTATTAAATTTCATGAATTTTTAAGTTTTTTTATTAATCGATTTTATTTTTTTCATTATTAATTATTAATTTTTCCTTTTTAATAAACTTTGGCTTTTAGGATAAATTTACCTTTTTATTTTTATTTTTTTGTTTCGTAATTTTATCTTTTAGGATTATGAATCAATTATAAATTTATCTTTCTATTGTTAATATTATGTGCCAAAAACTAATTCGATTTTTGTTTTTGGAAATTTCTTTTACACATGTCAGAATATGATCGATTGGCTTGATATGTGACGCCATCAAGCTTTTCTCTTTACGTAACATGAAATTTCTCTTTACGTATTAATGTCTATTCTATTAGACAAACTTGCAGCTTATGGACAAAAAATGTTATGTAAAGTTTGTTTGGTTGTGAAATTGAAAAGTTATCAATTTGGTTATTTAAAGATGGGGAATGAGAATTCATTTTCTTTATAGGATTGTATTTCATTTTAAGTTTGTGTTTTTTTTAAGAATTACTAATTGTTTTTTTTTTTTAAACTTTAGCTTTTTATGATTGTAAGCTATTGTTTAATTTTCTTATTCTAAACTGAAATATGTTTTTAAAAAAAATAAAATTTGGCTTTTATTCCTTCTCTTTTTAGGATTGTAATCTATTGTTTAATTTCTTTATCATAAACTAAAATATAGTTTTTTTAACTTTGACTTTTATTTATAATTTTTGTTTAATTTTTCTTAATCTAAACATAACTACTATTTTTCTATGGTTTTTTAACTTTGGCTTTTATTTATAATTTGTGTTTAATTTTCTTAATCTAAACATAAATACTATTTTTTATTTACTTTTTAGGATTATAAATCGATTTTAAATCGTATATTAATAAAAAAAAATTTAAGTTTAGAGTATATTTATAAAAAAAAATTTTAATTTGATCGTGGTTGTAGATTATAAACTTATAAGTTTCTTTTTGTCACTTTCTTTTATTATAAGTTTTCGCTACTTATACTTGTTTTTTTATTTGTATGATTGCATTTTTTAGTTTACACTTTTTTAATATTTACTTTAATTAATTTTTATTTTTTTAATTAAATTAACACATGTCAAGATCTAAATTAACTGTGATAAATGCCACGATCTCGTGAGTGAAAATTATCCTAATTATCACGTTGAGAGATTCAGTTTTATATAATAAGATTTCTTTAATTATCGCCATCTATATTTATGTCTAAAGTTAAAAAAAAAAAAAAAAAATTAAACGTAAGAAAAATATCAGATCAGAAAATTAGAAACTTACTTTTGTTATAATGTTAGAGTAAATTCACAAATGGAATCACATCTTGAAAGTTTATATTATTTGGTTTGTATGAATATAATTAAAATTTTGGAACCAACCTCATGCTAGTTTTTAGAATATTTTGTATAAAATTAAAATTAAGTGGTTAAAAATAATAGGGGTTATTAATATTATTGTGATGAAATGCATTACAAACGTTAGACCATAGACGCAATAAAAAGGGTTGTTGTTATAGGCTCACTATTAGAGAAGGGATGGTGAGGTAAGTGAATGAGTGCTTAGGTCGGTCTGACAATGAAGTCATGTGAGTCATGCCACGTGTCTAGATCTTACGACGTGGGTTATTTTGTTTGGTATGCATCCAAAGCGGTTTCTCCTACGATCGCAACGGGTCGATTCTGTTTTGGCTCTTTGACTGCAAATACCTCATGCGAGCGCGTGCTTTTCAGTATATTTTTACAAAGAAGAAAATCAAAAATTAATGGAGAAATTGATTAATTCTATTTGGTAATAATTACGGGGTGATCCGGACTTGTATTATCATACTAAATTTTTAGAGTTAATGTAGTCGCTGAATAGTTTATTTACCAAATTTTTTAATAAATTTAAAACATGATATCATTTCATTAGACTAAATAATAATAGTTAGATAATTTCATATTTACTGGGATAAATAGATTATACTGGACATAATTTTTTGGTTTCGTGGAAAATTTGGTTGTAGTCATCACATCTTAGAAAGTAAGTATTTAGTTAGAATATAAAGATTTATTTATTTGAGTTTCGCTGAAACCTTCAACTAATCCCATTTAATATGTAATAAAATAGTTGTAAGTTAAATTATTTGCATGCATGATGTTGTGATATTAGAACCCCACCCACCCCAAAAAAAGATGTTCTCATTCGAAACGACGATACCATTTCCCAAACTTTGATTTAGTTCAAATTTAATTTATGTAGGATTTAAAACCCTCATTTGTAGAACTAAATTCGGTTATTGAGGGTTGCCAGATTTGTTGAGTTACCATCATTGGCTAAATCAACATATCACCACTAAAAAAATTAGCAATTTTGAAGAGTTTTAATTAATAAATGTTCTTAGATTAAAACAAATCATGATATAAATAGAAACACTGAAAAGGGATGACTGGAACGAGAGTGAGTTAATAATGTCGGGTGAAACAGAAACAAAAAGGAAGAAGAAGCAACAAAGAAGGTCAAGACTCAAGAGATTGGATTTTCAAATCTCTCTGCACGTATACTATCACTTTGACCGTGATCGTGATCGTGACCGTGATTGTGATAGTGGAGAATGGAAAAGAGAGATATTATTATTTAGCTGTCTTGTCTCACTTACTTACAAAAGCTATAACTATTGATACTTGCATAGTTTATGTGTTTGTGTGTGTTTCAGTGTCAATTGTGCATCCCTTCCTACATTTGCCGCAGTCCGGTTTATCTTAAAGACTAAACCAACCCTCGTGATGATACGCTCTTATATGTAGGGTTATGGTCTGAATATCAGACATTTCAAGATATCTCCTTCCTACATTTTCAATTTCTATGAGTTCATGTGGGGATATCTATACATACACTCAAATCCGTACATAAGGAGAGAGAGATAGATAGAGAGAGAGAGAGAGGTGAGAAGAGATGTGAAAGCATGAAAAGAAATGTGCATGGGGAGGGGCCGCTAGGGCTAGAATTTATGTAATTTAAAAGAAAAAAAATGCAAATTAGGGTTTTAGGGGTATGTACATTTGAGTTAAATGAATCGATTTTCATCATTACATATCTATATATATCTTTTATTCTATAACATATTTTATTTGAGTAAACTTGTGAGTTGTCTTTGATAGCGTTTGTTTGGTTTAACTTTCACACTAAATATCTTGAACATGTTACAAGAAGATCATTTATAACATTGAATTTTGGAACCCATATTAATTGTTCATACAAAGATATATTAGAATTATATACATGAGTAGTATTCACGTAAAGACAAAGAAACAAACAAAATATATATATATATAAATGAATAAATAAGCGGCCGATCATTCAATAGTGTTCACAAACTTACATTGCCAGTCAAAACCCAAACACTTTTCATTTATTTATATAAACGACGAAAATAGTTCATCGACTTGGCCTGATCGATGTAAAAAAACAACCCATCATCTCTTTCTCTCTCTCTCAACTCGAAGATGATGACCGGAAACTTGAACCGCGGTGGAAGAGGAGGAGGAGAAGGACCGTGCGGGGCATGCAAGTTCTTGAGGAGGAAGTGTGTGGGAGGATGCGTTTTTGCTCCTTATTTCGATGCAGAGAGTTCACAAAGTGTTTGGAGCAAGCAATGCCTCTAAGATGTTAATGAGATTGCCTTTGAACAAGCGGCTAGATGCGGTTGTCACGCTCTGTTACGAGGCCTTGGCTAGGCTCCGTGATCCTGTTTATGGCTCTGTTGGCCATCTCTTCTATCTTCAAAACCAGGTCCTTCATTAAAACATTTTTTTTTAAAAAAAAACGCGATCGAATGATTATTATATATATTAAAACTTACAAGCAAGACTCTCTGTGTGTGTGTATTTAGGTGATGAATCTACAAGCAGA
Source organism: Eutrema japonicum (assembly GCA_030161315.1). NCBI lineage: Eukaryota > Viridiplantae > Streptophyta > Magnoliopsida > Brassicales > Brassicaceae > Eutrema > Eutrema japonicum. Next base: position 46,495,168 of record BSQW01000010.1, on the reverse strand, counting down.
GCTTGCTCATGTTCAAGCACGTCTTTCAACGTTTCAGCGTTTTTCTCTACAGCCGCCACAACAAATGCAGCAGACGCCTTTCGATCTGGCGCATAACAATGATTATACGATGGAACCAACTAACTTGGATGTTGTGTGGGAAGAGGAACAATCACATCAAGCTGGAAATGAAGATGGGGAATTTCAAGAACTGGCGATGCAGTTCGTCTCTAAGTATTTACCGGCAGTCAAACTACCGGCTTGCACTTTCGGTTAGGTCAAACCACAAGTCAGACTTGTGTATTATAGCAATGGAGGAGTGTCAAACCACAAGTCAGACTTAATAGGCCCATCCTAAACGATGGCTAATTATTATTTCCTCTGTTTTATAACATGTTTTAGAATTTAGCTTTTTAATTTAAAATATAAGATATTTTTATATTTCTATGAAAAAATAATTAAAAAAGATTTAACAAACTAAAGATTAAAAGTGATGTACTCTCTTCGTGGAATGAGAATAAATGTGCATGGTCCAATATGATAGAGCTGAAGAAAACTCATAGATCAAATTCCATGACTACGGTGGTTTCATCATGAAATTTGATCTATGGATTTTCTTCAGCTCTATCATATTGGAAACATGGTTTCATCATGGTTTCATCATGATGGTTTCATCTATGAAATAAGAGAAACCCACGTAAAAAGAAAACAAAAGATAGATAAATAGTCAAACCAAATTCATGAACAACAAAAGGTTAAATCCCCTGTCTCGAGACTTCCAATGTGATAACTTGCACCATGCACAAGAAATCATTGCCTAATTAAACTACTTTTAAAAACAGCCCTAGACCAAGACACAAAACATACACCTTAATCTTTAGCTACTGCCTACGAGCAGTTTGAAGTAGCTAATCGCGTTGCATTCTCTCTGACAAAGGGATAAATAAACTAGTGCACCGGTTTCGTCGGAGGAGAAGAAGAAACCGGCAAGGCACGTGAATCGGACGACCAACACAGAAGAAGACGAGTGAGGAAGCCGCAAATCTGAAAAGTGAAAAAACCAAAATCGCGTGTATGTTTTGGTTTTGACTTGACCTGCGAGAACCGGTCGGTTCAATCACGAGACTCGGTTCGCTAATTTCGAAACCCAGATCGCTTTGCCAAATTCTGAAGTCGGATGAGACCGGCTTGATAAATAAAAAAATCCCGTGCAGGCCATAAAAGCCCAATGAAGTGGTCCACATTTCTAATTTCCCAAAGCAATAAGAACACAATATTTTTCGTAGACAAAATTTTCCTTCTTTATTCCCTCTTTAACGATGTTTTTAAATGCATACAATAAAAATAAAATAAAAACGTGAAGAGTTGGGATACAATCCCATTAATTTAAGAGAGATAACAAAGTCGGTTTACTCCGATTATGTTCTTATCACACAAATACGAACCTAAATAAACAATCTCACTACACCAAAACAGGGTTTTTGCTACTGATTGTTGCTACTGATTATGTAGTCGGTAAATTTACCGACTGTTTCGCTACTGATTTCCGACTGATTTGCGACTATTTTTAAACAGTCGCACATCAGTAGGTATTTAGTGACTAAAAATTCCAGTCGTTAATTAGTAGCCGTTTTACGACTGATTAGTGACTGACTTGTAGTCGGAAACATGCAGTAGCTAATCAGTAGTAATTTTAGCGACTGATTTGCTACTGTATTCAGTGGATCGTAGAGCAGTAGCAAATCAGTAGCAAAACAGTAGCAAAAAGTAGTTATAAATCTAAAAATTTCAAATATAGTCAGTTTATAAATCATAAATTCTAAACCCCAACCACAAATCCTAAACCTCTAACCCTTAATCATAAACTCTAAATCTTAAATTATAAACTAGATCTTACACATAAACATCAAATAATATACAAAAAATCCAACACTTAAAAATAATATACAAATAACATTTTATTTGAAATTGATAGATTTAACTAATACATATAAAAATTTTGAGATTGATTTTATTTGGTTATAACAGTCACAAAGAAAAAAAAATTCAAATTTTTTCAAAAAATCCAACAGCTATAAACAGTATTTGCAATCTAATTGATCGACATCAAAATGAAAAAAGGGTTTCCTTAATCATAAACTTTAAATCTCAAATTGTAAACTAGATCTTACACATAAATATCACATAATATACAAAAATTAAATATTTACAATTTTTTAAAAATATAATCATATTATAAAACCTAAATTCTAAACCCTTAACCCTAAACCTCTAATCCTTAACCCTAAACCTCTAACCCTTAACCCTAAACCTCTAACCCTTAATCCTAAACCTCTAACCCTTAATCATCAAATAATATACAAAAAATTAAACATTTACATTTTTAAAAAAATATAATCATTTTATAAATCATAAATTCTAAACCCCAAACACAAACCCTAAACCCTTAACCCTAAACCTCTAACCCTTAATCATCAAATAATTTACAAAAATAAACATTTACAATTTTTTAAAAATTTTATAAATCCTAAATTCTAAACCCCAAACACAAACCCTTAACCCTAAACCCTAAACCTCTAACCCTTAACCCTAAACCTCTAACCCTTAATCATCAAATAATATACAAAAAATAAACAATTACAAATAATATACAAATAAAACTCTTACACTATCCATTGAACCTAAATCTCCACTGCATTTTCTTATACCTTTCAAAAATCTGTTTGGTTCGATCTTGTAGTTTTCAATTTCTTGTAATCTTCATAATCAATTTAACAACAACAACAAAAAATACTCTTCTAAATCTTTTTTTCTTGGTTTCTCATTGGTTACTCAATAAAGACTAGGATCATGCTTTTCAACCGTTGATAAGATTCAATCCAACGCACCCAAATCTTCCACCTCTTTTTTATTCTTTTTATTCAATCCAACGCATGAATCAGTTTGACTTGCTCCTCCCTTCTTCTCACAAACTACTCGCACTCGAAAGGATCTAGGGTTTCAGAAGTTTTCAGGAATCTAGAGCAACAATGGCGAATCAAGTGATTTCAGGCTTCAAAGAAACCGCACAGTCGATCTCCATCGCCGCTCGTCCCTGGAGTGAATTTCTAGATCTATCCGCTTTGAGCTTCCCTTTCTCCGTCGCCGACGCCACCATGCGCGTGACGCAGAACCGGTCTTTGTTTCTTGCTTTTTCGAGATCTCTTTTCAGCCTCGTCCTGTTTTTCTCATCTGAATCGTTCCCTTCTTCGTCAATCCTAGCAGTGACAGAGCTTTCCGGATCCACAGTGGAGCTTGTTTTGGAGACCGGCTTTGATTGGAAGATGCATCTCGAAGTCTCAGGCGATAGATTTTTCAGATCTTTTCCGATGCCACGGGTGAGTGATTCGATTCCGTGTTCTCATCTGTGACAGAAAACTGAGATCTCCATCTCGCTATTGTTTCTTTTCTCGGTAAGTTTCTCTCTCTTTTTCTTCTTCTTCTGTCGAGATTCAACGTGTAGTCTCATTGCCGATGGTGAAAATGGTCCTTTTTGTTTCCCAAGTTTCTTATGGAACGTGTTTGATGAAATGTCTCAAAGAGTATTTTTTTGGATTCATAACGAAATGTCTCAAAGCTTTATTTTTGTTTTCCTTGATGATTTTCTTATTGCGTTTCTGACATGAATGTGATCTAGGGATCCTTAAAAGTTTCCGTTTTCGTGTATTCACCAATTGTGCCCGTTCAAATTGTAGAAACTTTGCCCAGATTCATCTGGATCTCATGCTGATGTCTTAGTTTTAAATTCGAAATTTCCTGTCTTTAGAGACTAACGTTATGAAAATTCGTTGCTTAGAGTTGATCGCAGTGACATAATAGAAACCCTAATTGCAGGGACTACTGTATTTCAGCATCAAGTTCTTACCTTTGTATGAGGCATTTACCATTTTAGCTTTAAAGAATGTATCTGCGTCCAGTGGTTGAAGTGTATTCTGCCCTTTTGTTAAACTTATCAGCCTACAATGTGTGATTTTGCAAATTGATTTGATTGATCATGTTTCATTGTGTTTTCTTACTTTTAACAGGTAGTTTCAAGGAAGATGGCTAGTGGTAGCCTGAAAAGCCTTGTAGCTTCAGCAGTAACTCTGGTACTTACTCAGCTATGCTTTTCCAATACTAAAAGCAGTATAACCAAGTTAACAAACTAAAATGTGATTGTGAAACTTAAGATTTTAACGAGAATATATATTTGTTTTTTAGGTGACAACGTTTGCTGACATGATGCCGTACCTGGATGCAGCTCCTGACCATCACAACATTTCCACTGGTTTATCTCACTTGTTTCTCACTTGATGTTATGTTTTGCAAATGGGAACAACTCCTTATTAGTTGGAGTTGCCTTTCCATTTTGATTTAGAACTTGAAACTTATGTTACTTTTGTTTAACTGTAATTTTGGTTTTTTGGTGTATGGATTTGTGTTCTTCATTTGTTTTACTTTACTTTTGTAAACTTCAATGTTTTATATGTAATTAGTCTACATTTATATTAATAAATTGATTTGTTTTTTAATTTAAACAATATATCAGTCGCTAATCAGTAGTTATATTTTGCTATTGAATAGCTAAAATCAGTCGTAAAAAATCACAAACCAGTTGCAAATCAATCGTTAAAAAAATTACAAATCAGTAGTAAATCAGTAGTTAAAGTAGTAGGTAATCAGTCGCAATTCAGTAGCTAAATTTTACGACTGATTACCGACTACGGCTGTAGTAGCAAAATTCAGTCACTATTCAGTCGTAAAATTTTGCAACTGATTAGCGACTGAATAGTGACCGCCTAATATAAGTCGTAAATCAGTCGTAAATCAGTAGCAATTTTGCTACTGATTTTTTTAGCGACGAGACATTTACCTACTGCAAAAATCAGTCGGTAATCAGTCGTAACATGGTGTTTTGCTACTGATTTCTGACTATTTTTGCAGTAGTAAAAAACCTGTTTTCTTGTAGTGTCTCGTTTTTATCCGGTTCGAGACTTTGTAACGATTTGAAGCTAGTTTATCGGGTACACACAATATTTTGTAACAATTTTTGAACCTAACTATGGCATGTGTAATATTTTATAAAATGAAATTGTTGTTTCAGTCTTTTGCTTAGTGAACAGGTCTGAGAGAGTGACATCTCAAAAAAAAATGAGAGAGATATATTAGATTCAGTTAGAAGTAATTTATTTTAGAACGGAGGAACCAGCAAAGTTTTCATAATTGTTCTTCTTGTAGGTAAATTGTCAAGGTTTTTTCTGCGTAAAAACAAAACTTTAGATATCAATTTCTGATGAACGTTGTCCGTATCAACAAAAAAATGCATTCAAACAATTTGTAATACTATTAATTCCCAACATTGATGAAATGAAATATTACGAAAATAGCAAGAAAACAAGAAAATAGAGCCTTTTTTTCTTTAAGAATAATAGAACAAAATTGCATCGATAACAAAGTAGTTAATGTACCTATTTAGATATATGTTAAAAAAAATCAATATTCATATTGAAAAGTAACGAGTTGACAAAAAAAAAGTTTCTAAAATATTATGAAAGCCATTAATAGTCAGCTATTGTTTTGTTTCTTATAAATACCATTAAAGGATGAAAAAAAGTATGGACCATAAAAGCGTGATGTAAACCTTGGTTTTCGATTTATATCTAGATAGTGGATTTTACTTGGTTTGTGACTTTTTATTTTTATTTGTTCCTTGTTTAACTGTTTCAGTTGTGTAATTTTGTTCTTATGTGTTCTTGTTTTTGTTTTTGGAGTTTTTGGCTCCGGAAATTTATGCGTTATTCTATCCACGGGCTTATGTATCAGATTTCAATCAATAAATATAAAATTTCAGATGAAAAAGAAAAGAAGAGTGATGTGAACCAAACCAAAAAGAAAATTATTTGGAATTTTAAATCATCATGCGTCACGCGCAATCGCGCATTATAGCTGTAATCGATTTAAATTGAATTATTAATATATTGGTAACTTTTAGTATAGCCATCTACGATCTATCTTTAGGAACGTAGGGATCATCGAATCGTTCCCACCCTATAGTAGGGTATCGTATAGTCATTGATGGAGTTTTAGGATTAAATATATATATATATATAGAAAAAATGTACTTAAAGAAACTAATTATGCTTTTTTTTTCGACTAAAGACATTTTGTTATGTAAATTGAGAGTTATATAGTCCTTGTACAAATGAAAGGTTACCAAAGTTAAATTTCGGATCCATAACTCGAACAACTTTCTCATGCTGATATCAAAGTTAGTAAGTCACAATATCAATTTAATAAAAGTTAATAATTTTTATCAGATTCTGGGAATACAGAAGAAACATTCAATTACTGTTGTTTAACCCTCCCCCAACATCCATATACTGTTTGGGATAAGTCTTTAACGGGGATACAACAAAAATTAAAGTCTTCTCCTATGCTTTTTTTTTTTTTTTGCTATACGGGAAAAAACGAAAACTATCAAATCATGTGATTGATTAGAGTTGTAGTTGTTTTTCGTTTTCATTTGTTACTTTTTGTCTTTTGTTGTTGTGGTTGAAAGTTGAACTAGATCTTAACTAATAAGTTATGCAAAATTAATACTTCCTCTCTTTCGTAAAATTTGATTTTTAGGTTTTTATCTTATTTCACAAATATTGATTTTTTAGAATTTTTATCTACTTTTATTGATTAATGTTAATAAATTCTTAACTTTAAAAATTATTAATTGAGAATATTTGAATTTGATGAATTATTATTGGTTCATAATCATACAAAAATGTTTAATGTGAAAATAATATATTTATGACTAAACATTGATTATTTCTTAATTTATATGAAAAATCCCGAAAATCAAACCGAGTTATAACTTTATTTGAACAATTATATCATTTTTAAATTGTATGATCTATATAAAAAAAACGGAAAATGGTATGCTCTATATATATGTTTTTTTTTTGGGTCGAAAAAATGAAAATGATCTATATATGTCTATTAGATCAAACTCAATTGCTTGTTGTTTTCTATATCGCTAAGTTGAAAATTCATAGCGGCAAATGGAAACCAGATTTTGGATTTCGACCAACAACATCTACTGATATATAAGAATTTCCTTACTTAGTACTTAAATTAATTACAAATTAACAATGACCGATCCAAGTTAAATTATATATAAAAAAAGGAAGATAGCTCGCAACACCAACAAAGCAACGGCCCGAGAATAACGGTAGCTTTGTGGAGACACACAAATAAGATAGTTGCAGGATCATGTGCCACGCCTACGCTTTCTTTTCCATTCCATCTCATTCACGCGTTTTTTTTCATCCCATTCTTTTAATTATATATGATCAGAATCCAAATAATATCCCTTAATCTATGCCTAGAACATGCATAATATAATACTTAATACATTCCACCACTAAAAGCCAAAACTATAGTATATAGTAGTAAAAAAATTTGTACATAGAGGATGAAAGAATGAAAAATAACGGAATCCAATAACAATGTTTGTAATAAACGGACATGGAATGTGAATTATTATATAGTATAGTATAAATGATCTGTAAAATGTAGCATTGATAAAACGGATATATAAAAAAAATACTGTATAATAAAACAAATATGTAATAAAGAGAGAAGAGGGCAAAACGGGGAACATGTCACGCGGATAGGTGTGAAAGAGTAAATGACGTAGGTTCCGTTATTTAAGAACCCTTAAGAGGTTCCCACACACCACAAGAGAGAGAGAGAAAGAAAGAGAGAAATGGGGAGAGAAGAAGAAGAAGAAGATGACAACAACAGAGGAGGAGAGAGAAAGCTGGGAGATGAAACGGCGACGTCTTTATTGGACGGAACGGGGTTGGTTTGTGTAACGGGAGGGACTGGATTCATTGCTTCTTGGCTCATCATGCGTCTCTTACAACGTGGCTATTCCGTTCGAGCCACTGTTCGAACCAACACAGGTTCGAATCGGTTTTCTTTAATTTCCAATTAGCTTCACTTTCTCTTTTAAACACTTGGAATTATCATTATTGTTTTACCAAATGCGAGTAAAGTTGCTGTTTATTTTAGGGTTGATTGTTCCGTTTTAACATAGAGTACAAAAAAATATGGTCTATATTTATAGATATAATAACATTTAAAGTTGATTTTTGGATCGACAATTAAAATATGTATTTTTTTTATGGATGTGAAAAATTTATTGTACTTGGCTGGAATTGTCTGTCAGTTTGTAGGATCTTGAAGCTGCATAGCTATGTCATGTTCTATGCATCTTCTATATAGAATGTCAACCATAAATTATATGATCAATAATTAATAACCATATAATATATATGATATAAATGATGTTAATTAATATCTAATAATCTGTTTATTTATTAAATACAGAAGGGAATAAGAAAGATATATGCTACCTAACCGAACTACCATTTGCATCGGAGAGGCTTAAAATATTCACCGCCGATCTCAACGAACCGGAAAGCTTTAAACCGGCGATCGAAGGATGCAAAGCCGTATTCCACGTGGCACATCCTATGGACCCGAACGGCAACGAAACCGAGGAGACCGTAACGAAACGCACCGTACAAGGTCTCATGGGGATACTAAATTCGTGTTTGGACGCTAAAACCGTCAAACGCTTTTTCTACACGTCCAGCGCCGTAACCGTTTTCTACGGCGGCGGAGGAAACGGAGGAGAAGTAGACGAGAGCGTTTGGAGCGACGTGGAAGTGTTTAGGAATCAGAAGGAGAAGAGAGTGAGTAGCTCTTACGTTGTGTCGAAAATGGCGGCGGAGACGGCGGCGCTTGAGTTTGGCGGGAATAATGGATTGGAGGTTGTGACGCTCGTGATCCCTCTCGTCGTCGGACCTTTTATATCTCCGTCGTTGCCTTCCTCCGTCTTCATCTCCCTGGCAATGATCTTTGGTACTTAATTCTTCTATCTAATAAATTTTTATTTTATTTCTCCATAACTAATTTAAAGCTTACAAAAAAAAAACTAATAAATTAAAGCTCGATCAATATAACAACTTTGGTTACATATAGGTGTAATTCTTATTAAAAAAACTTATTTAAACTAATACCTTCAAATTTTATAAATCAAACATGGTAAACTTAACCATGGTGATCCAATAGTTAAAAGTTTCATCGATCAATGTTCAAATTCTCACGTAACGATTTCAATCATAGTTGACAAATCTAAATGTTCTAAATGACAAAAAAAATACTCAATAATAGGTTTTGAAGATTAGTTTGGATTTTTGTTATGAATTTCCGGTTTAAAAAAAAAAGAAGTAAAATACAACATGCAAATTTATAATTTTAACCAAAATTAATGTTTGTTTTTTATATGAAAAGATAAATTTCTTGTTACGACGGATAGAATATATATTTTCTTGTTGTTAAAATACGTGTAAACATGTGTGTTGAGTAATAATCACTATTTTCAGTATAATAGTACTTCACTTTATTTTTTTGTATGAAGGAAATTACAAGGAGAAGTATTTGTTCGATACTTACAATATGGTGCATATTGATGACTTGGCAAGGGCGATGATATTTCTATTAGAAAAGCCAATAGCGAAAGGGAGATATATATGTTCGTCGGTGGAGATGAAGATCAATGAGGTCTTTGAGTTTTTGTCTACGAGATTTCCTCAGTTCCAGCTACCTTCAATTGAGTAAGCAAATTAGCATACGTGTACTTATTATACTGTTTTTTCAAGCATTTGATTTATATATATTTTGTGAGTACGTAAAGTTTGAAGAACTATAAAGTAGAGAAGAGGATGAGTCTCTCGTCGAAGAAGCTGAGGAGTGCAGGGTTCGAGTTTAAATATGGAGCGGACGAAATATTCACTGGAGCTATAAAGAGCTGCCAAGCGAGAGGCTTTCTTTAAATTCTTCTTGGATTTTGGGTTAATTAAAATTTGTATATGAATTGAAAATATCATTTCTTTTATTGGCCATTTCCGTTTTGTAACATGTTGTTGACGCTAGGGAAAAAAAGTTTCTACTTCGTATTTTTATTTTGAAAAAATAACCAAACAAGACAAAAAAATTTGAAAACAAACGCCCACCGTGGGGCTCGAACCCACGACCACAAGGTTAAGAGCCTTGCGCTCTACCAACTGAGCTAGACGGGCTTGTTGCTAAGTTTTCTTTATACGTCATATTTAACCTTTTCTATGCGGTACACGTACTATATATTACTATATGCATGTACAACTATTTTAGGATTTCAGAATCAATGTGATCGTATTCGAACTGTTTGAGAATATGGGCTATGTAATCCCGGAGAGCATCAGAGCCATTGGAATCGGCGGATTCAAATTCAAAATCTCTTTGCTGGAAGAGTAAAGGAAAATAAAATAAAATCAAAGTTTGCTAAGTTTGCTTTTCATACTATCCGAGGAATAGGATCAAATCAAATCAAATCAAAACGGGCTACCAGATATTTTATTGGGATTAGATAAAGTTTAATGGGTCATGAGCCTTAATCTCTAGTTAATGTGTGAAGATTGTCCCACATCGAAAATGGGAAGGGACACTGAGTAATATATAAGGGAATTGGGCCAATTCACTCATTGCCAATTGGCAATCGCGAGTTTGCCGATCGGTGATGGTGTTTTTTTCGCCCTCGCGAGTTTGATATTTTTTTTAATTGACTTCTCACCCTCGCGAGTTGTGTTTCGATTTCGCAATCGCGAATTACTACGGTGTTCATGATGAATTTTCCATCGAACCAATTTGACCATACGACCGGGTATAACCGTCGTTGATGACCCAACAAATGGGTGTTGTAGCCGATTTGACCATTCGACCGGGTATAAACGTCGTTGATGATCCAACGGCTGGGTGTTGTAGCCGATTTGACCCGACAGTCGGGTATAACGCCGCGATCTGACCCGACTGCCGGGTATAACGTCGATATTTTTAAAATTTGTCCAATATCACACGTGTTACCACGTATGAGCTTGCGGGAGGGTATTGGAAGATCGATGATATCGACCATAACGAGATTATAACGAGATTATAGAAATCTCGAAGATCAAGAAAGATCTAGAAGATTATGGAAATTTACCAATATCATAATTTATGAAATTTACCATTCTCTAAATATATTATTTACATTTATGTATATCTTAATTTAGAAAACTTAGGTTTATCTCATCTCTATTTAAGAAAATGTAGCTTGTACAATTATCCTGATGAGAGTCTAATAATAATTCTTTCTAAAAACACTTGTGTTCTTAGTCTCATCAATTTATCAATTGTGATTTTGGGAAACCTAATTACGCAATTGCTGATAATTTACAGAGGAAGATGCGAAGAACTCCAAGTTCGTTCAGCAACACAGGAGGTAACGCTAAAACTCACCCTTGATTATCAGATAGTCTTGGATTTCATATCATTTGTGTTAACTTGGTGATTCGCTGTTTGGGAGAGGATTTGATCTTAGAGCATTAAAAAAAATGTAACCAAATCAGCCTTAAGGTTTCTAGGATTTATGTTAATGGATCCATATTCGTATTAAGTGAATATATCTCAATGTCATTTTGCTATTATCCCAAATCAAATTACTAACCATGAGATTTTAGTTGCTAGATTGATAATCAAACATTTAAGTCTACCAATTGCCTATAGATTTTACCTTGAAGTGGGAACGAGCACTTCAAGGTTCTTTTTTTGTTCCTCAAGGTTTTGAATTGAATGGTATGTTCCACATTTGCATTTCTTTGAATCTGATCTTAATTTGACCTCAATTTACTCTCAGAAACAAGACTACAAGATGGCTCTGAGAAACTACCGCAAGGCTTTGCGCTATCTGGATATTTGCTGGGAGAAAGAGGGCATTGATCAAGGTGGATCATCATCTTCCTTTAAATATGTTTCCTTTTACTGCATCTCAAGGAATATTGATACAGCGCAGACCAATGTCTCTCAATCACTCTCTCTCCTTGACTCCTTGTGTGCAGAGACAAATATTGCCTTGCGTAAGACAAAGTCACAAATCTTCACTAATAGTGTTGTAAGTATCATGTTTTAACCTTTTGTTAAACCTCCTTGTTAATATCTTCTGTTGTGAGTGAAATCTATGATAAAAAAATTAGTAACATTTAAGTTGCTCTTTTCTATTCATATTACTATCTTGTAATGTTTTAAATTAAAACCATTTAGGGAAATATTTTATGTTGTTGGATTAGTTAAAGACTTTTTGTGTGTTTAAATGTATAATTGTGAAATCAAGTCAGACATAGACATCCTATCTTTTAGATCGTTAGATGTGTCATATATTTCATTTGTCTTTTCACTTTTGTACTAGTTTTAACACTCAAATTTTCGATTAATTTGACAATTAGAGTATTATCTCAACTCTAAAGTTTTAGTTTACTAAAAAGCGTAAATATGATGTTTGAGAAAATTGACTATGTGTTTTTTCTGTCCAGAGATTGCTTTTGGATATTGTGCTTGTGGTTGAATTGAGCCAGTAGGAAAGACTCATGAGGTAAAGTTGCTCGTGTCTGCTCATATTACTATATTGTTACAGTTAATATTCTAAATTAAAATTATTTAGGGGAATGTTTTAATGTTGTTGGATTAGTTAATTTTTTGTGTGTTTTAGTTGTATAATTGTGAAACCAAATGAAACATGGACATCTTTAGATCGTAAGATGTGTCATAAATTTTATTTGTTTTTTTACTTTTCTGCTAATTTTAACACTCAAATTTTTGATTAATTTGACAATTAAAATATTTTTTCAATTCTAAAGTTTTAATTTACTAAAAAGCCCAAATATAATATTTTTGAGAGAATTGAGATAACATCCGAAAATTCTAGTTAGGTCCAAAAGGGAAAGGCGAAAAAAACAGATGACCAAAAAATTAATGAATTTTTTTTTTTTTCACCTTTGTAATATTAATGAAAAATCAGATGACCAAAAAAAAAATAAGCTCCAAAAGGGAAAGGAACAAAAATAAAATCTCCGAGTACAAACAAATCCAATTTGTCAGGTAGTAGCTTCGTCTTCATCGATGAGTTCTGCATCTGGAATTTCTCGCTAACATTTGTTCCATAAACCCTTTTGAATCACACGGTTTTTCACTTTTTCGATTCCAGATTAAACCGTAGAATCTAAGATTCCTCGTCGAATTCAATCTCCCAAGAAAAGTCTCTCCCCTATTTTTCTCTGCTCTGCCTCAAACCGATCCAGAAATCGGAAAGGTTAGATTTTCCCGTCGATCGTGATTGATTGACTATGCATAGATCTGGTACTACAATGGCGTGGAACGTCTTCCAATTCTGTACTGCTCTACGAGGACTCGGATCGATCATGATCCTTCTGGTCTTGGGGGTTGTTGGTGTGACATATTACGCCGTCGTTTGGACCAATTACGGACCGGCGCTATCAGATGGAGGGCTCGATTCTCTTGCCGCTCTTACTATTATAATCCTTTTCCATTTCTTGGTAAACCCTTTGATCAACTTATTGATTTTACCATTTCTCTCCAACAAAAGTTTCGTAATTCGATGGATTCTTCATCATAATTTTGTTGGGTTTCAAGTAATTTTTGTGTTTGATTGCTGAGAAAGTTATAATGGTGTGTGTGTGTGTGTTATTGGTACAGTTGGCGATGCTTTTGTGGAGCTACTTCTCTGTTGTGTTTACTGATCCTGGTGTTGTGCCTCCTAATTGGAGGTCAGTTTCTGACGAAGAACAACGAGGCGAGTCTGATCCGTTAAACAGTTTGGAGTTTGGCGGGTTACAGCCCGATTCTTCGAACCAAAGAAGTCGGTTTTGTAGAAAATGCAATCAACCTAAGCCTCCTCGTTGTCATCATTGCTCTGTTTGTAAGATCCCTCAGTCACACTTTCTATTTTATTCTCCTTTTCTTTAATGCATTTGTTGAAGGAGATTCAGTAAGCTGATTGTGTTTTACATTAAATCCAGGTGGTCGGTGTGTGTTGAAAATGGACCACCATTGTGTTTGGGTTGTTAACTGTGTCGGGGCGCTTAACTATAAGTATTTTCTTCTTTTCTTGGTAAGTCTACTTTGATATATTAGTCAATTTCCATTTTCTGTTGTGATAACTATAATTCGAATTTCCGGTTACAGGTCACAGTTTAGTTAGCTCCAGATTTTAAAGTTGAATTGTGCCAAACTAGTTCCCTTTAATGTTTCTTACCAAAATTAGAGTTCTTATTTTTGGCTTTAGAATACTTCCATGTTTGTTACTGCCAAGTGATAGAAATTCTTACTCTTTGTGTTGTGCCGTAACTCTTGTGTGCTAAAATATGTTTGAAATGCAGCTTTACACCTTTCTGGAAACAACTCTTGTGACTTTACTTCTCATGCCGCACTTCATAGCGTTCTTTAGTGAGGAAGAGATACCTGGAACCCCGGGCACCCTTGCTACTACTTTTCTTGCATTTGGTACGTTCCCAGTTCCTAGTTTTCCTATGTTTAATCGATTTTCTCAGTCCCACTTATCCGTCCATCTGACGATGTTTCATCTTCACTACTGCAGTTTTAAACCTGGCATTTGCTTTAAGCGTTATGGGTTTCTTAATTATGCACATCTCGCTCGTAGCTGCCAATACCACAACTATAGAGGTATGTTCTTTTCTTTTTCATCTCTAGCCTGTAACAGTTTGGTGCATCACTTGGTCAAAGAAAACTTTCTTTGATGTATCACATGGTCAAGCGTTCTTTGGTGTATTGACTTTGTGAACAGGCATATGAGAAGAAAACAAGTCCAAAATGGCCGTATGACCTCGGTCGAAAGAAGAATTTTGAACAAGTAAGTGTAGACTTTGATAACTTGTTTAGGACTTATTAAGTTTCTTTCTTTCTCATGTTGTAATCTCTTTTTGGGAGTTTATGTTTTTATAGGTATTTGGTATGGATAAGAGATACTGGTTGATACCGGCATACTCAGAAGAAGATTTAAGACGAATGCCGGAACTTCAGGGACTCGACTACCCTTCGAAACCTGACTTTGATTCCCAAGATTTCTGAAGAAAAGATGGTTTCTTTACCTTTAAGGCTGTAACAATACCCGGAAATGACTTTGGAAGAGTGAATGTACTAACTTCAAAGAGTTGCTTCTCGGCTTCTCGTTTACACGGTGTCGGATTGAAGAACGCTGAGACTAAGGGCACATCAAACGACCAGATGATATTTTGGATCCATATGTTCTTCTTTCTTGAGTAGTTAGCATATGATTGTTAATCTATAAATGTAGAGAAGAATCTTCCTGTTTGGTTAAGTCTTATCCCTTTTGTTGATGTTGTCTTTTTTACTTTCCCACTGGATTTTTGTGGTCAAAAAAGGAAATCCATGAGGAAGAAGAATGATTGGAGAAGGTTCTAGCGTATGGTGTAAATGACACGTGTCTTAATCTAAAATGATATTCCCGTTTAAAGTGCCTGTTATATATTTATCTTTTGAATCTGTGGAATTTCTGGGCTCTTCTCGGATTCTCTCGCAGGTACTCTCTTCTCTTGGGTCTTGATCTCTTCTGTTGTTTTGAGTCTCTAATGATATGTTGGATACGATTTTGAATTTCCGATTAGCGGAGGAGTGTAACGAAAGAGTTGCGAAAATGGGCGATCCATTTCCATTTGGTGGTTTTAGAGGTAGCTTGTTCGGAAGGAGAGATCCTTTTGATGACCCCTTCTTCTCTCGACCATTTGAAGATTTGCTCGAACCCAACAGCTTTAGCTCAGGTGCTTCCTTTAGTAACGCACAAGATAACAATAGTGGAAGAGGCTTAACAATTGAAGAATTATCATCTGATGAAGGGAAAGATACTGGAAATGAGGAACAACATACTACTACTAGTTCAGAGAATCAGCCATCTGTTGAGCACCCTGAAGATGATGCTGATGGTAAATGCTTTTAGTCATTACATATTTTGTATACGATTATGTCTATTTGTGATTTTGCTTGGTTTGTTGTAGCTGAGAGGAAGATTCGAAATTTGACTCAAAGGAGTAACTTCAACATAAGAGAGGGTACGCAGTCTCAAGCTAAAACTTTCAGACATCACACCTCTAAGGTTACATATGGTGGCATAGACGGTGTGTACTATTTATCCAGTAGAACCAGAAGAAAAGACAGTGATGGAGTATGTTGTCTCTCTTTTCAAATCCTTTCTATTAATGGAAGTTTTGTACAGACTAACCGGATTTTGTTTCTAGATGGTGGTTGAGGAAAGTAAAGAAGCCGATAAGACTACTGGTGAAGCCACTCATAAGATCTCCAGAGGAATCAATGATAAGGTGATACATACTGTTTATGTTTTTGCTCCCATTACTTCTTAATTCCAACAAGTTTCAATATTGATTTGTCTGAGTCTGACTCTGTTGGTTTGGTGTATTCAGGGTCATTCGGTCACTAGGAAGCTTCACTCGAGTGGTGGCGTGGAGTCGACACATACTCTTCACAACCTCGATGAAGGTTGGTCTGCAGAATCTGCACAGCCTAATCAATCATACATTAAATTCTTTGAAGGAAAATGATGAGAATCTAAAAGACTGCTTCTTTGTTTTGTTTCTGTTTTTGTTCCAGACGAACTAAGTGGTTTTGAAGAAGCATGGAAAGGCAATTCTTCTCTTGCCAAGCATGAATCCACTGGTTCGCAAACTGTTCATCTCAAAATTATCTTTGATCTCAAATTCAGAATCGAGTTTCAGTCCATTTTACTATATTGTTTTTTTTTTTTATCTCCGTACAATGTTGCAGGCTCTGATCATAGTTTTGGAGGATGGCTTCTTACAGCTCCCGACCAAACTCCTCGGCGAGCAGACCAAAGTCTGACCGGTTCGAGCCGATCTGCAACTGGAGCTAAGAAGGTTGTTCGGATCAACATTGAATGAATCATCAGAAAACCTCGTATAGAAAAATATGTATCAATCTATATGTGTAATTAAATAATGCTTTAGAATGATGTTTGAAGTTGTAAAGTCAAATAATTTTACATTCCTGTGAACACAACATGATATGGAATTTTGGGGAAAATGATTTCAAGTTTTGTAACGTATATACATCATTGGACTCGCAAAATGAAGCGAGTTAAAAAGAGGAAAAGTGGTTTAGCGTCTGAACAAATGCTCCTCTCCCGATAGATGATCTACGTGTCTAATCCAACGGCTAGTACGCTTCCTCGAGTGATGGCTACCAGAGGCTCCCACGTGTGCGATATCTAACCCATTACCTACCGGTAAAAATACGGATCTCACCACACGTGTCCCTCCTTTCAACACATCGTGCCATTTAAACCCAGAGATCGCTCCCTGCGAGGCGTTTTTACAGACCAAAACGGCACCCTTGTTGCTCAATTTCGCAAACCTCAGCGTTCTAACGAACTCGCGCCGCTTCGAGTCCACCACCATGAAATCTACGCCGGGAAACTCCTCAACCGCGTTCTCCATAGATTCTCCGACCACCACAACCTCCGTGGCCTCCGTGGTAACCACTCCTCTCTTCGCCGACACGTACTCTAACTTAGACTGCTCATCAGGCACTATACACACGTGTCTTCCGGACGTATGAGTAGCAGCAACGGCGAGTCCGACGCTAGTCGCAATTGGATCGCCGCGTGACCATGTCTCAACGATTAGCCTCGCGTTCCACCCAGCCGCTGTAGCTGATAAAAACTCCGCTACTCCTGATTCCTTGTAGCTCTTACACTATACACATCCATACATGCAAATTAACGAAAGATAAATAAAAATATAAGCATATATGTATGATTATAAGTTAAATCACATACCGATCTAACGGTGTCGATGTAAGCGTCAGAGGCGGTTTCAGGCGACCAGACAAGCTTCATGGTGAGAGTAAAATGGAGATTTTATTATTTGTGATGAATGAAGCAGTTAGGTTCTATAAATAGACAGACGAAGCGTTGACATTGGCTTACACTAATTAACAACGTGTCAATTGGTCTCATTGCTCCCATTTATTACTCCCTCTCTTTTTTTTTTTTTTTTCCTTTCAAACTGTTGTATTGGTAACCTCATCAATCATTTTTTTCCTTTTCTTTTAATTCCATGAAAATTGAGCAAATGTAAAAAAAAAAGAAAAGAAGAAGAGTATGTATGTCGTCAATTTGCGTCAGCCCACCATTTTAACAAGATAAACCAATATTCATATATATCAGTAAACATACATCGATGATCGCTGTACTATATTTTCAGTTATGTGTCCAAAAAGTATATAACTTCATGTTTATTATCTAAAATGAGTTATTGTGAGTTTATCTAAATTAAACCTAATATATTTTTCGCATATAATTTGTGTAAATGTTTGTATGCTTATTCGTTTACTAAATTTTCATTTTATGACTATTTTCCACACAAAAAACATATAATACTAACAAAATTATAAGAATTATATTTTACACATGAAATTATTATATTTAATCATGGGTTTTGTTATGATAGTAGTTAGTTGATTGTCTTGTGTTTGGTACTTGTTTCATTTTCGTCAAAAGGGTCGAGTGTAAATATATACGTAGATCAAAGGATTTGACTGCTGACATTGTGGACTTAATGAGATAACTTGAATAATTTACATGAGATGGTCAGCCTCAATGTTTGATATTTTTTTTTCTCTGTTCTAATCTTTGATTTAAGGCCTTTGTTATCTCAACATAATGACGATTCAAGTTTTGTTTTTTCTTTGACACTCGCTTTCATTTTGCCAACATTTATATAAGATAACATCAAACATATATAAACTTAAATTTGCATTACCGTGATAACTTAAATCGAATATTAAACCCATAATATACAATTTTGGTCGAGGCATGCCTGTACCATGGCTCCTGAGATAGTAGGAACAACCAAATATCTAGCTAAGTACTCTGAAGCTGATAAAATTCTGAAACATAATTTTATTTTGATTTACTATTGAGTAAACGACAAATTCGCCCTTTCGTTTTATATATACAAGACGCACGATTTTAAAATTGCAACTTTGCATTAAAATCATATTATAGTTATAATACCAATTTGATAAAGGGGATAAATGTACGATATATCGTACCGCTCCATCCTGACTATGACTTATGAAGAAGTCAATGCTTATCAGCTTGCTTATCAATATCTTATCATCACTATCAGTTTTCTATTTTCTATACATATATTATTTCGTAGAGATCCATTTGGCGGACATGTTTTAATCGGACCTAAACGTTAAGATCTATCTAACTTGTGTTGAGAGAATATGCTTTAAAGTCGAATGTTAGTCTAATTTTATTCTTTCTTGTTGGTGTCTTTAATCTCTTCGTTGATACCTTTTAATAATGTTTCACAACTATTTCACAAAAAGAATACACGCGATTCAACCTACATACTACATGATAAAAGAGTATCCAAATAACATTTTAACCAAAAAGACATATATATACGGTGACTCAAAAAAAAATCTTAATAACTTTATATTGTAACCCTTTAGAAAAACCTTTATCACAAAAAAAAAAAACTTTATATTGTTACCAGAGTAGAGACTTTGTTAGACATATCACAGAGGTCAAGAAGTTGGTGAAATTGTGATATAGCTGAAATTATACAGGTCTTAGACTTGGGCCAATTATATTTATTATTGGGCCTTAATTTGAGAGACTACGAATCGACGTCGTTTAACCTCATTCCCACAGAGGCTACACATAGCCGTTAAACGATCATAAACCCAATCCAGGTTTATCTCCAACAGAACTGTGATGCTTGTCTTGGCGCATTCTCAGCATCCATGGAGTTCGATTTCACCCACCATCCAACTCCTCGGAAGCTGCCAAACTTCAGATGACGTGAACAAAATCCACGCGAGATTGATTACGACGGGATTCATCAAAAACCACAATCTCACTACGAGGATCGTTCTCGCTTTTGCCGCTTCTCGACGCCCGTATCTCGCCGAATTCGCGCGTTGTGTCTTCTGCGAGTTTCATGTATGTTCTTCTTCGCTCGGAGAGGGGGAAGATCCATTTTTATGGAATGCCGTGATAAAATCTCACTCTCATGGAGTCGATCCGAGACGAGCTCTGCTCTTGTTCTGTTTGATGCTCGAGAATGGTGTTTCCGTGGACAAATTCTCGATGTCCCTTGTGATGAAAGCTTGTTCTAGGTTAGGGTGTGTAAATGGAGGAATGCAGATTCATGGGTTTCTGAGAAAGACTGGAATTTGGTCGGATTTGTTTCTGCAGAATTGTCTTATTGGGGTGTATCTGAAATGTGGATGTTTAGAGTTTTCCCGCCAGGTATATGATAGAATGCCGCAGAGAGACTCAGTTTCTTATAATTCTATGATCGACGGGTACGTCAAATGTGGAGTGATTGAATCCGCGCGTGAATTGTTTGATTTGATGCCAAGGGAGAAGAAGAATTTGATATCTTGGAACTCTATGATAGGTGGGTATGCTCAGACAGCAGCTGGAGTTAGCATAGCGTCAAAAATGTTTGATGAAATGCCTGAGAAGGACTTGATTTCGTGGAACTCGTTGATCGATGGATATGTTAAACACGGAAGAATCGAGGATGCTAAAGGTTTATTCGATGTGATGCCGAGAAGGGATGTATTTACTTGGGCTACCATGATTGATGGGTATGCAAAGTTAGGTTTTGTTCATCAGGCTAAGAATCTGTTCGACCAAATGCCTCAGAGAGATGTTGTGGCATATAACTCCATGATGGCTGGTTATGTTCAAAACAGGTATCACATGGAAGCTCTTGAAATATTTAACGACATGGAAAAGGAGAGTCACTTATCACCCGATGAAACGACTTTGGTGATAGTTCTTTCTGCAATTGCTCAACTTGGCCGATTATCCAAAGCGATTGATATGCATTTGTACATTGTGGATAAACAATTCCTTTTAGGTGGAAAACTCGGCGTTTCTCTCATTGATATGTATTCGAAATGCGGAAGCATACAACATGCCATGTGGATTTTCGAGGGAATCGAAATCAAAAGTATTGATCACTGGAATGCCATGATTGGTGGGCTAGCTGTTCATGGTCTTGGAGAATCCGCATTCAATATGCTTTTGCAGATCGAGAGGCGCTCCATAAAACCCGACTATATCACTTTTGTTGGAGTCCTAAATGCCTGCAGCCACTCTGGTTTGGTGAAGGAAGGCCTTCTCTGCTTTGAGCTCATGAGGAGAAAACACAAGATAGAACCAAGATTGCAACACTATGGATGTATGGTCGACATACTATCAAGGTCAGGAAGTATAGAGCTAGCCAAAAACTTAATAGAGGAAATGCCAATTCAACCAAATGATGTCATATGGAGAACGTTTCTCACCGCTTGTTGTCACCACAAGGAGTTTGATACGGGAGAGCTTGTTGCAAAACACCTTATATTTCAGGCTGGCTATAACCCTAGCTCTTATGTGATTCTCTCTAACATGTATGCTAGTCTTGGAATGTGGAAGGATGTTCGTAGAGTTAGAACGATGATGAAGGAAAGAAAGCTAAAGAAAAATCCTGGATGTAGCTGGATTGAGCTCGACGGAAGAGTCCATGAGTTCTTTGTAGATAACATGGAAGTTTCCAATACATTGTAGATAAACGATTGTGCAGCCATATATTTTCAAGCGCTTAAACTTATTCTGCAATTTCTTGCCATACATCAAATGGAGAATGAAACAGAGTCATTCGTGAAGACAATGTCACAACATATTCACATGTTGGTTGGTTTTGTGCAGCTGAAATATGTCTGAAAAAAAGCTTCCCACAAAATCACCTAAAATGTCTTAAAAACGCTTGTTTTTACAGCCTAAGTACATCAGCTACAGTTACAAGGAGATAAGATTGTTACATCATGAATCGATTTTTTCCGGATCCCCTATACTCAACCTAAACAGAGCTAACATCAGGGGAATCCTTGGCGTGCCTTATATTCTTGGACAATCAAAAGCAAGAATCTTGTTAAACGGAAACTAATAATTTGCTGCGAGTTTATTCAGTTCTTGCATAACTTCTTCCATGGATGGTCTCTGGTTTGAGGATTCATGAGTGCAGAGAAGACCGAGTCTAGCGAGCTGAGCTGCTTCTGCTTCCGGAAAGTTCTTTCGAAGATTTGGATCTATGAAATCTTCATTCAGTGTTCCTGACTCTACAGCTTGTAAGATCATCAAATGGCTGATTTTGCTTTTACCACTGAGTATCTGTAAGAGAATCATACCAAAGGCATAGACGTCGCTCTTGTCAGTAAACCTTCCTGTAGTTATGTACTCAGGAGCTAAGTATCCCATTGCAGCACTAGCTTTGAGCTTGGAGAAAACGATATCATCCGTGAAAAGCTTGTGAAGACCGGAATCCGCAAGAGAAGGATTATACCAATGATCAATGAGAATCTTCTCTGCAGATAGATTCTGGTGAACTATTGCAGGTTTGTTCCCATTTTCTCCATGTAAGTACACAATGCCTGAAAGAAGGAAACCAAAAAAACAAAAAGACATGAGACAAAATCCAATTTTAGTTTGCGAAAGAATGAATCCACAGAATCCAACCTCTGGCGATTCCATTTATGATGGAAACTCGGGTTGTCCATTCAAGAACCTCTCCAGTCTCATCCTTCACATCAAGGTACTGCAAAAGATTGCCATTAGGGACAAACTCGTAGATAAGGAAACATTCTCCTCGGCCTTTCGAGCAGCAAAATCCTCTCAACCTCACTAAATTCTCATGCTTCAGCAATGTCAGCATCTTCAACCCTTTGAGAAACTCGGATTCATCGGATTTACAGCTCGATTTCGCAATACATTTGATGGCTGCAACAGAACCGCCTCTAAGGATACCTTTATAAACCGAAGACACATTACTCTTCCCCAACATATTAACCTCAGAGAAGCTCTGTGTCGCTCTCTCAATCTCCTCAAGATTGAACATAAAGCTCTCAAAGACTTCTTGAGACAATGCACTATTGTTGCTGTTCTGTCCTCGACCTAACGGATCCCAGCCGCTGGCGTACTCCAAGCTTATCAATGGAGAAGAGCTTTTTCTTCTAGAAGCTTCTTTGAAATTGTACTCAGTGCTAATCCTACCGTCCATAGCATCGAGACTGCTTCCTATCTTCTGTTTCCTTCGTCTGTACCATGTGAATGTTGAGCCTCCGAAGATTGCAACTGCAAGGATTGATCCGATTAGACCCATGACGATCCCAAAAGGTGTGGACTTTGAGGTTTTTGATGAACATCCGCCCTTGTTGTTACTGCACTTGTTTCGTTGTAAATCTGCAGATTCTGGTTTCACATCATCAGTTGTTCTGAAATCCTTCGGGTTTGTTGGGTCAGGACGGTTTAGGTTCGGATCGTTAGAACCGGTGCAAGCTTTCAAACCCGTGAACCCATCTCCGCATAAACCGTGATTGTTTGAATACTGGAATCCATTGTTTAGCCTCTTCAGAGCTTTCACAATCCAAACAAAAAACAAAAGTCAGAAACATGGTTAATGTGAATATAAAATCCGGTTTATTTTTTTAATACGATTCGGTTCCGGTTTATTTTCTCTTAAATCCGGTTTTGGATTGGTTTTGGTTCGTTTTAACCGGATTGGTCAACCCTAATCTTTCAGCAATCTGAAGAATTAACGAATCTATAAGTAAATTACCAGAGGGAACGAAGCCGGAGAAAGAGTTGTTGCGAATGTCGAGAACTTCAAGCAAAGGAGCTCCGGCGAGTTTCACCGGAACAGGACCAAAGAGATCGTTAAAGCTCAAATCAAGCCTCGTTAACGTATCAATATCGCCTAAACTGGCCGGAATAGCGCCGGAGAGTTGGTTATACTGTAAAGCCAAGACAGTTATCTTCTTAAGAGAACCTAACTGTGTCGGTATACTCCCACTTAACTTGTTGTAACATAACTGTAGAACTGCAAAAAGCAATAAAAAACAACAAAAAAAAAATCAGAATTGATGCAATTTTCTTATTAAGTTTCAAGTGTTTAGCTTTTAGATTTTGGTCAAGAGTCCAGACCCCCAAAAATAATGTTTTTAGATTTTGTTGTAAGATTTAATCTCAAAAGACAAAAACTCAGATAAATTTAGCTTTTGGTTTTAGCATAGGAAAAAAAAGGTTTCCCTAATTTTTAGGAGAATTATATAACTAAGAACTTGAATGGTTAATTAAAACAAATAGAAAATTTGTTTGCGTGATTAAATGAGCTTTCGAAAACTAAAAAACTAAAAACTCTTTTTAGCTAATTTAATAAAACCAAACCTGACCCATTTAAGATCTTTTTGCTGCAATAAATGAAGTACTATGAATGAGTGAGATTAATTAAGAACACATGCATAAAAAGACTGACCTTGAAGATTGTCTAGGTTTCCGATTTGGGGAGGGATTTCGCCGGAGAGATTGTTGACATTGAGGTATAAATCGGCGAGGAGAGGCAAATTTGAGATATCTTTTGGAATATGACCGGTCAAGGAGTTGAAGTGAAGGTATAAACCGGTTAAGCTAGTGAGAAGACCGATTGAAGGAGGGATAGTTCCGGTAAGACCCATTCCTTGCAGAGAGATGTTAGCGACGCGGCGGTTTCCGTCGCAAGCTACGCCGTCGAAAGAGCCGGAGGAGCAAGGGTCGGCGTCGGGAGTCCATGAAGTGAGGAAGCGTTTTTCTGGGTCGAGAGACGATTTGATATCGAGGAGAATGTCGAGCTCTGATGAGAAAGATAGTGAAGGAGAAAGGAAGAGGAAGAAGAAGGAGAGGATGAGGGAGAGTGATAGTGGAGAGGCCATGTTGGGTTGGAAAGAAGAGAGAGAGATAGAGAGACTGTGATGAGGAAGAAAATGACTCTCACTTTTGGTTTTGAAGCCAAAAAAAAAAATCGTTTTACCAAAAGAAAAATGTTTATGTTTTGTTAATTCTGAAAAAAGTTGTAGGCCACAATATGACACAATTGTGAAAGAAAAGAAAAATGTAGAATTTGTAAAACAAAAAGTATAGTTTGACTACCTGTACAAAAAATAAACAAAAAATATTTCATTTTTAAAAACATAAAGGCCGTTAAAAATGTTTCAGAAGGATGTTTAATATATATTTTCTGTTTCGTTTCTCTAATACGATTGCTTACTTGTCCTTATGGACCCTATATAAAATGAAAACTTTTTATTCATTAATATAAAATGTGATTATATTAGACATCTAACAAAATTTAATTATAATGATACAGAGGAAATATAGTTTTTAAATTTTGTTTGAATGGTTTTTGATTGATTAGTAACGATATACTAAAATAGAGAGGAGAAAAAATAGCATTTATCAGAATTTAAATTCTTGATGTCGACGAGTTTTTTTTGGGGGTACTTTATACGGTAAAGATTCTTTTAAAGACTTTTCAGAGAAAACCAATAATAGTTAGGCGAATCTAATAGCCTTTTTATTCAAAATTGAAAATGATACCACTCTCTCAAAATAATGGTAAGATAAGTTGTTTCTTTTTCAGTGCACCAGCTATAAAATCGTACTGTGCATATCATTGTTTCAACTTTTCATATACCCATTAAAGTTATTGCTAACATTAATCTCTAATAATAAGTGAATTCATAAATGTTTCATTCCACTATGAAAAAAAATCTCAATTATTTTATAATCTATGAAAATATTTACATAGAAAACATATATGTTTTAATTCAGATTTCATTTAAGATATCAATCAATTTGGTATAGTTTTTTTCGTTTCAAAATTAAGTTTTAACCATAAATATAATTCTAAAAAACTACAGTAAGTTTTTTCAGCTTTTGAATATGAAAAATAGAAAACTGAACTTAACTAAATTAGTGTTGTACTTGATTTTCAGATAATCGTGAGTAAAAACCCTTAGCTATGATATGTACAATAACCTGATAACTAGCTTTATATGTTCACATGGGGAATAAGGTACAAAGAAAAATGGGATTTCTTGACATTATTCCACTGCATTACTCTATTTGATGCATATAATTGTTACATGAATAAAACAAGAGTATCTTATATTATATATAAATATATATAATAAATAAATAATAAAAAGGCATCCAAGAGGCATGGGGCTAGGAGTACATCAAATGGGACAAAGAAAGATGATGGAGGCAAGTCAATAGAAGCAACATGTGAACATTTTATACACTATTAATCAAAAATAAGTAAAAAAATTTAAACACATGTGACCTTCTCTTGAGTGAATGTTTTGCTATTTTCTTGATTTGATCACAGCAAAATGTAAATGGACCAGCACCTCGCTCTCCTCTAAGTGTAACATGTGAATTTACAGAAACAAGAAAGACACAAAGCAAGAGAATAAAGCAAAAGGCTACAAGGCTAGTTTTTATGTTCTCTGTAAGTTGTTACTTCGTGGGTAGTGGTGGATGATATATATATATATCTATATATATATATATATAGTTATACAGACACTGACAGACACACACACACACTTATATACGTGTATATATTAGAGGGAATGAGATCAATGTATGAGTGAGAATGAGAATTAGAAAAAGTAACGTGTCCAGTATAACTTAATAAGTGTAGTCAATTCTCTATACGATGACATGATTTACTCTAGTTTTATGACCATGGTTAGTACATACAACTCAACTAAAACAACTCATTTGTGACCAATCAGCTAGCATACATCTAATAAATGTAACAAAGTTTTAAATCGTCATATATAGTTTTTTTGTATTCGATATGATAAAAAAAAACTATAAACGTAAATATAAAATTATATAAAACTCTAAAGGAAATATTATTTTGCCCCATATGTAATATTATTACACCATATAACACCCTAGTGGTGAATTATATAGAAGTATGTATATGTAGATAGCCTATGACTTATTCCTCTATTTTTATTTGCTGTACAAAACTAGTAATATGTTATCATTCAAAGTCGCTCCTTATACAGTATTTGGATGGTCTCTAAGAGAAATGCCACACACGTTTTCAAAACACCAGCCTATCCCATTTTGTTTGGATGCATGAGTACGATGTTTCAAACTATATTGTTACAATCTTCCAAAATTAAATTCATAAGCATTATAATTGTATATGTTGGTACTTGGTAGGCGGTACTTGGTTGGCACCGCATTTAACTGATTATCATCCTTGTTTTGTTGTTTCTGAGTAAATCTGTGTATTTTGTTTTGTTATATATATCGTGTCTAAATGTAAGTGGAACTTTTATAAATTATATTTTATTTCCTTCTCGCAAATTCAGACGTTGAAAACCGAAACTCATGTGTGTTCGATGTTTTCTTTTATTTATTAGATCTAAAATTGGTCCAACGCTATACATACGCGTGCCAATTAATGATCAGATGTTACAAAATGACTTATTTATAGTTAAGTAGCCTCGCCACGTATTTCAAATTTTCAGTTCACATTTGCATCAACTCGTCAACATGTAACTGTTCAAGGTTCGTAAATATTAATACACCAGTCGGAATCGAACCCGAATCTAGAATAACCTAATAAGAAGACTACTTGGGAGCGGCTACACAACAAACTGGGAGCAGAATTTTGCCTTGATCTTTTATCATATTTGGCGCGAGAGAAATGAGCAGAAATATGGAGAACCTCCTCTTCTTTATTCACAGCTAATCAAACTCACTGGTAAGAATGTACGAAATCAAATTAGTTCAATTCGAACGCCAACACCTATGATGATGATTTGATGCTTTGGTTTTCCATTCGTCCATGACATCTTTCGCAAACAATGAAGCTCAATTTTCTCTCATTTTGATATATTTATCATGTACATATGAAATTTTGAACTAATGTATGTATTTATTGTAAAAACGATTTTTTGGTTAAATAATTTTTACATTCAATTTTTTAAAAATATATATTCATAAAAAAACATTCCACTAGAAAAAGTTCCACAACCTGAAAAAATTACATTTCAGTCCACAAAATTTAAATATAAAAGTAAGATCTGATATATTTCTTCTGTCTCACCTAACACGGGAAGACAAAACGAAGTAGTGTCCATGATCGAACACAAACAGTATGTAAGCTAATGATTACATTTTTTTTAATATACTTAATATGGGAAGAAGACAAAAGTTTAATTTCTTACATAAAACAGTCATAAATTTAGGGAAAATCGCATTTTTAACCTTCATGGATGAAAATGGTAATATTTTAAACTTTGAAAGAATAACACTAGCACTTTAAACTTTCAAGTTAACGAAACTAACACTTCAAACCCTCAATGTGGCAAATTTATTCACACCATCAAAAATGTAAACGGAATAGTTAACCCCGTTCAATTTTAATAAAAACGTGGTAAAAAAAAATTTCTTATATTTGAAATTGAAAAAAAAAATAGTTTTATTTTTTGTTTTCCCCGACAAAAACATAAAAAAAAAACTTCAGTTATAACAAAACAACGGAACAAAAACACAGCGAAAAAAAAAATCCCCAAATCAATTTTGGGGATTTAGGGTTCTTAAGAGGGTGACAATCCAGAAAATCGAAGAAGAGAAGAAATCGAAGGCAGAATCGGATGCATTGGAGTCGAAATGGGGTATGCAATCCTTATGTTGTTCAATTTCTTCCTCAATGTTCGATTTGTGTTTTGATTTTCGATTTTGATGTTATGGGTATTCGATTTTCGATTTTTGATTTCTAGGTTTGCTATTTTGAACATTCCATACTCTATTTATGGGTCTGCGATTTGTGGTATTTTCAATTTTTGATTTATGGTTTGCGATTTCAAACATGAACTCGACTCGATTCGATTTATGGGTTTGGGATTTCTGGTATTTGACATTTGATGTTTCGAATTTCTTACTTTACAGTGACAATTCAATGGTAAAACTCACAATCCACTATGGTGGAACTATGAATAAAGAAGGCGAAGATTACATCTACAATGGGGAGTTGAGTTTAAGTATCGTGAATTGGAAACTCTCAGAGATTACATGGAAGTTGTTTGCTGACTTCTGCAAGTTTCAAGCGAAGCTTCATGCACCAATTAGGTTCATATGGTTCAAAGAGGCAGGGAAAGAGATGAAGACAGTAAAATATGTCTTTGATGATACTCACGAAGATATGTTTCCGTTGCTATTGTCAGGGAAAAGTTCACATGAGCTCGACATTTATGTGGAACATGATATTTCAGAAGCAAGTGAAGTTGCAGTCATTCATCAGATTTCAAGTAGTCAACGTGAAGATCTTCAATTTGGTGAGGATGGAGAGTACATCTCAGATAGTGATGATGTCGAGAGGCCAAAAGAAGATGAAGAAGCTGAGCAATCTGAGGATGAAAGACATGATGATGACCAGGTGGCTGATGAAGGATATGATGCCGAAGGTGAGGTTGAGTTTGAGGCTGGGTTAGATGAGAATTTGGCTGAAGCGAGAGATGAGAATGAAAATCAGGTTGATGACGGAGATTAAGTTGTTTTAGATGTTGGTGATGGTGGTAATGATGATCGTTTTATATCACTATTTGAGGAAGGTTTGACTGCAAAACCAGATAAAGAAGCATATACAAATTTTGATGTAAAAGATGCAGCTGCGAGAGAAGCAGAAGAAAGTGAAGAAGAATATGTTATAGAGGAGAATGTAAATTATCCGGATACACCAGTAGAATCCGAGGAGGAATGGAAAGACTGGTTTAATCGGAAATGCTCAAAAAGGAGAAAGGCAAGAGGGAAAGACAAGTTTCATGGCGATTTGGATAAAGAGCCGTACATATGGTTATTTCAAAAGTTTAACAACGGCTTAGAGTTTAAGGATCAGTTATTGCGTTATTCATTGAAGACACAATATGATGTGAAGATGGCTAAGTCAGAAGCAAACAGGATAGCCGTTATTTGATGTGGTGATAGATGTAATTTCAGAGTCTATTGTTCCTATGAGAAGCCAATTAACAAATGGATGGTTAAAGTTTGCCAGATGCGTCACAATCATGGGAAATCAAGCCGTGTTTCAATGTTGAAACAAGGTGTCATTGGGGGGTTATTTAGAGAAGAGATCAGAAGAAATATCAGCTTGCCTGCAGCAGTAATCAAGGATGCAATAAAAGTCAGGTATAACATTGTGGCTCCCATGTCAAAATGCTATAGAGGAAGGCGTATTGCTTTGGACTCTATCCTTGAAGCTCAGACTACGCAATTTGGTAAACTATGGGATTATGAGGCTGAACTCATACGAACGCATCCAGGTATCACCACTGAGCTCTCAACTGTCAATGTGAATGACGTAGACATGTTTGATTGCTTTTACATCTGTTTTGAAGAATTTCGTAAGACTTGGAAGAGTTGTTGTAGACCGGTAATTGGTTTAGATGGATGCTTTCTCAAATGGGAGTTAAACGGAGATGTGCTTGCTGCTGTTGGTAGAGATGCTGATAATAGGATGTACCCTATTGCATGGGCAATAGTTAGAGGAGAAAACAAAGACACTTGGGGTTGGTTTGTGAAGAAGCTTAAGTTAGACCTTGGCTTGGGGACGGGTGACAAGTTGACAATCATTTCTGATAAGCAAAAGGTAATATTCTCTGTTTTATGTTCTCTGTTTTATGAATGTATTTTGCTTCCATTTTCTTATCAGTTTTTTTTTAATATGGCAGGGTTTAGTCCTTTCCATAGAGGCTGAACTTCCACATGCAGAGCATCGTATGTGTGCTAGGCATATATATGCTAATTGGAAGAAGCAAGGTTTTTCAAGATCAGAGTACAAGGCTTTGTTTTGGGGAGTAGCGTACAGCTACCTTGAATGTGAATATGAGGAGAAGATGAAGTCATTGGAGTCATATGATCCTGCTGCGTATCAGGCTTTGTTTGATACAGAACCACATCGATGGTCTCGGGCATTTTTCAGTGTGGACTCACATTGTGCTGATGTGCATAACAACTTATCAGAGAGTTTTAATAGGACCATCAAGATGGCAAGATCAAAGCATGTGCTTAACATGCTAGAGGATGTAAGAAGACAGACTATGAGAAGAATTTCTAGAAGGTCTCTAAAAGCAGAGAAGTGTGACACTGTTGTTACACCAATAACCATGACTTTGTTGGGGAAAGCAAGAGTTCAAAAGCAATATTGTTCTACAGTACGCAGCAGCAAGAGTGTGTATGAGGTGAATGAGTTTGATTGTGGATATACAATGAATTTGTCCACTCACCAATGTTCTTGTCGAAAATGGGATCTTACAGGTATGTAGTTATGTAGAACAATATTGCTTTTGAGTTAAATGTTTAGTGTCTGCTTCAATTGAATTAAATGTTTAGTGTCTGCTTCAATTGAATTAAATGTTTAGTGTATGCTTCCACTAATTCTTTGAATGCTTATTACAGGGATTCCATGTAAGCATGCTTTGTGTGTTCTTGACGATAATCAAGATGATCCAGTGCGTTATGTTGCTGATTATTACTACACTCGTGTATTGAAAAAGACATATGAAGAAAATATCAAGCCTGTAAACGGTGACAAGCTATGGAAGAAGACACATAAGCCTCCAATAGCTATACCTGAGGTTCGCAAGCCAAGAGGTCGACCAAAAACCAGAGACAGGAGAAAGGATCCTTTTAAAGATCTACAAAATTCAGGGAAAGCAACAAGACATGGAAGGATTCCGCATTGTAGTCGTTGTCGTCAAGCTGGTCATATTAAGAAAAGTTGCAAGAATGAACCAGTGGTGGTATAGGGACCAAAAAACAGACGTGGTAGACCTCGTAAACATTCAACTGAGGTACATTTTCGCAACTTGTCTATGTGTTTTTATGTTTCATTGTTTTTTTCTTAGTTTTCTTCTCCGTTTTTCTGTTTCAGGGTAATCCAAAGCCACCACCTGAGCCAAGAGGAAGAAGGACTCCAGCCATTGGAAGTAGCTCACAGCCGGTAAGTTTCAAGTCTATGATCTATCATTCAGTTTGTTTTTGAATTTGCCTAAGGAACTTATTCTCGCATCTCACAGCAAGCAAAAAGATCTAGAAAGGAAAAAAGTTCTGCTACAACCTCCCAACAAGCAGGTGAATCAAGCTCTCAAACGCCAGTGACTTGTAGTGCTCCACAACCATCAGTTTCTTCAAATCAAGTAAATCAACATGTCAAGAAAGCTTCAAGAGGGCGACCCCTGAAGATTACGAAAACTGGTAACATTCCATGCGGCATTGGAACATTTTGGAGTCCTTACACCGATCGACCATTTGAAGTTTTTGGGGACAGGATTTATGATAGGTCTAAAAATAACCCACATCCTCCAGAAAACCAACCACAAGACGATGCTCAAAAGTAGTGTGTTTCTGTATTTTTTGGTGTCTTAAACACTGTTTCCATTTCTAATATTTGGTTATAGACTATGTGTTTTCATAAGCTTTGGCTTAGATTTTGTGTTTTAAGCATTGTGTAACGCATGAGATGAACTAAGAACATGTTTACTTTTGGCTTAGACTTTGTGTTTACTTTTGGCTTAGACTTTGTGTTTACTTTTGGATGAAAACTAAGAACATGTACTCTTTCGATAAAGATCAACCAACACAAAATTATAAATAACAAGAACATTGTCAACAAAGGAAAGAGATAAGATACATATGTCTACAAAATTAAGATAGTAGAACACAATACCATAAAGACTAAATGTCAACAACACTTGATATTCTACTCCAAAGACATTAGGTATTGTACCGTACTCTTCTCTTTAAAGATCAACACTTCCCGCTAAAGTGATTCACATTCCTCACGGGTTTGCTTCAATTCATCCAATATGGCACTCGGAGCTTGTTCTTTTATCGCATTCTTGAATGCCATCTCTTGCTTCAAATTCCTAATCTCTTTTCTTTGCTCTCGAATGACATCTCTTGCCTCCAACAATGCTAGATGTTGCCACCCGTGTGTTTCTCTTCATCAAACCAACGGAAAAAGTTGCAAGATTCATATCCGATATCCATTTTACGTCCTCTACACGTGTAGAACCTACGCCCAGTATTTGCATCGGTCCAAGTTTTTACAATTTTTGCTGGCCGATTACAGTCACACACAACACCTTTGTCATCGGTGGATGAACTCGTAGATGAACTAGCCATCTGCCAATAATCACATAGAACCCAAAACATTGGATGAACCCAACATAGCTTTTCTAAATATCAACTACGATATTACTTAGCAATTTTTCCCTAATTGAGAAAACATTATCACTGAAATATCACTGAAACATTATCACGATTTGATTGTTGCTACTTCATTCTGTTTCCATTATAATTTTTAGTGTGAAACATAGTTTATACCCATGACATGAAACGTAAATTCACTGAAATACACGACCTGAAATAAAGTTCTTTCCATGTCGTGTCAAATTGTAAAAGTGAAAGACTTACAATTTGTCTCTTCTCGAACCGTTTCTGCCCTTGATTCATTGTATTGCGCCTCCTAGACCTCGACTCCAATGCATCCGATTCTCCCTTCGATTTCTTCTATTCTTTAATTTTATGGGTTGTAACCCTCTTAAGAACCCTAAATCCCCAAAATCGATTTGGAGATTTTTTTTTTTTTTCGCTGTGTTTTTGTCCCGTTGTTTTGTTGTAACTGAAGTTTTGTTTTTTTTTTAATGTTTTTGTCGGGGAAAACAAAAAATAAAACTATTTTTTTTTTCAATTTCAAATATAAGAAATTTTTTTACCACGTTTTTATTAAAATTGAACGGGGTTAACTATTCCGTTTAAATTTTTGACGGTGTGAATAAATTTGCCACATTGAGGGTTTGAAGTGTTAGTTTCGTTACCTTGAAAGTTTAAAGTGCTAGTGTTATTCTCTCAAAGTTTAAAGTGTTACTTTTTTTTATCTTTAGTGGTTAAAAATTCGATTTTCCCCATAAATTTATGTATGTTATTATATAAAGTTATAGATGCTGACTTTGTAATTAAAATTACAATTCATGTTAGTCATTCGATAAAAGTTTGAAATAAGTAATAAAAAATAGAAAACTATACAATTGATTATATTGAAGAGGTAGTTGGATTGTATTGCGAAATGAAGTGTGTGAGGTTGAAATCCGGTTTTAAAAAAGAGTTACCAATCAAAATTCAAAACAAGTGTGTGGGGGGGGTACAAGTCATAATTCAAATATTGATTTCAATAAAAAAATTAACTTATAATTATTATATTTGCGTATACACGAGTCTTAATATAGTTAATTAATAGTACATATACAAAAATATTTGTATCAAACAAAAATCATTTCAAAGCACGATCAATATTTAAAATATAAATATGAAATAGATATTTGATTATTGTGGAAATAATTTTAAATTCTCTCAGCTTTGGCAGATATTTATTTTTGTTCACATAGTTGACTGCTGTATGCCATCTCTGTTCAGTTCGCAATGATAGATCAAAATTCCAATACCATATAGTTTAAACTTTTAAAGTATTATTTATTAAACTCACGTAATACCATATAGTTTAAAGTATTATTTATTAAACACACGTCACATCGAAAAAATTAACATTTCAATTCTCGTGTGGGGGCATAATGGCGTAAACTCGCAATATGTAAAAGGGTGTTTAAGTGTTTTGTAGTGGACTCGCGAAAAACTATATACCAATGGATTTCCTCACCACGAAATTAGTCGGACATTTGGACAAATTCCGGATATATCCAATACTAAATCTTAAAAAAACAAGGTAACATTTTATAAAGTTTATTAGAATAATATAGTCTAAAGCTCTGGTTAAGTAACATAGACATGTATATCTACTTGTGAGAGTTCGTAAATGTAGTAATCGATAAGTAAGTTTTGAATAAAAATTAATTCTAAAATTGATGTATATATATTTCATTATTTTTTGTCAACAAATTAGATCAAATTATACAAACAGAAATAATGTAGTATTTTGTATTTATATTGAATAGAAATAGTATATGTCTATATGATATGATATGATATGTTTGCATCACGGAAACCGAGTTCCATTGGAGACCACAAAAAACCAACCAAGTCGAAGACAAGATTGAAGTATAAAGTTTTAAAAGCCTAGACTACTTAATTAATGATACTAGGGATTGACCCCCGCAATTCGCGCGGGCTTATTTTACATTCATGTTTTATAAATTTGTTTATATGCTATTTTTTAGGAAATAATTTTTTTTTTAATTTTGAATTTTAGTTTAATAATCGGTTTATGTTTATAGTTGCATTGTGTGTATATGCGTGTGTTTTGTTATTTCTACTTATTAGTGTTTGTATATAATAACGGTTTTTTCTTTTAATTATGTTGATTACTTATGTTGAAATATTATTCTTTTTTTCATGTGTTTATATGTAGTATTTGACTACTGTGTGATTCTAATTATAGTTTTATATATATTTTCTTAACACCATTTCAAATCTCTCATAAGTTACATATTTAGTTGAACGTATAATATTACATTTATGTTCCGGAATCTATAGTTTATATAGAGGCCAATTATAACCTCATCAGCCCATGTACACATTAACTAAACAAACCAGTTACATTTGATTATAAATGATTTTATTACATATTTGAGAGTTTAAAATTATCTCTTTATGTATGTATAGTTTTAAGTTGTTTTTAATTATGCCCTCTAATAGAGATTTTTTTCTAATGTTTTGGCATTTATACTAATAGATATTTTGGTCCAAGTATTGATTTCTTCCTGAAAGACCGCTGACAAAAGATCAGTGATTTTTTCCTTGTTCCCCATCTCCGAATAACATATTCTCTCTCGGTTCTAAAAATCCAACAAATCCCGCTCACATAGTTGATCCTCGATGGCCGCCGTGACTTTCAACGCCTTCGGTAGCCATGGTTCCGCTTCTCACATATGTTTCCGCCATTTTCACTCCTTCATCGATGCTCGCACCTACCTCAAGGTCTTATTTCAGAATTCAAAATTTTATGTATCTTATCATTACCAGATTCGGGTGTTCAAAATTTGAAATCTTGCGTGTTGTTTTGGATTTATAGGAAGGGAAAGATTGTGATATATGTGACGTTGTGATTGCAGATGAAGTTGATGCGATCAACGAACATCCTTTCAAAAGAAACACATCATTTGTTCTGGGTAATGAGGTAAAAAATCAATCAAATTTTCACAAAATCTTAGAGTTTTAGCAATTTTGTGAAGTTAGAATAGCGATCATTCTTCATGATCTTTAGTCCATTTCATCTGTGAACAATGAGGGAAGAAGTAGATTAATAGGAACCTCAATGATTTCAAAGATAATTCTTATGACACCAGAACTTGGAGTGAAGTTATTGCAAGAGTTGGTTTAACTTCTCCATCTTTCTTATTTCAAGAATATGTGAACGATTCTCAGAGTCTATTATATTGGCTTCAATGGTACTTAGTCTCTTCCATGAACAAAAATTGGGTAATAAGCATTTCAAGATTTATGACGATCATTTAGTAAATGGCTAAGTTTTGGCTTTGAAAATCCTCGATATATTTATTTGTCCGAGAAACCAATTCGGGTCCGAAAAATGTATTGATTTGTCGAGATGTTAATTTATCGAGTATCAATTTATAGATGTTATACTGTTAATTATGATAATAAACTCATTTATATGTATTTTCCGTTGAATTGTAGTTGATTATCTATAAATTAAGTAGTTTATCTTAATATTTTATTTTCAAATATGAACTTACTATATGGTCATTTTTCACTTATTTCATTTCATTATTTTTTTCCAAACTTATGCATTCGCATATACTAATTTTGTTAATAGCCGGTTCAAAATTTAAATCATAATTAATATTATATATTTTTCTCGTTAGTTGGTGTAATTGTGTGTTTTGGAGTTGTATAGTAATAAATATAATTATACTTATGTTGAATCTTTAATTAGTACATATTTGAATTTTACATAAGTGGTGTCCATTAATAGAGGATTGTAGTGATGATGTGGATATGAATAGTTTATATTGAGAGAAAATTCTCCTATTATATAATAGATTCTACTTTATATAATAAGATGCTTATTTTCTCTACTATCATTTAGCTATAATTTTATTTATTTGTTCTTATCTTTGTCATATTTTACATATTCTCGACTTTGTTAAATTAATTGTAAAAACTTATATTTACCACAAATTTATAGTATTTTGTGACTCTCAAATGATGTAAATTTTATTATAAAAATTATATATTCTCGAAACAAAATTGAATAAATTATTGTTTTTCATTATATGTAGTAAAATCTATTTTACATTCTTAATTTCATAATCACATTCTAACATTTTAAATATGATAAATATTAAATTAAAGTTTTTGGTTGAAAATCTAACAATATATTATTTTCAAGAAAATATATCATTATTTTTTTATCCAATTAGTAATACAATGTTTTGATTCTTAATATCGAATGATCATTTTTCTATTTTGTTACACAAAATTTTGTATTTTTGTAATTTTTATTAAATAAAAATAATGATAAATATAATATATATGTATTAAATGAATGTTTTAAATGTATTTCAATGTTTATATTTTTTGTGTAAATGAGGTGATGAGGTGGACACTTTAGATTGAGAGAAAATTCTCCTATTATAATAGATTTGTATATTCATTCTATGCTAATTAAAGCTCGAATACGCTCGCAAGAAATCACGTAACCAAGACAAATGTGCACTTTAATTAATTAACAATAATCTCATCGACAATACTGATCTTTTACAAGTTTTCTCTTTTACTTTCACGGTTCTCACTCTTATATTCTTGCGTTTCTCTATAAACTTTTTTATTTATTTTTTCCATTTCTTTTACATTAACTTTCTTGATATCGTGACTCAAAAATAAAATAATTTTTTTTTCTTGATTTCTGACATTATGATATAATCAAAGACTAATAATACAATAAAGGTATTGAGAATTGCAACTTAAAAGACTAAATCCAACTTTAAGCATATGCATGATCACACTTTTCAGACCAAGCTTGCAAAGAAAAAGATCTCTCATTGCACCAATACTCGAAACGACGTCGTATATCTGGGTTTTGAATACTTCTATCGAAAATCACCGTAGCGAATTTCTTAGTCTGATGGGCTTTTAGTTAAAAAAAGAAAATAGAGATAACGGGCTTTGCTTTTTATCCGTGGGCTTGTTATCGTTTCATATGAGCTATTACAAACAAGACCTGAAGCCCAACGGTTGAATACAAAATGACACGTAGCTCAATTGCAAATGGTGAAATTAGGGTTTATATCTTCTCACTAGACGGAGGATCTCACCGAAACAGTGAAGAAGCACCGTAAACCCTAATTCGTCACCATGGGACGTATGCACAGCAGAGGGTTCGTAATTTTCTTCTCTTCTTCGTATATGTTTTCGGATTCATGGGGCATTGTTATTTTTATACGATCTTTCTGGTTTTAGGTTTTGATCTTTTCATTTGTCTTCTGTAGAAAGGGTATCTCGGCATCTGCTTTGCCATACAAGCGTTCACCCCCGACTTGGCTCAAGACCACCGCGCAGGATGTAAGACTTCTCGAAAATCTTAGATTTTGATTTGTGTTTGTGTTCGTGTTGAGATATTAGCTTCATTGGCATCAGTTCTATTTTTAATTGCTGTTGTCTGGTTTCTTAATTGCTCTTCTTATCTTACACATAGTATTAAGATCAGAACTTTGGAATTATAATTTGTTTTATTGGATTTGTTGGAACGTTTGCTTTCTAGCTTTGGAATTTAGTCTGCCGTTATCGCATCTTCTAAGGAGTGTTGTTTTCTGAAATCTATAGATTTGAACACTCTTAGCTCGTTTCAGCGAATTTTGTTCCATTGTGGTTCCTTGATGCTTGTTTGAAAAGTATTAATTTATTTTATTTTACTTGGTCTGATTAATCAGGTTGATGAGTCAATCTGCAAGTTTGCAAAGAAGGGTTTGACTCCATCTCAGATTGGTGTGATTCTTCGTGACTCTCACGGTATCCCTCAGGTGAAGAGTGTTACCGGAAACAAGATCTTGCGAATTCTGAAAGCCCACGGTTTGTGTCTAACCCTGGTCATATTTGTTATCTATATGCTATAGAAACATATATAGGAGGAAACTTGAAAGACTTTCTTTGTATTATTTTTGTCGAAAAAGGTCTTGCTCCTGAGATTCCTGAGGATCTATACCACCTGATCAAGAAAGCAGTTGCTATCCGCAAGCACTTGGAGAGGAACAGAAAAGACAAAGATTCCAAGTTTAGGTTGATTCTTGTGGAGAGCAGGATCCACCGTCTTGCTCGTTATTACAAGAAGACCAAGAAGCTTCCTCCAGTATGGAAGTAGTAAGTTACACTTACTTGCAAAATGGGGGTCTTTTATCTTTCTTTGGTTGTTGTTTACTTTCTTTCGTTAAGTAAATATTATGACATATCTTGATTGTGCGTTTTTGCAGCGAGTCTACTACTGCAAGCACTCTTGTGGCTTAAAAGCATGGAGCTAAGTGAATGGCTTCAAGAACACTACCGTTTCTTTTTACTGCGTATCACTGGTATCAATTTCTCTGTTTCGCTTAGTGTTTTTTTTTGTCAAGTTGCAATGAATGTTTTGATCATTTCAAGGAACAAACGTGTTTGATATATTTTCAGAATTGCTTAAGCTTTTTTTCCCCATTATTATCGTTCAAAGTACCAAAAAGGCTTTTTGGGTTATTTCTCCAAACATAGGTTTCCAAGACTTCCGACGACATAAATAACCTTAAAACTTCAAATAAACTGTCATGTGCCAATGAAACGAGTTGAAGGCATTGACAAAGGTTAAGGTTAGAATGATTGTCATATAACCCTGAAAATCCTAAACAAACGCATTGAACGTCCACCAAAAAGTTGCGAAAATATAAACGTATACAACAAATCAAAAAGGTATTGGTTGACGATTAGGCCAAGACTCGATCTTTTGGAAGTAATCGACAGGCACTACACCATCAATGCCTTCAGTCAAAATCACCTTGTTGTCTGAAATGTAGAAGGCTATCCCATCTAAATGGAGCAAAAGTAAAAATGAAATATTGAATCTTTGGAGGGCAAGGGCATAGCAATATTGTTAAGAAATGGCAATTTGATTTCTCGTACTAAAGTATACCTTCAAGAGCTTTCTTGATGTCAAGGAAGATTAAGACATTAACATCCCTTCTCATGCCTTAGCCAAATCATGTTGAAATTTGGAATCAGATATATGTGCATTATGCAATCATGCGAGAACAACAAAAAGATCAAAATCTTACCACTTATCACTTCACCATCTGTCAGCAAGCCACAAGAGAAGTGAACATGGAGTCTATTCATACGCTTTAAGCCAGATGCTAAGATTGATTCCAAATTCTTCCTATAAGTTCCATGTACACATACTGCCATGACAGAAATTCAAAAGAATATGAACAACTACGCGATACAGAACAGAAGTATATGTCCTAATACTGCTTTTACCTGGAGCTTCTTCCGGTGACAATATTGGTACAAGTAACTTCTCAGATTCAACCGTCTGCACAAAAAGACATAAGCAGAAGCCATAACTAGAAAGCATAATGATCAAAACTGGAAGAAACAAATTATACTGTGTTATACATCAAGAAAAATCACTGCAAATAGAAGATCAATGGTTTCAAGAGACATGACAAGCCATGGCACA
This sequence comes from Eutrema japonicum, assembly GCA_030161315.1. Taxonomy (NCBI): domain Eukaryota; kingdom Viridiplantae; phylum Streptophyta; class Magnoliopsida; order Brassicales; family Brassicaceae; genus Eutrema; species Eutrema japonicum. Next base: position 46,454,588 of record BSQW01000010.1, on the reverse strand, counting down.
AGGCCTCAACTTTCAACACAACATGTCAAAGAGAAAATCGTGAGAAAACGATCAAATACTGAGTGATTTCTTTTACCGTGATGGAGTGGCCTTGATTTGCGCGAATCAAGAGCTCTCCATTATCTTCTATGAGGCTAAATCGTTGTTTATTGTCCCTTCTCACTGCCTGCAAGTTAACAGCACCAGAAAGAAATCATACGCAAACCCAGCAGGAATCACTGAAATCGAAATGCTCGTATACAAAAACAAATGAAGATAGTGAAACTGACCTCTCTGATTTCATCAATCGTGTGGGACTTCAATTGAATATTTGCGGATGTTTTCAAGTTCAGCTTAAGTAAATCTCCAACTTTAACAAAACCATCACCCCGCATGTTCAGGCTCAGCTCAGTAGCCATGTGGCGCAAAATTCGCGTCCTGATTATATCCATCCAAAGAGATTCAAAATTAAGCTAAACCAACCCCCCCAATATCTCGAATCAGTAACGATCGCACTTACAAGAGTCTTCCAAGCGCATCGATTCTATCTTTACCGCCTCCTCCTCCGCCGCCACGTCCCTGCGGTCTCCGTCGATCATTCTCTCTCTCATTTCCTCTTCCTCTACCGCCGCTACATCCATAAAAAAACTGATAATCAAATCGAGACCAAACCACACTAATCATGAGGTTTTTTTTTTGACTTTCGAGTGATGTGAAAACGCTGACTCACCTTCTGCTGGACTGAGCGAAGGAAGAGAAGGCAGGTTTGCTGGAAGAATCGAGATTCGAAGCATCCATGAAAGCGTAAAAAGGAGAAAATTTGGGGAAGATGCCACTGCTGCTCAAGGTTAGAGTTGGAAGACGAAGACGATTAAAACGCAGAAGCCGACCAGTGTTATACATTGAAACCACGACGTGAGAAATCGCTGATAAATCCGCCAATTTCACCCGATTAATCGATAACCGGTTCGAATTTTCAAAATTGCCGAATCATAAAATGGTTTGCGATATGTTTGAATTTAACCAAACGGAAGGAGCTGATGTGATAATTAGAGCTATTTTTCTCTGCCTGATTCACCCAAAGGAAGCGAATTTCGGCTGGGAGAAATTTGAAATAGATTTTGAACAGAGTAAACTGAATCAGATAAGGTCTCTCGAGAAAAAAGACGAAGAAACGCTTACACTGTAATCAACGACTCTGTTTTCTTCTCCTGCGGTGTGGTTAGCAAATCACTTGTGTTGGAGGTGGGCCTAGCACACCCAATTAGTTAGGCCCATCTTAATAAAAGTCCCTTTTCAGCTCGGTTGCCGACCTGAAGGCACCGCGCTCGTATCAACCGAGCTCCCGAAGACGCACCTCGGGTCCGGGCTGACACTTCACCAAAGCAGGATTGTCAGAAGAGCAGAAGGCACGTGGGAGCTGGTAGAACAGTGCCCTACCCGCGTAGGGATACGGCTTCGACTCGACGTCCTACCAACCCTGCGGAACTGACGAAAGAGGAAAGGACACGTGGAGGAGAGTTGGCAAAACAGTGCGCTGCTCTGCAACACGACACGCCGAGCTCATCATGACCTCCCTCCTCGAAAACCGGAACACGCCTCCTAGACCATCTTACCCGCGAAACAGGCCGAAGGCGCCACGTAGCCCCGAGATCACGGGGAGCAGGAAGTCAACTGCCGGTATAAATACCCCTCGATGTCATTAATGATCTGGATCTGGAAATTTTGTACCTCACCTACCGCAAGTGACCCGACCTCTCTCTTTCTCTCTCTCTTTGTAACAAGACATCAATTTAGAACGCCGAACTAGACGTCGTTCGGAACCAGTTCGTAACTCTAAATTGTTCACTTCACTTATCATCAATAAAAAGAATACGGCCCACAGCCTGCCCAAAACTATTCCCGACCTGCTTCAATTTGTGGTTGACTCTCTAATTAACGAAAATCTCGCCTCTCTCATCCTAATCAATCTTTTAATCTTCATTAGTGATCTCCGGGATCAACAACTTCTGCCTGTAGTGGGTTTGGGTTTTAGAAGAATCCCATTAATTGAACCGGCCGGTTCGTAATTTAAGATCCGAACTACTCACGAAAGTTGAGATCTTTTTTTTTCTCTCTGTCTATCGAGTTTTGATGGATTCGACTCTAAATCCAAACAAGCATCTCAAAGAACAGTAGAGCTTCTCTCTTTCTCTTTCTCTCGTCTTCTCCATGATCTGTATTTTTTTCAAATTGTTTGATTTGTGATTCTTCCTTCGTTTATGGGTTTTTTTTTTATTCGAATTGACTTGGCAGATTTGTAAGCAATCTGGATGGATCTTCTATCCTGGAAATCGCAGCACTATTGACCATTGTCCCTGTAAGTTTATACTTTTTCGCACATTTCTTTGATTTTGCTCAATTTCTGAATGATGACGTCTATTGTTTCAGCTCTTGGTTCTTCTGCGATACTCCATTGGCTTTCACTGTAAAATCGGTTCGCTTATCTGATTTTCTTTCTCGCTTTTCATCTTCCCATTAAAGAAATCTCATTCTGGACATAGAATTGCCAAAACTGTCACCATTAAAGTCATCTCCATTGTGCTTTCTGGATTGAGTGATGCTCTTTGCTCGATTAGTCTAAGTTGTTTCATGTTTGTTATAGATAATAATGCCAAATCCATTTCATCCAAGAAAAACGACGATGAGATTGTTGTTTCCAGAAATTGGAAGGCTTACACTTGTGACATATCCTTGGACTTCATCTTCATTGTCTTCCCCATGCTCTTGTTTTTCACCGTATGTCCCTTCAAACTTCTTCCTCTCTTTTTTTCTTTCGATTTTCGCCTGTGAGTTTTTTCTTTTATTACTCGCTAATGTTGTCTTATTATTATAGGTTCTATCAGAATGGGTTTATCTTGGGGCAGTTTTGTTATCGTTATTGTTGTTGGTTCTTTCTGTGACTGCCAAAAGGTAGAAACTTTCATGTATTTTCCCTTATCTTCAAAACAATCCTGTGGTAATTTTTTAAAACTAAAAATATGATTCCAGATCTTCTTCAGGGTTGCAGAGAGGACAGTCTCTCTCGTTTAGAGCCAATGTATCTTCTTATAGAGTTGCTCTGGTATACAACACTACATTGTTTTAATTTAAAATCCACTCTGCCTTTATCTTCCATTTACTCTGAAGGATTTTTTCTCGCTGTTGCAGATGCTAATTACATGCTTGTGTATCTTGGCTGTTGACTTCACTATCTTTCCGAGGAGGTACGCCAAGACAGAGACTTACGGTACTAGCTTGGTATGTTTTTGGAATGTAGAATCGCATATTTGTTTTCCTTTCGTCCTTTAGGCTCTAAACTAATTTGAGATTTGCGTTCCTATTGTGATTAGTAACTGTATATTACAACTTGAAATGAAAACAGATGGATCTTGGGGTTGGCTCTTTTGTGTTGGCTAATGCTATAGTTTCTCGGCAAGCTAGAGACGTCTCATCAGGGTGTGTGATTCTCCTTAGCACTCCATTATCCGCTTTGTTAGTAGTTCAGGATTATGTAAACTTGGTCCGATTTTTATTTGCATTGCTTCAGAAACTGGATTACTGGACTTAAGGCAACTGCTCCTCTGCTATTACTCGGGTTTATTCGTTTGGTTACCACTTCAGGTGTGGATTATCAGGTAAAGAAAATCTCCACAATTTCTCTATATTATGCCTTGATGATTCTCACCTTACAAAGTCTAACCATTGTTGTTCTTAACTATATGAAGGTCCACGTTACGGAATATGGACAACACTGGAATTTCTTTTTCACACTTGCAGCCATATCAATTCTCACATCATTTGTTAACATACCAGCTAAGTACTGTGGAATTCTAGGTTTCGCTATTCTTGCAGGTATACTCCAGTTTTACTTTATTTTCTCTCTTAATTTACAAGATAATGAAACCTAACCATCTTCAACCTCCTTTGTGCTCAGGGTACCAAACTTGGTTGGTTAGTGGACTGAACACATATCTACTTTCCGAGGAAAGAGGAGTTAACATTATCAGCAAGAACAAGGAAGGAGTATTTAGCACCCTTGGTAAGGTTTTAATTTGGTTGATTTACTACTCTCTTTTGATATTGTGGCATCTAACTCTCTTCTGATTCAGGTTATTGGGGCATGTACCTTCTCGGCGTTCACTTAGGCTATCGTCTCTTTTACACAAAACATTCAAATATTCGAAGCACCACGAGCTCAATCGCTAGAGTCTTTCTCGTTTCTCTTCTATTATGGTAAAAACAAGCGGTTATAGAACATACTATCTCATTATGATAGTATCACTCATGAGCATATATGTATGCATGTCTCAGGATTGTGACTATACTTGTTGACAACTATGTCGAGAGGATTTCCCGTCGAACAGTAATGATACTCACTTAAAGCTCAAAAACATTTTATTGGACAATATTGGTTGAAAATCGTTTTTATCTTCTGCAGTGCAACATGCCTTATGTTACTTGGGTGCTCGCTCAAGATCTTCAGGTCTTTTAAGTTCATGATTTGATTATAAAGGTGAAGACTTTGTCTTTTAAGATTAGAGGTATGAGATTTTTTTTTTTCAGGCGCTGGGTATATTTATGCTTTCTAGTTATATGCCTATGAACAAACTCTCATCCCTTGAAGAAGCAATTGACCAGAATCTTTTAGCTACCTTTATTCTTGTAAGTCTCTTATCAATTGATTTCTCCACAATCTTTATGAATCTAGATTCTCTGTGAACTCATTTCAAATTTACCGTATTTTTTTTATACAGGCAAACGTTTTTACAGGAATGGTGAACCTCGCCGTAGATACCATGTTTGCTTCTCCACTGTCTTCCCTTGTGATACTAACCGCTTATGCCTTTGCTTTATGTGCTATTATCGGAACCATTCATTTCTTGAGTTTCCGGTTAAAGTTCTGGTAATTAGTACAACATCTTGTAAGCTCTTTACGGGTCTTTAGTGACTGACATGTAATTGATCCAGATCTGCTTGTGTCGCATATGAACAGAGAAGCTAACAAAACAGTCTTTGTGAAGTCTTAATCTTTCTTCTATATGAAACTTTTACTGTGACTGATCAACGGCACACTATTGGATAAGAAATGTCACGTAGTTTGGACCCGGTCCGGTTCGATCCATACCGGCCTCACCTTTAAATGTGCATGACGAGAGAATTTGCTTGTAATCGCCCCGCCAATCACACTGATTAATTGATAACGGGTCCGAAATCGTAAATTCCGTTCAAACCTACATCGCGTACCGGGTATTTCCTTTGCCGGCTCAGAAAGACAAGTGAACTTCGCGTCGTTCTTTTTCTTTCAACGGCACATTGTTCAACAACATTTCAGCCAAACGTCACGTAGTTTTGATTCTTCTGATAAACCCAAGATCGGATAATAGAATTAGAAGAAATAGAGTAGAGGACGATGAAGAAAGGGGGAGAAGATTCGGTGATTGTATATGATCAATTTGGGCTTCAGACTTAGATACTTCTCCACCGATCTGAAATTATTTTCGTTGATCGGAGATTGCAGAGAACTAAGCACCAAGGAAGGCGATAAATTTGTCTGTATGACCAATGGTTTCCCGGAGAGATTATCGGAGCATGAGATCGTGTAGCGGATGGCGTCGCTTTCTCTTGCTTGTTCCTGTGCTCTTTCTCCTTCCTCATCTCTCTTCAGTTGTTGATTTTTCTTCGACTTCGGCTCGGAACGAAGCGCAAAGCATTCGCAGCAAGAAGTTAGATCACCTTGTGCTCGGTCCTGTGGCTGGACAAGGCTTTCCGGATCGATTGCATTGCCAAGGTCAGATTTTGCGTATAACCCCCCTATATCTAGTTCCTATTTAAGCTTTTTTGTTTTCCTATCTGAATCATCACCATCATGGATTTGTGTTCCAGAAAGTGATCTGAGCGATTCTGTACTACAATTATGCCAGAACCTAGTCTCAGGACTTTCTCTTATTTGAATGAGATACATCATATACACTTAGATTGTCTTGTTGCCTCACAAATATACACCATTGTTTTCGTTTTTCATGCTCGAAATGTAAATTGAAGGCATTTTAGGATCTGCAACATTGGAATGGTATGTTGGTGTGACTGTGTTTGTACATTGTCACATTTGTTTAGGCACGAAGGCTCTCAATAGGACTCACACTTCAACTTCTCTTGTGTCTGGTGCTGGAAATGGTGTTTCTTTTGTCACGGTGTTTACTGTTTATAATACATCGGTGGATAATGTGAAATCCTCAAATATGGTTTCTGTTGTTGGGAATGTTACCTACAGCAAGCCAGAGAGGTCAGTGGCAGTTTTAAATGCATTCGCCAACTTCATTCAGGTAACTTGCATAGTTTCCTATAAAGTTTTCGCCTGAAATTTGACTTTTTTTTGGTGTTCTTTTTGTAGCTCATGTGTCTGCTCCATTTATCTTGTAGACTGATATCTCTTGAAAAATCTGTTTTTAGGTGACTATGCCCAAGAGCAACGTTGTCATATTAACTGATCCAGCTTCTGATCTCTCCATCCAAAAAAGCAACGTGATGGTACAGCCTATCCGGGGTGATTATTCACGGGGCAACCTGATGCTTCAAAGAATCAGGTCTTACATTGTAAGAGCAAAATCACACTGATACCTAGGTAGAATACATTTGTTGACATTGGTTATCTATCAATATCTTTGACATAGATTTCTTTAAGATCCCGCCTAGTTTTCCTTTTTATTCATCGATGAAAGTGTTTGGTGAAGATCTCGGACTTGTAGAGCGTATAGGAGTGCTCACCCCGTGATTCCTGTTAAAATTTGTCTCTGCAGACTTTTCTTGAGATGAAGCTCGAGAAGAATGATGGTGGGATAAACCACTATATCTTCACTGATTCTGATATAGCCGTGGTTGATAACATCGAGACTATATTTGACAAGCATCCAAACTTTCATATGGCTCTCACATTCAGGAACAATAAAGATCAACCGCTGAATTCAGGATTTATAGCAGTGAGAGGCACACGTGAAGGGATTCTAAGGTTTGCATTGATCCCTTTTCTCTCCTCATATAACTCAAGAAAAATCTCTTACAGTAAAAGTAACACTTGTCTCTTTGGAATCAGTATCTGAACCTGGTATGCTAATCAGGATGGATAACAAAAAAAACTGCTTGTTTCTCTACTGAAACTTATATATATTATACACTCAGTATTGATGAGTTTGTCTTACATGGGATCCAAAATGCAGGGCTAAAGTTTTTCTTGGGGAAGTCCTAAAAGCTTACAAAACCAAATATATGAAGGCTTCGCGTATGCTTGGTGATCAACTAGCTTTGGTGTGGGTTGTCAAATCTCATCCTTCATTTGAAGCAAAGAGATTTACAAAGCCACAAGCTTTCACACAAGAAATAGCTGGAGCTTCAGTGCTATTCTTACCATGTGCTTTATACAACTGGACACCTCCTGAAGGTGCTGGTCAGTTTCATGGCATGCCATTAGATGTCAAGGTACTCTCAAAACCCTAAAACCATCATAAATCTATTCATCATATTCTCACTAGTCTTAAAAAAAAAAAACGCAGATTGTTCACTTCAAAGGATCAAGGAAACGACTAATGCTAGAGGCATGGAACTTGTACAAATCTACTTCCAACATTCCTGATATGTTGTGTCTTGTTCTAGGTAGTGGAAGAACTAAATACGATTTCTAAACTAAGAAAAATGGTTGAACCAATTTGTGTTTCGAGTCTCTGTAAATTTTTTTATTTGAGCGTAGGAGATGCATCAAATTCACTACAACAGTTACTTATTGGAGAAGTCAAATATATAAATTAAATAAAATACCGATGTCCCCAAAATTTAGTCAAAACAAAAAAGAAATCAAAAGATGAGCGACCAAAAAAACAATCATCTAGCGGCGGCTTTCTTCTCGCCGGAGTAATAGCTCAGATACCATCTCACGAACTTCTTCAATCCCGTCTGCAAATCCGTCGTCGGTTTATATCCAAGCTCGCGTTGAGCTAAGCTGATATTAGCGTGAGTGAAGGGAACGTCGCCGTTTCGTGGCATCTTGATCACACTCCTCTTGGCCTTCACTTTCAGTTGCCTCTCCAATATACTCACCAGATCGGAAACCGGCACCGGCGATGTGTTTCCGAGGTTAAACACCCTCAATTGCGCAGGACCTCTCTTCTTTCCTCCGCTTCCTGTACTCTTCTCCGCCGTATCAAGCGCCGCTAAACATCCCTTCACGATATCGTCGATGTAAGTGAAATCCCTAGCCACCGTGCCGTGATTCGCCGATTCGAAAATCGAAATCGATTTCCCTTTCAGTATATCCTTTGTGAAGAAGAAATACGCCATGTCCGGTCTTCCCCAGGGTCCGTACACCGTGAAAAACCTTAATCCCGTGAGGGATAATCCATAGATGTGGTTATACGTGTGTGCGATTTCTTCGCCGGCTTTTTTGGTTGCGGCGTATAAACTCGCCGGTTGATCTGTTTTGTCTTTCTCGGAAAACGGGACTTTCGTGTTGAGTCCGTAGACGGAGCTAGACGAAGCCCAGACGATCGCAGGCTGTGGATTAGCCGATTTGCAGATCTCGAGGAGATTGACTAATCCGGCGATGTTGCTGTGAACATACGAGCTAGGGTTTTCCATTGCGTACCGTACTCCGGCTTGAGCCGCTAAATGCATAACGTGAGTGAAGGAGACGATCTTGAAGAGCTTACGGAGCAATTCAACGTCGTTTATGTCTCCTTCTACAATGAAGATCCCGCTTCTCTCTAGTAAAGCTTGTCTTGCTCGTTTCAGGGATGGATCGTAGTAATCGTTGAAGTTGTCGAGGCCGATAACGCCGTCTCCGCGTCGTTTCAGAGCGGCGGAGACGTGTGTCCCGACGAAACCGGCTGCTCCGGTGACTAAAACGGTGATTCCGTTATTGGAGGTTCGGATTCGAGCGGAGGCTCGGAGACGTTTCTCCCAAGCGGGTCCTCCGTAGCTGTAGGTTCGGAGTGAGCGGCGAGATGGATCGGATTGTGAAGGGTTACCGGACGGTGGAGATCGGAGGAAGAGTATGGAGATGAGACAGAGGAGGAAGAAGGAGAAGAATGCGAATTTTGTGAGAGACGATTGGAATCTGAGGCGATGGAAGTAAGAAGATTTCTCCATCTTGAATTTTCCTGGGCTTGAAGGTATGTCGTCAAGACGCGACATTTTCTCGGGAAAGTTGTAGGTTCTTGGGTTTTCTTTCAACACCTTTCTTCTTCTTCTTCCTCTTCCACTCTCTTACTTCTTAGAATCTTGAGGTTTCTTGGAGGGGTAAAATTAAAGAAGCTTAGCTTTCTTTATTATGACTCCACAATGAGAAACACGAATAATATCTTTTACTAATATATATTCGTTCGAGGATCAAAGTTTGGTTAAAGAGAGTGTGAATTTTTTACATTGGAACATGTGGATTGGAGATTTATATTAGAGATCCAAATCAAGAAAAATAAGAAGAAAGAGAGTCAAAACAGGTATTTTGATCTGTTTGACTTGAATAAATAACAGAAACCTGTAAATAATTGATAAAGTTTTTTTGGACTCTTCAAGAGAATTGAAATTTTGATTGGTGAATACTATTCCAAGATTTTCGGGAAGCCTCTGATACAAAAGTTTTGAGTTTGAACCAAAGTTAACTTCTTTTAATAAATTTGTTTAGTGGATTGGTGCTAAATGAGACTGGACTCTCCTAAATTTGAACAAAGGTGGTTGTTAATGACACTAAATCCTATGTTTATACATTTTTTTCTGGAATGGTGTGAGAGATATTTTGGGCCCTTCAATTTTATTTGTGATTTCCTTTAAATAATTACTATACATTTCCAAGAAATCAATCATAACAATTCTCTAAATATGGCATTCCTTTTACAAACCTGGTATAAAATTCCTATGTATAGCAAGCAGTATAGGGTTGAGTCTTTCATTGAAACCCACTTTGTAAAATATATAAACAAATTAAAAAAAATTGTTGGAGTCACAAGATGATTTTTATTTTAAAATTTACAAAAGGGCAAAAAAAGGTGCAAGTGAATGGCATTATAATGGCACTCAAAGACCCCATGTGAAGATTTGATTACATAAGACAAGAACATGTCCTCTCGTTTCCCTTTATGAATTGGCATAACATGTCCGCATGCCTTTGTCCCTCCTTGGGATGTATCTACTCTGAGATCAACTCTCTTGTCTCTATATTCAACCCATTGCAGTTAACACATTCAGTAAAAAAAACCTTTTGTTATGATTCTAAATCTTGTAAGGTTGGGCTAAATCTTTCAAGACTGGGTTTAAACTACAGATTCAGCTCTGAGTTGGGTTTAAAACGGGCTGGAACAAGAACGGCGGCCTTGGGCAGCCAGTCTGTTTCGGTTTGGTTTTATAGGTACAATTTTTGTAATTCGGTTTTGGTTTGGTTCGAACTGATGCATTTTCGGTTTGGTTTAATTTGGTATTCGGTTTGGATCCTGTTTGGTTTTTAATTAACAAAATAATCTATGTATATAATTAATTCTGTGTTTGAAATACGCATATATATATATATATATATATAGTGGGAAGAATAATGAGATTACGGAAGAATCGTTTTATCAATATCTGTCTGCCGGACTCTACTACAAACCCGTTGTTCCAAGGGATACATGTGCGAGAGTTAATGAGATGTTAAGGGACATTCTTATCTGGACATTCGACAACACAACAGACGACTATCCTGAAGCATCAAACTTGATGGTTATCTCAAAACAAATCTCACAAGACACCAAGTTCAGCAGAGTTCTACAAGCTTTGAAATCGAGAGATTACAATCTTCTCTTCGTACAGCCTGAGAAGGTCTCATCAGAATTGCTGCTTCCTTTTGTAAGATCAGTATGGCTTTGGAAAAGCCTACTTGATGGAGAAAAACCATTCTACCATAGCGGAAGCTCACAGTGTGTTGGCAATACTTCCGGAGAAGGTGTTGCCAATAACTGCAAGCTGAAGAAACGTCAGAAGAGGCGCAAGGACAAAACCACTACGATAGTAGCTGTTGCAAAACCCAAGGGAGAAAAAAACTTGCTACAATAATGTTCTATCATTCTCACTTTTAAATTATCCTCTGTTTTCTGTCTTTAACTCTCTCAAGTCTTTGGTTTTGTGTAATAAAAACATTGACATTTCTTCTTGTTCTGATAAAAAATACGCATATATGTATTTTTACTATATAAAAAGTAAAAATGTTGCATCTCACTCAGTTCCGGTACACGCAAACAATCTTAATACTCTTTGTTTCTAATAATGTTACAGTGGCAACAGATAGGAAAGAGAGATCACCATTGGATCAAAAGAAAAAGACAAATGGGTTTAGGGGTCTGTCTAGTGCTTTGTGATTCTCTCAAGGACTTGGAAGTAGTCAGGGAAAGTTTTCCTGGTGCAACCAGGATCCTTGATGGTGACCGGAACATCAGCACAAGCTGCAAGAGAGAATGCCATTGCCATTCTGTGATCATCATATGTATCAATCTCGGCCGGTATCAGTTTCTTTGGAGGAGTTATCACACAATAATCTGAACCTTCTTCCACTGTAGCTCCCAGCTGAACACAAAAACCGTTTAGGCAGCGATTTACTTAAAACGAGCATTAGAAACACAAGAGAGAGCGTGCGCGCGCAAGAGACAAGAATAAGAACCTTTCGGAGCTCTGTGCAAATGGCAATCATCCTTTCTGTCTCCTTTACTCTCCAGCTAGCCACTATATTGACCAAATACAATTACTGTAAGTGACCATAAATCTTAAAAAAACACTAATTTAAAGAGAAGGTTTACTTACCATCTCTAATGGTGGTTGGACCATCGGCAAAGAGAGCAACAACGGCAAGAGTCATGGCTACATCAGGCATTTTGTTCATGTTGACATCAACAGCACGCAAGTGTCTCATTCCAAAAGCATCTCTAGAGGGTCCAGTCACAGTCACACTGTTCTCTGTCCAGGACACTTTACATCCCATTTTCTCAAGAACCTCGGCGAATTTCACGTCTCCCTTAAGATTCATCACCAAAAGACCAAAATTTGAGCTAATCGCATTTCACAATAAACTCAACAGCCTTTTTGATGATTCATATTACCTGTAAGCTGGTTGTTCCACAACCTTCAACAGTGACAGTTTGACCGGTAATGGCAGCACCAGCCAAGAAATAACTAGCACTAGAAGCATCACCTTCTACATAAGCATTACCTGGCGACCTGAATCAAATTTTTCCATTTGGTTGGTCATTCTTTGCTAATCTAAGGTATGTGATTTCAGAAAAGGAAGAATTGATAACTCTTACTTGTATTTCTGACCGCCCTTGACAAAGAAACGATCCCAGCTATCACTATGCTCGGCACTAACACCGAAACGTTCCATCAACTTCAATGTCATTTCAACATATGGAACAGAGATCAATTTATCGACAATCTCAATCTCGACGTCTCCAAGAGCTAAGGGAACTGCCATGAGGAGAGCAGTCAAGTATTGGCTACTTATTGATCCAGAAAGCTTCACCTGCAAATGCAAAACATGTCCCAAGTGTCAATCAAGAAAACCATACAAGGTAAAAGGTAGTCGAGAAAGAAAACTACTCCCAACAAAAATAATCAATTTTGCATCAATTCCAGTTCCAGTTTAGAATCCATCCGTTAGAAACAAAAAAGAAGAAGGAAATCTTGTCAAGCTAAGACTGTGGTGAACACACATTGCTGCAAGTGTTGATAAAGTAAATGCCTGAGATTTACACATTCGAATGCCATTTGCAAGATCTCACCTTTCCACCGGGAAGGCCACCACTAGCGTTCACACGAACAGGAGGGCAGTTAGTTCCAAGAGTACATTCAACATCTGCACCAAGCTGCTTAAGACCAACAACCAAATCCCCTATAGGTCTTTCTCTCATTCGAGGCACTCCATCGAGCACATAACTGGATATAAACCGAAACGAAACTAAAGGCATCAACACAAACTAAATCTCGAGATAACAAAACTAAGAAGCATTTACTCCTTTAATCTACCTTGCGTTTCCACCCGCAGCAGTAACTGCAGCTGTAAGTGGACGCATGGCTGTTCCTGCATTTCCGAGGTACAATTCGATATCACTCTTGGAATCTATAGAAGCTGGGAATATCCCGCCGCATCCTTCAACTACCGCACGGTTATTTTCACTGTCACGTTCCACATTAAGCCCTAATTTCTTCAACGCATCAAGCATGTAATTGATGTCATCACTGTTCAACAAGTTGTCCACCACAGTAGTTCCCTATAAAAAAAAATTGCAGATTTGAGAACACTAAGCAAACAGAGAAAGAAGAAAACGATGAAATCGAGTGGTACATACCTCAGATAGAGCGGCAAGAAGAAGAATCCGATTGGACAGAGACTTGGATCCCGGTAGCTTAATCAGACCCGAGATTTCTCTAATGGGTTGAAGCACAATCTCCGACGCTTTCTCCGCCGTGGAAACAGAAGCCGTAACCATAACCGGACGAATTCCAGAACCATTCAGCATCATCCCGCTCTTCTTCAATCCCCACGAAGAAATCGGATAAGCTCGGGGCTGCTGCGTCTTCAGCGAGACCGATAAAGGCGATTTGCGCTGGTTGGATTTCGAGAGATTGGAAATAACACATGGATTCTGCACGCCATGGCAGATTCTACTAGCTTGCGCCATTGGAGAATTTTTTGATTGAAGCAAATCGAGCAATGGGGTTTCAGATATTGTGAAGAAAATTGAAAAGCTGGATGTTGAGAATTTTGATATTTCAACACACCAACCCACTGTGCCTTAGTCAAATTACGAAAAATTCCAAATAAAAATGTGTATGATTAATAGAATTTATAATAAAACTTTCATCTCCTTCGTTGTAATGGCGGCTTTACAAATACAACACTTTTGGGTTTGGGGGAGTTGGTGAAGTAGAGAGAGGCATCCATCAAAATCCTTCACCAACCAAACTCTACTACTAAGGGATGGTAATGACCAATTTTCTTGATAGCCAATAAGAATGTGACACATTCTAAATATTTGTCCACGTCAGCTATTCCAGAGGTGTAGAACACGATTTTGAATGAAATGGAAAAAAAAAATCTTAAGCTTTCAATAGCTTCAGATCTGCTTTTTTCTACCTAGTTACATAATATAAGTAATTCGGATTAGTGGTAAACTGCGCACAACCGTAAACTCTTCCCAAATCTAATTTAGGGTATCATCCGCGGTTTAAGTGTTTACCCGCAGGTTTTGTAGGTTTTTATCCGTTGCGGAGCGGATGCGGGTTGAAAATTTTCAAAATACCAAAAAGCGGAGCGGATGCGGGTTGAGTGTTTTTAAATGTGGGGCGGGTGCGGGTTGGTATTTTTTTTCCGCAGATCTCGCGGGTTACCCGCAATTAAAAAAAAAAAAATTATTTACTAAATATTATTAAAATTTTGAAATATTTTGTAATATATATCTATATTTTTTTTTAACTTATTTGTTTTGTAATATATAAAAATTAATTAATTAATTTGTTTATTTTTCAGAAAATTGTGTATTTATATTTTTTTTTCATGTGAAATTTATTTTATTAAATATTTTTTTTAACTAATTTTTTTTTTAAAATATTTGCGGGTTACCCGCAGGTTCAAGCGGGACGGGTGCGGATCGAACAATTTTTGTTAATGAGTCAAGTGGGGCAGGGCGATGCGGGTCGGAAAATACATGTAACCCGCGCGGGGCGGATTAGACCCGCTTGACAGCTCTAATCCGCACATACGATTACATATTTGAAAAGTTATTATTCCGTTGTATGCCTAATGATACTGTCATACACATAGATTATCCTATTCGGGATTGATATAGCCAACGCAGCCCAGTGATTACCTTTTATGTGTATCACCACATATATATCATCAACGTCTTTTCCAAACTGCTTATTTATATATCTAACAGTAGGCAAAACGCCGTTATAGTAATCGACAACATCAGAATTTCATGTATAATTCTTAGGATCTTTCTCCAATTCCTTGTAGTTATGAGCAATGGTCACTGTGAATCCAATATCCATAAATGCCATTCTCCCACCTTTATACGGACATGGAGTCATCAACGATATTCTTCAAAATAATGCCATTCCTGCATCAATGTGCTGCAGACCAAAATACATGATTAAGTATCAATATTAAATCATATGGTTTGTAGCTTACACTATTACTAATATGAATCTTTGGTGTCCTTAATTCTTCAAAGAAATTTTTTCCTACTTTGTCAGCCATGTTGCCACATGGAACCGTCCTGAAGAAAGAAATATATGCCGCTTATAAAAAATGTTAAAATGTTAGAAAGAAAAATAAATACATATATGCAGATAAACTTACAGATTACGAGTCATCCATTCGTCTAAGGCCCCTACTAATCTCTCTTCAACCAGCTCGAAAGGATCATACGTTGTCCATGGTTTATCTTCCGTTTTGATCTTCTTAATAATGTTGGTAGTAGTAGTAGTGTTTAAGTGGTGCTGACAACTTTATATTCATTTTTTATTTTTCAATAGGTTTCTTTTTTGTCAAAGCCTTCACTTGTATGATAAATGGATCCATTTTTTTTTTCATATGTTTGATTGTTCCAGCTTATGTATAGCCTTTTAGGAACTGTTCGAGATCTTTCGGCGAGATTTTGAGGACTTACCCAACTATCATGATGCTGCATGCGTTGAAATTGAGAAAACATTAAGATAAATTATAAATTATAAACATGATGGTTTGAGAGATTGTGACGATTGATCAAAGTCTCAAATTCAAAAATTGTGCACTAAACATTTTTTTTTGTCCAAATGACCAATTTTGTTTTCATATTTGTAGCTTTTTGAAAATTCTTGTTAATTTCTTCATGAACTATATAAAAATTAGATAATTGAGAGTCTAAATCAAATATGGGTATCATGTACAAGTACGAAAACAAAATTGGTCATTTGGACTCAAAAAAATGTTTTAGTGCACAATTTTTGTATATGATATCCATGTTTGATTTAGTTTCTCAATTATGTAATTGATCAAACCAAACCTATGGTGATCTCACCGAAAAACGTAGCTTTGATTATGTTGATGGTAGATAAAAAACTTTGTTTTTTTCTTTAACTATATCAAAGATTGAAAATTTAAATTGAAATTTTTTTTTTGTAGAAGAAGATGAACATTGACGAAACACTTTTTGCATGGGACATTGAGAATTGTGAGAAACCAAAGTACGTCCATGCAAACAGTATTGTGTCGAAAATAACATCTGTTCAGAGCTTGAGGATGATTGGGCCACTTACAATTATGGTGATCCAACTTTTTTAGCCCAATTGAATTGCCTCCCAGATTATTTAAGGTGGATATCCCAACAACTGAAGAGGGGAGAGGTGGAAGCTATACATTTGCTGTCAAAAAAGTTAATGAACTCCCGCTACACAAGCTGAAAGATTACATTACGGGGTTCCTCTTTCAATCCCCGTGATGTGGACCATGTGGTGCAAGGAATGACTGTTGTGGTGAATGAGCATCTTTCAAGGGGTATGATTAGGGTTGGTAAACATTGTGGCACTTGCGATATTAAGCCAGATTATCAAAACGTTGGCTTTTGGTATGCTGCCAAAGGGTATCGCCAAAGGGTATCACCCTAGCCTAAAGACCACAACACAAGGTGTATCATTGTGCTTGGACTACTCCGTGTTGTCTCTCCAAAAGGCAATGTCAGTCATTGACTATCTGAAGTTGTATTTTGACTGGAATGATTTTAGTAAGTTCAGGAGTCGTAGGGAGAATGTGGAAAAGGAACTGATTGGCTTGAAAGTTAGTGTCACTCATTGCAAGAACCGGCAGAAGTTCATCATTGTAGGGCTGAGTAGGGAAGACAGGAACGACATCAAATTCCATATTGCTGATCCCCCAAGAGAAACGACAATTGTTGACTATTTCAAGACAAAGTATGGGAGAGACATTGTTCACAAGGATATTCCTTGTCTGGATTTGGGGAAGAATGGACGGCAAGTTTTCGTGCCCATGGAGTTCTGCGATTTGGTAGGGGAACAGATTTATCCAAATGAATACTTGGATAACTCTTCACAATTGTGGTTATCGAAGTTATCACTAGTCAAACCGTCGAAAATGCAGGAAAATATACATGACTTCATGAAGTCCCGTGAAGGATCTAGCGGGTATGTGTACAAAGATCTTTCCTTTTTTTCTCTTTTAAGCTTTTACATTTGATAATCCTTAATCTTGTGTGTATGAGTCTTATCCTTTTGTACTTGTGTCTATGACAGTGGAGAAATCATTGGGAACTATGGAATGAAAGTGGATACAGAGATGACGTTGGTGGAAGGTCGTGTTCTCAAGGCTCCAGCATTGAAGTTATCATTAAGAGGCAGAGCTGTCCGGGAGGAACCCAACGTAAAATGGAACAACCTATGGAACCTTAGAAAGATGGGAGTCACGAGAGGATCAATAATCAAGCATTGGGATGTTCTTGACTTCACTGCGTCTGAGAGGTTCAACAAGATGCCTGATAGCTTTGTGGATCAACTCATTGACCGTTGTAAGAGCCTTGGGATACGGATGGAGCCTCCCATTGTTTCTATAACATCAAGCATGGGTACGCTTTCCAATGCTAATACTCTGGAGAAGTTGCTTCAACACGTGATTGATGAGGCTGTTCGTAAGCCTGGTGGGGCTCGCCCAGCTTTCATTTTGTGTGCTATGTCTGAGAAGGTCGATGGTTACAAGACTCTGAAATGGATAGCCGAGACCAAACTTGGTCTGGTGACTCAGTGTTTCTTGGCCAAATCTTCTGCCGCTGCCCCTTGTAGAGGTGGTGATTCGTACCGCGTAAGTCTTGCCCTCAAGATCAATGCAAAGGTTGGTGGAAGCAATGTCGAACTGATGGATACTTTCTCTTTCTTTAAAGAAGAGGACCAGGTCATGTTCATTGGTGCTGATGTGAGTCATCCTTCTCGCAAGGACGATACGAGCCCTTCCATTGTTGCTGTTGTGGGCACACTAAACTGGCCTGCAGCAAATCGTTATGCGGCTCGAGTCATCTCGCACATCCACGTTGTAAAGAAGAGATGCAAGGATTTGGTGATAGTTGCTTTGAGCTTGTCAACGCTCATTTTCAGGCCACAAGGAAATGGCCAAACAAGATAGTGATAAGCCGCGATGGTGTCAGCAATGGTCAGTTCGATATGGTTCTCAATATGGAGTTGCTGGATGTTAAGCTCACTTTTGATAAGAAGGGCTACCATCCGAAGATTACAGTAATTGTGGCCCAGAAAACTCATCCAACCCGTTTCTTCCCCCCCCCCCCCCCCAGAAACGAAGATGGAAGTGATACGGGCAATGTGTCTTCAGGTACGGTTGTCGATACAAATATTCTTCACCCATATCAGTTTGATTTCTACCTCTGCAGTCAGCACGGAAGCATCGGGACAAGCAAACCGATTGACTACTACACTCTCTGGGAAGAACTCAGATTCACTTTCGATCAGATTCAGAAGCTCATCTTTGAGATGTGCTTCACTTTCACTCGCTCCACCGGTCCCGTCTCTCTCGTTCCTCCGATCTATTATGCTGACATTGATGTGTATAGAGGAAGAATGTATTATGAGGCGAGTTCAGAAGAGGAGAAGAAGAACATTAGAGTTGCCTCTTCATCCTCTATCTTCAAGCTGCACACAGACCTCGAGAACGTTAGAGCATCTGCAGCGGTAGACACCCAAGGGGTGTCTCAAAAAAAAAATATTATTATTATTATTTTTTTAAATAAAGTAATGAAAAAAAAAATTGGACCAGTACCCTCGCGCCACGTCAGCGCGAGGGTGTCTCAGGGTGTCTCAAACGAGAGACGTTCTCTCTCTCCTTCTCTCTTTCTTTCTTTTTCAATTTTTTTTTTATTTTTTTAATAAAGGGTGTCTCAGCTAGACACCCTCGATGCGAATGCTCTTATGTTCTTCGTCTGATTTGGGTTGTTTTTGTGTTTTGGGTAATTTAAAAACTATTATTGGTATCGTTTTGCAATTATGTTTCTGAATCATCTATTCATGGAGGACAATATCTATGTGGTTATTTGCTCCTTCGTCTGATTCGTTAATATATGGATTCGTTTCCGACATAAGAACTCATTATATACTCACCAAATCCTACGATTTTAGTTAACCAAATAGTGTTTATTAAGATTGATCATTTACACTGATTTTGACGTATAATATTGAAAGTTCATATTTGAGGTTAGATCTATACGTTCGAGTGATAGGAAAGCGTAACGAGTATGTAAATGCGTAAAGTAAAGAACACATAGAGTTTTTTCATGAGGTTCGGTTTTCCTACATCCCCGAGACCTAGTCCAGAACAAATCCACTAGAACAAAATTGCAATTACAATTGCGTATGGTATCCAACACTACAATGCCTACCATTCTTTTCTAGATGAATAATCTGTGGACACGGTATCTCATACAAAGTCTACCGCTCGGCTACAACCGATACAAACACCATCTTCCCGATGTGCTTGTACTCCAATCAATCTATGAAAATAGTATCAAGCCACGCATGACTTGACTACCACCCGGCAACACCGGTGCAACACCGTCTTCTCAACGGCTGCAGAATTCATAGACCATAACCACCAACGGATCTACAAATTATGATTTTAACTTTTGAATGTGTTATTTAATTAACTGTTTTTTATGTACAAATTGAAACTTAATCTTGCGAAAGTACACTAGATCACAATCACTGTTAATTTTTTTTTGGTGATTCAATATATGGGCCGATCTAATGGCCCAGTACTGGCCCAAACATATTACAACAACAGAGCGACAACGTATTACACTCTTGTACATTGTTAGCACTTAGCACAGAGTAAGTAGCACACCAAGTGGAGATTTGAGCTGGGAGGCATCAGGGAGATCGACGGTAATGGTACCTGCAAGAAAGCAACAAAAATGTCGGTGATGAGTTTGCATTCGGATTTTTTCCAATAGAGGACGAAATACATACAGAAACTTACACAAATATTTTCACGGCAAAGATGGAGGAGTATTTGCGAAGAAGACGCTCAACAGTGTACCATTGAGATCGATCTGATCCGTCTTGGTAACCAATACGTGGCATGTGGAGTGAAGCTTTTGAAGAGAGGACATCACCAGAATGAAATAAATAAAAAGCAAACTCATCACCGACATTTTTATACCTGATTTCTGAGAAGCAGAGAATGAAGCTTTGGCCAAGCAACGTTCAAGGTCTGGAATTGAAATGCTACTACGACGAACTTTACGCCTCTGTTTGTAAGATTGTGAAACTGCAAGTGCCACCCAAAGAGGTTGGCTTTCTTCTGCGTTTTGTTGGTCGTCATTGTCTGCACAACAGAGAATAAACGAGAAGGATGAGAACTGAACGAGGTTATTAGAAAACCCGGAAGGGAAATGGAAGACAATAAGTTACAAACCATCAACTTTAATAAGATGCAGGTCTCCAAGATGAAGGTCTTTGAATTCAGATGCTCGGTGATACGCATCAGGTACGGTATTAGAAAGTTTTGACAGAGCATCAAACATTCCGCCACTTACAATTATGGGGGTCCATGCAAACAATGTTTTGACAGAGCATCAAACATTCCGACACTGAGAATCGTGAGAAACCAAAGTACGTCCAAGCAAATAGTGTTGTGTCGAAAATAACAACATTTGTTCAGAGCTTGAGGATGATTGGGCCACTTACAATTATGGGGGAGGCGAGTTCGTAATCGAGTGCAGAAAGAACCGGAAGCCAACAGTTAAGTCACTTATCTAAGTAATCCAAACAATACGATTCTATTTTTTGACCATTTTTTTTGTGTGGACAAAGAGGATATATAATCCTTATTTTTGTATTTTTTGACATTTATGTGTGTGTGACAAAGAAGATATATAATGCTTATGAATGAACGTCTCTTACTTCAAATCCGAACCCTCGGTTGAATATAATCTTTAGATAAGTGACTTAGGTGTTGCAACCACAACTTCAATGGTGATATCAAACTCTTTATAAAGTTTCCCAAGCGAGAGCTAAAGGAAGAATTTCTCAAAGAAACCCACAACTTAACACACTACAACTCTATTTAATGTCAAAAGGAATTGAAATTTTTAATTCTTCTTGATTTATATAAAGTTATAGGTTTTTAGATTACTTAAGGGATTCTTTGCTAATTTGTCATTTTTTCAAAATTTTCTTAGTTTTTTAGCACTTTCCAAAAAAATGCTTAAAGATCTAGCACTTTGTGGACTGTACACCCTTTGACTTTTCAATCAAACCCATGTACAGTACAGCGCGAAAGCTAGAAACCCCTGTACAGTACCGCGCGAAAGCTAGAGGTGTAATGTACACGCGTGTATCAACAAAGAAGCAAAATGGTCATTTTGCTAGAGAAAGTGTTAGATCATTTTATTTTGGAGAGTACACAAAGTGTTAGAAAACTAAAAATGTTTTAAGAAAGTGAGTGTACGCAAATACTTCATTACTTAACGGCATAATTCCAAATCAGCCATGACTACAAAAGACTTGTTACAAAAAACTAACCTATGTTGATATCTCCGAGAATTACAAGAAAACAATATTTGTTTTTTGTGTTCTTTACATTTTTTTTTTCTACTTGACAAAGAGGATAATGCTTATGGAACGTCTCTTACTTCAAATCCATACTCTTTAGATAAGTGACTTAGCTGCTGCAACCAAAGCTTCAATGGTGATACCAAATTCTTTATAAAGCTTCCCTGCTGGTGCACTTGCCCCAAATGAATCAATTCCAATCGATTTTCCTTTTCCACCAACAATCTTTCCCCATCCAAATGTCGATCCGGCTTCGATACTAACTCTAGCTGATACATCAGATGGTAAAACACTTTCCTTGTATGCATCTGATTGCTCATCAAACAGTTCCCAACATACAAAAGAAACGACTCTTACAGTTTTGCCTTCTTTCCTTAACTCCTCTGCAGCTTGAGCAGCAATCCCTAGCTCTGATCCAGTTCCGATCAAGATCACATCGGGTTTGTTACCTGTTGAGTTATCAGAAATGGTGTATCCACCTTTCTCGACGCTTTCAATGGATGTTCCTGGAAGTTGTGGCAGCTTTTGTCTAGATAAGGCTAAAACAGAGGGTGTCTTACGTTTAGTGACAGCGATTTTGTATGCACCAGCTGTTTCATTGCCATCAGCAGGACGGAACATTAGAATATTGGGCATGGCACGGAAACTGGATAAGTGTTCGACGGGTTGATGGGTTGGTCCATCTTCTCCAAGACCAATGGAGTCATGTGTCATAACGTATATAACACCAGCTTCAGACAGAGCCGAGATTCTCATTGCAGCTCTCATGTAGTCAGTAAACACAAAGAAAGTTGCGCAGTAAGGAATAAAACCGGGGCTGTGAAGGGCAATGCCGTTGCAGATACCTCCCATACCGTGTTCCCTTACACCAAACCGAAGGTTTCTCTCTTCAGGTGTCGCTTTTTGGAAGTCGCCAAATGCTTTAAGCAATGTCATGTTGGAAGATGCAAGGTCAGCACTCCCGCCAAGGAAACCGGGCACAACTTTCGCAAGGGCGTTAATACATTGCTGAGACAGGTTTCTGGTGGCATCACCAGGAGATTCTGGCGTATATGTCTGAAAAAATGAAAATTAAGTTGCAGTAAATAAGACATATCTCAAGAATACCTATTAGACGTTACAGATTACCAGAAGTTCTACTCACAGGAAGTGCCTTCTCCCAACCGGCAGGCAATTCCCCTGACATAATAGATTTCAATTCTCTTGCTTCCTCTGCGTACTTCTTCTCATAAGCTGCAAACTTGGCGTTCCAATCAGCTTCAAGAGCAGCGCCTATGGGAGTGTGACGGCTCCAATGGCTAGAAAAATTAAGAGTTATGGTAAATTATCAAAGCTGGTTCCCATAACACAAACATAAACAGAAGTGTAGTTAGGTTCCAGTTACCTTTTGACATCCTCAGGTACGTGGAACGGCTCATATGGCCATCCAAGGTTATTTCTGGTAGCCTCAACTTCCTTCTCTCCAAGCGCAGCTCCGTGGACACTGTATGAGTTTGCCTTGTTGGGAGACCCATAACCAATGGTAGTAGTGATCTGAATCATGTCAAAATATAGTAAATACCAAGCGCTTTGAGATCAGGTGTTGCAAGCTTAGTGACAAACATAATTCTGATGAAACCTTAATCAAAGTGGGCTTGTCTGTTACAGCCTTAGCTTCCTTAATGGCAGCACGGATCTCATCATATCCATTGTTTCCATTCTTAACCCAAATAACATGCCATCCAAGAGCTTCAAAGCGCTTGTCCACGCTCTCTGTCAAGGCAATTTCTGTGTCTCCGTCAATGGAAATGTGATTGTCATCGTAGAAAGCGATGAGCTTTCCAAGTCCCCAGTGGCCAGCCAGAGAGCAAACTTCATTTGAAATCCCTTCCATCTGACAACCATCTCCAAGAATCGAATATCTAAAAATCCAAAACAGCAGTTTCCAACATCAGAATCAAAGACAAACCAAGAAAGATAACAATAAATCGAGCTCAACATATTACGTGTAGTGGTCAACGATTTCATTGTCAGGTTTGTTGAATCTAGCAGCCAATGGCTTCTCAGCAAGAGCTAAACCAACAGCATTTGCAATACCTTGTCCAAGAGGACCTGCATGTTGGCAAAACCAAACAATGCTATTATAACAAAGATCGACGGAGAGAGAGAGAGAAGTTTCTTCCGAACCCAAAAGAAAGCAGAAAGTCTAACCAGTAGTGACTTCAACACCAGGAGTCTCGAAATTCTCAGGGTGTCCTGGCGTCTTACTTCCCCATTGACGGAAGCTCTTCAAATCCTCCTCCTAATAAACAAATCGTAAATCTCCTTGTTTCCATCTACAATCCTAAGAATCTAAAGCAGAGTAAAAAGAAATAACAAACCCTGACGCTGTCGTAGCCAGAGAGGTGAAGCAAAGCGTATTGCAGCATGCATCCATGTCCAGCGGAGAGAACGAAGCGATCACGGTTAAACCAGTAAGGGTTCTTCGGGTTATACCTCATGACCTCATCGTACAAAATGTGAGACATCGGAGCACAACCCATGGGAAGACCAGGATGACCCGATTTCGCCTTCTCAACCGCGTCGATCGCCAGAAACCTGATCGTGTTAACCGATTTATCAACCAGGGACGAATCAGTCGTCGTATCTACGGCGGCTGCACGAACGAGAGGGCGGAGGGAGTGACTGTTCGTGGAGGCGCTGCGTCGACGGGAAAAGGTGCTGCGTGGGGGAGTGGATTTCAGACCAGAGAAAGCTGGCATAGAGACGCACTTGTCAGAGCCATTGTGAGAGATGGCTCGGCCAAGGAGAGCTTGAGAGATCGCTAGAGAAGATGTAGAAGCCATGGATGCTCTCAGGTTAATTGAGAGAGAGTAAGAAAGACACTAATGAAATGTAAGAGAAAGCAGCAACTTATTTCACGAGACTTGCTTTAAATAGAGAAAGAGAGAGAATAGTCAACCAATCAGATCTCTCGCCAACTCCTCGTCTTCGCTAAGGGACAAATCGAGCTAAAGAAAATCTGACCGTTGGATTCGATAAGAACACAATCTTGTTCGGTGATCCTCTACGGCTTTTCACAATTTATTTTCACCAAATCGTTGGATTCGGCGAGTTTGTTTCCGGTTGACCACGGTTGTTGTTTCTTTTGTGGGCTGATTGCCACGTGTATTTTTCACTTTACACGTGGCATTGTCTTTTTGTTTAGGATGTTTAAACTTCTATCTTTTGTTTATTATATTATATGGATGCGGCAAGAGTTGGTGTGTAAAAGCAAAAGTCATGGCCCATGGTCATGAGACAATGGTTGGTGAAGAACATAATTGCTTTAGATTAAAGAGATTCCACCAACTCTTGGCCCGGTTTTGATATTGACCGGTCAAAACCGTCTGTTCAATCAAATCAAAACTAAACCGGAGAAAAGCTTACTCATGTGCTTGTATTTTGTCTTTACATCATCTTGACTCGCTTGCTGCTTGAGGAGGAGTTTCTTAGACCTCTAATAGTTACAGTGTATGAGGCTGAGGCTGAAGCTGAAGGAAGTGAAGGGGATTTATCGATATAAGCGTAACGCTCATCACCGTTCCAATACAGAATCACTCTGTTGGTGCAAGAATGAGACCAGCTATCGCCTGAAACAGCACATGTTGAAACATTAAGAATCATAACAAAAGGATGATGATGATAATAGCAATTAGCAAATAAAGATGGTAGATTTAAGTTTGGTCACCTAAAGCAAGAGCTAATTGAAACGAGCCTTCGGTGTACTTTGTGGTCACCTGGTTTAATAACACAACCTAAGATTGGAGTATAAGAGTTAGTAAATTATGTTATAGATTTAGTCTGGTTTGAGTGAAGGAGATGCAAGTGATTTTACAGCAAGTGAGAACTTTTTGGCAAGCTTCATGAACTTTAAAGCCATTTCGCTAAGCACTCGTGTCCTCTGGGCTAAGTCATCAAAGTCCTGACGGAAATGAAACGTGATACTATCTACAATTACCACTTTGACCTGGAATCATCAAAGATAAAGAGTTTATAATTAGTGATAATCGGAATTCTTGTAGAAGCGAGATTATGAAACAATCTCAGATGATCTCAAAGTCTTATATACCTACATCTTTATTTTCAGAGATGAACTTGTCAAGATGATTGACCAATGCGATTTGCTCGGTGTAACTGCAGACACGGAAGTAGAATATGTTCTCTAAGATATCTTGGGGTTTCATCTGTACTTGATTAGCTTTAAAATGTTTATGCATGTATCCTGTGTATTCCTCCATGTCCTCCACACAAGCTTCTGAGATCTGTAAAGCACGCTCCACCATGAAGCTACCTTCTGTATCTGTAGCATACAAAAAACTTGGGAATTGCAGGCATCAACAACAGAGAATTGAGTCATTATTAAGGAAACATACCTATATAAATTGCTTTCCCTCCAAGACCACCAAACTCACGAGGAATCTGAACATTCACAGAGAGCTGGATCCTGAAATCAAATGAGAAGTTAACCGAAGAGTAAAGCCCGATAAGGAAGTAGATGAAGCGGATTTTACCCAATCTGAGTCTTGCCAATACCCGGTACCCCACCTGCAGAAAATAAGCAAAGATTAAATCGCTTAAAATGGGAGCAGAGAAAGAAAGAAAAAATGAATGAATGGAGATGGCTTTACCAATCTCGGTAACATCCCTACAGCTTACTCCACCGCCCAAGATGCTATCAAGATCCGAACAAGATGTAGTAATGCGCGGCAAACATTCCTCCTCATGAAGCATATCCCAAGCATTCTTTGCTCCTTTTTTTTTTAGTTAGAAAAGAGAATCCTTCAGTGAATCAAATAAGAAGAAGAAATACCATTTATAAGCGAACTGCTTCCATTGGATCCAGAAATTTGATTTGCCAGCTTCAAAATCTCAAATGCTTCCGCCTCTGTGATACTTACATCTGTTCACAACACCAAGGATGACTGAAATAAGCTTTCCCTTTGTACTTCAACTAGATAATAGATAGTTTAATCAAAACGTTAACCCATGAGTAATCGATTGTGTTTTACCAGAGAACAACAGCATTTCGGAGACGACATTAACCATGAAACGATTCAAACATCTCTTTTCCCCCGATACTATCAACAGATTACAATCTTGTGTGTAAGATTAGGGTAAAAAAGAAATTCACCTCGAGTGAGATCAGCTGATGAGACGGAAGAAATCGATGCAAGAGAAGTATAACCGGCCGATATCAGCTTTCCTCTAATCGAAGACGATAACGGCAGCCTCGATGTCTCCATGACTCTAGTCGCGAGTCAAGATTCTTCAATCGCCGCCCGCACAAACTGATTATAGTGTTGGCGCCATTATTATTAAGTAAAAATGAAACCGGATACGGTTTAGATTAACCGGATACGAAGATAAACCATTGGTTTAATGAAATTGATTTTAATAGTCAACCGGACAATCGTTTGTTGAACATTGAGAGACGAAGGAAGCAAAAAGATTTGTATAGTTTAGTTGCAGGAGACAAATCTGTCTTCTACGTTTGCGTTTGTTGTTGAAGAGAATCTGCTCGGATGATTGAAGTAAGTGACGGATGAATTCGTGCGGTTCTCAAAGAACGAGCGTCGCTTCTTCCTTCTGCGTACTCCTCTCCAAGAGGCCACCTCGGTCGCAGATCATACTAAAATTCATAAACCACAAAACATCAATCACAAAGTTTCCAATCTTTCTCAACAATAGAATCTTTAGAAGTATCGTGCTTTGTTTAAAGAACGCACCACAAAATCATCAGGTTCAATGGCAGGTGGAGGTGGATCGAATCTTCCTACACGAAAATGCTCGAGACCAGTCCAAGCCACCATTACTCCTGAAGAGATTACTGAATTGTTAATCTCTATTCTCTGTATAGCTAATTTGATCAGCAGGAGGATCTCACACTGTATTTACCATTGTCTGTGCAAAGGCTAGGAGGAGGGCAAACAAGTTTCAAGTTTTTGTTTTCGACAATGCTGTTGAGTCGAAAGCGTACATACTGGTTTGAAGCAACACCACCAGAGACTACCTGAAGATTAGTCGACATTAGTACTAGAAGCGTATTGTCAAGCAAAACATAAGTTTAGGTTTTTTTTTCCTCATCTTATGTCTCACCATATGTTTTATAGAAGGCTCTAGTTTTAGTGCCCAGTCTATTGCTCGCTCGCACTTTTCCTCCAGATGTAAGACAGCTACTCGCTGGTTCATATAAACCGAACATGTTTAGAAATCAGCATTTCACAAGAACATTAAACCATAGATTGATTTCTACCTGGAAAGAAGCGGCGATATCAGCACGGTTTCTTCTGTCTTCATTTGTTGCAGAAGATACTGGAGATTTAGCATCGCTGCACATCCAAAAGACCATTATTTTTTTAACACAAAGCTTCCTCATATGTGACGTAACTCGGACTAACCGAAGCTGATTTTAAAATCTTGATTATTATAAACATTACATTTCTTTGGCTTCAATGGCTAGCCTCACTTGTGTCTTCAAGCCAGCATAAGAAAAGTTGCAATCTTTATGATGTTTCATTGGAACCTGATAAAACAAGCTAACAGCATAACATAAATGATGCGCATAATGAGTAGAACAAGAAAAGAACAAAATCTAAACAGCGAGCAAACCAGTTTCACTTACATTAAACTTAACAGATTTTGCATCACCCTCCAGAGCAAGTTCTTCAACAGCTGGTCCACCACTTCTTCGCATATCAAGGCCGAGCCATTTTGCTGTCTTGTCAAATGCTTCGCCTATAGCATCATCTATTGTAGTCCCAAGTTGTGTGTACTGACCAAGCTTATGAGCAAGAACTAGAAGATTGTGCCCACCTACACATGAAAAAACAGAATTGTTTTTTTTTTATAGAAACCTAAACCCCCTTTCGATATTTCTATTTTGCTACTAGAAACCATTCAGGTAATACCTGATATAAGCAATGCCACGAAAGGAAAACTTAATTCCTGTTCCACTAATCTACAAAGACAAATCAAAAGCTGATGAGCAATGCAAAAATCTCTATTTAGAAGTAAACACATAAAGCGAGCACATTAAGCAATACCTTGCTACAAGAGCATGAGCCTCCATGTGATGCACCCCGACAATCGGGAGATTAAAACTACCAGCAACTCTTCGAGCCTTCTGCACACCAACTGTATGACTCGAAAACAAATACTTCTATCTTAGTTCTCTAACGAGACTTATTATTCCATAACACAAGAGTGAAGACTTTTTTCTCCAACTTACCGCGTAGACAGAGGCTCAAACCAGGTCCAATGGTAACAGCAACAGCAGAGAGATCCTTCTCGGTTAAATTGGCACAATCAAGTGCGTCTTGCACAACCTGAAAACGGTGAATACACATTTTTGTCTGCCATCGGCATAAAAACCCCAAGGCTAGCTGGACCATGAGAGGTGTATTGAGCCTAGGCTTGCAATGCTTTGTAAAGAGGAAAAAGTCTATAATACCTTATCGATAACCCGAGAGTGTGCTTCTTCAGCCTGTTTAGGAGCGACGCCTCCATATTGAGCAAGCAGTTCTGCCTTAATGTCACCAATTACGAGATCAGAACAGGTGAGAACTTGACGGATTATATAAAGGAAAGAAAAATTTCAGAGCAATAGTGAATCCAAAATTCCAAAGAGAGTTCCAAAAAAAAGTGAAGGCTCTCAGACAAAAATATGTTTTCAAACATAAATGGAGTCTTGCAAAACATCAAATGCACGCCAGAGAATCTACTTGCCGAAAAAGCAAAGGAACGATCTTTACCTGAGAAGAAATGACTTGACTAAGAATTTCACCATTGCCTCTCACCTGAAAACCACAAATTCTAATATCAGTTTACTAATAAGTTTCCATAAGTAAACAAAAACTGAGGAAAATAGACAAAAATATTGATTAAATGGACTTACGAGAGCAGCGGCAGTGTCGTCGCAGCTCGTTTCAATGCCCAGAACAACCAAATTATCATCGAATTTCGAAGTTTCGCTTTTGGGTAAAGAGTAAACTCTTGTTCCGGTAGAATAAGAACGTGTACTATGAAAATTGGATGAAGATGAAGGAGCGATTAGCGAGAAAGTGTGGGCTTTGGTTATAAGCTTAGGCTTTTGGTGTTTTTGTAATCTGAGAGAAGGAGACGTCGCAAGAAAAGAAATTCCAGGGTAAATATTCAGTCGGAAAATCGCCGGAGAAAACGTAAGAAACAGGCGAACCATTTCACCGACCGATAGAGATAAAATCAGGCAATGCGGAGACGGAGAAGATGAATTACGGGGGTGGGTTTGGTAGAGAAGTGCCCAATCCGGATCTAACCGAAATTGGCAAACCGCCGAATGACATTCGGTTTTCTTTTTTTCAGTATACATGCCATAAACCGAAAATTTGAAAAAACATTCGGCTTAATTTTCTTTGTCAACCGGTTTAAATGTTAAAATTATTATTGTGTTCATTGTATCTTTTAACTCTATATATTCATCTCTGTATGTGAAACTAATGAATCGTCCTCGAAAGATTATGCCAAGCAACCAAGAGGTTGTAGTGGGGTGGTTCATTCGAGGTGAGTTTCAGTTTTGTTGGTCCAGACCAGGGATTGAATCCTCCTGGATGTAGAATTATCACACTAACTCTTGGCCAAATGGGGCATCATAAGTGGGTTATGTCACTTCCGCTCGGGAAATTAGTATGGACCCGTTAAGAACCTGGGATTACTTCCGAGTTTAATCAAAAAAAAAAAAAAGATTATGCCAAGCCACTATATATGTTTGGCTTGATTATTAGTTAACGGTAAAAGAAAGTCTGTAGAAGCAAGTAGTTTCAGTATCACTCTACTAGGGGAACTATAATCTAGCATAGCATAATCTCATGTCTTGATTGTTGGGTTTTCATCATCACTCCTGAGGCTAAGATAGAGTTTAAAGAACCTTAACTCGTAAATATTGGTGGGGAAGACAATAAATTGAGTCATTAAAAAGCTGGTGAAGTTGAGTCATCTTAAGATTATTCAGTTGTTCTAATGCGGTGATATGTGATTTTTCATTGAGTTCTTCTTGATGGCAATAAGCTAACATCGCGGCATAATCATTGACTCCAGTTACTTTAACCGAGAATTATACTATCGAACCTCTTGTTTGTATCGGGGATTATATATAGTACATATTGTTTTTTTAGAATATTCTATAAAACGATTAAAGATAAGTGAACCATTATATGGATTAGTATAATGCAGTCTTGCTAAACATAAAATGATTAACATTATGAAAATAAAATTGTAAAAATATTTATTTACATATATCAACGGCACCTAAACAACAAACATTTTTTTATAAAAATAACAACATTATAATTACTAGTGTACATATAAATTAGCGTAAACAAAACATTATATACAAATAAATGATAACAATTACCACATCAAAGATACCAAAAGCAAAAAAAAAAAAAAGTAGCAATCGAAAATTATGTAAATATAAAAAATCAAAACTAATCGAAAACACAAATAAGAAGTGAAAAAATAAAAAATAATCCATATTTGATCCGTTATAAATAATAAAAATATAACTTAAATACAATTTTTTCAAAAGGTTATAGTCTAACAAAAAAATATTTAAAATAAATTTAACAACCGCTAATTAAACGAACTAACATTAAACTTCAAAATATTACTCCCTCCGTTCTTTTTAAGATTGATTTTCTGAGTTTTATTTTTTGTTTTGAAAAGATTGATTCTAAGTTATAATTAATAAGTATATTCCCTTTTACGAGGTAATTAATTACAGTACAAGTAGATATTTATAAAAACATTTTTAGTATTCCATAAACCTCATTAATTCAAGTGGACTATCACTATCTTTTAGTCTTCCAATGGAGTTTTTTTTGTTATCACTATCTTTTAATCTTTCAATAATAAAATAAAAAAACTTAAGTTGCTAAATAGTTTAACATATCTCGTGTTAAATGCTTCTTAATCTGTGTTAAAAAACTCAAAAAATCAATCTTAAAAAAACGGAGGGAGTATAAAATAACAAAAAAAACAATAAACAGGAAATTCTCGGACTAATGCCTAGTTGATCTACCTTATAAAGAGTGAAGGAGCTCTCTCCATGGTTGACACTTGTCTCTCCCTTATTGGTTAAAATATATATTTTTTTCATTTTTACTCAATAAATTCAAGATTAAAAAAATCTTAATAATTTAAAAAACTTTACAACTTCTATTCAACCACGTACCACATTCTATCTAATTTTAAAATATATAAAAACCTTTTCAACTTACTTACAATAATTTTTTGCCAAATTCATTGTCACACATTCTATCTAACTTACTTACGTCTTTAACACAATTATTGCCAAACTCATTGTATTTTAAAATAAAAACAAATAAATAAAACAAGTCTAAATTCATGCTATTCATATATTTAAAATATATCTACGAAACTAAAAGACAAAATTAACTTAAAACATTTAATATATATAAAGAAAACAAATATAAATACCCACTCAATGAATTTTACGGTAGAAATTGTATTTTGGTAATGCGCAGAGAAGTGCAGTGCCGTCTGAGATTGTCGGAGATTGAAGACTGGGTCATGAACAATTCTACCCCGATCGATCCGGTTTGCTCCTTGTCTGCTCAAGCTAATTCTACGACATTCCGATTTCGAAACCCTCTTTGAACGAATCCAACGAAAGGGAGAGGGAAAGAACGGCGACAAGGAGAGAGAGAGAGTGTGTGTGTGTGTTCCTGCGATAGTGAGAGAGAAAGAGGTCCGACGAGAGGGAGAGAGAAAGAGGTCCGACGAGAGGGAGAGAGCCGGCGCGAGGAAGAGAGAAAGAGAGAGAGCCGGCGAGAGGGAGAGAGAGACAACGAGAGGGGGAGAGAGAGATCGGCCACGAGAAAGAGAGAGAGAGAGAGAGAGAGAGAATGGAGAGTGGTAAATCGTGACTGGACATGGTGACGATGAGAGCACAAGTAGTGGAGGCGTCACCGAATGCAACGTCGGAGAAAACTTGAGAAATAAAACGAGAACGCCGCATCGATCGACTATCGATGGACTGAGAAAGAGAAAGACTTCGAAGATAGAGGAGGCAGTACTTAATTGCAGAGACGAATCAATCTGATTAACGGCGACTCGTAGACAATCTTGCCGTCTTTAGAATCTAGCTATGAATAAAAATGGCATGCAAGCCAAAACGACTCAGCAGCATATGAATACATTTTTATTTCATCTATCTACGTCGTGAAAGAGACAGTCTTCAACACTCATTACAAGACCTCTTTAGATTCTCAAATTGATAGAACAACATTTTATATATACCCGGCTAGACATGGCGACGATGGGACCACAAGTAGTGGAGGCGTCACCGAATATAGCGTCGGAAAAAACTTGAGAAATTAAACGAGAACGACCGATATTTCGTGCTCTTAGATGTTCAAAAACTCTTTATGCGACCGAGTCTTTCATATTCTTCATTATGACATGAGACTGATAACCCAAGGTATGCTTACAAGCAGAAATTTTACCGGATCACGGCTGAACATGGCGACGATGGGAGCACAAAAGTAGTGGAGGTATCACCGAATGCAACGTCGGAGAAAACTTGAGAAATAAAACGAGAACGACTGATATTCCGTGCTCTTAGATATATAAAAACTCTTATTGCGACTGAGTCTTTCATATTCTTCATTACGACATGAGACTGATAACCCAATGTATGTTTATCACTTACTTACATATTATAAAATCATTTCTCCAACAACTAAACAAAGTTAGGAAGAAAAAATAATATGTGCTAAACTAAATAACCTAAAAATACATCTTTAAATAAAAACCACCAAAAAACTTGTAAATAAATAATACTCGTGCGTTAGCGCGGGGACTCACCTAGTAAATAATAAGAGTGCAAGCATGACCATGTGCACTCTGGCTCTCCTTTGAAGGCGCTCTCTCTCTCTCTCTCTTCTTTCCTATCTCTATTTGCTACTCTTAGGGGTGGGCACAGAGCGGATAAGTCAGGAAATTTTACTATTTGTCATTTGCTCCATTTTTACCGAATATCTAATTTTGTCATTTGCTTTGCTCCGAAAAAATACGGATATACGGAAAACTTACAGATATTTGTAGATATTCGCGGATATCTATTGCTCTCCATTCAATACAAATTAAAACTAAAAAAAAAGTTTTTAGTGCATTTTTTATTTAATATGAACTAACAAGAGGAAAAAAGTGAAATCATCTAGTTTTCTCGTATATAAAGAATGATGGATAAAATAAACATACCAAAAATTAATATATTCACTTAAACTCCAATATAAATATTTTTTATTAATATTTTATTAATTAGTATAGAGTTTATATATTTTTATTATGCATATTTTCTTTTGACATTTTTTATTTATTAAAGAGATACATAAAATGTAAATAAACATTATAAATTTATAATATATTATGTATATATATATATGATCTACGGATCGGAGCAGATATCCGACCTTTTTAAAATTAGTATTTGTGATTTGCTTTGTTTTAGGCGGATACTATATTTTAGTATTTGATTTGCTTCGAATCTTAACGGATATCCGAATTTTTCGGATCGAATCGAGACAAATACCGAATCGAAGCGAATCTAACGAATAATTTGCCCAGCCCTAGCCTACCCTATCTCTAAGCCTTTCAATTTCCTATTGTAATCATTTAATAGACATAAGACCTCCTAACGACAGATCTTTCCTATCTCTATTTGCTACCCTATCTCCAAGCCTTTCAAATTCCTATTGTAATCATTTAATAGACATAAGACCTCCTAACGATAGATGTGTAATGATGTAGTTGAGTAATCACCAAGATTACAATGCGATTTGTATAATTACTTTGTAGTACTAAGTGCTTCCTTTTTAAAAAAAAATCACATATGAATTGGACGATCAAAAATATCACATCTATCTATTTAATGTCATGTAATGATGGTGCAGATGTGTACCCTGATTGTTAGGCCGCTGGAAATTACTCTAGGGCTTAAAAAGCCAAAAGTGAAAAATGAAAAGAATTTGCGTGTTGACTTTCCATGAAATTTAATATTACTATCTATATCAAAGCCAAATCTACATAAAGAGACAATTTAATTTCTCTGTGTCTCTTTTTTTTTGGGCATTCGCATTCACTGTTACTAATATCATTCTTATTAATTATTTATGCAATTCAAACCTTGAATTAAAAAAAAACTCATTGCTCGTTATAAATAGATTTTGAGACTCATTGCTCGTTATAAAGAAAAAACTCATTGATCGCAACTTGTGCTTTTTTACCTTTTTACCGAAAATGATGAGTTCTCAGATCTTATGGTGTTTTTTTGTGTTATAAGTCTTTTTGTCAACGTAAATTTCATTGTGGTCGGAGGAGCTTACGAAGATGAAACTAAGGTACATCAGTTTTGTTATCTCTTGTGGTTTTGCAATAATGTGAATACAGAAAATAGATTTGGGCAAAGAGATGAGTAATATGCATTACATATATATGTATAGGTGCACATCGTGTACATGGGGGAAAGAAAGCATAGTGACCCTGAGCGCGTTACAGCCGCACATCTCGACATGTTGGAATTGCTATAACTTTGTTGCACAATTTTTGCTCAGAAATTTGTTATGTTTATTTTATAAAGTTTTTGTATTATATATATATCTTTCCTAGGAGAAGAACTAAAGCCCATCAAACAAAGTTCCATAAGTCCCACAATAATCAACATAATATGATCTAAACAGTTACTCGGATCCATCTAACCCAAAATTAAGAATGTCGTCGGCTCTTAAACTAACGGTTTTTGTTTTGTTTTTGTGGTTGTTACAACAAAAGAGATGCGAGAGAGTCCATGATTCACAGCTATAAGCATGGTTTTTCGGGCTTCGCGACTCATATTACGGATTTTCAAGAGAAAATTTCACGTACATGAATATAAAGAAGCAGTAGAGATTTAAAAAGAATATACTATATTATAAGACTCTAATTGACTTAATATACTATATTATAAGACTCTAATTGACTTAATTGATGATTTCATAAAAAAATTGTGTATATGTAGGGCATCCTGATGTAGTTCACGTGACCCTTAACAATTACTATGAACTGCAAACAACAAGAACGTTTGATTTTTTGGGGCTTTCTCAAAGCACTCCAAAAGGGCTTATCCTTGAGGCGAGGATTGGTGAGGACATTATCATTGGTGTCATTGACTCAGGTAAAACTTATAATAATATATGTTTGATATAAAATTGGAATTATACATAATCGTTAGAGATCAAGATTAATATTTGTGCGCATTAGGTGTGTGGCCAGAGTCGGAGTCGTACAATGACAGAGGGTTAGGACCGATCCCGGAATGGTGGAAAGGGAAGTGCGTGGACGGTCAAGAATTTGACTCGAAGAAGCATTGCAATCGGAAGTTGATAGGAGCAAGGTACTACATGGAGACCCTCTTCCATAGGAACAAAACGGACAGCTGAATATCGAACACTGATGAGTATATGTCCGCGAGGGAAGGCATTCCTCATGGGACCCACGTGGCCTCCACGGCAGGAGGCTCCTTCGTCCCAAATGTGAGTGACCATGGGTTGGGAGTGGGTAAGGTGAGAGGCCCGCCTAGTGCCCGTATCGCAGTATACAAGGTGTGTTGGAAAATAGGAGATCATGATGGTTGCCCGACTGGGGACATATTAAGGGCCATGGACGACGCCATATATGACAGGGTGGACGTGATGTCCCTCTTGAAGGAACCAGAATTCGCACACATCGTAGATTGGCGAATTCAGTTTAGAGTTTAGGAGAATTATTTTTATTAGATTTATAGCTGTGCCGTTGAAGGCTGCCTACGTACCCTTCAAATAGGGATCAAGCCAAAACGTAGTTCTTGTTACAAAGGAGGTGATGGGATTTTGAGATGATTAAGAATGAGGCGATGGCCTCCTTATTTATAAGTCTTGAAGTCCTTAGCTCTTCCTTTTCCTTCTTGACTTTGTATTGGCAATTATCCTTTTTCCTTGAAGCTGATAAGGATAATCTCCTTTCTTTCCGGGATTTGCCTTTATCCAAATAAAGGAAATCTTCTCTTTATTAATTAAAGGAAATTTCCCTTTAATTACGTAGATCGGTTTCGATGGGCCTTGAAGTTGATTGTTGGGCTGATTTCTATTCAAACCGGGTTAAACCGGGGGAGTGCTAAATCCCCCTCTAACAATTAGTCCCCCCCTCAGTTCGGCGAAGGAGTGTTCGAGTTCGGCGGATTTCTTTAGCCCGATTGGAGTTGAAATCAGCATCTGGTCGAATTTCCTTTTAGACGTTGTTCGTCTTTGTTCCTGCAAAAATTACTAAAGACGAGAGATTGAGCTCGAGACTGAGCTCGGCGTTTGTTAGTTAGGTGCGAGGTCGGTCTCGGCTTTTCCAAGTTCGGTTTCGATAGTTCGTGCGGGATTGTGAGGTCGGCGAGCTGTGATTGCGAGCTGCCCAATTGTTTAGATCGGTGAATTACGATTACGAGTTGCCATACTGCGGGGTCAGCGAGCTGTGCGGTCGGAGAACTGCGATCGTGAGTTTGGCGAGCAGGGGGTTGGCGAGCTGTGGCCGTGAGTTAGGTGGGGCTGCGAGATCGGCGAACTGTGACTGCATGATGAGTAAGTTGCGACTGAGCTACCTAACTGTTAGACCGACGAGCTGCGACCGCTAGCTACCTTACTGTCGGATCGTCGAGCTACGACCACGAGCTGCTTTACTGCGAAGTAGGCGATATGTTCGATTGGGAGGTAGGTGAACTGCTTGAGTTTGGCTTGATGATACGAACTGTACGAGTTCGGCGAACTGCTTAAGTTCGGCCTGATGATACGAACTGTACGAGTTCGGCGAACTGCTTAAGTTCGGCTTGATGATACGAACTGTACGAGTTCGGCGAACTGCTTAAGTTCGGCTTAAAGGAACGGATCCTATGATATAATCTGAAAAGAAAATATCTTCGAATAACAAGTAAAAAATTTGATAAAAAATACCTGAATTTTAGGGAGCTCTGTAGACGAGCTATAATCGATAAGTGACGAGCTGGATCTATCAGTGGATGTCCTTTTTTTTTTTTTTTTTTTTTTTTTTTTTTTATACCGAATTTGACTACGTTGGAGCAAGCCCAACAAAAAGAGAAATCTGATCTTCTTTCATGTCGGCGGTGATGGTGAGTGAGGTCAGCATCGGGTGCTTCCTGGTCGGCATGCAAGTTACATCTTCTCTGGTCATGGTGGTTTTCATGCTCGGCAAGTGAGTTCGTCACGTTGAGTTCGAGATCGGCGGTACGATAAGTTTGCCTCCGCGAGCTCGGCGTGTTCAATGGCTGCGGTCTGATGAGTTCGGTGTATTTGCCGAGGTCGGCATGTGCGGCGAGGTCGGCGTGTTCCGCAAGGTCGTCTCGTCATGTGCGAACTCGGCGTTTGTAAGCTCGTGGGAGCGAGCTCGGCGTGTCGTGCTCGGCCAGAACCATCTTTGTTGAGCTCGTTCTTCTTCTTCGGCGAGCTCGTTCATGGTGAGTTTGAGATCGGCGGGTTCATCATGGCGAGAATCAGATCGTGAGTTCGTCATTGTTTGTCGGATTTCTAGGGTTTTAAAATAATTCTCCATAAACACCAGATTTTTCTTGCCCCCTCCTTCTAGCGCCAATTGAAGGAACCAGAATTCGCACACATCGTAGATTGGCGAATTCAGTTTAGAGTTTAGGAGAATTATTTTTATTAGATTTATAGCTGTGCCGTTGAAGGCTGCCTACGTACCCTTCAAATAGGGATCAAGCCAAAACGTAGTTCTTGTTACAAAGGAGGTGATGGGATTTTGAGATGATTAAGAATGAGGCGATGGCCTCCTTATTTATAAGTCTTGAAGTCCTTAGCTCTTCCTTTTCCTTCTTGACTTTGTATTGGCAATTATCCTTTTTCCTTGAAGCTGATAAGGATAATCTCATTTCTTTCCGGGATTTGCCTTTATCCAAATAAAGGAAATCTTCTCTTTATTAATTAAAGGAAATTTCCCTTTAATTACGTAGATCGGTTTCGATGGGCCTTGAAGTTGATTGTTGGGCTGATTTCTATTCAAACCGGGTTAAACCGGGGGAGTGCTAAATCCCCCTCTAACACCTCTCAGTAGGCAGCTCGATCCCTGAGACCAACGATCCGTTATGGTATGGTGCATTCCGGTGCTCTGTTCGGGCGGAAACTACTGCCCCAGAGCTTACAATGTCAGTACCATAGCTCCATGGGTTATAACAGTGGCTGCCACCAGTCTTGACCGGTGGTTTCCCACACCTCTAAGTTTGTAATTTCGAAATACATGTATCTTATCAACTCAAAGCTGTGTAAAACCCATCTATTATTATTATAAGGAAGGTTTTAAGATTAACTCTCTTTTTGTCCACATCAATTTTTATTTTATATATTAAATTGTTATAATTTATAAAATAAGAATTTTTAAAATTTTATTAATTAATTAGTATACATTTCATATTCTACGTAAAGTATATAAATTGTGTATACACCTTTTTAGAACATTTTATATTTATATAGAACTACACCTGGGATTCCTTCACATATTAATCTTTTTTGGGCCCCCATTTTCATTTTGTTTTTTATTTGGCTCAATTTGGCTAAACAAATATCTTAATGGTTTAATCTATTACATGGTAATATATTTCTGTCTTATTGGTTTTCATGTTTTAAACTCATATCCTCGTAATTTTGTTTTCTTTTTGACTGTTTTTCATTTTGTACTCTTTTTTGTTTTTTTAACTGTTTTTCATTTTCTTCTTATTTTATTACATATTTTTCTTAACTCTTTTGATTTTATAGTTTCTGCATTTATTATAAATTTAACATTATAGTTACATGTAATATATTTAAATGAACGTAAATGCTGAAGATGTTCACACAATCTAATAGATAACTTTTAATATTTATCTTTATTTTTTATTTTTGCTATAATATATATCGTTTGGTCTCTGATCATCAAAATTTAATATATATATATTGATGTTTACATAAAAATATTGAATATACTTTTACCGCTATATCAATTATACATTCATAAAACATTCACATTTTATATAATAATTTTTTAAAACATAAATAAAAACCACATTGTTAAAAATAGTTTTGCATAATGGTAAACGGAAATTACGACATGCAGCGGGAATATTGCTTTTCTGTCCGAAGCACATGCATGCATAATGTGGTAAACGGAAATTACGTTGTCGAATCGATTATAATTTTTAGCGTTGTCGAATCGATTATAATTTTTAGCGTTTCCGTACAACTTATAATTTTTGTCTTTCAAAGGTCGAGATAGAAAGTAAAGCCAGGTTAGTGCAACTTATCAACATCTAACTATTTTCTGTACAACTAGGATGGATCTATTCGAGCAAAAAGCAGAAACTGGTTGTCAATGATTTTACTGTATCGTGATGGGATGTGTTCATTTTGACAATTTTGATTGTGAATGTCTCATGGGAAGTGATCTTGCTATCTTACTGATTTTATGCTAGCTATTTGCGCAGGGCCGGCTCAGTTGCAAGGGCGAAAGGTGCGATGGTTCCGGAGTTTTGACATGTGCCCTAATAATTAAAGGCTCGTTTTTTTATTATATTTTTACTAAAAATAATAATAATAATAAATATTAGAGTGAAAATGGCGCATAAATATTTTGTAAGTATTTTTTTAATAACAAATTCTACAAAAACATTACACAAACAAATTTTATTAAAAATAAATAGTAAAAAATTTTAATAAATAAATTTAAAGGGTCCAAAAAAATTTTTTGCCCTAAGACCCTGAATAATGTTGAGCCGGTGCTGTATTTGGGAACTCTCTTCATCAGGAAAAAAATGGAACATACAAAAAATGCAGGTTTCTTGTTGGAACTTTCCCTTGTCATTTTGAAAATGTTTTCTAAAGCACCTTTTTTTTTTGCGTCATTCGTGATTGGGAACCCTTGTTTCTTTCTTGACGTGCTTTGACATTAGTAAGCTCTAATCAGCGGGATTAGCTATGGAAATTTTAGTTACAAATATTTTATGTAGCGCTATTCAGTTTTTATGAAACAAAGTGCTTCTTAAATATTTGCTTACATTTGGTATTCATTGACTATTGGTATTGTAATGTTTTATATGAGGTATTGTCTTTTTTTTTAATGGGAGTGTATTGAGGCAGTTTCTGCCGGTAGTGGAGCTAGCTAGGGTTAAGTAAAAAGTGGAAAAGGTTGTGTTTCTTCGGGTGATGATATGACTAAAAAGAGAAATGAACTTTCTGATATAAAGAGGAAAACGGAATCTGTAGATGGACAAGCTGATTTTGGAACAGTAACTCAAGATGTAGATTTAGAAATGAAGGGAGTTGAGATTGAAAATGATTATGCTGGGTTATTTTTTGTTTATAAGGAAGTGGAATATGAGAAAGATTCTGATGTGGACTCTAAAGATGTGGGTGAAACACACAAATCGAGATGGCTTAGGAAAGCAAGGACCAAAAATCTGGATGGTGTGATTTTAGCAAAGCATCCAAATAATCTTAACATTGCTGATGACGTTGATTTATATCTTGCTATTGAAGTTCAGCCTTTTGGGTGAAGTCTTGATCTGAGCTGTAGTTTCCATCATCCTCCTATGCTCTTTGAATATCAAGGTATGTCAATTTTCTGGTCGTTAATCCTTTTCTCCCCACTGTGGGGACTGGCGAGGATTAAAAACAAACTTGTTATTAAGAAAAAAATCCACATAGATGGTCGCCTTCTTCACATCATCTATATGTTTTAAAAAAGTAATTCTGAAGAGGAAATAAGCAACGGTTGAAGATAAGTACTTTACAAAATGAGTTCAATAGGGTTTAATGAGAGTGGAAAGGTGCCAAAGGTTCACGAGAAGGAACCCAAGAAGTTCCTTTGGCCGGAGTTGTTTATAACTTTTTAGAACAAAATGAAGGAATGGATATATATATATATTCCTGCTATGAACGGGTGCAAAGTTCTTAACATATCTGAGATGCCAAATTTTTGGATTTAGTGTGATTTCTTGATTTTTGTGGTGTTGTTTATGCAGTTGGAGAGTTCAGATGCATACTTTTCAGGTATCTGCTAAGAGAGAACCGAAAGGGAGAAGAACTTCAAAGCAACGGGTAGCATAGTTAGTTGATGTCCCTCTCAGTAGGCGGCTCGATCCCTGAGACCAACATTCCGTTATGGTATGGTGCATTCCACGCCATCTCAAAGGGCATTCCGGTGCTCTGTTCGGGCAGAAACGACGGCCCCGGAGCTTACACTGTCAGTACCATAGCTCCATGGGTTATAACAGTGGTTGCCACCAGTCTTGACCGGTGGTTTCCCACACCTTTTAAGTTTGTAATTTCGGAATACATGTATCTTATCAACCCAAAGCTTTGTGTAAAACCCATCTATTATTATTATAAGGAAGGTTTTAAGATTAACTCTCTTTTTGTCCACATCAATTTTTATTTTATATATTAAGAATTATTTATAAAATAAGAATTTTTAAAATTGTATTAATTAATTAATATACATTTCATATTCTAAGTAATGTATAGAAATTTTGTATACACCTTTTTAGAACATTTGATATTTATATAAAACTACACCTGGGATTCCTTAAATCCTTAAATATATCGTTAAACAAAAAAAACATGCATAGGCTTAGTTAATAACTTAATATTCTTGGATGAACAAATGCAAGTAAAATTATTACAAGATTGCACACATGTGTTCCTTTTAAAACAATGCCTAGCACATTCTTGACAAGACTGAATAGGAGTTTTCCTAATTTCCGGAATAGTACTTTGATATTCTTTCTGAAAGTCAATTTGAGGACTCTTCGCCAAATTGGATGAACAAAAGCAAGTAAACTTAAAACAAGATTGTGTACGTTTATTCGTTCTATAACAATGACGAATACATTCTACACAAAACTGAAAAATAGTTTGCCTTTTAGGGGTGGTAAAATAATCGTCACCATGTATACTTTGATATTCGTTCTGAAAGTTAATTTGATGACTTTTCGCCAAATTGGAAGAAAGAAACTTCTCTTTTGATGCACCTATTTTTTAAATAAAAAAATCAAAGTAATGCAATAAGTATTATAATATAAAATATCATACATATTTACCCTAAGCAACCTAGAATAAACTAAACCTATGAATGAAGGAACCGGGTCGGGTTTCTCCGGGCCGGATTCGCCATGAGAAGGATACCCGCGAACTAATTTGACGGCTCGTTACTTACGTTCCTGACTTCCTACGAATCTGATGGTTAACCGCCTAACTGATCAGCGAACTGATTAGTCGGTTAGTTTTACGGTTGGTAATATACATTTACCCCTCGATTTGGCACTTGACTTGGTTGAAATTGGGGAATCTGTTTTGTGAGTTATTTAAAACTTTGAATTGCTTTTATTGTTTTTAAAACCCGTAGAGAAATAAAAACCATGACAAGAAAGGTTGAAAATGAACTGTTGAGAAGTAAAAAAGGAACGTTGAAAAATGACCGTTGGTTTTTGGTCCAAAAATATTTATATAGTTTTTAAACCAAAACTCCAAATATTTTGTTTATTATAGATTATCTCCAAACAAAATAAAATTCGAAATCTAAAGTAGGGTCCACGCGCAACGAACTTATTGACGTTAGATGTAATTTGGTCGATATTACCCCTGCTACCAACTTATCTTTCTCCATTCTGTACTCTCCCAGAGACTCTCACCATTTTCCATTTCATTTTTTTTTGTTTTTGAAACTTTATCTTCTCTCACTTTCTCTCTGAGATTACTGCGACAAGGAATCACGTTCATCGTTTCATACCTCTCCAAAAATGGTGAGCAGAAGACGCCGATCATCAATTTCTCCTCTCCGCTTGGGGAGCTTTTGCTCCGTTCCAGTTCTCGAAATCTGATTTAGCGTTGCTTTTTTTTTTCTCTCTTCT
Source organism: Eutrema japonicum (assembly GCA_030161315.1). NCBI lineage: Eukaryota > Viridiplantae > Streptophyta > Magnoliopsida > Brassicales > Brassicaceae > Eutrema > Eutrema japonicum. The sequence continues at coordinate 46,410,988 of BSQW01000010.1, read as the reverse complement.
CCTTTAGGTAGTTGCACAGAAGCTAAAGGAAGCGCTGAGATTACCGAACAGGACTCGCTCCTTCTGGTAAACAAAACGCCTTCATCGTTTTTTGTTTTCTTATGGATGAGTGAAATTTCTCGTTCCTTCCTGGTGGTTCGATCTGGGTTTTTTTTTACTTATATCATCTAGAGATGGATTTCGTCTCTTGATTCTTCTTTCCGTCACTGCGATGCTGTTTTGCTGCTTAATTTTGAAAAATCGTGATACTGTTTCTTCGTTAATCCGCTTAAAAAGCTGAAGTTGTAGCTCTTTGGCTCTGACGTCTTTGTTTTTGGTCTTCGTTTTGTTGAAATAGACAACGAATTTGCTCCGTATTGCTATCTTCAACATCAGTTACATCAGGGGCCTCTTCCCTGAGAAGTATTTCAATGACAAATCGGTTCCTGACGCTTAATCTGGAAGTTTCTAGAGCTCTGGCTCAAATGAGGTATTGGTCATAATTAGATAAACTTCCTGCTCGATTTGTCGATTAAGCATCCAAATTTTACTGGAATGTTACTCGAAATCGGAGTCCGTTTTCTGTGAGTACACGCGAAATGTAGTTTGTGTAAGGATATGTTTCTAGTTTTATGATTCAGATTTTGTATTTTAGATTGAGCGGTATAAGGTGGAGATTAAGAAGCTTCAGGAATCAAAAAGCCAATGGATTACAGGATCAGATTTCTAGATTAAACGATGAGAATGGCTCATTGAAACAAAATCTGACATCAACTAGTGCCGCTCTAAAAGAGGCCAGAACCGACATTTCCAAGGAATCAAACAACAATGCTATCAAGGTAGACACAGTATATGTTTGTTTGTGATGCATGCAATTAAGTTGCAATTCATATTATTTATAGAAAATGCGACTACTCAAGAGCTCTACTGTGTGAGATGGAATGCATTATTGATAGGAGTGGTTATATGCTCAGCATGTTTCGGGTATTTAGTTGGAGACAAAGCATATCTTTATGTCAAACATAACACCAAGTTTTAAGGAAGCTGGATATTGGTCTTTTATTTAGAAAGTTTTGCCAACATCATTATCTTGATAAGTATGTAGATTCTTTATTTTCTGGTTTTTGTTTAAGTATGTGATCATGCGTAAGGTCTTAAATCTTGAACTATTAGATTGATTTGTAACCTTCTCCAGGGAAAAAATGATCAGTCACCCAACCGGCTACAAAAATCTGTGTCAAATTTAAAAAGTCGAAGCCATTTGTCCAATGGAAAAGGGAAGGATACCGATTTGCAGATAAAGGAAACGGTAAACCATTTTTTTTATCTACCATTAGTTTAATATTAAAGCTTTGCGGTCTTGAAATTGTTTTGCGTATTTTACAGTTTCTGAGTTAAGTTCCAGACTTTTTTGTGCACTGTTCTCTTTGTTAAATACCAAATTCTAAGCGGTAATCTGGATGCTATTTTAGGATCTTGCAGATATGCTAGAAAGTAGAACCAAGTCACTGGCAGCTGTTCAAGCTAAAGAGCTTGCCAAAGAGCGCGACAAATTAAGAGATTTGCAGCTTTCTTTACAGGGTATATAATGTCAATCTTGGTGCTTCTTTTGTTTCTCCTTAATAGTATTCTCACTTACCTTAATTTCATCAGAGGAGCGGAAACGGAGTGAATCTTTCAAGGAGGAAATCGAGTCTCTGAGGTTAGATAAGAACAGAGTAAGTCTTTGAGTTATAAAAGACTTACATTATATGTACTCAGATAGCAATCACCATCTTTAAGTTACAAAGTTGTTATTTTCTGTATTCCATCTGTTTGGAGACCTCCTTGGAGATTAGCAAAGTGCGTTGTCAATTGGATGCAAAATTACAAGAAATCAAACATTTACAGATGAAGCTGAATGGTCAGGAGAGCCGCGCTGTTGGAACTGCCATGGAACATCTAAAAGAAGTTAACAAAGCTCTGGAGAAGGAAAATAGCGAGCTTAAGGTTTACTTTGTTCCATACTTCCTCATTGTCATTCTATATTTGTGTGACTGTGTATGTCTACTGAAGGAACCAGAATTCGCACACATCGTAGATTGGCGAATTCAGTTTAGAGTTTAGGAGAATTATTTTTATTAGATTTATAGCTGTGCCGTTGAAGGCTGCCTACGTACCCTTCAAATAGGGATCAAGCCAAAACGTAGTTCTTGTTACAAAGGATGTGATGGGATTTTTCGATATCATTAATGATGAGGCGATGGCCTCCTTATTTATAAGTCTTGAAGTCCTTAGCTCTTCCTTTTCCTTCTTGACTTTGTATTGGCAATTATCCTTTTTACTTGAAGCTGATAAGGATAATCTCCTTTCTTTCCGGGATTTGCCTTTATCCAAATAAAGGAAATCTTCTCTTTATTAATTAAAGGAAATTTCCTTTTAATTACGTAGATCGGTTTCGATGGGCCTTGAAGTTGATTGTTGGGCTGATTTCTATTCAAACCGGGTTAAACCGGTCCCCCTCTAACAATTAGTCCCCCCCTCAGTTCGGCGAAGGAGTGTTCGAGTTCGGCGGATTTCTTTAGCCCGATTGGAATTGAAATCAGCATCTGGTCGAATTTCCTTTTAGACGTTGTTCGTCTTTGTTCCTGCAAAAATTACTAAAGACGAGAGATTGAGCTCGAGACTGAGCTCGGCGTTTGTTAGTTAGGCGCGAGGTCGGTCTCGGCTTTTCCAAGTTCGGTTTCGATAGTTCGTGCGGGACTGTGAGGTCGGCGAGCTGTGATTGCGAGCTGCCCAATTGTTTAGATCGGTGAATTACGATTACGAGTTGCCATACTGCGGGGTCAGCGAGCTGTGCGGTCGGAGAACTGCGATCGTGAGTTTGGCGAGCAGGGGGTTGGCGAGCTGTGGCCGTGAGTTAGGTGGGGCTGCGAGATCGGCGAACTGTGACTGCATGATGAGTAAGTTGCGACTGAGCTACCTAACTGTTAGACCGACGAGCTGCGACCGCTAGCTACCTTACTGTCGGATCGTCGAGCTACGACCACGAGCTGCTTTACTGCGAAGTAGGCGATATGTTCGATTGAGAGGTAGGCGAACTCTTGATGATACGAACTGTACAAGTTCGGCGAACTGACTGAGTTCGGCTTGATGATACGAACTGTACGTGTTCGGCGAACTGACTGAGTTCGGCTTAGAGAGACGGACCCTGTGATTGAATTTGAATAGAAAATATATTCAAATAATAAATATATTTTTTGATAAGAGGTACCTGAATTTTAGGGAGTTCGGTGGACGAGGTATGATCGGTAAGTTTTTTTTTTTTTTTTTTTTCGGGTCTCGGACTTGATTTGATCGGAGCTTGCATCGTCCGGTCATTGCCCCAGGTGGAAATTGTGAGGAGCTTGGTTGATGTATGGTGGGCCAGAATCTGGGCCTGCTCGGCGTGTTCTTACGAGTTCGGCGTGTTCTTACGAGTTCGGTGAGTGATCTCATGTTCGGCACGTCTCCAAGCTCGGTAGTTCGGCACGTCTCCAAGCTCGGCAGTTTGGCACGTCTCCATGCTCGGTACGTCCTTTGCTGTGATCGTGTGGTTCGTCTCGGTGAGCTCGTGATCTCCTCTGATTCACTGCCGAGGGATGGTCGTGAGGAAGGAGGAGATTGCAGTTCGGTGATTGGGCTTAATATCGTATCAGCATATGGGCCAAAAATCGATGCAAGCCCAATACAAAGAAAATCTGATTTTCTTCTCGCGTGGGCTTGGATCGTTGCAGGTCGGCGTCGGATATGCGTGAATCCAGTGATGGCGGCGATGGCCGAGCTCCAGAGAGCTTGAGCGATGGCGGATTGCGATAGAGTTCGGCGTTGGATACGCGCGATGGATCGAGACGGAGTTCGGCGTTGGGTATGCACGAATCCGGAGGCGGCGGCGATGGCGGAGCTCCGGGAGGCTCGACGTGGTGCCAGATTGCTGACGGAGTTCGTGGTTTTTCAGGTCGGAGAAGATGAGCGGTTTTCGCAACAGAGATAGCTTCTCGGGAAAACGGAGATGGCGTTCGAGCTTCTTTTTTTTTTTTTTTTTTTTTTTTTTTTTTTTGAAGAACCGAGATGATTAGGGGTTTTCGAAAAAATAATTCTCCATAAACACCAGATTTTTCTTGGCCCCTCCTTCTAGCGCCAATTGAAGGAACCAGAATTCGCACACATCGTAGATTGGCGAATTCAGTTTAGAGTTTAGGAGAATTATTTTTATTAGATTTATAGCTGTGCCGTTGAAGGCTGCCTACGTACCCTTCAAATAGGGATCAAGCCAAAACGTAGTTCTTGTTACAAAGGATGTGATGGGATTTTTCGATATCATTAATGATGAGGCGATGGCCTCCTTATTTATAAGTCTTGAAGTCCTTAGCTCTTCCTTTTCCTTCTTGACTTTGTATTGGCAATTATCCTTTTTCCTTGAAGCTGATAAGGATAATCTCCTTTCTTTCCGGGATTTGCCTTTATCCAAATAAAGGAAATCTTCTCTTTATTAATTAAAGGAAATTTCCTTTTAATTACGTAGATCGGTTTCGATGGGCCTTGAAGTTGATTGTTGGGCTGATTTCTATTCAAACCGGGTTAAACCGGGGGAGTGCTAAATCCCCCTCTAACATCTACTTTGCCTTTTGGACACTGAAACTGAATCTGATCTGCTTTTTGTATTTCTATAGGAAATAATAATTGGCGGATGCTTTTGAAACAGATATAATGCCTATTGGCGTTGAATCACGCCGATTGATTGACTGGATGGAGAAAGGTATTCTACACTAACGATTTCGATATTCCACGATTCCTTCAACTGTATCCAAATTTATCATTGATGATTGTTTCCTCTATGTGTCTACGATGCGCTGCAGAGGAAATTCTTGAAGACGCTCATGTTCTGCATATGTGAAACAGTAGATGGTCCGACGATTGAAGAAAATGCGTGTAAGTTCTAGCGAGATGATGATTGATTAGCTTGATAAAAGTGTTGAACTCTGGTGGATTGTCTGATTAATTGATACCTCACATCTCCCTGTTTGTGTAAGTGCAGTTTCTTTCAGCTATTCAGATTCTGACAGCCAAGATGTCATGATGAACATCAATCGTACTGGACTTAATTGAGCAAGGAGGAGAGGCCTCATGAAGGTACAGTTACTCTTGTCTACTCATATTACAATCTTGTTACAATTAATGTTCTAAATCGAAACCATTTAGGGGAATATTTTATATTGTTGTATTAGTTAAAGAATTTTTGTGTTTTAACTGTATATTTGTGAAACCAAGTGAGACTTGGACATCCTGTCTTTTTATTCATTAGAAGTGTCACAAGTTTCATTTGTCTTTTCACTTTTCTGTTAGTTTTAACACTCAAATTTTTGATTAATTTGACAATTAGAATATTCCCCTAACTTTGAAGTTTTAGTTTACTAAAAAACAGAAGTATAATGCTTGAGAGAATTGACTATGTGTTTTTTATTTTCTGTCCTGAGATTGCTTTTGGACATGCTTCTTGTGGCTGAACTGAGCCAGGAGGAGAGACCTCATGAAGGTAAAGTTGCTATTATCTCCTTGTATTACTATCTTGTTACAATTAATGTTTTAAATCGAAACCATTTAGGGGAATATTTTATGTTGTTGTATTAGTTAAAGAATTTTTGTGTTTTAACTGTATATTTGTGAAACCAAGTGAGACTTGGACATCCTGTCTTTTAGATCGTTAGAAGTGTCACAAGTTTCATTTGTCTTTTCACTTTTCTGTTAGTTTTAACACTCAAATTTTTGATTAATTTGACAATTAGAATATTCCTCTAACTTTGAAGTTTTAGTTTACTAAAAAACAGAAGTATTATGCTTGAGAGAATTGACTATGTGTTTTTTATTTTCTGTCCTGAGATTGCTTTTGGACATGCTTCTTGTGGCTGAACTGAGCCAGGAGGAGAGACCTCATGAAGGTAAAGTTGCTATTATCTCCTTATATTACTATCTTGTTACAATTAATGTTTTAAATCGAAACCATTTAGGGGAATATTTTATGTTGTTGTATTAGTTAAAGAATTTTTGTGTTTTAACTGTATATTTGTGAAACCAAGTGAGACTTGGACATCCTGTCTTTTAGATCGTTAGAAATGTCACACGTTTCATTTGTCTTTTCACTTTTTTGTTAGTTAACACTCAAATTTTTGATTAATTTGACAATTAGAATATTCCCCTAACTTTGAAGTTTTAGTTTACTAAAAAACAGAAGTATGATGCTTGAGATAATTGACTATGTGTTTTTTATTTTCTGTCTTGAAATTGCTTTTAGACATGCTTCTTGTGGCTGAACTGAGCTAGGAGGAGAGATCTCATGAAGGTAAAGTTTCTATTATATTGTTACAATTAATGTTTTAAATCGAAACCATTTAGGGAAATATTTTATGTTGTTGTATTAGTTAAAAAAAATTTGTGTTTTAACTGTATAATTGTGAAACCAAGTGAGACTTGGACATTCTGTCTTTTAGATCGTTAGAGGTGTCACAAGTTTCATTTGTCTTTTCACTTTTCTGCTAGTTTTAACACTCAAATTTTTGATTAATTTGACAATTAAAATATTCTCCTAACTTTGAAGTTTTAGTTTACTAAAAAGCGGAAGTATGATGCTTGAGAGAATTGACTGTGTGTTTTTTTCTGGTCCTGAGATTGCTTTTGAACATGCTTCTTGTGACTGAACTGAGCGAGGAGGAGAGATTCATGAAGGTAAAGTTGCTTTTGTCTGCTCATATTACTATCTTGTTACAGTTAATGTTCTAAATCGAAACCATTTAGGGGAATATTTTATGTTGTTGTATTAGTTAAATAATTTTTGTGTTTTAACTGTATAATTGTGAAACCAAATCATACTTGGACATCATGTCTTTTAGATCGTTAGAGGTGTTACAAGTTTCATTTGTTTTTTCACTTTTCTGCTAGTTTATAACTTGGTGTATTACTTTAATTTTGTTTTATGTTAGTTAATTGATTTTTTTAATTATAGACTTATATAATGTTCTATCACAAAAATTATAATGTTCTAATTATATTTAATTAAAAAAGTTATTAATATGATTGTTAACTAATAAAAAAAAATTATTATGGATGTACAAAATTTAAACTATATTGTTTATTAAAAATATAAATGTACAAAATTCATAAAAATTTAATTTGAATTAAGTGAAAAACTATATTTTACCCCAATAAAAAAAAAATATTGATGCGTCAGGCAAACGAACAGATCTGCGACCAGTCGTAATGTCCAACTGCGCGGCTATCAAATGAACAAATATGCGACTAGTCGCATAGACTAACCGCACAGCTGCCAAAAGAACAACAACTGACGCGTTTGATCGCATCATCTGACCGCAACTACCGGCAACAGGTAAACGAACAGACCCACAGTTCTTAACTCTTAAACATGGAAAATATTTCACTTAACATACACTTCTTCCTAAAAAGAGACATAAACATCCAAGTTCCAACAATAACACATACAAGAATTTTCTTAACTGCTGCCTTGAGTGTTTTTGCTTTACACTTGAGCTTCTTTGTCTTCTCCACAAGCTTCTCTGGTTCTCTAGCTTGTCCAACAAATGCTTCTCACAATCATCTAACTGTGTTGTAACTAGAACTTGAAGATATGTGACTCATTCCTATACAACAACGTCTCATGTCCGAAGAAAGATTACAAATTGTAGAGTAAACAACGATTTCGGAAGCTTGCTTAAGAGAACAAGACACCAAGATTGATCACCGAGTTCCCGGTCTAACCGGTACGTCTCGGGGGAGTACCCTCACTCCCAACTCTTCACTATCACAAAGAAAACAAGGTTACAAGCTCTCTCTCCTTCCCTTCTTACAAGCAGGAAAAGACCGGTAAAGAAAAACTTGAAGCACTCTTGTTCTAGTTAAAGATAAGAGAAAAACATTATGTAAACTTATGTTTTTCTACTATCTAGACTAGCCTGCTTCTGTTTTTCTTTTTGCCCATGCTTTGCCCATGCTTCCTTTTGACTTTGAAGGATTGTTTCCTCAATTCTCGTTGTAGCAGGCAAAACAGGATTTCCTCTTGGTCTTGTGATTTTTTCTGTCAAAACTCAACTGGCCCATCAAGAGCCCAATTTTGTGAATTTTCAAACAGAGGCCCAATCCACAAACTCCACCTTTTGACAAACCACATCAAACCCTACGAGACCAGCCTCCTTACTCTGCTTGCGAAACTTGCAGCCGCCGACGACTCCTAAACCATGATTTCACCGGCAAGCTACTCTCCGAAGAATACTCCATCGTCTCCGACGAGCCCTCTGGTACTCTCGGCTTCAACACCGTCACCACCAGGAGATCAGGCATCGCTAACCTATCTCCTTCCTCGTGACTCGAACAGCCGTCACCTTCGACCTCAAAAATTTCAATCAGCCGCCGCAACTCTCGTCGCACAGCCGCTCGTGAGAGCTCGACCGCGACTCTCGTTGCACAGCAGCTCGTGAGAGCTCAACCGCGACTCTCGTCGCCTTTTTTCCTTTGCGATTCCCGGCGAATCCTCTCTGCCTAGCTTCTCAGGCGAGCCGCCAACCGTCTTCCTCTGACTCTCCGGCGAGCTTTAGTCGCCGCGGGTTCACATCGCAGGTGAGACCTCTTTCACGATGTGGGCTTAGGTTGAGTGGGCCAAAAATTTGCTTATTGGGTCTGTTCAACCTTACTTCTTGGGCCAGGTACATGTTGAAGCCCAGCACCTTTCACTTCTGGAGCCCAACTTTTAGCCCAACATCGGTCAACAACCTCCAGTTGACTCCGACGTTGACTCCGGCGTTGACCGACGATGACTCCGGCGATGACCGACATTTTCACCGTAATCCGATCTTGCCAATTCTTAGCCACCGTGAGTCTCCTTCGGGTATCTACTATACCCTGAACCTTTGATCACCTTGAATTTCAGTCATACGAACCTTTTCTGAAACTCACCCGTTTCCTTGTTCTTCTTTTGTCAGATACTCCACCTGGAACCTGTAACTCTACCTGCACAGTTCCAGAATCTCTACAGGTAACTCCATTTCAATTTTCAACCTTACTCAAATCTGACGCTTTGAGTAACACACCTCACAGACATTAACTCAACTTAATTTTCCTGTTCTGCGAGGTCGATGGAGTTACCTGGAGCCGCTCCACCACTTCAGTGAACGTTGAGAAGCTCACAGCAAAGCTGGAACTTCTGACCAGGTACTGTCTTAGTTAGGAAGTCTGCTGGGTTGACTGTTGTATGAATTTTGTGTAGAACAACAACTCCTTGTGACACTATATCTCTGATGAAATGAAATTTAGTGTCAATATGTTTTGTTCTTTCATGATGAACTGGATTCTTTGCTAGGGCTAGAGCACTTTGTGAATCACAGTGAACCACAACCTTGTCTTGCTTGAAACCCAATTCTGCACATAAACCCTTTAACCAAATGGCTTCTTTCACTGCTTCAGTAAGAGCCATGTACTCTGCTTCAGTGGTTGAAAGAGCCACAACAGATTGTAAGCTTGACTTCCATGAAATTGTATTTCCACCAACTTTAAACACAACTCCAGTAACTGATCTTCTTCTGTCTAAATCTGTTGCATAATCTGAATCTGAAAACCCTTCAATGCAGAATTTAGAATCCCTCTTAAAAAACAAGTTCTGATTGCATGAACCCTTCACATACCGTAAAACCCATTTCACTGCTGACCAATGATCTCTTCCTGGATTTGACATAAACCTGCTGATAAAACCCACTGCAAATGCTAAGTCTGGCCTTGAACCAACCATTGCATACATTAAACTCCCTACATCACTTGCATATGGAACTTTTTCCATATGAACAGCTTCTGATTTTCTGTCTTCCTCTGATAAACTGCCAAGTTTGAAGTGAGAAGCAGTTGGTGTAACCACTGGCCTTGCTTCAAACATTCCAAAAGTCTTCAACACTTTTTCCAGATAATTTCCCTGAGAAAGAATCAACTCTCCTTTTTCTCTATCTCTGATAATATCCATACCCAGAATTCTTGAAGCCTTTCCCATATCCTTCATTTCAAACTCACTGTTCAGCTTATCCTTGAGCTTCTGAATAACTGACTTATTCCCTGAAGCTATTAGCATGTCATCCACGTAGAGTAACAAATACACAGCTTGATTAGTTTGAACGTTTCTCATGTAGACACATGAGTCATGACTACTCCTCTCAAACTTCTGGTCCTTCATGAAATTGTCAAACCTTTGATTCCAAAGCCTCGGAGACTGTTTTAGTCCGTATAACGACTTCCTTAACAGGCATACTTTGTTCTCATTTCCTTTCTGTATGAATCCCTCAGGTTGACTCATTAAAATCCTCTCTTCTAAATTTCCATGTAGAAAAGCTGTTTTAACATCCATTTGCTCCAACTCATAATCCATATTAACCACAAGTGACAGCATTAATCTGATTGAGACATGCTTAACCACTGGAGAAAATACCTCATTGTAGTCTATCCCTTCTTGCTGCAAAAAACCCTTAGCAACCAGCCTGGCCTTATACCTCTGTTCTTCAACTCCGGGAATGCCTGATTTCAGCTTGAAGATCCACTTACACCCTACCAGCTTTTCTCCTTCCGGTTTCTCAATTAGATCCCAAGTCTGACTTTTCTTATGAGAGTTCATCTCTTCCTCTATTGCACTTTCCCATAATTTTCTCTTAGAACTTCTCATGGCCTCTTCATAAGACTTAGGTTCATCTGTTTCTAAGTCTTCAGCTGTTGCCAATGCGTAGGCTACAAAATCTGCATCTTCAAATCTGGAAGGAGGTCTAATGTTAGTCCTCCTTTCTCTGTCTCTGGCTAATGCGTAATTGTCTAGACATTGTTGATTTTCTGAACTAGCAGCTCCTTCATTAGCTTCTACTTCTTCTAAACTTTCTGAATTTTCTGAAATCCCGGAACTTTCTGGACTGTCTAAACTTTCTGAACCTGAACTGTCTCCACCTTGAGACGATGTATCTTCCTCATCAGAATACCTAGTGGAAGGACCCCTGATAAGACTGCGCCTGAAAGATACCCTTCTTCCAGCCTTCTTTTCTAACCATGTCTCTTTACCAGGGTCTTCTACTCTTCCATCTGCATCACTCAATGTGCTCTTGTATACTTCGTTTTCGTTGAACACCACATTTCTGCTTGTAGTGCATTTTCCTTGTTCTGGTAACCAGACCCTGTATCCCTTCATACCAAACGGATATCCCATTAGCACACCTTTAACTGCCCTTGGACTTGTCTTGTCTTGAGTGACATGAACAAACGCTGAACACCCAAATCTTCTTAGATGACTCAAATCTGGTTTTGAACCAGTCCAGATTTCTTCTGGTAACTTGAACCCAATAGTTGAATTTGGTGTTCTGTTGATTAAGTACACTGCTGTAGAAGTAGCTTCAGCCCAAAACTCTTGTCCCAAACCTGTTTCAGCAAGCATACTTCTGACCTTATCCATAATGGTTCTGTTCATCCTCTCCGATACACCGTTTTGTTGTGGTGTATAGGTGCACGTTCTGTGCCTTTGAATTCCTGCATTTCTGCACAAGGTGTCGAATTGTGCATTGCAGAATTCAAGACCATTATCGGTTCTTAAATACTTAATCCTTTTCCCTGTCTGATTTTCAACAGCCTGTTTCCATTCCCTGAACTTGTGAACTGCTTCATCCTTAGTCTTCAGAAAATAGACCCATACCTTCTTTGAAAAATCATCAATGAAACTCACAAAGTATCTGCATCCACCAAGACTTTCTGGGGTAGATGGAGATCCCCATAAGTCTGAGTGTATATAATCCAGTACACCTTTGGTGGTGTGCTGGCCTGTTGGAAAACTCTGCTTGTGAGATTTCCCAAGTACACAGCTCTCACAGAATTCCAGCTTGTCCACCTCCTTTGCTGGCACATAACCTTCTTTAACCAGAACATTCATGTTCTTCAAACTCATATGTCCCAGCCTAGAATGCCAAATAGATGTCATATCAACTTCAGGTCTGGCCACAGCAACTTCTCCTTTCACTACCTTCCCTTGTAAGTAGTATAGCCCATCTTGATATTTGCCAGAAATAACCCTTTGTCTATCCTTGTAGAAGTTGACAACAAAGTTCTTACCTACATACTTGCAGCCACTCTTCTCTAGCTGACCATAAGAAATCAGGTTCCTTCCCATTGTAGGTATGTATCTGACATTTGTTAGAATGACCACAGAATCATCTGGATTTAAAATCTTAATCTTACCAATCCCCTTTATCTCGCTGTGAGTCATGTTACCCATCAGAACCTTGCCACCATCAAACTCTTGTAAGTCAAATAATGATTCTCTGTCTGGTGTAATATGAAAACTACAGCCAGAATCCATTACCCACTCTTCTTTTGTGTCTTGAGTGCTTACTGTGAGTACCATTGGCTGCCTTGGTTCTGTCGCTATATTGGCTGAACTTGATGGCTTATTTGAGAACATTTCAGGACACTCTCTTTTCCAATGCCCTTCCTTGCCACACTTAAAACAACCTTTGCTATGCTTGTTGTATTTCGCCCTGGACTTTGATCTGCTTTTGCTTCTTGATCTGACTTGGCTTTTTGATTGTCCTTTCCATGGTTTACTATACTCTTTGTCTGATCTCACAACTGACCTGCCTCTTGTTTGCACATACAGCCCTTCATTGTGTGATTTGGAGAGCTTCCCACGTTCTGCCAGCTCTCTCTCCTTGGACTTGGCAGCACCTACGACCTCATTCAGCTTCAAGGTATCTCTCCCATACTTGAGTGTTTCCTTTAGCTGGTCATATTTATCAGATAATGAGCTCAGCAATAGTATAGCTTGAACCTCCTCTGTAATCTCCACTCCTATGTTGTTTAGATCTGTCACCAGTTTGAGAAAATCATCTACATTTCCATCTATACTCTTTGAATCTGTCATCTTGAAAGTATAGAACTTAAGCTGTAGGTAGATTCTGTTTGGCAAAGATGTCTCCATGTATAGCCTGTTTAGAGTAGACCACATGGCTGCTGCTGTATCACAGTGTGTGATCTTTCTTAGTACTTGATTCCCCACATTTAGTACTATTATATCTTTTGCCTTCTCTGATTTTTCAAACTTTGCAGGATCCACCGTTGGAGGCAGTATTACAGCTTCTGCTGTCCCTGTCTGCTGGCCCCTGTCTTCTCCAGTTACTACTTCTGCAGTAGCTGGTGGGTCCTTCAACAGCTGCTCGTCGTTCAGGATGCTCTTCAGCCCCAGCACCCCAAAGTGAGCCATCATCCGTACTTTCCATAGAGAAAAGTCACCAGTTCCGTCAAACCTGTCCACTTCAACCCGATCTTTACTCATCGTGACTGTCTTCTGCTTCAGCCTGGCTTGAGCCTCTTCAGCAACAGCCTACCTCGCCTGGTAAGCTCTGATACCACTTGTAGAGTAAACAACGATTTCGGAAGCTTGCTTAAGAGAACAAGACACCAAGATTGATCACCGAGTTCCCGGTCTAACCGGTACGTCTCGGGGGAGTACCCTCACTCCCAACTCTTCACTATCACAAAGAAAACAAGGTTACAAGCTCTCTCTCCTTCCCTTCTTACAAGCAGGAAAAGACCGGTAAAGAAAAACTTGAAGCACTCTTGTTCTAGTTAAAGATAAGAGAAAAACATTATGTAAACTTATGTTTTTCTACTATCTAGACTAGCCTGCTTCTGTTTTTCTTTTTGCCCATGCTTTGCCCATGCTTCCTTTTGACTTTGAAGGATTGTTTCCTCAATTCTCGTTGTAGCAGGCAAAACAGGATTTCCTCTTGGTCTTGTGATTTTTTCTGTCAAAACTCAACTGGCCCATCAAGAGCCCAATTTTGTGAATTGTCAAACAGAGGCCCAATCCACACAAATCAAATTTAAACCCAAACCCGAATCATCAAATCACTTCACATCGACAAATCTATTTATAATTGAAACTGAGAAACAAAACAAAAAAACCACAATCTGAGGTTAAAAACATATAAACCCATAAATCATAAACAAAACTAAATCTCTACCATAAATCTCGTACCTTGTTTATGGACAGATTCGATTTCGCCCACAAATCCTCAGTGCCCAATCCGGATCTAACCGAAATTGGCAAACCGGCGATTGACATTCGGTTTTCTTTTTTTCAATATACATGGTTTAATGTTGGAGCAAGTTGAAGTAACAGCATCATCGGGAGAAATGTGTTTCTTAATTAATATTTAATTATAAATTTGAAATTAAGAAATTCTGTTAAGAAATTTCTGTTTTTGCTGTTTTATTGGTAAAACCCTATTATTAGGAGTTTAAAAAAAAAAAAATTGTTTTATTTTAAATAGAGTTTATTTTTTTAATTAAACATAGTTGACATAAAAACATAACATTTTAAACATAGATTTTGAAATGAGTTCCACATGTGCACTTCCGTTTCTAAAATTATAAATATACTATATTTTATATTTTATAAAACCAAAATTATATTGCATTTCATGAATTTTGAAACATACAAAATATTACCGAAACTTCAGTAAAAAAAAGTTTAGAATTTTAGAATTTTAAAAAAAAAAATTAATATGTAAAGATTATAATTCATTAATATGTAAAAAAAGTTTAGAATTTTAAAGTTAAAGTTAAGAAAAAAAAAAAAAAATATATCTGGTAAAAAAAAAATCTGGCCAATTAGAGATTGACACGTAGTTAAGAATAGTGTAAGAACCGCTTAAATAAGAGTTTTAAGAACCGATTCTGACACGGTTCTTAATATATTTTTTTTTTGTTAAGAACCCCAATAATGATGCTCTAATGAATGAGCTTTTTTTACCATTTCAATTTCTTTCGTTCACTTCCTTCAAAAGTATTTCCTTCACCTCCGGCTGAATCTCCGGCGAAGGATCCGGCCGAGAGCTTGATGTTTCGTTTTCCTGTACTTATTTGGCGTGAAAGCTGGTTAAAAGTTTAGTTGACGCGAAACTTCTTCTGTCTGAATAGTAAATACACACACAAGAAAGCAAATCCAGGTGATCTCTTTTGTCTTCCATCTTTTTCTCTAGATCCAGATGAAATCATACCCGTTCCTTGTTTAATCCCTGAGCCTAATTCGAAAAATCTGTGAAGTTTTGGGCAAATTAACACTGTAGAAAGATCTTTTAGGGTTTGATGTTTTCACGTTTTCCATAGTTTCTTAGTCTACAACATCCAGATGCCAGAGGTGATGATTCACTTCGAGATCTGTAAACACAAAGGGTTTTAAGAAAATCCTGTAACAAAAAGATACGGAGGTGAATACAGCTTGGGTCGAAACAAGAATTTTGCTTATGTGAACAGTTTCTCTTCTCTTGTTTGTTAAATTGAATCTTCTGCTCGACAATTTTGATTCTGAGACCCCAAAGAAACCATTTTTTTTTTGTTGGCAGGAGAAATTTGGTGGGTTTTGGGAGAGATTAGAAGGATCCACATTGTTTGGTGGTTTCAACTATGCTACCAAGTGGGTTGAAAGAAACCCAACTCCGCGAGAGCAACAACAGCCAGAAGGTCCATCCTCAACCAATGGAAGAGTCTATCAATCAGAATCCAGAAGCTATGGAAGCTCTTATTTCCAATCTGTTTGGAAACATCTCGTCTTTGAAATCGGCTTATATCGAGCTTCAATCTGCTCATACGCCTTACGATCCCGAGAAGATTCAGGCAGCGGACAAAGTTGTGATTTCTGAACTCAAGAATCTTTCGGAACTGAAGCATTTTTACAGAGAGAATAACCCCAAGCCTGTATGCGTCTCTCCACAAGACTCTCGTTTAGCTGCAGAGATTCAAGAACAGCAGAGTCTGCTGAAGACTTATGAGGTCATGGTGAAGAAGTTTCAGTCTGAGATTCAGAACAAGGATTCTGAGATCACTCAGATGCTGCAGAAGATCGAGGAAGCAAACCAGAAACGGCTTAAGCTTGAGAAGAATCTCAAGTTAAGGGGAATGTCTACAAACGAATCTTCTGGTGGAGACGGCAATTTGCAGTTTCCTGACTTGACCACTGAACTCTTTATATCAACTTACGAAGCTGCTTCCAAAGCCGTGCATGATTTCTCCAAGCCGCTAATCAACATGATGAAAGCTGCGGGATGGGATCTTGATTCTGCAGCCAATTCAATTGAGCCTGATGTTGTTTACGCCAAGAGGCCTCACAAGAAATATGCATTTGAATCATACATATGCCAGAGGATGTTCAGTGGGTTTCAGCAGAAGAATTTCTCAGTAGACTTAGAGAGTGCAACGGCCGATGACACAGAGACCTTCTTCCGCCAGTTTCTTGCTCTCAAGGACATGGATCCACTAGATGCTCTAGGGACAAACCCGGATTCCAATTTTGGTAAATTCTGCAGGAGCAAGTATCTCATCTTGATCCATCCAAAGATGGAAGCTTCTTTCTTTGGAAATCTAGACCAGCGTGACTACGTGACAGGAGGTGGGCATCCGAGGACCGCGTTTTACCAGGCGTTCTTGAAACTTGCAAAGTCGATATGGATCTTGCACAGGCTTGCTTACTCGTTTGATCCAGCCGCAAAGATCTTCCAAGTGAAAAAGGGTAGTGAGTTCTCTGATTCATACATGGAAAGTGTTGTGAAGAACATAGTTGTGGATGAAAAAGAAGAGAACCCAAGAGTTGGTCTTATGGTCATGCCTGGGTTTTGGATTGGTGGAAGTGTGATTCAAAGCCGAGTTTATGTTTCAGGTGTGAAGGTCGTTGAATGAAGGACATTCTGGTGTCCCTGAAATCTCGAGGGAACTGTCTTAAAGCTTCCCACTTTGTTGTGTAACTTTTATTTTCCTGCTTGTTATAAATAATATTTTCAGTAAGCCTACATGTAATTGTCCAGAATTCATAAGCAAACAAGATATCATCTATTAACTATTATTACGAACCAAAAAAACAGAAATGAAGAAGTTATTGTCTGATTGACAAAAAAAAACGAATAAAAAAGAAGTTATTGTCTTATCTGATTTCTTCGACTCTCAGCATCTTCGGTCCGAGCAAATGAATGGCCTCTATATGCTCTTAAGTGCCTGAACCCATATTATGGGCCTAATATCGGCCTACTAGGGCTAATATAGGCCTTAATTGGGCCGTAATAGAGTGAACACGTGGGCCAAACAGGGGTTCAGTGCTATCTAACGCCGTCTACATCGTTTTCAGCTTCACGGCTATCGTAATCCAATGAAAGTGGTTTATTTCGAATTTCTTTTCAGGATCTACATTTTTGGGTTTACCTTTTACAAGAATACTGAAACAAGAAAATAAACCAAATTTCAGGTTGGTTCGCAAAAAAAATTCTTTAGGTTAAAATTTAGATTATATAGAAAATGAAACAGTACAACCTTAATCTTTTCGATTCAGATTCAGGTAAATAGGTTTCTTACACTTCAATCAAAACAAAAGTATTGAGTATAACCAACACAGAATTTTTTTCTACATAACACAAAGACAACAAGGTAACAAATGGTCCTCAATAGCAAATAGAGGACACTATTATTCCACAACCAAACCCAATGAATCAAAAAGAAAATATAGAGAGAGTACAAAAAGAGACCAATGCAGTTACACAAAAGAAGAAAAATGCAATTTGAAGTAACGGATCCAAAAGAGTTTGATAAATCACTTGTTAAGCCAAGGGTATACGTCCGGCGATGAAGGAAGCCTCGCCGTTAAAACCTCCACATCTGTCTCCGTTACCTGCAAAAATGCACATTAACCTTTGATTAATACCAAAATTGATCCGTTTTAATGACTTTAAGGGTTTTTACAAGTTTTTACCAAGAGGGTATGCTCAAACTGGGCACTGCGTTTCCCATCTGCAGTAACTGCGGTCCATCCATCAGGCCACGTACGATCCCGCCACGATCCTAACATGACAATGTCCTTATGGTATTAACTGGAGAAATTCACTAAGGAGTTGGCAGAAAATATAATAAGCGCATGCAAAAAAACTCACCTGCGTTGATCATTGGCTCGATTGTGAAAGTCTGACCAGCTTTCATCACTCCAACTGCTTTGTTTCCTGATTTCGGGGTTAAGGGCATTCACACTGTAATAGACTAACAAGACAACAACATACCAGATACTGAAATCTAAAATCTGCGATCTTGAACCAAGTCACAAAGGATACTTGCATAGTGTGGAATGTTTGGGGCGCAATGAAAGAGATCCCCAATACCATGACCACAATAGGATCTCACCTGTTTAACCACCACAAGTAAGTTATTATCTAGGCAAAGGTTCTACAAACAGATCCTATGATGGTTGTAGAGACGCAAAAAACTATATTTTACCACTGATAACCCAGACATTGTAGCATGGCGGTTGACTATCTCTCCAATTTCACGGAATCGAACTCCAGGTTTAACTGAAAGAGAAAGTAAGAAAACCATAGAAACTCTCAATAATTTAGTAGTATAACATAACAGTCAAAACATAAAAGCTTTGAACAGGTAAAGCTTAGGACCTACCAATTGCTATGGCTTTTTCCAAGCACTCGTATGTGCACTTAACTAGTTGACGTGATGCTTCGTCAACATTTCCAACAAAGTATGTCTCATTAAGGTCGCCTAACCATAAATCATACAGTTAGACAGGATATCGCTAGAGGTAAACAAAATCACTACAAATAATAAATTTTCTTCAGGAGATAACTTACCATGGCAACCTTTATAACAAACTGTTACATCAACGTTTACTATATCGCCATCTTCTAGTTTTCTGAAGCAATTAAAGCACAAAGAGTAATTAGCGTAAAATTTCCTGGATCTTTTTAGCTATTTGTCAGGGAGGCTGCAAAATTTCCAGACATAAGCATACCTGGCGTCCGGAATTCCATGACAAATCACTTCATTAACAGAACTGCAAGAGAATATCCAAAAGATACAACTTTAGAAAGTAGAGGATAAACATGGTAGAGGTAATAATGTACATGCAAAAGAAGTGCCTACGTGCAGCAAGATTTGGGAAAGAAATAGTAGTTGAGGGGTGATGGATATCCTCCTGGCAGAGCATAAGATTATATAATAATAGTTATAATGCTGTGATGGATGGACTTGAATGATTGAATTCCCAAAAGGATATGAAAAACTTAAAGGTACAAACCTGCTGCGATAGTTGCTTCGTGAACCACTCGATCAATCTCATCAGTTGTCACATCAGGGTGAATCACCCTAGCCGCTGCATCCAATACCTCCCTGGCAATCTGATAACAGAATCTATTCAAGTGAAAACCTTGACAAAAGATCATATAATGGGAATGCAGACCATTGGCATTAAAGCAAAGAAAGAAAATAACACTAACTTTACAGGTCTCACGCATTCTCCGAATTTGTTCGGGCGTTTTTATCTACAATGCAAGTATAAAACCTTGTCAGTTGTAAATGATAAAGATGAGTATCAAATGAAGCCCAAAAAAAAAACTATCAAAGCATCGCTAACCTCAACAACATGTTGTAGCTCACAGTTTGGTTCAATTTTGGGAGTCCCCTGGATGTGAAAAATGGAAGACAGTTTGTTAGCAGCATATAACCGGGAAATAATTAGAAACTATCAACTCATTGCAAGACAATAACAGACATAGCACACAAAAAAATGGTTATATAACAGCTCATGTGCAAGTGTTGAGACAAAGCCATTCTTAGATAGATGATTATTCCATTATTGAATCTGGTTCGACTTTTCCAGTAATAAAGTTTTTAGCAGATCGCAAAGTGATAAGGACTTACGTCAATTGCCCAGTCAGGTTTATCAATCTCAGCAGGCACAACACGCTTGGTAGATATGGGATATTGCTTCAGGGGCCTACACAACGCACGAATAAATGAAAGCTCCAAAATGGTGAAGAACTAATCAACAATTCAACAGATGATTTGATTTGAATCCCTCAGTCCTCTCTTGAGGGAAGACAAGAAAACAGAGAAACTCTTGGTTACGAACCCTGTCCAATCAAAGTGTGGAAGCTTAGGTGTTCTAGCCTGCCCTTTCTTCACACAATACAGCCAACCTTGAGAAATTAAATCAGAATTCTGGTCTCCGGGAAGAGATTTCGCAATTGAAGACAGCTGAGCTTTCACGTGTACTGATTTATGCGAGCTCCAAGCTGCTTTGAAACAGTCTTGAGTGCTGTTCGCATAAAACAGAAAGAAACAAAAAAAAAAATCAAAACTTTGAAAACGAAGTCGTCATGAAGACAGTTGAAGACTCGGCAATCAAAAAATGGTGGAGAGACAACATACCAGAAAGAAGCTCCTTCACGAGGAAGCTTCAGCTCCATGCATTTCGGACACCTGTGAGCATAAGGAAGCAGTTTAACACATGCTTGCCTAGGGCCAAAGATGATTTCAATTGGAACCAAGAAACCGACGAATCAATCAATAACACTTGAATCGAAATGAACATCGAATTAAAAGCAACGGTTATCGAAATCATCAAGAAACATCGAATTTTGGAGCTAGATTGATACCAAGTCAAATCCAAAGAAGAAGAGGATAATGATGGGTAATTACGTACTGAAGATGCGCTGGCTTCTCGCACCGAGCACACGAGAGAGTAGCAATGTTCGATGCATCTGATTCACCGGCCATTCGATTTTCTTGAGTCTCGTCTCTTTAGCTCGAAGCAGCGTCTGCGATTGAATACAGTAAGAGGTAAGCCCTCCACAGTTCAATCAGAGAGGAAGAGTGGAGAGACTCTAGGGTTTATCGAGCGCTGTTGAAATTAACAACCTCAAAACGGCGTCGTTCGTTAAATCTTTTCTTTTTCTTTTTTGGTTTTTAGTGATCTCTATACAAAACCAGAAATTTTGACATATGCATTCATTATGCATCGGTATCATTTTTTAAGTGGTTTGAAACGAAACGATAATTTGTTCCTAATCCTAACTAATAAAAATTCTTCTTTTTAAAAAAAAACTAAAATCTTAAGATAATATACACCGAATTTTATTCTAATTTTGTACGATCAACTACAAAACTATTTCACAATCTATACCATTAATACATAAACATTTTTAGAATACGTTTTTAAACATTCCTTATTTTATAAAATAAATTAAACTTATCGTCAATTAGGTATTAAACATATTATCAAACATTTATTAAATTTATTATAAATTTAAAAATTACAAATTAAACATATTTAAATTAATAACAGTTAAATTAGTTCTTATTCTTCGTTTCCTATTTTATATACTACAAAAACAAAACTTCATCTTCGCGATTTAGAATCTAGTTTACCTATTAAAAAAAACACAATCATTTGCTCATACAGACAATGCATAGTACTCCCAACAGTAGAGAGTACTTCTTCCATTGGTGGCCCAAATAGCTAATAGACCAGACTTTAAAGAATTAAAGGGCCCAAATATATCGCCGGGCATAACCCAAACAATTGATAGAAAACAAAAACAAAAATGTTTTTTTTTTTACAAAACTAGTGTGATTTTTGCTAACAAAATTTATCATATCTCGGACTCGGATTACATAAAGTATCATAAATGTTACAGCCACTAGTAAATGCGAAGCGAATGTGTTAAATAACGTGTCTTTTTAATTACTATATCTCTTAAAAACTTGAAAACTATATCGAGAAAATAAATTATCTTGATTTTATTTGATTTTTTTGGATGTTTTCTGAAAATTGAAACAAATTTCATTTTCGTAAATTAGAATTAAAGTAGAATCAGCTGAAAAGTACAATGATTACTTGAAAATTACGATAAGCTATCAAATTTGAAAAGGTCGATCCATGCTTTTTCTCTTTTTCTATATAATTTTTTGAAAAATATATATATTAGTCTCTTCATGTCTGTTTTATGTTTGGACCGGAGAATTTCTACCCAAAAAAGAGTGCAATATAGCGACTGTTTAGTGGACGTTTTAGCAAAATTGTAATATTAGCAAAAATTTTAATAGATATTTCTTAGAAAAAATATTCGTTGGTTTCTTCTCAAATTCTTAACTCTGACGGTCGACTGACATCTAATTGCCACGGTATTTGGATATTAATATAGATAATTAGATTAAATAAATATAAATATTGTTTTTTTAACAGACAAATTGTAAGAAATAAAAGATTAACGTATGAATCCGACGACGATCGTATATGGTTGGTGTCTTTCTCATTATTATTATTTGTTTTTTTTATAAAAGGTTACCCACTGGTTGGGTTGTATAGGCTTAGAACGTGGCACTATCTTCGACTGATCAAATGAGAGTAGTTAGATAATTTCGCGTTTGCGAAAAATTGATCTCTAATCTAGACTAACATGACATCTTTTCCACAAGTGAAAACCACTAGTTCAACACGACTTAATTGCCTTTCTCATTCAGGGGCGAATGCAGCTTATATCAAGGGAATGCACTTGCACTCATTAGTTTTTGAAAATTAATGCTAATTTATATGAAAAACAATTAATGCCCCCATTAATTTTTTTTTTGCCCCCACTCATTTTTTCCTTTTTCTTTTACAACGACGAAATCATTTAATTATAAAACCCAAAACATAAATTTACAAATAAATACGTTTTTAATATACTGTATATACTTTTCTTTTATTGGGATATAGTTTCTTTCCAATTGATTTACATTTTCATTAAAAAGTAACTACAATCTTAATTTATATATATTTTTTAATCGTCACCTATTTTCTCATTGTTATTTATGTTTCAGTTTTATATTTTAAATCGTTTCAATATCTAATAAACAAAATTGTTTTTAACATATCTAATAAATAAATTTCATCAAAAAAAATATCTAATAAATATGTATGTAATTAATATTCGGTAAAATAAAAATAAAAAATTTCCTTACATTATTATTTATTTTTTAATATACTGATATTTATTAATTATAAATAATTAATTAAAAAATATTTATTAAATAATGTTGCCCCCAGAAAAAATTGGTCTAGATTCGCCCCTGTTCTCATTATTGGTTTTTAAGTTTTAGTTTTCGCATTTTTTAAACCCACTAAACCTAATTTTAAAAACGCAAGTTGTATTACGTTAGCTCCATTTCTCATTCATTTTGATGTTGACGGACAACTTTTTTTTTGGTTTTAATTTGACGGACAACTTTCTAGTAGTAGAAACATATATAGCTGTGCATTTCATGTAATCAATTCTTCAACCACTTAATAGTCAGTTTTTGATGGATAAGATCATTAACATCTATTGCTTTTTAATATGACTAACCTACCATTGATATAGTCTTACGTCCTCTCAGTTTGTTTATTTTTTAAAATAAACAAATTTAACATATACTAATTATAGAGTTAAATCTATATGTATCCCATTACCAACTTAATTAGATTAAGCGCAGTTCACAAAAGTCATATAAATTATGTTCCACTAGTCCGGAAATTTTATAAATTCTACCCACCACAGATTCATTTCAATCACTCTGAACATGACCGTTAACCCAAATTAAAAGTTTATGTAATATGATTTTTATAAAACGATTTGTTAGATATGTTGATTTTATAATTAATTGGACGTTACGACTTAATAGTTAATATACTTTATTTATTGTAACTACATAATAAACGAGTAACGTAGCGCGAATAGTTCACTTTATCTAAAAATAATGTTATTGGGAAAGTTGAGTTTTTTCCATCCGATTACGGATCTTTGCTTATTTCCACCATAACACGTATTATCAAAAGTTGGTTTTGGCCGAGGATCTATAGGCCTAAAGTCCATAATTTGTTTTTTTTTTTTTTTGCCATTTGCCATTTTCAAAATACTTGTATATATATCACTGGTGAACACGCAAGAAATATTACACAGAATCTATAGGGAAAATGTATCCCTTTATACATTTTTTTTTTGCCGTTATAGTCTATAATTTACTTTAACCTAAAAACTTTAATTTGCTATAATAGTGAAAACGAATTTTGCAAATGGCTTGTAGTCATATGTATACGTACAGTGCGTTACGGTAAACGAGTCGTATATATCGATGAAACAAACCAGTGAAAAATTCGAAGTTGACGGTTGATTAGTCTTTGTGGATAGCGATTACACTGTCTCTGCCTTACATGCATATAATAATTTGTATTATTGTTGTTACAACCACATGAATAAATCAATCTAATTATATAGAGGCATGACTTTGAATTTTTATTTTTCTTCTTTCATTTAAGAGACTTTTGGACATCCGAGTAAGTACTTTATTGAGTTTTTTTATAAAATTTTATAAATATGTGGCCGAAAAAAAACTATAAAGTACTTACTACTAATTACGACTTCTGCTAATTAATAAACCTATTATTTTCATGCTATCATAATTAAGTCGTTTCTAAGAATTCGTATATAAATTCGATTGTGGCATTTTTTTTTTACCTGATTGAAAATAATTTTACATTAATTTGTCGCCTACTCAAATTTGAGCTATAAATTGCACACGTCAAAAAGAGAGAGGCCAAACATGAAAATTATTTCAATATAGAGAATATATGACGGCATGATGGTCACCAATTCATTGGTTGGTATAGACATAATTGAATACTTTTTTTTTCTTCAACTATTATGAAATGACATATTAATATATTTAAATTATTTAATTATAAAAGCATAAGTCACCCATACATCTATATAAACACATCGATTCAAGACATCAATCTCATCATCCAATACCTTTAAACACAAACTTCTTTCTCAGAACATTTGGTCTTATAATGGCTTTCCGAGTTTATATTATTACCTTCGTGTTCTTATGCATTCTCGTGGCATCGACCGTTTCGGGTTACAACTCGAAAGACGTGAAAGCCTGGTGTAGCCAAACTCCAAACCCTAAACCATGCGAGTATTTCTTAACCCATAACTCAAACCAAAAACCCATAAAATCTGAATCCGAGTTCCTCAAAATCTCAATGAAACTCGCTTTGGACAGAGCCATCCTCGCCAAAACCCACGCGTCTACACTAGGACCAAAGTGCCGCGACACACGCGAAAAAGCTGCTTGGGAAGATTGTCTTAAGCTCTACGACCTCACGGTCTCTAAAATCAACGAGACGATGGACCCAAACGTGAAGTGCTCGAACACAGACGCGCAAACATGGCTCAGCACGGCTCTAACTAATCTCGACACTTGTCGAGCCGGGTTCTTAGAGCTTGGTGTTTCCGATATCGTTCTTCCTTTAATGTCAAACAACGTCTCAAATCTTATATGCAATACACTCGCCATTAACAAAGTTCCTTTCAACTATACACCACCCGAGAAAGATGGGTTCCCTTCATGGGTCAAACCCGGTGACCGGAAGCTTTTGCAAAGCTCGACGCCAGGAGATAACGCGGTGGTGGCTAAAGACGGGTCTGGTAATTTCAGAACGATTAAAGACGCGATTAACGCTGCTTCAGGGAGTGGTAGGTTCGTAATATATGTGAAGCAAGGCGTTTACAGTGAGAATCTTGAGATTCGGAAAAAGAATGTTATGTTGAGAGGAGATGGTATAGGAAAAACAGTTATCACCGGAAGCAGAAGTGTTGGAGGAGGAACGACCACGTTTAATTCAGCTACTGTCGGTACGTATGGTTACAAAACTACAAATAATTTTTTTTTTTTATTTAGTATATGTTTAGTTTGAGAATTTTTACGTGCATGAATGAACACACCAAAGTAGATAGCGAATTCGAAAGTGATGTATAAGAAGTTAAGAACCACGCTCCGCGTCTTAGACCATCTCCAATGGGGGTTCTTAAAGGAGAGGTTCTTAAAATTTTATAATGACATATAATAATAAATATTAGAGAGGTTCTTAACTTTAAAAAAAAAGGTTTTTAAAGTTCTTATTTAAGAACTTTTTTAGGGGTTCTTAACTAGAGGTTCTTAAAATTTATAATTAAAATATTGGTAAGAACCCCATGAGGAGTTCTACCATTGGTGATGCTCTTAGACCATCTATAATGGTTGAACCCTTAAAAGCTTCTTAACAATTGTTTACTATTAAATTTAATAATAAATTAAATTAAGAATCTCATTTAAATTAAAATTATATTCTTGTCAATAGCTTTCTAACACGTGGCCATAAAAACTGGGTCTTAAAAACCTTATTTAAAGCTCGGTTCTAAACAAATATTGGCTTTTTTATTTATTTTATTTTTTTTAAACCCTTGGAACCTCACCCCTGAACCTCCGATGGAGGTGCTCTTATAGGTTTTATAGATTAATTAGTTTAGATTTGGGTTTTATATATCGTTGATATATTTTTCTTGCAAAGTAAATTTATTTATTTTTGTTAAAAAGTATTAGTCAACTCAGTTTTTTCTATGCTTCGTGTGATATTTAGAAGTATACGCAAACCTCTATTCTATTATTTATTACACAATCATTTACATAATCATTAGCGCGATATTAAAAAACTATATGGATTTGTTTGACAATCCACTTATTGACACAATAATTTATACGAATCGTTAAATTTGATAAAATCCAATAGAATTGCCTTTTATGCTTAATTTAAGTTATTTAGCAAATTTATATAGATAAAAGTAAAAACAATTTGTCATTTCACAAACCTTATAATTAAATTCAAAATTTTATAATTAGTTATTGTCCCTTTGCCTCCGTGATTTAAATATATTTAAGATGTTGCACAATTTTACCATACACGTCATGATAATCTATTAAATTACGTGATAATTCAACGGATGACATAATAAAAAAGTAGCTAATCGTTTTTATAACTCTTTTTCAAATCATTACAGCGGCGGTTGGAGACGGGTTTATAGCGCGTGGAATAACGTTTAGAAACACGGCGGGTGCAAACAACGGGCAAGCGGTAGCTCTAAGATCCGGGTCGGATCTATCCGTTTTCTATCAATGCAGTTTTGAAGGTTACCAAGACACACTCTATGTTCACTCCAACCGCCAATTTTATCGTGATTGCGACGTTTACGGAACCGTTGATTTCATCTTCGGAAACGCAGCCGCCGTTCTCCAGAACTGTAACATATTCGCACGCCGTCCACGTAGTCGCACCAACACAATCACCGCACAAGGAAGATCCGACCCGAATCAGAACACGGGTATTATTATCCACAACTCTCGGGTCACCGCAGCTTCGGATCTCCGACCCGTTTTGGGATCCACCAAAACTTATTTGGGTCGACCCTGGAGACAATATTCCAGAACAGTATTTATAAAGACTTCTCTCGATAGTCTGATTGATCCACGTGGATGGCTTGAGTGGGATGGTAATTTCGCTTTGAGGACTTTGTTTTATGCTGAGTTTCAGAACACGGGTCCAGGTGCTTCGACTTCAGGTCGAGTCACATGGCCTGGGTTCCGGGTCCTTGGTTCTGCCTCAGAGGCTTCGAGATTTACTGTTGGTAGTTTTATTGCCGGTAGCTCTTGGATTCCATCGAGCGTGCCGTTTACTTCTGGTCTGTGAACAAATATTATCTGATTAATTCAAATATTACATGATATATATGATGCAAAGTTGTATATACGACGCAATTGATTGGTATTATGTAAAATTGGACATTCCGTGTAATTTCGTTTTTTTCTTTAAATGTATTGTATTATGTGTTCTGAAATAAATTTATCATATGACTGAAAATTATGAAATATTCATTTTGTTCGTTTCGTGTTTCGCAAACCCCGACTAGACGACGACGTTCTTGTTGAGTGAATGGGGTTAAGCTGAAGGTCGAATATAATGGGCGTTATGGGCCGTACGTTAAGCTTGTCCATGACCCAATGTTACATTATGATAAAAAAAAGTTTATAAAAACCGAAATGGATTTTAAATAAGGACAGTTTCTTACGAGTTTTAAGAAAATAAAACACTCCCCCAATATTCCCAAGAAATTTAATTAATATAAACTTTTTGACAAAACTTTTAGCCAGACACATCATCTACAGTTGAGGCCTTACCACCCCAATGAAGAGATGGATAAACTCAATTGATCTTGTCTAATCACCTGACATTCTTGTTTGGATTGAGACAGGCAGAATGCAAAGGCGGATGTTTTCAAGGCTTTAAGATCACTCTCTACTATTTTTAAATGGGTAAACTCATCCCATTTATACCTTAAACCCGTTAAATCCGTTTAGTTTTATAAGTTTTATAGGATTGTCCATTTAAGCTCGCTATGTTTACACTAGGTTAGTGCATTTAAGTGGTTAAATGGATCCAAATAATTTATATATGTTCTTGTTTTAATAATTCTATTTTCACATAACTAATTAAAAAACAAAATTAGTAATCTGCTGTTCTTATGGTTTTAATATATATATATATATATATTTATTTATCAAAAAGATTTAATTTGAACAAAATTATTGTTTTATATTTATGATAAAATAGTCCGCTATTTTTATGTAAATTTTAAGATGTCTAATTACCATTACAATGTGGTTCCACGTTTTCTCATCAAAACACGTTTTAATAATTTTCTACAAAAAACGTAATTTTGTATTATTCCTCTAAAATTTGATTTCGCAAATAACTCAAATCCACATTTCCCAACCAAAAATGTATTTCGTATTTTATCGCCAAAAACATAATCAGTTTGTTGATTGATCTTTTGTGATTGTAGAGAGATCTTTCTCATTTAAATTGGCACTATTAAGTGCGTCTTGCACAACCTGAAACCGATGAATATACATTTTTTTGTCTGCCAACAGCATAAAAACCCCAAGGCCTAAACCTATGAATATCTCGGGGCAAAAGGGAGTAGATGGACCATATATCAAGTATAGGCTTACAATGCTTTGTATAGAGGAAAAAGTCTATATTACCTAATCGATAGCCCGAGAGTGTGCTCTTCAGCTTGTTTAGGAGCGATGCTTCCATATTGAGAAAGCAGTTTTACCTTGATGTTGCCAATTCCGAGATCAGAACATGTGAAAACTTTGACGGATTATATAAAGGAAAGCATGTTTTTTTCGTTTTCAGTGGATTGAATCAATATTCCAATAAGAGTTCAAACAAAAGTGACATAACTATGTCCTCGAGTCATTCGTTGAGTAGTGGCGAAGCTAGTGTAGTGTCAGGGGGTCACTTGACTCCTAAGAATATATATATATATATATATATATTTTTTTTTTGTAAGCTTAAATTAATCGTGATAAATATTTTTTTTTGTTCGACTACAACGCTTGCACCCTGCATATTCATTATATAAATCTCATCTCAATTAACAAAAAAAAAAAACCAATCTCAACTCGTTCTAACTTATACACTCGATTTAGATTTGAACGTCTTTCACATCATAGTGTTTCGTGTCCAAATCAGACAAGGCAACCACAAAAACCAAAAAAATAAAAAATTGTCGTCTAAATAGTTTTTGAAGTATATAATTAACTAGTGGGAATTAAGCAATCAACAAACAAATCCTTGCGATTGATAGCTAAAATCTTGAGTAGACCCATAGAGAGAGGATAGTTTTTTTCTTTGGGGTTTCATCATCAATTCCATTATATCACTATACCAATGTCCAAAGACAACTTAATTACCACTAAATTAGGATTTAATCCTCGCGGGGTTAAATTTTCTTTAAAAAAATTGTTTTAAAATGTAAAAAAAAATGAATATGACTTTTTCATAATTTTATAATATACATGACTATTGATTATAGATAAAGTTGTCAAACTAGACTAACCTACTTACTTAACCCGTTTTGATGTTGATTAAAATATTATTCGGGTTAATCCGCAAAAATCTATAATCTTGAAAACATCAACTATGATATGCACCGCTTAATGACTGTGTATTATTTGAGATAACCCACAATGAACTACAATATTGAAAACACCAACTTTAATATGCACCGTTTAATGACTATGAGTTTTGTGATTAGTCCACAGACTCTTACAAATTAATTTATTTGTATCTAACTCTTTATAAAAATAAATTTTTTTTTTTGCAAATTTTGTTTTGATATATAAATAAAATAATATAAATCATAGTAAAAAATATTGTAATATCTCGAATAGATTTTTTAATTTGAATATATATCGATTGATTATTATTTAAAAATATATAATATTTTAATATCTTAATGATTAAGAAAAAAAAAATTAAATACCCTTTTTAATAGAAAACAAATATTTTCCATGTTATTTTCAATAATTTTAAAAGACATATATTTTCCTATTTCAATTATCTTTTATTTTATTTGTAATGACATTTCATGTAATATTTTACATTAAAAATTTATTTTCTAAAATATTTTCTTAAATAATAATATAGAGACTAGAACTTAACCCGTACTATAATTAGCGTGGAGTCCTTTTTTAAAAGAAATTGTTTTGAAATTTAAGAAAAATTGATTTTATTTAAATTTTATAATATGTTTAACTCATGATTATATATAGAGTTGTCAAACGGAATAACTTGTCTATTTAACTCGTTTTGCAGTGAAATAAAATATTATTCGGGATAACCCGTAAAACCTATAATTTTGAAAACATAACTCTATTATGCACCATTTAATTACTCTAGTTTTGTAGTTAATTCACGAACTCTTATAAAAAAATCAATTTTCTTGTGTTTAACTTTTTATAAAACTAGTAAAATATTTTTCAATTTTTATTTTGATATAATTCCAAATAAAATATAATAAACTATAGTGAAAAATATATCGAGATTTCGAATAGATTTTTGTTAAATATTCTTATATATAATTGTAAAAAATAATTATATCATTTTCTATTTCAATTATTCTTTGTTATTTGTAATGATATTTTATGTAATAATTTACAAAACAAAATTTATTTTCAAAAATATATTTTTAAATAATATTATAGAGATATCCCAATGCTAGTCACATCATTATCAATAATTATACTCATAACAATTATTTACATTATCACCTTACTGTATAATTCACTATCACAAAAAGAGTAAAGTGACAAAAAGTAACAAGATAGTAAAATGGTAAATAAAGGGAACAATATCTACTAAAAAAAGTTTTAGGATCTAAAATGTTTTTCTCAGAATTGTCTTCAATGACGGCTCCATGGAAATATCCGAGAACCCGATCCGGATGCGATTCGGATTTTGACCCGTTCGAAATCCGAAAAAGGACAAGGGATAGTGATTCCTCCTTCGTGGCAGAATCCGTACTCCTTTTCCGATTCCCTGAGCAGCTCACCGAACAGAGGATGGTTAAAGTAAACAATGGGTACCAAAACTCTGTGAAAGTCGCCGTCTTTTTGACCCACGTAAACCGCTAAGTGTCCCTTTGGAACCGGGTCTGGTTGTTTATGACCAACGGGCGTGTATCCGGTTCCTCTTGCAGACCCGAATAATCTGAAACTTTGCGTGAGACGTTGTCCCCAACTTTTGAGTTTGGCGATTGGTAGTGTCAACTTGCAAGCGGGTCGGGTCGACTGTACCCGGATGTACCCGGAACGACGAATCCGGTTTTTTCGGAAGATCCATCTAGAGACTCGTAGAACCCGTCTTCCCATTCTAAACCCTTTGAGCTTCCTCATCTTCGCTTCTTCTTAAAAATAGCTAATTTGAAAAACAGAATTGTCACAAAGCTATAATCTTTGAGAGATCTGAGACAAATCTTATGTTAAGACTTCAGAGAGTGAGACGAGTCAAATAAAGAGTAGTTCATTTGAACGAGAAGATACAAAAAAAATCACCCTCTCTTACATTTTTCCTGATTTCCTCCTTAGAATATAGAAAACAATTTTCGGAAAGAAAAAAGAAATCAAACTTTCAGAATCTCGACGGTCGAGAATCACCGACGGGATAAATCGACGGCGATGACGATGTGAACGGATAAAGAGAGAAACAAATTGCTGACTGTGTAAAACGTTCAAGAAGAAGTGATCAAAGAGAAGAAGTGAGTGAAAAGGCAGAGGATTTAAATAGAGAAACAAAGGAGTTTCTGGAGACTAAATTAAATGAACGGTTAGATGAAGATAAATATTATTGACCGTTGGATTAGATAAAAACTGCCACATTTTTGGTTGCTTCTCCAAAAGTCAAAACCCGAAGAATCTACATTAAATGTGTGACACGTCCCATTAACCGTTAGCCTACACTTATCGTCTAAGCAAATTAATTTCGAGCTCAAGTATCTCTCCATTTCGTAGATCAAAGCCATGGAAAATGCGATTTTATTTTTGTCAAAATCGTTAATTAAAGTGTTGTACTGTGATTACTAGTGGTTAATTCTGAATCTGAAAACAAACTATCGGACAAAGGCCTAAAATTTTCTTTTATTATCTGTGTGAGAATATGGGATTTAGTTTAATATAACTCATTTGGATAAATGAGCCAATTTGAGTTAGAACCCAATACCTACTTCACGTACAAGTAATTAGTGAAGACGTCGGCTACGGTTCGGTTATAAGAGAAGCCAAGAGTGGAAGCAAAACCCTAACACACAGAAGAGAGAATTACAGAGCCGTAGGAAGAATACAACACAGAGAGAAAGAGAGAAAGATCAAGACAGAAGGAAACATAAGCTCTAGAGAAGTTCGAGTCTTCGTCTATCGAGAAGTTTTCCTTAGATCTTTATTACTCTTGTTGTCTTAATTAGCTTTGTACCTGAAACACGTAAAGCGCGGTTAGCGTTGTGTAAACTTTTGGTTGATAGTGGAAGTTGTGGGAGACGGTTCCCACCCGAGACGTACTGGTTAGAGGTCAGAAACTCGATGATCAAATTTATTGTGTTCGTTTAAGCTTCATAGATCCTAAAATCAAAGCACTCTAGAAATTAAAAATCCTTACAATCTGAAAATGTTTTTGTCGGAGCTTCATGGTTATTATGTATGAAGAAAATGAAGACAATTATGCCACCACACGTGTGCTGCCCACGTGGGACAAATTTTTGAACCTATTCGGTAGCACACACACGATATCAAAACCCCACCATTTCAATTTAAAATGTTATATTTATTTTCTATGTTTAGTGATCATCTACTGTGTATTTCTTTTAATCAGGTTAGTGATCATCTACCTGTTAAAAATATACATATAAATAAAAATTATAATACGAGACGAAATGTGTACGGTGTGTCCTCTAACTGTGTTACTTGCGTACGTTAATAATAGATCGTGTGTTTAAGTTATTTATTAAAACCAAATCGTGTGTTTAACCCGACAAGTTTTTTTTTTTAATGGTTAATCATCTTTTTAAAATCCGCATCTTTGCTATTAAAAAAGACGTTTAAACGTTTATAATGGATATGACCTGGAAAAAAAATATTCGTTTTCCGCGATCAGATTTTTTTTTGTCCATTGTTTTTTATTTGTCTTTTTACTTGGACCTTGGTTAACAACTCTATTCTTATAATATATAATTATAATACAAGAATATAGTTAACCAAGTTGATACGAATCGATTAAGGACCGGTATACTCTAAAATCGGTGATGAATGAATCGAGGGATAGATCCTTGAATTCGAAGAGGTTCACGACGAGAGATGCTAAGGCGTGAGTGAAACACTCGAAAATCCTTAGGCCCAATCGACAATGAAACACGATGAACAAGAAGATGGCTGCGATGTTGGGAGAATCCGAGAAGAAGGATGATAAGGCGTGGGAAATGAATTCCCGAAAATCCTTATGCCCCTAATCCGAGAAGGACTAACACGAACAACGGATCGATGGCTATATCGAGTGTTGCCGAATTACACTCGATAAACCGAAATAATTTCAAAGAATAACCTTCAAAAAAATCGAGAAACAAGAGATGAAATCTCTGAAAATACTTTGATAAAAAAATGATTGATTGTTTTCGACAATGAGGGAGAGAAGAAGATAAAGGAAAAATTCAAAGGGAAAGTCAAAAGGTCAATCTCGAAAATGAGAGAAGACTCCATCGAAAATTACAAAAATAATTAAGACAGTTTGAACGCCTTTTGGGATTCCACCAAGAAATCCCCGCGGAGAAGTTCCCGCGGGAAAGTCTCTCGGGAATAAATCCCTCGGAATTTCTCTCGGAAAATCTTCCCGCGGAATTCTCAAGAAGTCGGACCGTTAGACGGTGTAAGCCGGTTGCCTCGTTAAAACCTCTATACGGAAAACCCACTGGGACAAAACCGTATACAGGAAAAAGAGTACAACGCGACTTATACAAACGGCCAAACCTCATAGAGAATTCGAAGATAATGAGGTGAGGACGGGTTGCGTAAGTTGATCCTCCTCGATCCTTGAATCCGTAAGTAAGCTCCGCACCGCTCCCGCTAGCTTCCGTGCCTTAGACCGTGTGATAGGTCCTTCGGAAATGACCATTGCGTCTTCTTGAACCTCATCCGAAGCCGTCACGTCCATGATCATATCATCCCCCTCCTCTTGAAAAGGATTTGCCCTCAAATCGATTTCATCAGCAACATTGAAACTTGAGCTTATCGAATACTTACCTTGGAGATCGAGTTTGTAGGAATTGTCGTTGATATTTTCCACCACGGTGAACGGCCCATCAACTCTTGGCAAGAGTTTCGATTTTCTTTCTTCCGGGAACCGTTCTTTCCTTAGATAAATCCATACAAGATCGCGGGGTTCAAAACTTTCTTGTTTCGTCCTTTGTTTGCATGCTTGCGGTATTGCTCCGTCTTACGTTCTATGTTCGCTTTCGCCTTCTCGTGCATCTGTTTGACCATCTCGGCCCGTTTCTTACCATCCACACTTACATGTTCACTCAAAGGTAAATGAGTTAAATCGAGAGGAGTAAACGGATTAAAACCATAAACGAGTTCAAACGGTGAAAACAAAGTAGTAGAATGTTGTGCATGATTATAAGCAAACTCTACGTGGGGTAAAAAATCTTCTCACGGCTTAAGATTCTTTTTAATCACCGTTCGCAAAATACTTCCTAAGGTCCTATTAACCACCTCGGTTTGACCATCGGTTTGCGGGTGACAAGTTGTAGAGAAACAAAGCTTAGTTCCTAACTTAGCCCAAAGGGTCTTCCAAAAATAACTAAGAAACTTTGTATCTCTATCCGACACTATGGTCCTAGGCATTCCATGCAAACGAACAACTTCCCTGAAGAATAAATCAGCTATGTTCGATGCATCATCAGTTTTATGACATGGAATAAAATGTGCCATCTTAGAGAACCTATCGACCACAACAAATATCGAGTCACTACCTTTCCTAGTTTTAGGCAATCATAAAACAAAATCCGTGAAAATATCGGTCCAAGGAGCACTAGGAATGGGTAAAGGAGAATACAGACCTTGGTTTTGGCTTTTAGATTTGGCATGCTTACAAGTAGTGCATCGGTTGCAAATCCGTTCCACATAACGTTTCATGTGTGGCCAAAAGAAGTGATCTTGCACGATGTGAAGTGTCTTGGCAACGCCAAAATATCCAATAAGTTCACCGCCGTGTGCTTTCCTAATAAGGAAATCTCGCAAAGAATAATTACGAATACAAAGACGGTTCTCGTAAAACAAGAAAACGTCGCTTCGAAAATACTTTCCAAAATCGAATTTAGCACAAGATAGAAAAACTTCCTGGAAATCTGAATCGGTTGCGTATGCTTCCTTGATCATCTCGAACCCAAGTATTTTAGCATCAAGAGTCGAGATTAAAGTGTACCTCGGAGACAACGCATCAGCAACGACGTTTTCCTTACCTTGCTTGTACTGAATTACGTACGAAAACGTCTCGATAAATTCAACCCAACGTGCATGCCTCTTGTTCAATTTTTGCTGGATCTTCAAGTGCTTGAGGGATTGATGATCCGTGTGTATAATAAAATCCTTCGGCCATAGGTAATGCTGCCACGTTTGGAGAGCTCGGACCAAGACATAAAGTTCCTTGTCGTATGTCGGATAATTAAGCGTTGCTCCTCCAAGTTTCTCGCTGAAGAAAGCCACGGGTTTCTTCTCTTGCATAAGTACATCACCTATACCAATACTAGAAGCGTCGCATTCAATTTCAAAAGCTTTCATAAAATCAGGTAAAACAAGAAGAGGGGTGTGAGTGAGTTTATTTTTCAGCAGTTGGAACGCGTCCTCTTGAGCTTGTTCCAAACGAAATCCCACGTCCTTCTTGATTACTTCGGTTAGTGGTGCGACAATAGTACTGAAATCACGAACGAATCGTCGATAAAATCCAGCTAAGTCGTGAAAGCTTCAGACCTCGCCGACGGTCTTAGGGCTCGGCCAATCGCGGATTGCCTTGACCTTGTTCTCGTCCACATGTATGCCCTGAGAACTAACCACAAAACATAAAAAGACAACGTTATCTGAAAAAGAGCATTTCTGTAAATTCCCAAACAAACGTTCCTTCCTAAGCACATCTAACACCAATCTCAAATGTTCCACATGTTCGTCTAGGTTCTTACTATAAATCAGAATATCGTCAAAGTAGACAACTACAAAGACGCCTATATATGACCAAAGAACATGGTTCATCAAACGCATAAAAGTGCTAGGTGCATTGGTTAAACCAAACGGCATAACTAACCATTCATACAAACCGTGTTTGGTTTTGAAAGCGGTTTTCCACTCATCACCTTCCTTCATCCGGATTTGGTGATAACCACTTTTTAGATCAATTTTCGTAAACACGCTAAATCCATAAAGCTCATCTAACATATCGTCTAACCTCGGGATCGGATGACGATACTTTACCGTAATGTTGTTTATCGCACGACAATCGACAAACATCCGTCAAGTGCCGTCTTTCTTAGGCACGAGTAATACGGGCACGGCACACGGGCTCATACTTTCCCTTATGTGACCTTTCGCCATCAGCTCATCTACTTGGCGTTGTAGTTCCTTAGTTTCCACGGGATTGGTTCGATA
The DNA here is from genome assembly GCA_030161315.1 of Eutrema japonicum. Taxonomy (NCBI): domain Eukaryota; kingdom Viridiplantae; phylum Streptophyta; class Magnoliopsida; order Brassicales; family Brassicaceae; genus Eutrema; species Eutrema japonicum. Next base: position 46,374,226 of record BSQW01000010.1, on the reverse strand, counting down.
AGCCGACCGGTTCGGAAGGGTTGCGCCGGGCGCGAAGTCGATTTGATGTTCGATACTGCGAAGTGGTGGCAAACCACTTGGACCATCTTCCGGGAAAACATCTGAATATCCCTGCAAAAGAGAAGAGATACTACTCGGAATATCCGGCTAGGGATTAGTCATACTTGTAAGAGCATCCCTAAAAACAAACAACACAAAAGATTGCCGAGAAACAAGAGCATGTTTTAGTTCACTCGGTTTAATAAATAAAGATTCATTCACGAGTGTTTTCTCACGTATCTTAGGATCAACACTCTTGGTTTTAACAGAACTAGAAGTCGAGGGATCACTTACCTTGCCTTTGCCATGGTTTTGTTCGAGTTTAAGTTGATCGAGAAATACCTCATGCGGCGATAATGGTGCAAGAGTGATCTTTCGGCCTTGATGTTCAAAGGAGTGCTTGTTTGTAAACCCGTCATGAACGACTCTACGGTCGTATTGCCACGGTCTTCCCAGTAGGATATGACCAGCCTCCATAGGTAGAACATCGCACACAATTTCATCCTCGTATCGGCCGATAGTCAAAGGAACCAAAACTTGTCGGGTAACTTTGAGCTGTCTTTGATTGTTCAACCACCTTAGGTTGTATGGCCGTGGATGCTTCCTGGTCTCCATACCTAGCTAATCCACTAAGGTAGTGCTAGCAACGTTAGTACAACTCCCACTGTCAATTATAAGACTACATACCTTGCTTTTAACCATGCAACGGGTATGGAAGAGGTTCTCTCGTTGTTCATTTTCAATGATCAGTTCCAGGGCAAGAAGAACTCATCTCGCCACTAAGAGTTCCCCATCAACCTCATGTTCCTCATAATCGTCAAAGATTAGAGCGGTTTCCGTCTCTTCTTCCTCGTCGGTAACTATTTCGCCGTTTTCTAGCATCATCATGGCTCGGGAGTTTGGGCATTTGTTCGCATAGTGTCCCTTGCCTCTGCACTTAAAACATTCAATATCACGATTACGCATAGAATTAGAATCAACCTTACCCTTGTAGTCATGACCGGACGAACTCGGTTTAAAGTCCGTTTTAGGCTTAAAATCGGCCCGTGGGGGATAAGTTGGTTTTTCTCCTTTGATGAAGCTCGACTTTGAGCTAGAAGTGTATGGTTGACGTGACACGCCTTTTCTTTTGAGCTGCTGCTCCACTAAAACAGCCTTATGCAATATTTCTTCCAAAGTTGCATACGTTTGCATCTCCATACGGTCTTGTAGGTCGCCGGTTAGGAACCGTGCCATCGTGGCATCACGATCGGCTCATCTACATCAGCCTTAAGCATAAGCTTTTCCATCTCCTGGAAATAGTCCTCCACGCCTTTACTTCCTTGACCTAAACGTTTTAATCGTTGGTGAAGTTTGCGGTGGTAATGAAGTGGTACGAACCGTCTCCGCATGAGCATGATCATTTCCGTCCATGTCTCCTCGGGATTCTCTCCGTTACGTCTCCAGTTTGTCACAATTTGATCCCACCAGTCAATAGCATATTCATGAAATTCGGTGGAGGCTAACCTGACTTTCGTATATTCGGAGAATTTTTGGCAATCGAAAACTAGTTCGATTTTCTTTTCCTACTCGAGGAAAGCGTCTGGATCGTTCTTTCCGTAGAACGGGGGAATGCGAAGTTTCATTCTGCCAAGATCATCATTGTTCCGCCTTCGAGGTTGCGGACGTCGTTCTCTGTTTCCCTCGGATGAGTCTCCTCGATCGTAAAATGGATTGTCCTGCGGCTCATATTGTCGCGATCAGTTTCTCCTCGGTCTCGCCGGTGCGTGACAACTCCCTCGTCCCACGCTCTGTTCGGATCTCACATCCTCGGCTCCTTTATCCCTCGGATCAACGCCTTGATTTCTTTCTTCTCTTCGCGGCATTCAGACTTCAAGCACGGCCATACGATCTCTCATCTCGTTTAGCAATTGAGTGATAGCGTCTAATTTTTGGTTCATCGCGGCGTCTCGTTCACGCCTTTTCCGTGATGTTGCGGTCTCACTCTCCTCCAACATGATGTTCCTCGCACAAAAATACATAAATAAATCGTAAGTGTATGCAAAATTCAAAGCACACAAAAACCACAAAAATCTGAAATTTTCAAAAACTTGAAATCTTTTTTTTTTTTTTGAATTTTAAAAAATATAATAATAATTATAAGCTACAGATCTATATACATATATATATATATATTTTTTTGAAAGGGTTTTAATTTAATAAAATCGAAACAAAAATAAAGAAAACAAAAATCAAAAAACAGAAATTCGAAGAAGATGAAGGGATAGAAATGGATTCACTGATTTTCTATGGGTATGTGTCTCTGATGCCACTTGATACGTATCGACTAAGGACCGGCATACTCTAGAATCGGTGATGAAAGAATCGATGGATAGATCCTTGAATTCGAAGAGGTTCACGACGAGAGATGCTAAGGCGTGAGTGAAGCACTCGAAAATCCTTAGGCCCAATCGACAATGAAACACGATGAACAAGGGGATGGCTGCGATGTTGGGAGAATCCGAGAAGAAGGATGATAAGGCGTGGGAAATGAATTCCCGAAAATCCTTATGCCCTTATCCGAGAAGGACTCACACGAACAACGGATCGATGGCTACGTCGAGTGTTGCGGAATTACACTCGATAAACCGAAATAATTTCAATGAATAACCTTCAAAGAATTCGAGAAACAAGAGATGAAATCTCTGAAAATACTTTGATAAAAAAATGATTGATTGTTTTCGACAATGAGGGAGAGAAAAAGATAAAGGAAAAATTCAAAGGGAAAGTCAAAGGGTCAATCTTGAAAATGAGAGAAGACTCCATCGAAAATTAAAAAAATAATTAAGACAGTTTGAATGCCTCTTGGGATTCCGCCAAGAAATCCCCGCGGAGAAGTTCCCCTGGGAAAGTCCCTCGAAAAGTCACTCGGGAATAAATCCCTCAGAATTTTCCTCGGAAAATCCCCCCGCGGAATTCTCAAGAAGTCGGACTATTAGACGGTGTAAGCCGGTTGCCTCGTTAAAACCTCTATACGGAAAACCCATTGGGACAAAACCGTATACAGGAAAAAGAGTACAACGCGACTTATACAAATGGCCAAACCTCATAGAGAATTCGAAGATAATGAGGTGAGGAAGGGTTGCGTAAGTTGATCCTCCTCGATCCTTGAATCCGTAAGTAAGATCCGCACCGCTCCCGCTAACTTCCGTGCCTTATACCGTGTGATAGGTCCTTCGAAAATGACCATTGCGTTTTTTTGAACCTCATCTGAAGACGTCACATCCATGATTATATCACAAGTAAAAAGACAAATACAACTAAAAAAAATGACAAATTGGGTGGCCCATGTTTTGCCAAAGAACGTTATAATTGGTTATGAGTTCGAATCTACTATAAAAACTATGATTTGATAATAAAAATTTGATATTCGGATGTCAACAGTTTGTCTTGGACCTTTCGAAACTTTGATAATGGGAATGAAATAAGTTTGTTCTAAATATTTCTCTGGTATGGAATCTTTCCCCTATAAGTCCCAACTCAAAAAATTTGTGTTCACGGTTCCTACGTACACGAACGTGTCCCTCACCTAACGCGCGCCTAATTGTTTGTTTTTACCACAAATGGGCTTTATTAAGCCCATTATGTGAAAGTCAATGGTGTAACTGGCCCATAATCTGTAGAGCGATCCGATGATTGGTCTTTTGTACTGTTGGTTTCGGCCCGAAGAAGCGGAGGAGGGAAGAGCGATCCCTTCGTCGTCGCTGCTTAATTGGTTCCATCAGTTCGAGTTTTATAATCACATCGTTCGCTGTGAGAACGGAGAAGCTCCGGCATTGGCTCACGACGGAGCTGGAGAGTTACCTGTGAACGGAGAAGGTTACTGATCTGGATTGGTGACGATCGGAAATGACAGAATCGAGTCTGGATCTACAGGAATCGGGTTGGGAGGAACTTCGGAGGGAAGCTCGTAAGATCGAAGGCGATCTAGACGTTAAGCTCTCTTCTTACGCTAAGCTCGGCGCCAGGTTCACCCAAGGAGGTTCGTTCTTCTTCGTTTCCGCTTTGATCATTCTCTCTGTGTGTTTCTCCGTTTTCTTTGTATGTTGCTGTTATGTCTTCTCTTTGAATGTGTGGGGTTAGTAGTTTGTAATGTGATACAGATCTAGGATCTAAATTCGATATGATTCCTACTCCGGATTGAAATTTGATCGCTATCGTCTCTCGCAGTCTCTGTTCTGGTTTCCCAGTGTGGTGGTTCTCTAAATTTTTTAGCTCTATGTTGTCGTTTCCGTGCGATGCAATTATTAGATCTCTGCTGATAGTAGATAAATTCTTTGTTGCTGCTATTTCAAGTGTCTGTAGAACGGATAAATCCAAATGTTTCTGTGTAGTGTTCCCAGAAAATTCGTCATTTTTTTCCATGTATAATAAACTCTGTAGAATGAATTTTGTGTTTCAAGCTTACTGTTTTGCATTACCTTTCAGCTCTCAAGAATCGCATTGTATCACATATTGTTCTAGTTTGTAATGAACCACTAGAAAGTCTTGAATTTGAAAGTTCACGTTCCTTGCTTTACCAGCTTTATATGTTTTGGTTCTCAGGGTATGTTGACGCTGGGTCTCCAACCGTTGGATCTGAAAGATCATGGAAGTCCATGGAGATGGAAATCCAATCGTTGCTTGAGAAGTTGTTGGACATTAATGATTCCATGAGTAGATGTGCTGCATCTGATGCACCCACAACATCGGTTACTCAAAAGCTTGCAAGGCACAGGGATATACTTCATGAATACACCCAGGTTTTCTTTCACCATATTTTACTTTTCCCCATTCTGATATCTTGAGTGAAAGTTCGGAGTTATTGCAATATACTGAGGACTTTAAACTTTCTAAATTTGACTATTCTGATCTCAATGCGATTGGTCCAGTTATTTTTCACCTCAGTTCCCTTGGAGTATAATGCAAAGTTGATACATAAAACAGCACATGGGAAATACGATACTCTAATCCATTGTTTTCTTATCATGCATCCGTGATTCAGTGGTATTAGATGAGTAATTGCAGTCCCATTTTTTTGGTGAAAGGAAATACTCTTTGCATTAGTGTGGCTTTTGTTTAGTGATACTTATGTTTCTGTAGTAATATGAAGTTTATTATAGGACTTATCTTCTCGCCTATAAATGTATTTCCATGTAAATATATAGGAGTTTCGAAGAATAAAAGGAAATATAAACTCGATGAGAGAACATGCTGAGCTTTTGAGTTCTGTCAGGGATGACATAAGTGAATATAAGGTAAGACTCCTATAGCCTCCTAGTTTAGAAAATGAGTCTTCTTAAGATAGGAAAATTAATACACATTCTTCTATGGTCACCTTTTCGTGGGAACTTGGGTTCTGTTTTCGCGTCTGCAGGCTTCTGGTAGTATGTCACCTGGTGTGCAAGTCTTAAGGGAGAGAGCTTCAATCCATGGAAGTATATCCCATGTAAGATACTTTCTGCAGTCATGGCTTTTGTAATATGAGTGTTTAACATCCCTCTTTATAATGTAAATTATCTAATGATGATGATGCGGAGAATTTACTAATAGTTCTTGAATCATTTGGCTGCAGATTGATGAAGTCATTGGTCAAGCTCAAGCGACAAGATCAGTTCTTGGCTCTCAACGATCTCTGTTTTCAGATGTTCAAGGGAAAGTAAAAAATCTCGGAGACAAATTCCCAGTGATTCGTGGCTTACTTGGTATCCCAATTCAACCTCTATATGATATTCTCAACTAATCTCATTAGCCTTTAATTATCCTTGAGCAACTTCTCTTCTCCATTTATAGGCTCAATTAGAAGGAAACGTTCTCGGGACAATATCATCCTCTCCGCTGTCATCGCTGCTTGTACGTTGTTTTTAATCATCTACTGGCTCTCGAAATAAACAGATTGTTCATAAACCTAAACTATAAAAACGAGCTTGCCTCAGCATCCTTAGATCGATTTTTCCCAAGTTTTTTTCTTGCTTTTGTATTTTGTATTTTGCCATTTTGTTGGGTTATGTGTTTGTTAGATATAATACACCATGAATCATAAAACAGCGTAAAATTCAAAAACACAATTTTCGCAACATCAAAGATCAGTCCATGTGACATCAGTCAGGTACTTGTTTTTTTTTTTTACCACACTCAAATTCTTTAATGGTCCTACATACAATGTGGTCCAAACTCTCTGCTCTGTCTTAGATATTTCTTAGTCCCTATCCCTTTGTTTTGGTCCTCTCGACCACAACACTGGTACGAAAAAGTAACCCAACTCATAAATTGATCTTTCAGCTTACATTTACATCCGCTCAGGTTATAAAATCTAAAGGTCTCTCTCTTAATTTTTGGGTGGGGACACGCTTCACCTATGATGATCCAGTCCTTATATTTATTTTACTACCCATGTCCTATATATAGTTTCAAGAAGTGTTAATCAATACCGGTTTAGACATATTGTGGTGGGCCAAAGCCCCAGATTACATTGTAACATCTCTAATCCAATCTAAATATAAATGGATAATCGATATATGGTTATAGCATATAGTCTCGTAGAAAATATAGGTTAAACGAGGAAAGTAACTAGATTTGCTCCTACATATGATTCGTTTGCGAGATTATATAATTTAGCTTTTGGCTTTTAGTTATACATTGGCTGGACACAGGACTAGGAATCAGAGGCTTTTTAAAAATAAAAGCTTGTTAGATTCTACGCTTCCCCATGGGAGACCGTTTCTTACGAATTTTAAGATAATAAAACACTCGAAAAGTTCAGAAGAGGTTCAGTTTCTCTTTTTGGTTAAAAGTGAAAGAACAAAATAATAATCATTAAAGACAGATGATAAACATTGAACCATCACCTATATTCGATAACTCACGGATCGGGGATACAGACGAACAAATCAAACTCATACAACTACAATTCTTCTTATATGTTTTTTTTATCCTTCTTATATGTTAATTTTTAATTAAGACTCGTTAATTTGGAGTTTTTTAACGATTGATGTCAAGTATGATTGTTTAAAATAGTACAAAATTAGTATGCTTGCAATTGTATGTTATATATATATATATATCTATACACATATATGTGTTTATATGTAATTAAAAGATTTGATTTGCTTTTTTACTTTCCTCGTTTAAACTATATCTTCGTTTGCTAATACATATGTTTACTCAATGTTTTAAGTTTTAACGTGTTCCGGTTGAATTTTTTAACCCACATAATTAAATGTGTTTTGGTGGGTTATTTCTAATGGGTTTGTATGTTTGACATGGTGATAGATTTGTAGGTTTAACATTAATAGATTTGAGTATATAAATTTCAACCCACTAAATAAATAGTATCTCAAATCCGCATATTTAAATCTCGAACGCAAATGGGTTTGGGTCAGATAGAATCGGGTTGCTTATTTTGACACTCCTAAACAAATATTTAAACATGTAAACATATGCATAAAAGACAAAAATAATATTAGTTATAATGTCGTCAGTGCAATCTGGTTGAAATAGTACGGTCAAAATATTGAATGGTAAGTTAAAATGGTAAAATTTAATAGGATTTTCTAATAGTGCATTCATCAATTATCAATTATCCATTTTAAAAAAAAGTGCCGTATCAGTTTGTTTAGGTCAATGTTCACCGCCTGAATCTTATGAGAGATGAATTCGAGATTCATCTAGTCCACTCATATGTACCATTTTCGCCTCTGATTAGGCTTCGCTAAAATATAGGATCGATGTGACTAATTAAGCATCATAAAATCGTTAAGGTCCTTTAGTAAAATTTATGCTGCAATGATTAAGCAATAATTAGAGTGTTAATAGCATAATTATATCTATCAAATAGTGATATATTAAAAGAAATAAAAGATATATATATATATATATAGAGAGAGCTTTAAATTTGTCCAATTTGGCATGTTGTTGTGCCCTAAAGAAAGAAACGTGAGGAGAGAAAAGAGTGCACGTGGCAGTCACTTGTTATAATTTAGGTTTTTTTATTCTTTTTTTGGTCTTTTATAATTTCTTAGCTCCGTCTAGAAGATTGTAAACAAACCGTTCCAGTTTTTGGTAAATAAAAATCACATTTTATCAAAAAAAAAAAAAAAGAGTGCACGTGGAAGAGAGAAGCCTGCGACATAAAGACAAAGAGACGGACCATAGGTCGGAGCCGAGGAGCCTGGACGGTCCATAAACATGCTATGCCTATTCCCCTACATGACTCTACCCTATGAGGCTATGACCTACCTACTCTCTCTCTAGCTCTCCACTCCGTACTCTTTCTTTAATTTAACTTTTCTACTCGATGCAGTAAAATTACTGTATGCAATTAAAAGACATTTTATATCATCCATACATACGCATAGACTATGTCTTAAAGGGCACGCACAAGATTAACCTTCTTTTTAATTTAAATAAAAAATAAAGATAAATCTAAATATTGCATATATAAATAAAATTTATCTGAAAAATGCTTCATTTTTCATCAGAGTTTCAACACAGTGGAGTTTGTATTCTAATCGTTTTCATGAATGTTGTTAAGATATCAATTTAAGTTCGATCAATAATTTTGTTTGTAGTTGAGAATGAATATGGTTTAGTAGAATGGATGGAGAAAAAAGTTAAGAAAAAATTTATTTTGACTGCATACGGATCAAGACTATCAAATCATCAATTAGTTTACACGATCTGAAAATATATGATATACATGAGGCATTCACATATAAACATCGTTATCTTTTACTCGCTTTTAGAGTTTTAATGCACTCATAATTTTTGTTTTACCTACACTGTCGCTCTCCTTGATATCCGAGATTTCATTACTTTTTAATTTTCTCAGGCCAATTATATAAAAATTAAATAGAAAGTGGAATCTTACAAAAGCCCATTTATTTTTCGAAATAATAATTAAACTAGATTTTCAGAATCGTAGTTTTGTATATAAAGAAGATAGAAAATATAACTGGAGAAACCCTATAGTCTTCATATCTGATACCTTTTTGAAGCACAGAATAAGTAAATGCTTTATTCACACACATTTATGTATGAATATAGGAATGTGTGTATATAGGAATATTTATAACCAATTTAAATACTATAATTTGAAAAGCTATTATTCTCCCTTCTGCGCAACAGCCCATTTTTAACTCATCCCTGGCAAGTATAGTATGCATAGGCACATTTTTTGTTTTAGTTAATTTTATAATTAGTCATCCGAGTTTTTGATCTTAGAGGCATCCTTAACTAGAATGGATCACAATATTATTTATTTAACTGATGCAAGTCTTTCTCAAATTCTTTAGTAGATCAAAATTAAATAAGCTTAAAATGAAACTGAAATGGTATACTCAACATCAAACCTATTATATTATTGGGAAAACTCTATAATCAAAACTGTGCTTTTATAGAACGGGTCAACGAATATTGAATTATAATAAATTGATGAGAGTATGAACACAAAAGTGTTTAGAAAGAATTATTATTAAACTCATAAAAATAATATTACAAGATACATAAATTTTTATAGAGATAAAAACAATCTAATTTTCTAAACTAATATGTAAATAATATATTTAAGATAAAGATAAATTTCATAATCTAAGATATTGATGTATATGAATAACCTCTAGATTTTTCCGTAATTTTATCTCGATGTTGGTTCATGATCTCGTTGATTTAAATCTGGTTTCGGTCGATTTCATCAATCTCCCGATATATTGTTTTATAGAAAATTTAAATAACCTATCATCTTCATGTGATTTTAGTGGGTATAAGTGGATGTACGAAAATAACGAAGATACAATAACGAAAATAGTTTCGAAGATTATTGTATTGGCTTTAGCCCAAAAAAGAACAAAAAAAGAATTGAAGATCGTTGTATGTTTGTGTAGACAAAATTATATATGACTAATAAATCCAACTTAATGAATTGGATCCATGTATCTATATACTCGTAATGTTAATGAAGTGTTCTGTCAAGTAACAAGTTTTTTTTTAATTATTCAAAAAAAAAAGTAACAAGTTTTTAGTCGGTGTCGATAATAGACACCAATGTTTACTTTCAAACATGTGGGGTTCAATTTATACCCTTACAATTGGGATGTTTGTGATAATATATTAATTTAATAAGTAACGATACATATATTCTAGAAAGGATAAAAGTCCCCGAGACAACCTATTGTACACACCACTCGAACAATTAGATTCATTTTAATTAACTGATATCAATTAGCTATTAATAGCTTCTTAGGCAAGACTAGTTATTTTTTTCGAAAAGAAACCTTACATAATTATTTCATAAACATGCATTTGTATATGTATATCAGTATATCGTATGGATATACATGAGAAGTGGAGAGATTGAATTATTGCTTCAATTAAATTATAAGTACTTTATCATTAGATGAACAAATAGATTGGGAGTTTATGGCAATAGCTTTTATAAACCAATCAGAAGAGAAAAGAATAGGGATATGTCAATGTCACCTATGATCTCAGTACACACATGCATGCATACACATATTACATATATGAAGTCCAATATATCTGTACTATCTCTGCACTCCCATCGCCCAAATTGCGACAAAAGTGTGGGCTAACCCTAACATTATATACGTTTCTAGTAAAGTATGATCAGACCAAGACCAACATTTTCAACTTTCCTTCATTACAACCAAAAATTATACACGCCTTAATTACTCAAAAAACTTCCGTCTTAGGTCGACCTTACCTATATAACCACCTACACGTTCTTTATAGGCAATCATATATTATTTGCAATATTTTTGGGTTTGACTCTTATATGTAGTGTTTAAGTTATGCTGACTTTACGTAATAATTTGATTTTTGGGTAACCGAGTGTATGGGTTGAAAACCAAATTAATTTGAGATATTGATCCATTATATGAAAACTGTATTGGTCAAATGTATACATTTAATCAGTACAAAGAATAGCCTGTCTCAAACCAATATGAACCTTTTTGGGGTTAAACTACAATCATCTAGTATATCAATTGTTCATATTGTTTAATTCCTTAATCAATGAAAAAATCTTACTTGATGTATAGTTTATGTTTACATTTAACTACATCAAGTAAGATTTTAGTTAAATGTAAACATAAACTTTTGTTTTTAATTTTCCGTTTGTTTATACATACAATTGCAATTGTGAGTAATATAATACAATTTTATGATCATGCATGCATGATTGGTAAACATTTTGTTAGTTACTTACGCGATCTAATACGATTGATTAACACGTACAATCTAATTCCATAATTTTTGGGACTACTAGCTAGCAGTATAAGATCTAATTTCATTGACATTCAAGTAATTACTTTTAATTAGTTGGACAACAACAAAAAACATAAATAGCATCATTTCGCAAGTAGATGCATAGATATTTTCGTAGACATAGATACTTGAAATAAGAATGAAATATACGGGGAAAAAACATATGTAGGTTTGAAATTAATTACGTGTGGAGTTTTGCTCGTGGCTTTCACCAATATGGTGCTTCTATAAATACGTACATATACATGCCGCTTTTAAAACTTTCGTTAGAAACAATACAATATGTTAATTGTTTTTCCTTGTATAATATCTTGATTAAGTTACTTGGAATTAATGGTAACCTACTAATTATTTGTACTAGTATTGTTGTTATGTCATAATTTGGATTCAAATTTGATAGTGTGTGTATAGGTGGTAAACGACATATGAAAAAATGATTATCTTATAGTTTATATATTGGTAATCGGCCGATTTACTAGAAAGTTTTTACTACATATACAGAATTAATTTAGTCTCGCTTTCACAGAAAGTCTAGACTTGGATGATTCCCAATATTCAAATGAGGGAAGAAAACAATCATATACTTTAATTGACTAAAAAGCTAATGATAACCAATCAATAAAAATGATGCATCATGTTTCTCTCTACATATACATATACATATACATATACATATACATACAAAACACACTATAAGATTGTTTAGGGATAGTAGGACAAAGATTGAAATTAGTATTATAATAAAGAGGAATTAAAAATAGAATAAGGAATTGTATAGAGAAACGAGAAAAGAAGAAAAAAGTAATGGCAGTGGTAATTAAGGAATGACAACAACGGGTGAATGAGGCGACGCTTAATCACTCCCATGCACACGTCCCTTTCTTCCCCCCACCTCTGCCGCCCTCTCTCTCTTCATCCATCGGGAAGTGCGAATTCCATATAGCAAAGTATTAACTTTACTCTTAAATATTTTCTAAGTATTCATCGTCGTTTCTTCACTTACTTACACACACACCACATTACATTACATGTGTACATATGTTCACGTGCAAATCCTAAGCCCTAAGCTCGTGAATCTTCTATGATGCCTGAATCGTCCCTTTGTTCGTACTATATATACACCTTACTCGTTGGATTTAAATTGTGAAGACTAATGAAGTGGTTTGTAGTTTAGCGATCATCGCCATATATATTGATCAAAGTCAAAGCAGTTTTAGAAAAAGGTGCTCACATATTCCAGAGGTTCGTCCTTTTGTACAAGAACGAATCTCCTCGACAGAAAATTGATTCAGTTATTCGCTTTGTCAATAAATTAAGACGTCGTGAGTTATAAGAATACTCGAATTCTTATAGATATTGGAATTAGCATGCGCTTTTACACAAAATTCACCCCGGTTATAAAGATAAAGTGCCCACTTATACATTTGTACTAAGGGGCTTAACACTTTTTTTTAACAGAGTTAGTTTTGTTTTTGTTCAAAAAATTTATATGTAAATAAAGTTTATAATAAAAATTTTGAACGGGCACTACAAGAAAACAATCAATTTCGGACACCTAAATCCATCGGAAACACCTCTTGTACGTCGGTTCTAGATCGTCGGAAATTAAATCCGTCACAAATCTCTTACGGATTTTCAACGGATTTCTGACCAAATTTTTCGACGGATATTAATTTTCGACGTACATTTTCCAACAGATTTTCGACGGATTTTTTTCGGCAGATTTTAAATAATAATAAAAAACTAAAATTGATATTAAATTATTATTTTTTTGTCAAGAAAAATTGATATTAAAGTTAAGTTCGATATATTAAATAAAAATCTTAATTATCAAACAAAAAACAACAAATTATGTTTTAAAATATATAATACATATCAATTAAAAATGATCCGGCATATATTTTCCAAATATATCTATTATCGTTTATTGAATTTTTTTATTGGGATATATCAAGCTCTCCATCTTCATAGTAAAAAGTCTTCTTTAGATTGAATCTATGTTGATTTTTTTCAACTTTCTTCGTTTCTTGAACATTTTGAAATTCTTCCATCTTTTGAAATTTTTTTATTTGATCTGTTTCTTATTTCATTTTTCCTATAAACATGAAATGAAGAAGAAACAAATTCAATATATAATATGTATACAAAATACCAAAATACAATTTTATTAATTACAATAATCTAAATAACATAAATTATAAACCTAACTAACCACATAAATCTAAATCCATTACATTCCTAAATCTAATAAACATTTAAAACTACAAAAGTTTGAAAAGCTAACCTTTTTTTACTATTAGAAAAAGAAAAACTCGATTTTAGAGATAGTGTGAAACTTTGAGTTGTGAAAAATTGAGAAGAAAATGTTCTATTTATAAAAAAATTGTGACAGAAATTTCAGTTGGAAACTTTAATTTAGCGGCAGGTCAATTTTGTTTTTTTGGTAATCATTTTTTTTCCGTCGGAAATAAGTTTATTTAAAAAAATAAAAAAATTCTGCCAAAATTTGTTAGTTTTGCGTTCAAAATTTTGAAATTTCTGACAAGTGATTAAAAAAAAAATTTTAATTAAAATAATAAAAAATAATATCTGTCGGCAATCTATTAGGAATTTTTGTCGGATTTTCAACGGACAATTAGTTTTTAAAAAAATTATAAATACTGTCAGAAATCTATCAAAAATTTCCACAAAAATTTCCGACGGATTTCCGACAAATCATAAAACCATCAAAATTCTATTGGAAATCCCTTAAAAATTCCGTCAAAAATGCCATTATTTTCTTTTATTGGGGTCCACATGGTTGCTATAAATTTACAGTTTTAGTTAGGATAGACTTTTGCCGGAGGGAAGTTCTCATATGCCACTTTTGTTAAGAAAAAATTATGCCATGCCATGTATAAATCTACATGCCACCAAGGATGTGTAATGCCAATTTTACCCTTAATGATATTTGTTAAAAAAAAAAAATTAAAACGAAAAAAAAACAGACCAATAACACCCGCGACTCACCTCCCGACTCACCCCCGTCACCTTCCCTCCTCCTCCCCGAGACGCCATTGTTGCTCAAACCGAGGTCATTACATCTGCCGTCCCCTCCGGCGAGTTCGTCGTTCTTGTTGTCGTCGGTTTCTTCCCCTTTCTCCATCGGATTTGGTGAGTTCATTGTTAGGGGATTTGGGAATTTGTTAAATTTAGTGATTTGAAAATAAATTTGGTTGTTTTGGTAGCACATTTGGTTCCATTTGGTTTGTAATCATGTTTAATGGTAAGAATAGCTATTTCCATAGGTTATTTATCGAATTTAGCTGTTGAATGGTGGTAAATCTAGAGGAAACCCCGATTTAGAATCGATCCCAAATCTGGAAATCTGCAGACGTATGGCAACTGGAACAAATGGTATAACTGAGAGATAGTAGGACAACTGGTTCAAATGGTATATAACTGAGAGATATTAGGACAACTGGAACAAATAGAATAACTATGACAAATTGTGTAATTCGTAATTTGTGTGTTTTTATCTTATTTCCAAGGGGCGATGAGGAAGAGGCACACAAACGTTCATTTTAACTATGGAGGGTACTATACAGAAGAGCATTAATGGGTTTCAATAAATTCCGTATACGTTATATCGTTTAATACCGCATCTATGGAAGTGATAAATTATTCGATGTTAGTAGAGAAAATATGCAGGAAAATTGCGATAGATGAAACCCCGAGGAAGCTGAAATTGAGTTATATCGTATCTAATGCTGCGAGAGAGTCATATATTGTAGATGACGAGGACGTTTCTGTTTATCTGACGACATCAGATGAAAAGGGACTTCGACATGTTATGCATGTGGAGTTATCGAATGATGATTTGGAAAAAAGTCAGTGGGTCGATCAAATTTCAAGAGCAGGGCGAGGAAGTACATTTGGTAAGAATTATGGGGAGCCGACTTCAAATGGGAGAGTTGATAATGCAGATAATGGTTTAGAGTCAGTGGGTCGATCAAATTTCAAGAGCAGGGCGAGGAAGTTCATTTGGTAAGAATTATGGGGAGCCGACTTCAAATGGGAGAGTTGATGATGCAGATAATGGTGGAATCCTTACTATTTTCAGAGCTGGCGAAATATCAGAACAAAATAACGAGAATATCAATGAAGAGCCGATGAATGATGGTAATGAAGGTTGTGAGAATGATTCACGTAACTATTTTGAGGCTGTTGATAGCCCAGTGGATAACCATGTGGATGACGGTTTCGATGGTAGGCATGAATATGTTGAGCTGCCACCTCCTGTACAAGATAGTCAGTATGTTGAAGAATGGGAAGATGGTACAGGTCTTTAAAAGTGTAACATCCCGATTTCTTGTATATGCGGAGAGGCTTATAAGAATTGATTTGGCTACCTATGTCACCAAAAGTGCACTTATCTTTTCGGGAACTTGTCCAGAGAGAACTCCAGAGTTAAGCGTGCTTGAGCTGGAGCAATTTAAGGATGGGTGACCTACCGGGAAGTGATTCGCGGTATCGTGTGAGTGAAGACAAAACACGGGGAAAGATCACGTGGTGATTGCAAGGTCAGTAAACAAGTATTACAAGCCTCCCGGACTAACGCACCGGCCGTCGGACAAGGGTGGGGTCCACGGGCCGAGAGAGGGCATGGGACCCACAGGTAGGGGCGGTCGGGGCGTTATAAAAAGGGTCAAGAATTTTGTTCTAAGGAGGCAGTGCAAGAACTGGTTCATAGATCTGCAAATTTGAACTGTTTTGGGATTCGTACGGTTAAGTCGGATACGGAGCGACTTATGCTACGATGTGGTTAAGCTGCACAAGGTTGCAAATGGTATTTACGAGCTGTGAGAATTCAGAAATCAGAATTTTTCAGTGTCAGAGTACACAGAAAGATGCATACTTGCTCTCGGGCTGTTGCGAGCACAAGCAGTTGTAAACATAAAGGCACACCAGGAATGGTAGCATCTCTTTTGCATGAAGATTATCCAGGTCTATTAGACACCCCGACTCCTAAAAATATCATGAGTATTGTTCAAGGAAGATTCAGTTTGCATTTGTCTTACTTTACGGCCTGGAGAGGAAAAAAACAACATGTAAGTGATATGCGGGGGAGTCCTGAAAAAAGATACAAGATGTTGTATTCCTATCTGTACATGTTAGAGAAGGTCAATCCTGGATCAGTAACAGCTGTGGAATTGGATGCAGAGAAAATGTTCAAGTACCTATTCATTGCTTTAGGAGCTAGCATTAAAGGGTTTAGGGCTATGAGGAAAGTAATAGTTGTAGATGCAACGTTTCTTAAGTTTGTATATGGTGGTATGTAGGTTTTCACAACAGCTCAGGATCCCAATCATCACCATTACCCCATTGCGTTTGGTGTAATTGATAGTGAGAAAGATGCTAGCTGGACCTGGTTTTTCAAAATGCTGAAAACCGTTATACCGGATGTTCCTGAAATGGTTTTTATAAGCGATAGACATGCAAGCATCATCAAGGCAGTCTTTGAGGTGTACCCGAGCGCACATCATGGACATTATATCTGGCATTTATCTCAAAACGTGAGAGGAAAGGTGAATAAACAACACAAGGATCATGTCGCGATGAAATTCAGGGATTGTGCTCATATTTATACGGAGAGTGATTTAAATCGAGAGTATGCTGATTTTAGAAGTAGGTTTCCTACAGTCGCCGAATATCTCGATAAGAGCATAGAGTTGGATAAATGGGCAAGGTGCAAATTCCCAGGAGACAAGTACAACATAGACACCAGCAATTCCGCAGAGTCAATGAACAGTGTGTTTAGGGAAGCAAAGAAGTACTCTCTATTACCTATGATTGATGCGATTCTTGAAAAAAATTCTGAATGGTTTAACAAACATAGGAAAGAAGCTGGTGCTGCATCGGACCACAAGAGAGTGGTGCCTTTTGTGGAGAACGAGCTGCACACACGATATGCAATTGCATCGAAATTAGTGGTGACTGAGCTAAACGGCTACCATCTTGAATACAACGTTATTGGACGCGATGGGAAGAGTTATTTGGTGGACCTGAAAATAAAAAGTTGTTCTTGCAGATCTTTTGATATAGACAAGTATCCGTGTGTCCACGCAATTGCCGCAACGAGAAATCTCATGAGGAAGGATGGGAGAACCGCGAATATCCAAATCTATGATCTCTGTTCCCAATATTACTTGATTGATACATAGGCGTTGGCATATTACCGAACGATTTATGTCGTCCCGCATGAGTCTAACTGGATGGTTCCTGCTGAAATAGAAGAATTGTTCACCTTACCGCCGCAATACACCAAACGATCTGGAAGAAATCAGGAAACGCAGTTTCCATCTACCGGAGAAGGTAGCCAGAAGAGGAGAAACAAGTCTGTCATTGGCATTAACTTGGAGAGGTGGTTGCACCCCGAAATTCCTGATGAGTAAACATATTTTCTTCTTTGTAATTCTCGAATTTAACTAAGAACATGTCTGTTACTAAGTACTACTAAGAACATGTATGTTGTTGTATTTCTCGGATCTTGACAACCAGGTTTAACTAAGTGTTACTAAGAACATATATGTTGCTATATGGCATCGGATTTGTACAACCATGTTTAACTAAGTACAAATAAGAACATGTCTGTTTAGCATTTCTCGAATTTGTACAACCAGGTTAAACTAAGTACAGATAAGAACATGTATGTTCTCAGATTTGTACAACCGGGTTCAACTAGTACAACTACGAACAAAATAATTATACAATCATAATTATTAATATAATATCCAACTAATATTAAAAATGGTAAATTAAATTGTAAAATGATTCGTAATACCTAAAGAAACGATTATTAATCAATAAAAACGAATTAAACATTTTCCTAATATATATGCTTGTTCTCACATCAAATACTACTTATAGTATAAGGAAGACTTTGTTAATATTCACCTCTTACTATAGAAAAGAGTTGAAAAATTCGATTTCGTGCAAATTGTCTTATGAAAACCTTCTAAATGGTACATAACTGTCGGAAGTCACGTGGACAACTACAACATAATCATTTATATTAAGGTCCAACTTAAAATATGCAAATATCGCCAAAAGCACAACTATGATGTTTGGTGAACAACTGTACATCTAGGGGACAACTATGTTTAAACCACACCTACTTTTCGGAACTTCCCTCCTTCATTTCGGAACTTCCCTCCTTTTTTCCGGAACTTCCCTCCTTTTATTTTTAATTTTATTTTAATCAATATACCTTTTTGTCGACACACACTCTCAACTCATTTCTCACCATTTTTCGTTTCTTCCTTTTAGAGAGAGAGAGAGAGAGAGGAGAGCGATTTCTAGGGTTTGAGAGGAAAAGTGGAAAGTTCTCAAATTTCTGGATTTGGAAGGTGAAGTTCAACAATAGACAAAGGTAAGTTTTTGATTTTCGATTTCGCGATTTTGATTTTCGATTTCTCGATTTCGCGATTCTCGATTTCGTGATTTCTGGGTATTAAGGAGAATGGCAATTCTCGATTAAGGAGAATGACGATTTCACAGTATTAAGTAGAATGGTAATTCTCAATTTCGCGATTCTCTATATGATATGAGGTTTTGATTCTCGATTTATGATATGAGGTTTCGATTTCTGGGTATATGGGATTTCGTTTCGATTTCTGGGTATATGATATGAGGTTTCGATGGTCTGTATAACTATTTATGTTAACTTCCCGTTACAGTGACAATGCCAATAAGTGCAAGAGAGACTGATTCCTCAGAAGAAAGTTACGAGGATCTCTACGCAAGAGAGGATGCTAATTTCGGTATTCTTTCAAAGTGTTGGTGTGGTAAACAAGTGAGAGTCGACGTGGCTAAAACTCCGGGGGATGAATTAAGAAGATACTACCATTGCACAACGAGTGACGTAAGTATATCTAACCTTTGTTATGGTAGAGAGCACCTTTTTAAGTGGTGGGATCATGCAATACAAAAGCAGTTTACAAGAGTAGAGCTCCGACTAGATGAGGAGAGAGCTTCGTCTCACAGTGCTTTCAAACTCCATTGTGAGATGCGTATGGCCGTTGCGCAAATGCGTCAAGAAATTTATGAGATCAAGAAAAGCTTAGCCAAGAAGGACCACGAGATCCATATGTTGAGGGAGAAACTTTCGGGGAGAAGGAAGTGACTTTAGTTTATGTTTATGTTTCATAATATGCTGCTTAAGGTCCTTTTGTATTCGTTTTTCCGAAGGATCTTATGTTTCTGTTGCTTTATAAGACTTGAAAACATCTACCTGTTTATGTTTATATTTACCTGTTTATGTTGCTTTGTAGGACAATCTTATGTTTCTTTGTTATAAACTAGTTGTTCCGCGAAACTTAATTAAGTTGAACCTATATAAACCAGTTGTTCCAAAAAACTCAATTAAGTTTAACCTATATAAACAAGTTGTTGCGAAGGAACTTAATTAAGTTGAACCTATATAAACCAGTTGTTCCAAAAACTGAAATACATAAAAACGATAAGTAATTCATAACCAAACTACTACAAAGTACTAGATGCTAAACACCAAAGAACCAAACTACTACAAACACCTACTTCTTTCTCTGCTTCTTCTCGGGCTTCTTCTCAGGCTTCTTCTCAGGCTTCTTCCCAGTCTTCTTCCCAGTCTTCTTCTCAGGCTTCTTCTCAGGCTTCTTCTCATCAACCCACGGTGGCCTTATATAGTCAGACTCTCCCCTTCTTCTCTTCACTCCGGTTGGTATTGGAGTGACACTGGGATCCTTCACCTTCACCTTCCTCTTCTTATTCTCTTTCCTTTTCCTTTCTTCTCTTTCTGACCCTCTACCTCAGCTGCATAAAAAATAAACAAAGTTAAACACAACAAGGAAATCACCAAACCCAAAACCGCAAACCCAAAAAACTCACTTATATCCTCGATGATTGGTGGAGATGGGTCAGGGACTCCACTGAAAAGAACCACACCACCAGCATATGGAGTCTCATATGCTCGACTCTCTCGAGGTGTTGAGCCAAAATTCTCAAAATCACTTATATCCTCGATGATTGGTCGAGTTGGCTGATAGGATGGAGTCTCATAAGCTCGACTCTCTAGATGTGTTGAGACAAAATTCTAAAGCTCTTTCAGTCTCGCATCCATCGCTTTCTCCATGTCCATAACCTTCTCTGTTATCTTCTCCGTGATCTTCTCAAACCCTTTCTCCATCGCTTTTTCCATCCATTTCTTCAGCTTCCTCTCCAAGGCTTCTCCAGACTGTGCAGGTACATGCCCAGGTACCTGAGAAACTCTGTCAAGGCCAACATCAACTCTCGCAGTCTCAGGGACTGCATCTCTCCGCGAAGCCACATCCAAATCAAAGAGATCTCTCCAAAATATCTTCTTCTTCTGAACAGTTAGACGCTCTCTCCACCTTTCAACGAGGGGATCGATGAAACCTATCCCATCATCATAGTCATCGTCTATGATCCGCTCCAACAGATCATTCTCCTCTGAATCTGGTTCCAAGATGCTAGAGATGTCCTGTAAAGATTAATAATTCGAACATCAAATGAAACTCTAAAAGATTACAAATATTACCAACTAACTATGTTCACAAACTCTTACCTTGCTGAGACCGACAGCTTCATTGATGTCATCCAAAGGATGACCTTTCATTAAACTTTCTGAGAATTTACTTTTACAACACCTTGGACATTCCTGCTCTGCGGGTACATCTTCCCGAAATCTGCGTCCAAGATTTGGAATCGCCTCATATGCCATAATCTACACATATCGTTACATTATATCAATGTTAAAATCTTTAAACTAATATTTAAAATCATAAATTACTCGTAAATATTTACCTCGAGAGGAAGAACAAGGCCACCAAACGCCGCTTGCTGTTTTGGTTTCACGACGCCTTTGCAGCTTTTCACAAAGCGTCGGATCTCTTTCATGGTTTCGTCGAATGTAAAACGACCCCAAGGAAATGTCTCACAAGCGTGGACATCATCAACAACACTCAGCAGCCACGAATTTATGTTACCATCAACCTTAGACTTGGCTTTCACTACCTTGCATAAGAAATACAAGATAGTGAGCTTCAACCTGTCTGCCAAGGTCTTCCTCACTGCTGAGGTCTTCTTCTTCACTCCTCCGATCTTCTTCTTAAGTTCCCCAGTCTTCTCCTCCACATCTTTGACTGTTACCTTCGGGTCCTTACCAAACATCCGCTCAGCAAACTCCAAATCCCCCAACGTCTTATAGTTGTTGGGGTAATCGTGGCAGTCCAATCCAGTAAGGAGGGCTTGCTCTCTCAAAGAGTACCTGATAGGCACTCCCTTCACCACAAACCAGCATTGTCTCTCCTTCAGCGCAGATGCTGTCTGAAGGAGAAGCATCCACATGCCTTGAAGCATGTGGTTTGTTTCCTTAGGCATGTGGAACAGATGCTTGAATTGAGAATGGTTTTGAAACCATTCCAATTCGTCATCAAGACCATCCTCAATGTACTCCACCGTCGATTTCATCTTACACCTATTTCCGACTTTGCAAGTCTTGGTGTACTCTCTTGGACCAAAAAACATCTTCTCCGGCGGCAGTGGTTGACTCTCATCATCATCTTCATCAGCATCACTATCGTAGTCCTGCAAATTAAAAAAAAACACTTATTATTATCAGTTATCCAGAGTTGAACTCAGATGTTCCAGTTAGCCAGAGTTGTCCCTACATCACTGTTGAACTAAGATGTTCCAGTTAGCCAGAGTTGTCCCTACATCACAGTTTCGATGTTCCAGTTAGCTAGAGTTGTCCCTACATCACAATTTTGATGTTCCAGTTAGCCAGAGTTGTCCCTACATCACAGTTTCAAACCTAAGATGTTCTAGTTAGCCACAGTTGTCCTTACATCACAGTTTCAAACCTAAGATGTTCCAGTTAGCCACAGTTGTCCCTACATCACAGTTTCAAACCTAAGATGTTCTAGTTACCCAGAGTTGTCCCTACATCTCAGTTTCAAACCTAAGATGTTCCAGTTAGCCAGAGTTCTCCCTACATCACAATTTCAAACCTAAGATATTCCAGTTACCTCATTTTCTTCCTCCACAACATTGTCTTCCCCTGCAATAGCAATGTTTTCTTCAACGTTTTCAGCAACGTTTTCTTCTACGTTTTCAGCAACGTTTTCTTCCTCCTCAGCAACTGTTTCTTCCCTTTCATCCCTCTTTTCTTCCTCTACTCTCCTTCCATCCACATTTTCTTCAACTGATTGCTCTTTACTCACTTATTCTCCTTCATTAACCGTCACTTTCGGATCGGTTTCATGACAATCCATTGCTTCTCCTTCTATAATTGCTTCTAGGTAATTCCTAAAACAACCAAAACTAGATATAAGTTAGACAATACATCCACATACCATTTGTGAAGAATCCAAACTAATTTGAGAACAATTTCATATCAAAACCGAAAGGAGAGAAGTTAGGCATAATGGCGCTCATCGAAAACTAAGGCATCGCGTGGGTCTGAGGGAGGATACAAGTCTGAGAAGAGTTACCTATTGACAAGTCTGAGACGAAGAATTAAGGATATGAAGAATCGCGTGGGTCTGAGGGAGGGATTTCTCGGCTTTGCTATTGTCGAGGGAATCGACGAAATCGAAGACCAGAACGGCGAGTTCCAACGGCGAGGGAACCGGAGTTGAGCTTCGGAGTTCTCGGCTTCAGTTGGATCGGATTTCGTGGTCGGAATGAATTGATCAGAACTTCCCTCAGGGGAGAGCGATGGTCTCGCGGAACATGAGGAAATGGGAGGGATTTTTTTGTTTTTTTGTTTTTTTTTCAAATTTTAATCAACTGAATTAGGGTTTGGATCGGATTGTTGGGTCTGGATGGGTTTTGAGTCGGATCCAACTGGTTGGGTCTATAATTCTCGATTTTTGTTTTGGGTTTTTCGGTTTTTCCTTCAATTTTGATTTAAAAATAAATGTTTATTAAAAATACAAAAAAAAAATGGCATATGAAAATAAGATTTGAAAAATGGTGGCTTTCCATATATTATTCCCTTTTGTCATAAGTTTTTTTGTCACTATCAAACAAAAATGTAATGTAGCTTAATGTTCTTTTAATTGTGTTTTTTTTATAGGGGTCAATTAATGAATAATCTTTTAATTGTAAAACCCAAAATTTCATTGTAAAATTAAGTTTGAAACTGATTCAGATAAAGGAATAAAGTCCGTCTTTAGTCGATCACATCCTTAAACGGTTTTGTCATCAATCTTGTCTTCTTATGACCACAAGGCCATCACATGATATTAAAGGTACAAGAAATTAGTGTGATTAATAGATACGTTTTAACAAAGATTGAGACCGTATGGTCAACCAAATTTCTACTATAGGATGTTGACAACTTTGATTTAATAATAACTCTCATCACATTATTAAGTGCTTTTACAAATTAAAGTTGTCCAATAATTTATGATGTCTAGCTAGATCCACTGGTCAAAGATTACACTTCGATTAAGGTACGCAATTTTTTTTTACCTTGTTCATCAAAGGTATATATGAATGGTATAAAACAAAAAAAAAAGTATGAATGGTGACTAAAGAAAAATATTATTACACTTTTTTGAGCTTTTTTTTTTTTTTTTAAACCTAGAATATTCCTTCTTTATTTAGCTTCCTCAAACATCGTTTGTTTCGGACTACTGATCCAATAGTTCTATTGTGCTCATTGATATATTTATATAACTCTGTATAGGTTATCTAAACACTAATTAATACCCAACAATATAAATATATATATACATTAAACAACAGGAAACTGGACATTATAACTGTGCATCTTTAATTCAAGGCATTATATATACATTAAAAAATTAATATCGTATACCCTTAGCTTAAAAATTTATATAGATATTGTCTAGCTTTAATATTTAATGTATTTAGAATATTTAACCAAAACATTATTAGAAGACGAGCTAGATCAGGCTAGTCTTTGTTGTTTTTTACCCTCTTTTACCATTAATATCTTCTTTTCCCTTCTCCCTCCTCTAACCCTTTCTCTCTCTATATCTTCCTGTGTGGTATATAATACACAGCAACCCAACAATCAAGAAGATCAGATCATGGTGGGGTTTTTTATTTTCTCCTTATCAAGAATCCTCTGATCAGTCAAATAGCCATCAATCAATCAAATCCCCAAACACTCCCAGAAAAAGATCAGCTTCCAACTTCAAAGCCTTTTTTCTTCTTCTTACAAAAAAATGTCTATGTCGTCTATGTCTTCTCCTTCCTCAGCTGTTTTTTCACCAGAGCACCTCTCTCCTTCCGAGCATCTCTGCTATGTCCAATGCAACTTTTGCGAAACCATTCTTGCGGTAAATATTAACCACTATACCTTTTCTTCTCTTCTTGCTCTCCTCCTTTTCATGACCTATATATAATTGGGAGGTTTTGTTTTTCACTGTTTCTTTTGTGTTTTATAGGTTAGCGTTCCTTACACAAGCTTTTTTAAGACCGTAACCGTCCGATGTGGTTGCTGTACCAATCTTCTTTCTGTGAACATGAGATCGCTTGTCCTCCCAGCTTCTAACCAGCTCCAGCTCCAGCTTGGTCCTCACTCTTACTTGAGTCCCCAGAATATTCTGGTAATTAAAAATGTTTAAATACATACATAATCTTATATATATAGGGGTCTCTAGTATATATCTCAAGCCTCAAGGATATTAAATGTTATTGAAGGAGGAGCTGAGAGATGCACCGTCAAACATGAATATGATGATGATGAATCAACATCCTAATATGAATGACATACCATCTTTCATGGATCTTCATCAGCAACATGAGATGCCTAAAGCACCACCCGTTAACCGCCGTAAGATACTATTTTAGTTCTCATCATTTCTCTTTTATTTTTATTTTTCTTAACTTCTTTGTATATTTATAATTTGGTAATGATTATGAATCGCCATTGAGACATGCATAGCTTTTCTTATTTAACCGTCACTGGATCTTGTTACAAACCCTAGCAACATTGAACTAGGCATAGAAAAGAGATTTAAGAGATAGTTTTTGTATATGTTAACATATTCATCGACCAATGACCTTTTGTATGTGTTGATTGTCTATATAAATGGATGGCTTCTAGCGCTTGTAAACATTTAAAGAGTAGAGATAAAATAAAAGGGGAGATAGATTCATGGATCCCCCGGAAATCTAGAGAGAACGAATCTATGTAAGAAGATGGGCTTGTCTTTTAAAAAATGATGAAGTGATGATGGGTTAGAGAGAGGTTGTGTTTGTGAGAGAGAGAAAAAAGACAATGAAAGTAGTTTTAATGAGTGTTTGTCTCTTTCTGTCTGAGTTTTTGTTTTTTCGCTTTGTCTTTGCCGTTGAATTTTGCCATTGCCAGCTCCAGAGAAAAGACAGAGAGTCCCATCCGCATATAACCGATTTATTAAGTGAGTTTTATTTAACTATTATTAGTATATATTCCTCATTCATATTCTGTAATCGTATTATATCATTATAATAATTCCTTGTCACGTCTTTCTTGTAGGGAGGAGATCCAACGTATCAAAGCTGGTAATCCTGATATAAGCCACAGAGAAGCCTTTAGTGCTGCTGCCAAGAATGTGAGAACCTTAATTTTCTCATCCCTTAATTAGTCGTTATATCCATTGGTTAAATTAGATAATAACCGAAAGAGTCCAATATCCGTTTTTTAAATCCATACACATACACGATTTAGATGTTTTTTTTGTGTGTGCAAATATATGTATACATATACACAAGGTATATATATTATTCAATTGGTGTTATCGATTTTGTTGTTGTTTCCTTTACTAGAGAAATTAAGTCATTGATATTAACATCAAAACTTTGGTTTAGATAGCAGGCGGAACGGAAACTAGGGTTTAATTTCTCAATGTCTATATATACACTCGGATGCGTACATATATGAATCTGTATAGATGTCAGGTTTTAGAAAAAACATATATAGCTGTGATTAGGAGTACATAGTTTTGTCCGGTTATAACACAAGTTGATATGTGTCTTGTACGTATGTTGTTTATGTGTAATGTAGTGGGCCCACTTCCCCCACATACACTTCGGGCTCGTGCCAGACAATCAACCCGTGAAGAAAACCAACATGCCCCAACAGGTAAACCCTAATCTGTCGACATACCTTACATCTTTACAATAATGTTACAAATATCTTTTAAGAAATTCGGGTTTTTTTTTGTTTTTAATAGATAAATTTCTTTTTTTGGTCACAAGAATATGTACATAAATAATTTCAAATGATTTTAATCATATCGTAAAAATTGGTGTACAGGAGGGAGAGGATAACATGGTGATGAAAGAAGGGTTCTACGCTCCTGCGGCTAACGTTGGTGTGACTCCTTATTGAAGATGACTATAATCGACAAGTACTTGAGAAATTGAAATCCAAATTTCTAGGGTTTATGTTGTCCAAAAGTTGGGTTTCTTTTTCTTTCTTGAACTCATATATATATATATATATTATATATATGCATGCGTCTTCTTCTGTTTTGTAATCAAAGTATTGCTAATTAATGAGGTTTATTATGTCAGTTTTCATTTGTACTAGTATAATTCAATAATCTAAAAGAATGCTTTATGTTATTGGTCTTTTGTTGATTTCTAGACAATCGCTACATTATAAAAGTATCTAAAAATAAAATTTAGTTTGAATCTAAAGTTCATTTATAACGCACGATAAAATAAAATTTAACAAATTTTTTTTTTGAAAAAAAAATAAAAATGTAGAGTAATATATATGGTTAGTTTTGTTGGTCCAATGGTTTTACAATGATCCTAAAAGTAAAAACAATGAGTCCAAATGGCTTTACAATGATTCTAGAGTAGGACTATTGATTTATGTAAATCATAATATGCTAACAACAACAAAAAATCGTCTAAACTTTAACTTGAATCTTCAGCCGTTCCAAGAAGAGCATTTTTAATCTCAACATCTATAAATTATAAAAAAATATATATAATATATTGGCAGAGCAGAAATATTACTTAGAATAACCTAGTCATTAATAATAAGCAAAAAATATATGTTACATAGTTTTGTTCTGTAAAAATCAAAATTCAGTAGTCTAACAGTAACATCAGAAGTAAATTAAACTCGATTACCTATGAACTAATCAAAACTAATCCGTTGATGAAATATTTATAACTTTAAGTAGTAAACTAGATTCTAAATTCACGCGTCCGTGCGGGATAATTTTTTTTATAATATATAAAATGTGAAATGAAAAATAAGAATTAATTTAAAATTTATTGATTTAAATATGTGTAATTTGTAATTTTTAAATTTATAATAGATTTACAAAGATAAGATGTTTCGAAACATATTCTAAAAATGCAGGAACAAAAATGACTTTACAGTAACCCTAAACTAAAATCATAACGAGGTTCACCCAATCACCGTAGTACGTTAATTTTCTGATCTAAGAGCATTCTCAACAAGTGTATTTCACAAAAGTATTTCAACACTTAAAAAAAAAAAATTATTATTTTATTAGATAGATATTTCAAATAGTTGAGAACTCCATTCAAAAATATCTCAAAATTTCTTATTTGAGATATTTTTGAGTGAGGTTCTCAACTATTTGAGATATCGTTTCAATAAAATAATATTTTTTTGTTTCTAAATGTTAAGATAGCCATGCGAGATACCCGAGATGCTCTAATACAGCAAAAAAAAGTCATAATGAGAATCATGATTACCAACAACAGTAATTGGGTCAAGTGACTATATACGTTATCAGGCCTACTAGAAATCGGCCCATTAAAACTAATGACCAGTTTCCGGGTCACAACTTAGGTAGGTAGGTGAAACGGTGTCGTTTTAACGTCAGGTCTAAGTTATTAATTTCTTCCATAGCATGGGCCATTGAAGTCAAGGATGGTAAAATCCTTACCATTCTCTCCTATGCACGGAATTTCAGAATCTGATAGCGAAAATTGCTTGGCAGAACTTTTTTGTTAAGTCTCCGGCGATCCGTATTTCATTTTTCCGATCACCGTACACTGTACATTACTCGACGACATTTTAGAAAGCAAGAGCTTGGTCGTAGAGAAACAAATTCGAATTCTGAGTGCCAAAAGAAGAATCCAACAAATATGCAGCGTTTCGTAACTTATATATATCGGACCATACGATTTCTTCTACGTATTATGTGGAATAATGGTTTTGCCCTCCGCTTTCTACGCATTATCTCTAATGTGGTCCATATCGATCTCGATAAGGCGATATGGGCCCATGTTGGGTTGGATAATAAATAAACATAGGGAGACCACGTAGAGACCCACGAAAGCAAAGAGAAGCACTGAGGCAAGAGGAAGAAAGAAAATAGAGAGTGTATGTGATTTTTTGCTTTCTTCTTGCAATGTGGTTATGTTTATGTCTTCAATCTTTGTTATAACTGAACGTAACTTTATGGACGAGAGCTCTCGAGTCATCACAAAGGTCGATTTCTTGTGTTTTATGGGGGTAACTTTCCCAAAATCCAGTAAGGTAATATCCTTGAATTGATTAAAAATTTAGAATAAAAATAACTCCATGAAGAGTCGAAATCTTGGAGTAACATTCAGAAAGTACATATTAAAAGGTTTCATTAACAAATTTAAGCAATATATAAACACATCAAAACTCTATATGAAAAGAACGAAGGTTGGAGTCTTACCTTTTTTTTCTCACAAAAACAATAGATAGACAATAGTAGAAACTAACAGAACAAAGCAAACCAAAGAGATTTCCCTTTTTAAAATCTCAAATCTTCAAGCGCATTGGAAGCCATAAGGAAGTTTCTTGCCGCAGTAGTTCAATAGCAAGCTTAGATCAACAGGAACATTGAGATTGATCCCCAAGATATTGGCTTTAAGAGCGGTGCAGAGACAAACCGCAGCTTCAAGGTTAGCAAGACCATTAAGAAGTGCACAACAAGGAGTCTTTGGTGGAGAACGAGCAACAACGTTAACTAAGCCCAAAAGGTCTGAGCAAACACCGAGCTTAAGTGTGTCGGTAGGACAAGTGGGTTTAACCGCTGGGTCCTTCTTTGGGGTTGGGGTTTTTGGGTGTTTAGGAGTAGTTGGTGCACATTTTGTGGAAGTTACAAAAGTGAAGAAAAGAAGATTAAGTGTGAGAACAAGAGCTGTAACTGCAAGAGCCTTAGGAGCCATAGAAACTGTTAGGAATATGTTTTGGGATGAATGTGAAGGAAAGAAAGTTCATGGTTTATATAGAAGAAGTTAGTGACTTAGTTATAGAAATATTCAAAGAGATGAGGTAAAAAAAACATGTGATGTGAATGGTTGTAAAGAAATGTCGAGTAAGAAACAAAACTCTCCGGCTAGTTGGCATTTGCAACTTGAGAGCATGGCATTGATTAGACTAATTTTGGGAAAATTTTTTATATTCTTAGAAAGGGAAAAGACAAGATTTTTGTCTTGTTTGTTTGTTAATATAATTATGTAAGGGTTCCACAAACTTTGTTGAGCCAGAGTGTCTCTCTGGGTTGTATGTATCAGTTTCAGCATCAAGATGGCATCCATTATACGTTGTTGATAAGATATTTATTTTACATTGCATCGGTCCCTATTCCGTTAGATTCTATTATTAATGATCTTTCAGTATCAGTACAGTTCTTTTTTATTATTATTATATATCTCAATAACATATTCACACATATCAAAAAAATTGTAGCTCATCACAGTCTTTTCCCAAAAAGAAACCGGTTTGGTTTGGATTGATTTGGTCTAGTCCAGACTTTTGTAGATTAGCTTCGTGAGAGATCCGTTTGATATATCCAAAAATCTTTCACATGACTTCATCAAAGTCTTGGATTTGAATGGGGGTCCTTAAAGAAATCCATTATTTGAACTCTGAGAGAAATAAAACAAAGCACACGAATTTTTTTTCTTTAGAGGATAATTAAAATTTTATAAGATAAATAATGCCAAGGAAGAGAATAATTCGATATTAGTCTATATACATTTTAACAAAGTGCAAGAACATAGAAATCACAAATTTTTGAGACGATTCTGCTCAGCAGAACTATATATACACAAATTGAAAGATGAGAAACATCAAAAAACGCAGGCGTTTCTCAGGTCAGAGATTCAGATTGAAGAAGCACCAAATGTGTTCTCGCCACTGTAAGTGATGTAAAGGAAGCCATCTTCGTCTTTCTTGTCCTCGTAGACGCTTGACATAATCTCTCCTGTTGGAGGAAGAACATTGTCTACGAATATGAAGATAGCTTTCTCCGCACTTAGTTTGATTCTCTTCCGAATCACGTACACAAACTGGCCAACTGTTAGGTCCGATGGTACAAGGTATCTGCATTTATCCAAATTCAAACCAATCAGAAATTCCATTTAAAACTACAAATCTTGAACATTTGAGGACATAAGAGGTAAACATGTGAAAAGGTCATTACTTTTTCTTGTCAATGTTTGGGATTTCACTTTTCTCAGCCTTTTCCACAATCACCTGCAACAATAATACATATAGATCTCAATTTTTGTGTAGTAAACAGTGATCATAATTTGGAAAAGGAAAAAAAACCAGAGATTTCAAATTCTCAAACAAAGATTCTTTGGCTAATTATGATCAGCAACACAGACATTCCCCTAATTGGTCCAATGAGATCAACAACATACAAAAACAGACATTCCCCAAATTGGTCCAATGAGACAAGACTAAACTGCGAATTTGACCAAAGATCATCAAAGATCCATGGTCTTGTTGGTGGAATTGAGAAGAAAACATACCGGGATTCTGTCAGGGTATTTCTCCCTGATCCTTCCAGCTTCAGCTTTCCTCTTTTCTGCACATAGATTATCTTGAAGAATCAGAAATACACTGATTTTAGCCTAAGATCACAAAATAGAATCAGTAAAGAAAGACTAACCGAAATCGTTGTCCAGCTTAAAGCTGCTGCCTTTATTCATCTCTACTCCTGAGAATTTCGTGGGAAATAAACGAAATTGAGACGAAAAACCCTAGTTTTGGAGAACTTTCCTTCTGAATCTGGAGAAATCGAACAACAGAACAAATCAATTGAAAAACTTACAGAGCGAGAGAGAGAGAATTGACGGAATGGATAAGGATAAAACTCTGGAAGAAGAAGAAGAAGATGTCGACAAAAAGTCACCTTTTCTTTTCTTCTTCTATTATTGGATAACGTTAACTGCGATGGTCGCACAACTATATGTATATATATCCGCTGACGTGTCGAGTAATTAGACACGTCAGCTTAGCTTGTTCTCCAAACAAAATCATTCGCTTATTCAAATTTTCCTTCTTTAATTTAATTTCAAGCCTAAAAACTATATAATACTACTACGTAAAAATAACATAATACCGAATTTTTTGTTTTATTAAATTAATTAATACCAAATTTTGTATTAATTGCTGTTCTTCCTCAGACTTTTCTTTCTAGTGGATGGCACGTCTCCGATTGGCCTTTTCCACGCCCCTGCGTCACTATGACCTTGAATAATTCGGATTGTTGTTTTTAGAATAAGATCGGATAATTGAGCTTTAACGGACCAAATTATATAATAATAATACTAATAATAAGTGGGCCTATCGTTGGTTTACGATAGATACAAGGTTTGATAAGACACAATCTAAAAGGCCCAATATGCTATGTTTAACTCCCTCATGCGAAAAATGTCAACGTTTGACTTACGCATTTCGATGTATATTGATAATACAATCATGCAAATCCTTTTGTGACATCGCTATTCACTCGATTGGATTATTCAAAATCTCTATATTATTATTTAAAGAATCATTTTAAAAAATAATTTTTATTTTGTAAATTATTACATATTATATTATTACAAATAACAAAAGATAATTAAAATAAAAAAGATAAATTGTCATTTAAAATTATTGAAGAAAATATAACAAATATTTATTTTCCATTAAAAATGTTTTTTATTTTTTATTTTTTACTATATTAAAATATTCTATATTTTTAATAATAATTAATCCATATACATTAAAAAAAAAAACTATTCCAGATATTGTAATATTTTTCATTATAATATATTTGAATATATATAAAAAAATGAAAAATGTTTTATTACTTTTATAAAAAGTAAGACACGAGAAAATTGGTTTTGTTAAGAGTCCGTAGACTGACCACACAAATCATAGTCATTAAACGGTGCATATTAGAGTTATGTTTTCAAATTTATAGTTTTTTGCGGGTTAGTTCAAAAAATATTTTAGTCAATTACAAAATGGGTTAAGTAAACAAGTTAATTCGATTTGACAACTCTATATATAATCATTAGTTAGACATATTATAAAATTTAAGTAAAAAATATTTTTTATTAAATGTTAAAACATTTTTTCTAAAAACTTACTTCATGTATAACTAGCACTAGTTAGGTCCTAGCACTAGTTAAATCCTGGTATATATATATTTGGAAAACAGCATTTAGCTATTTAAAAAAATAAAAATAAATATCTTCTTATCTTATCGAGTTATTCGTTCAAACAAATTCTTTAATTTCGGCTGCTGCTACCAACAAAATGTTCGGATATATTCAACTTTTTGGTATATATGATTTTTCTAAAATATTTTCTTAACCTCCCAAATCTTTAGTAATAGAGATGTTAAGGTACATAATTAAATATATTTGACAAATGACAACTATATAATAGGAACACTTCTTCATTACCAAATGATTAATGGAGAATGTGTGTAATAGTGCATCGTATATTTTTATATTTCAACTATCCCTAGATTTTAGCAAAAATAATTAAGTTTTGCTAACGTATTGATCGATGATTACCTTGTGTTGGTCGCTGTCTTAACAAAAGAGACCGTTATTGTGTTTCTGTATTTGTTATTTTCTGCCATATAAACATATAAATCCGAACATAACATCGATATAAATATATATGCCATGTTCATCTCAATTTACTAATCATATTCCATTACGAATATCAAAACTACGACGAAATATGTACAATTAGATTTCCATTATCGATGTACCCATAAAAAAAAGGTGATGTACAATAGTAACTCAGCGCAAATGCCCCTACGGTAAGCCTTGGTCTAAAATTTTTTGTTAACAATTGATATTTTAATTTATTTGAATATCTAAATATATTTTTAACTTATATGAATATCTACACAAGTGGCACGTTAGTGGTGTCCCTTCTTTAGCTAGTCATCACCCCTAAAGATTGAATAAGCAAGTTGGTAATTTGTATTCAAAAATAACAAAAAAGGCACGAAAAAATAATTTAATGCGATACACATTTTGTTTTAAGACAGAGTTACAAACTTACAATAGTGGTGGGAAACTCACATGGAGGTTTGTGGTTTGTCTTGGGAAATAAGCCATGTCTCTCATAATGACATTGCTCAACAATAATTTGTTTTTTAATTATCTGATTTTTTTTCTGGCTCAATATATAAATTTATGGTTAACCTAATGCAATACTAAAACATGATAATAACATAACAAGCATGTCTACTTTACATTCATACACAAACAACCAAAATTTTCATTTTTGTCTTGGAAATCCAGCTGCACTCCTTATTTGATTTTCATTTACTCCACTTATATTATTTTTAATCACGTATATATATGACCACTTGATTAGTAGTAATGTTATCATATTTTGTTGTGTGCTATGGTTTGTTTAGTGTTTTTTTTAATAAAATAAACAATATGTTAGCGTGATCCATGTTATATCATCGAGGTGTCTTATTACCACGAATTTTCTTAGAAATTGAACAACATATTGGGACCGTGCGATTAATTTGATTTATGTTGGCAACAAAAACATATTTTATGATGAAAAATAAGTTTGGTTCCCAACACAGTTGCTTGGTGTCTTATCTTATACCTAATGTAAATAGTTTACTATGTTTTTGTTTTTGTACTTTCATCGATTATATAATTTGTTTAGCTGTATTATTAACGGTAGACAATATTGACATAATAACTAACGACTTAATATTTAAATGTATTTGTTTTTTAAACAGTAGATTGAAGTTTTTGAGCATAGCATTGTCACTTTCATTGACCAGAACTAATATATTCAATTATCATTCTCTTTTTAAATCATATAAATTGATATTAAAAAAAAGCAGCGAAACGCTTAACCTTTGGTCGATTTATTTCAACAAAGATCGTAACATGTTTTCACGCAATATGGATAATTTCTTAAAATTTTGAACCATCTCCAATATATTACTTCATTTCTAATTTTAAAATAGAGTAACTCCAAAATAACTTTGGATTTCCTTTCAATGTAATTCTCTATTTTATATTCTAAAATGAAATATTCTAAATATATTATTCTATTTTTTATTTTATTATTAATGGCTAATAATAGATTTAATCTATAAAATTTACAAATTAACCATTAATTTTTCTTCTTTTAGAATGTTCACATATATATGTTGTGATCAATATTTAAATAAAATTTAGTCTATATTTTTTTCAAAAGCGACACATTAAATAATTCTTAAGTGGATAAATATATTGGATTTATAAATTCAATATGTTAATCTAAAATCATTTAAATTTCAAATGACTATTTTATAAATAAAAAAGTTCAATTCTAAAGTGTTGTGGAAAATGAGATTACTCTATATTTAAAAGAAAAAATGGTATTTCCTCATTTTGGAGTTGAAAATGAAATTTAATTGGATGAGATTTTATTTCAAAATGGAGTTTGGAGTCAGATTTGGAATATGGTTAGAAATGCCTTTAGAAACGTAAATAACCAACTTATTTTGGTCTACTGGTAGTTGTCTTAGGAATGTGTTGGTTCGCTCCCATAAATTCAATTTTCACTGGAAACAAAAATCATATGTGAGTTGGTCAGTCGAAAATGATGTCACGTTTTAAGTCTATTTAAAAACACGATAAGTAGACTAGTCGACGGTATCGCTCATCTAAAAAGATTAGTCAAGTTTATGCCTAAATTATCCCTTGTTATATATAAAAAAAAAACTTAGAAACGTAAATGAAACAAAACAAAAACATATAAATCGATGATTATGAAAGCGTTAACAAAAAAATATGATTAAAATACAATTGTGAATAATTTCCAAAATATGCATCCGCCATAAGGAAATGAATGGACATAAAGTCACAATAAACTATGTTAGTTATTTAAGTAACAAATTTGAGTTATATTAAAAAAAAAAAAAAATTGAGTTCTATTAAAAAAAACAAAAATTAAGTTTTTAAATCACGAGTTAAATTAACCAGGACATGTAGCCTAGCGGTTTATGCTTAGACGGTCTCTGTGTTACCATCCGGGTTCGATTCCGGCGTGCTGCGTTTTTGGATGCTTATTAGTATGTTTAATGTCAAAAAAAAAAAATCACGAGTTAAAGTATTCGACACCACCACAATCTTAGGGGGGTTATTGGTTCTTGCATTTTAATGGATTTGGAAATCCAAACCAAATCAAGTGTTATTGGTTCTATAATTTTGAAATATATATTCAAATATTGTGTTATTGATTCTATGATTTTAAAATCAATGTTAAAATCAAGTGTTATTCAATAGTAAAGATTTCATAAGGATTTGATTTTAATTTGGATTTGAATGGATTTACAAGTATTTTTAAGAGTAAAATACAAATGAGCAAATATCGAGTGAAACCTTGTTATTTGGTTGGATTTGGATTTACAAATGTTTTTTTATTTTTCCAAAATGAAACTACTACATATAATTAAAATAGAAAGACACCTATCAATTAATGTGTAGAAGAAGAGAAACTACTACGTAGTATCTTCAAATCTTGATTCCTAATTTTTAAAGTCTGCTCCTCCTTTTCTTTATAAGACACATACATAAATCGTACTTGCATGTGCTGGTTTACATTACTTTTTTCGAAAGGACTATCGAACATATAGTTTTCCAGAAAAAACAAATTCTGATGAAGAAGAAGAGGAAGATATTGAAAAAAGTTAATAACAATGATGAATAAATTCTTGGAATTCAGGATCAAGAAAGAGAACATATCAATTAATTGAGAGCAATAATTGCAACAAATATGTGGACAAATTATATATTTTAAAAGAATATTAGATGATTAGTGAAAGAAAAAGAACAAAAAAATTGTTTGGTTTGTTTTTTATTTTATTTTTTTATAATCATAAAATTATTGTAAATCTATTTGGTTGATTTACAATAATCCATTTATTTGATTTTTAAATCCAATTATTTAACTTTGAAATCGACTTCTATGATTTTAAAATCAATGGATTCATGATAAATCTATTAAAATGCAAGAAGCAATAACCCCACTTAGATTTTGTAGTTAGAAATTATTTATAAAAAAAAAAACATGAAGAATACTTCCAAAATAATTTAGAGCCACAGGATCTTTAGCTAGACAAAGAATCTCAGCCGTTGAAAGATTTTTGGTCTCGATGTTTTCAAAAAATCTTCAAAAAGCCACACAGAGAGACACTCAAATAGAGCACCGGTCCGTCGGATTCAGTTTCGAAAACAAGGCCCAAAGCCACCTGCCAGAGTTGTTTCCCTTTAAATTACCGTAACATCCCTCACTCATTTGCATTGTTTTTCTATAATCTAAAAGGGTATAATTGGAAATTCCGGTTAATAAATAGTAATGAACCATCTGCGTCAGTTTCGTCTTTTTGCTCTGCCTCCTCGGCATATGTAAGATCTTTTTTTTTATATATATATAATAAAACACTGTTTCAGTCTTTCAAATCAATGATATTTTTTTGTTTACGCGCCTCTTTTTTGGTTTCATTATTTTTGAAAAACGTATTCGAATATAAAAATACGCGAAATGGGAAAACATTTTATTATTTTTTCTTCACATTATTGTAATCTTTTCGTATCATTTTGTCGAATTGTTTTTTTCCTTCCGATTATTATATTTTGTTTTTTCATTTGTATGTTGGCAAAAATCATGTGGCATTTTGTTTTACATTCTCTAAAGATAAATCATTCGATTCAAATAAAAATAGTAAAACACGATAAAAATTAGCAAAAACATGTTTTCTCATAGATATGTTATAAACGATATAAAAATTTTGGGTCGTTTTAGGTGTAATATATTTTGGAATGAAACAACATCAAGTAAACATAATATTATATATCTTCTTGTATAACAATTAACTAATTATAGATCTAAAAAATCATGAAACCGTAGTTAAGTTGAATCGGGTTAACAACGTCAAAAAAAAAAAAATGAATCGGGTTGAGCCGGTTATGTACATCATATAGTATCACTAATTTTTTTTTGTAAAAATGATTTTGTTATTAACTTTAGAACCCTACAAATTGCTTTGTTGTTATACTATAATATATACAAGTAGATAGAAAAAGAGCCTATATAATCCTTATTGTAATAAATACTTGGACAACTAGATTTACATAATACTCTTCTTTTTTTTCGTCGAGCCCACACCATTTAACTCACTTGAAAGTTGGAGGACTGATTTATACAAGTACTATAGAAGGCAACATTCTAAAACAAAACAAAAATAAAAATGTGAAAGATTATGGCCAAAAATCAAAGAGTAAGACAAATGTGGTTTTCGCAAAAAAAAAAAAAAAAACAAACAAATGTGGTGACAAAAAAAGAGAGAGAGAGGCAAATGAATTAGAGAGAGTAGAGTCACGCGCTGCATTTGCGAAGAGACTCGACAATGATGGCACAAGAACACGGTACATATGTAGATAAGTACATCTACAGACACAAGCCACACATAGAGGACGAGAAGCCACAAAAAAAAAAACAATTCCTTATTAAATGGGAAAAGAGAAGATTTAGAGAGAGAGAGAGAGAGAGAGAGAGAGAGAGAGAGCTTGGTATTGATGAAGACCACTTTTTATATATTGCACGCATCCACATAACAGCATCAGAGAGAAAAAAGAAAAGAAAAGAAAAGTGATTTTAGGAAGAAAGAAAATAAAAGAAAGTTGGGGCGCCAATTACAAGTTTTGAGCTTTGCATGTGTTTCTTTCTTCCGTACATTTAACCTATGAACACAACATCTCTTTCTCTCTCTCTTCTTCTTTTGTTGTCTTTCTGTTCTGAGATCTCTCTCTAGTTTTTTTTTAAACTGTGTTTGAGGCCATGCCCTTATCCTTTGAAAGATTTCAAGGGGAGGGGGTGTTTGGTGTTCCTTCTTTCTATTCAGACTCTCAGAAAATCTGGTTTAATCAAGACAAAATCGGAATCGGAAGAGCAGAAGCAGCAGAAGAAGATCTTGGTTATGTTGTCGGTGGTGGTTTACCGGAGCCGACGTCTGTTCTCGACGCTTTAAGGAGTCCTAGTCCTCTCGCTTCTCACTCTTCAACCACCACCACGACGCTGTCTTCCTCTTACGGCGGTGCTACCGTCACCGCCACCGCAACCGCCGGTGATGATAAATGTAGCCAAATGGGTTTGGATGATCTGGACGGAGTTCTCTCTGCTTCCTCTCCTGGTCAAGAACAGAGCATCTTGAGGCTAATCATGGACCCGGGTTCAGGATTCGGTGTTTTTGACCCGGGTTTCGGATTCGGATCTGGGTCCGTCCCGGTGAGTGAAAATTCGAATCCTTTGTTATCTTGTAGCTTCCCGTTTCAAGAGCAAACTCATCCAGAAGCGTTGATCAATCCAAATCAAAACCCATGTTTGTTCTCTAATCATCCGTCAACTCCACCGGCTAAACGGTTTAATTCCGGATCTCATCAACCGGTTTATCCCTTCTCGGATCCGGATCCGGGTCACGACCCGTTTCTCGTTCGTCGTCAGCAACAGTTTCAGTTTCCGTTTCACTTTCACCAGCAACAAATCCCGTCTTCATCTTCGTCCGCGGCGGCTCTGGTTCCGGCTCCGGTTCCGATTCCGCCACCGGGAATGGCCGGCGATGACCAGTCAGTCATCATCGAGCAGCTGTTCAACGCGGCCGAGCTAATCGGAACCACCGGAAACAACAACAACGGCGACCACACCGTTCTCGCGCAAGGGATATTGGCGCGGCTCAATCACCATCTCAGCAGTAACTACAACAGCAACAAACCTCCGTTTCAAAGAGCGGCTTCTCACATCGCTGAAGCTCTCCTTTCGCTCATCCACGACGCTTCACCACCGTTAATCACGCCGGAGAATCTGATTCTACGAATCGCCGCTTACAGATCCTTCTCAGAAACCTCGCCGTTTCTCCAATTCGTCAATTTCACAGCGAATCAATCGATTCTCGAGTCCTGCAACGACGAATTAGGGTTTGATCGGATCCACATTATCGATTTCGATGTCGGATACGGAGGACAATGGTCGTCTCTAATGCAAGAGCTCGCTTCCGGAGGAGGAAGAAGAAGAAACAGAGCATCTCTTAAAATTACCGTCTTTGCTCCCCCTCCTTTGACAGTCTCCGACGAATTCGAGCTCCGATTCACAGAGGAGAATCTCAGAAGTTTCGCCGGGGATGTCAAGATTCCGTTCGAAATCGAGCTGTTAAGCCTCGAGCTTCTTCTAAACCCAGCTTATTGGCCTCTCTCTCTCCGTTCATCGGAGAAAGAATCGATCGCAGTGAATCTCCCAATCAACTCCGTCGTCTCCGGTTACCTTCCGTTAATCCTCCGTTTCCTCAAACAAATCTCTCCAAACATCGTCGTATGCTCGGACAGAGGATGTGACCGTAACGACGCGCCGTTTCCAAACGCCGTGATCCACGCGCTTCAGTACCACACCACTCTGCTCGAGTCTCTCGATGCCAATCAAAACCAAGACGATTCGAGTGTCGAGAGGTTTTGGGTGCAACCTTCGATTGAGAATCTGTTGATGAAACGACACCGTTGGATTGAAAGATCTCCGCCGTGGAGAAGCTTGTTTACACAATGTGGGTTTTCTCCGGCGAGTTTAAGTCAGACGACGGAGGCTCAGGCGGAGTGTTTGTTGCAGAGGAATCCGGTGAGAGGGTTTCACGTCGAGAAAAGACAGTCTTCACTTGTCATGTGTTGGCAAAGGAAAGAACTTGTTACTGTCTCTGCTTGGAAATGTTAGAAGAAACCAAATCTTGCATGTTAATTTCTCTGTGTTTTCTTTTTATGGTTTCAATCTTCTTCTTTTTTTATAATTGTTGTTCAATGGTGTTCTTAGTTTCGACTGTGGTGTTAACATTTTAAGGAAGTAAGTGTTAAGGATACGCTGAATCACCTGTTTAATATCACAATATTATGTTTCCATAATTACTTATTCTATAAAATTCTCCTGTTCAAGTATATATATGTAACCTCTGTCAATATTGTATAATAAGAAAGCATCCTTCTTTACATGGTAGCAGAGTCCGATCCATATTGTCTAATCCGATCTATTATCTATCCGACCCAAAGTTGGTCCATCGATCCATACCCGAACATACCGAGATTGATAGGCAAAAGAGCCATAATCTCAAAGGGGCATATTAGGGAATATTATCTCACATCGGAAGTTGGAAGGGATCCTAAGTAATATATAAGGGACATGTGCCAATCCACTTATCGCCAATTGGTTTTGAGTTGGAAGCCCATAAGCCTACAGTTAACATGGTAGCAGAGCTCAACTACTTCCTCGGTATCGAAGCTCATCGCACACCTAAGGTACTTCATCTCTCTCAAAGGAAGTATGTGACAGATCTTCTCCACAAGTACCACACGAGTGACGCTAAACCAGTATTAACACCAATGGCCTCGACACCAAAGCTATCTCTCAATTCGGGCAACTCGCTGTCTAACCCGACAGAGTACCGTCGACTGGTGGGCAGTCTCCAATATTTGTCTTTCACCAGACCATATATTGCCTTTGCCGTCAATCGCCTGTCACAATATATGCATCGCCCAACGGAGGATCACTGGCAGCCCGCCAAACGAATACTACGGTATTTAGCTGGCACCTCAAATCATGGAATATACTTTGCAGCGGACAACCCTCTCCAAATTCATGCCTTTTCCGATGCTGACTGGGCTGGAGACTCTGATGACTTCATTTCCACCAACGCGCATGTCATCTATCTTGGTAGAACTCCTGTCTCTTGGGCATCAAAGAAGCAGGCAAGCGTCGCAAGATCATCCACAGAAGCAGAGTACAGATCGGTTGCCAACTGCTCTGCCGAACTCCGATGGATCTGCAACTTACTCACTGAACTTGGAATCACCTTACCGGCGCAGCCAGTGGTATAATGTGACAACTTGGGAGCAACATTTCTATGTGTAAACCCAGTTTTTCACTCCAGGATGAAACATGTTGCATTAGATTATCACTTCATCCGTGGGCAGATCCAGAACGGGACCCTTCGTGTAGTTCATGTCAACACTAAAGACCAACTTGCTGATGCTCTAACGAAGCCTCTACCCCGTACGCGTTTCACTGAGCTAAGAAACAAGATTGGAGTCACTTCCGCCTCTCTATCTTGAGAGGGCGTGTTAAGGATATCTGATTAATATCACAATATTATGTTTCCATAATTACTTATTCTAGAAAACTCTCCTGTACAAGTATATATATGTAACCTCTGTCAATATTGTATAATAAGAAAGCATCCTTCCTTACAGTAAGGATATATAATCAAAATCTCCTTTTGTTATATTTTAGTTTGCTCTTTTTGAGTTTATGCATATATCTCTTATCCAAAAACATAATTTGCAAAGGAGATGTTTTTAGGATCCACATAATATGAGTTTATGTGTATAAACAGTCTAATTTGGACTATCTAATCTTGGTTTCGTTCTAATTAATTACTTGAAATAGACTTGTGGAAAACTGTGTTTAAGAGTTCTAGTGTTAAGGAGGCCCATACTTTATTATTACATATAATTAATTTCAAAAAAGTTTATGTATATACACATATTATATCAATCAAAAGCATTTATACTGCCTTTAGAATGTAACAAGGAATTAGTGACTCACGGTACATGCAAGATACTGTTGTAACACATTTCTATGGAGTATTAAATTTTACAACCAAAAAGTGGAGGTAATTGGTTTTATCATTTGATTTTTGGAGCTTCCAAGGTTGAATGTTTGTTTAATCGTCTCGGGTCCCTAACAGATAATTTCTTTTAGTTTTTGGCCATGTAAAAGTTTCTTTTTTTCTATCATAAAAATGGTTAGGACTTTAATTTGCGTACAATTTGATTATATTAATGTAAAGGATTAAATGTAGAGTCCCTTAAATGTAGTCCTAGGCTTTTAGCTTTATAAAATATACATGTTCATTATTGTAATAAGACTTTTGTTCGTGAAATCACATGGTCCTAAAGTCATTGGTGCTTGATAGTATTGTATAATCTCAGTTTTGGTTATAGAACTTTTTTATATATTAACTAAATTAGACGGTCTTGATTTGCGACCAACCGCTTCATTAAACTAATATCTGATATAGTTTTATGACGTCGGTGTAGAGAATTAATAATTTCTTAATCATGGCCGTAGCCCATAGTAGCTAAAAACGTGTAATTTTCCATATAATGTACTCCGTATTTATTAACTCTACATATATCTATTTATATCAATTATTGTCGTCTTTATTTACTAAGATCTATATCTAATCCACTAGCATCTTACCTAACTATTAAAGCACTTGATAAAGGTTTGTTTTAGGTGCGGTTAATTTGATAACAAAAAAACAATGTTAATATTCTTCTACTTTCAGTTTTATTGCGAACAAAAATTGAAAACCTGAAAGACCTTTCCAAAGTCATGTTTAAATAATTTGTAATAGAAAAGCAAACAGAAACGAAGGAAAAACAGAAAAGAAAGAGAGGATATTTAGTTATTTAATAAATTGAAAAGTTTGGTTGTGACACCTCTAAGTAGCGGATCGAGGTTTGCATGTTACTTTGTATGAAATGTTTTTGTTTTGGTTGCCTAATTTCGAAATTATCATCAGCTTTTGACAATATAAAAAGCATCAGCTTTACTTACAGCTTTAAAACTAAAAAGACATATACGTCATCAATAAGATATGAGGATTTAAATTATAAATATAATAACGTAAATTAACATGAAGCCAAACCGACAACAGACACTTTTGTCTCCATGACTGCCAAAGAAAGCTTCATAATTTTACTTTGCAAATTAATTATGAAACACCGGTTCATGCACACCTACGTGCTTAATGTTAAGAGATTTTAAGATTGTTATTACTATTAACTTATTAAATTTCAGAAAGGATTTTTTGTTTTTTAAAGGAACAATAGAAGCTCTAATGGGTTAGTGTTTGATTTTAAAGTGCAATGCTTATAAAGTGTTTCTGATTTTTGTTGTATTATCAAGAAATGATTTCGAATCAAATGAGACTAATTAAGAATGAAAAAACTATAATTTTCTAATGAAAAGGAAAATTTACAAAAGCAAGCTCTTTTTTCTTGGTAAGCTATTACAAAACCTGGTTACAACCTATAGATATGACCTTACCAAGATTACAACATTAGGAACTGCAAAATTCATCGATTATTTATTTTATCTAGTGGCAGGTTAACTTTCACATTATCCACGATCTCGTTTGCTTTCGTTAAGTTTTGATGTGGTTCGGTTTAACTTTTACTCCGGTTTGGTTTTTGTAAACAACTCTTATTCCCGGTTTGGGTTGATTTCAATTTAATAATATTATATTATATATATTTTTTTTAAAAAGGGTTTAACTGCGGATTAATTCACTTGTCCGTGAGTGAATCTAAAAAATCAAAACATATTGTGAATCCCTGTTAGAGCATCTTCAATGTATTCTCTCATTTTTATCTCTAAAATAGAATTGGATTTCTGTCAAATGTATTCCTCCATTTTTTACTCCAAAAAGAATTTTCTTAATATATTCTTCATTTTCTATTTTATTATTAATTGCTAAAAATATACTTTATCTATAAAATTTACAAATTAACTCATTATTTGTTTTCTTTCAAAATTTTCACAAATTGTGATATTATTTGAATTTAACCATTACAATATCATAAAAAATAACAAAACAAAGCACATTTTAATTTAAACACCACCATTTGAATATTTTTTCCATACATTATCAATTAACGCATTTCGAAGTGAGAAATGAGCGTTTTTATCTTTGAT
Source organism: Eutrema japonicum (assembly GCA_030161315.1). Classification (NCBI taxonomy): domain Eukaryota; kingdom Viridiplantae; phylum Streptophyta; class Magnoliopsida; order Brassicales; family Brassicaceae; genus Eutrema; species Eutrema japonicum. The sequence goes on along the minus strand of BSQW01000010.1, from coordinate 46,329,807 downwards.
TTCTCTGAATCGAGCAAGAAAATTTTTGAACCGAATAGTTTCGTCCTCAGCTACTTCTACCTCTGGAGGTGGAACTTCTCTTCCAACTTCAATTGGATCATCGAGATCGCGTTCATCCTCGATTATCATGTTATGTAAAATTAAATATCTATAAATTTTAATCGAGTCTAAATATATTTTAATTATTTAATTATATTAAATAAGAAGTGAAATTATTACAAGAATATTTGACGAGTCATATTTTGTTGTGCTGTTGTGCATATGTGACAAGTATATTACTTAAAAAATTTTGAAAAATAATGAAACCATAAAATCATTGTCTCGTAATATTTGTTATAATGAAATGTACCGTTTTAAAAAAATGATAAAATATGAAGGACTAAATTATAAATAAAAAAGTTCAACTCCAAAATGAAGTTGAAAATGGAGTTACTCTATATTTGGAAGAAAAATGGCATTTCCCCATTTTGCAGTTAAAAATTAGGGTTGGAGATGATTTTAATGCAAAATGACATTTGAAATAGAAAATGGGGTAGGGTTGGAGATGCCCTTATAAAACTTCTTGGCATAAATAAGAATCTCATCCTCAACTAAACTAAAGTCATAAAAGACTTTATTTATTTAATACTTATTTTCCAACTATACTTGTAATAATTCCCAATATTTAAATATACTCATTCCGTTTAAAAAAGAATGTCATTCTAGTTTTTTTTTTGTTACATAAAAAGTGTCACTTTAGATTTTCAATGCAAATTTTGACACAAAATACTTAATTTAACCTCAGTTTTAATGAAAAAATCCAAGAGTTATTATATATTTAAAAGGTATAATTAAATTTTCAATATGTTTTATTAATTTATGTGCAAAATATCAAAATAACACTTATTATGAAACAGAGAAACTATGTCGTTAAAGTTTACCATTTTTTGTGACAATTCATAAGAAAGGAATAAACTTTGATAGATACAAAATCTTAAGCTGATGCTCGCTCCACCAATGTCTTCGTCTTCCCAATCATTTTTTTTTCCCCTCTTTATTATTGTTTTCTTTTGGTTCTTTAAAAATAAATTAATTTACCTTTTTCACTCGATTTATAAAAAAGTCTGCTTGGGAACAACGCATTCTCTATCAACCCCACATACTTTTTAGTCTTCTTTTTTTAGTTTTCTTTTCTCAAAACCTCTTCTTAGTTCTTAAACTTTTTTTATCCATTTGATAAGAAGGGAGACCAATTAATTAAAGAAAATATAACAGTAAACCAACAAAAAATCATGCGTCAATATACATAAACCAAACGCAAACCGGTTGCTACATCGAACCAAGAAGCAACCTACCGGTTTCAATGATCCAGGCTCTGCTTTCACCTCCTACAAGTCTTCTGCATCTCTCAAATGCGAGCACTGCACCACTCTTTTCACAGCTATATTGCGAGTTTTTTTTACCACAAAATGCTTACCATAGGAGCCGCTTGTAAGTTTTTTGAAGCTATGGTGTTTTTGGTAGATCATCAAACTCCATAAAGTCTTAGGGATGTTTTAATGAATGAGTACGCTAATGCGCCCGTGAAAATGTAACTATCGACTCTATCCAATATTCCACCTGCAGCATGGAAAAGAGATTAGAGGTGGCACGAGTGAGAAGAAGGGACGCTGATCTATGTATCGGTTAAGGGCGATTTTACCATGTCCCGGGATAAGTGAACCAGAGTCTTTGACGCCAGCATCACGTTTGATCATTGATTCAGTAAGATCACCAAATACCGACCCAAAGAAGTTAAGAAACCCAAAAGCTATGGAGCTGAAGAAACAAAAGAAAGAAAAAAACCCATTCACAAACAGAAAGATGATAAGAAACCGAGTTTCAATAGAACGATAAATCTGAGTACCTGAACAGAGATTGAGGCCAACACAGAGATTTAGAGAGTAGAATGGTAATGGCTATACAACCAACAAGTCCTGCAAAAGTCCCTTCCCATGTCTTTTTGGGACTAATACTAGTAAGAGGTGTCCTACCAAAAGCCTGCACTTTTTCTATAGTTAAATCAACTTCAAAGCGGTTTTAGCTAAAAAAAGCTTATCCGTTAGGCGTTTACCTTGCCGCCGAGAAAAGCAAATGTGTCTGTCGCAATTACACCGCTGAATGAAATCAATGTTGCCACAAGTCCAACTGTCCAGTGAGCTTGACCACCAAGAAGAATTGGCCATGTTCTTCCAATTCCTATAATTAGAAAGAAGAAAAACTGGTCAAAAGGACATATAAAGGAGGAGAAAGCCAACAGCTTTTTGTTTGAGATAGATTTAAAGGAGGAGAAAAGGCGAGAGCTTGCCAGTGTTGAGCGCAGGAGCAGATAAACCACAACGAAGCTTAACCCAGAAACAAGGGAGATAACCACAGTAAAATAACCCAAACATTGTACTACTCAGCTGAGCAAAACGCGGGTTTCCTCTCTGTACTAACAATGCCATTGCGACAACAAATGCTGCGCACGTCACTGATGTATCAATGTTACCAAAGTACCTAAAAAAGAAATTCCACAAAATCTGTTTTAAGGAGCATTCAAAATGGATAACAACAAAAGCTTTGACGTTGTGTTTTAATGGAACTCACAATGTAAGTATGGGCATAAGGGCGCATATAACCGAGCAAACTCGAGATACATATCGTGGAGGAGGTGTCATTCCTTTAGCTATGCCTCTACTTCTAACGAGCTCAAAATATTCACGTGAACCGATAAAAACAGAAACTGCTAAGGCTAGTGTGAAAACCCATCCTCCAGCTAACACAACACCTCCAACAGGTAATCCAATGCCAATACCAAAGATCACTCTTTTCTTAAGCTGGCTTGCTTTCTTCTGCTTATCTTCCACAATGTGCAAGTCATCGATTCTTCCATCAACTCCCTAAAAGAGATGGCCAATCAGCGAGAGCTCACTGAATTATATAATGATCAATAAAACAAAGTGACTACCTCTATATCGAAATTCCCATCCCTAAACACTATCAGTTAAGCTGAAAATTGACTCTCTCTCTCTCTCTATCTCTCTCATTCAATGCCGACTTGCTTCTATTAAAGCTGAAAGATTCGATGAAAAGAAGCATAAAGTTACTACCTTTGAGTTGTCATCACCAAGCTGGTCTGTTTCAGATCGAGCAACGGCCGTGAGGAAGCACCGTTTCACAGGAATTCGAGCAAGGCGGGAACGAAACAATGGTTTGGAATCACCGGCGAAACGTAGGCTCGAATATTGGGAGAAAGGGGGCAGAATTAGGGTTTTCCTGGTGGAGATACGGCACGGGCATATACAGGGGAGGCAAGTAGGTAGAACGGGCACAGGCTTATTATACCTACAGACATCAACAAAAGACGCCATTGCTTTCTCAAAGACACGAAAATTAGCCCGAACAAGGGAAAAAGGAAATATATTATTTCTGAAACTCGCAATCTCTGAATCATGATGTCGGAGCGAGTCTGTGTGATTAGCTGAAATTGTCGTATTGTAGTAATAGGAACAAGTACGAGGTAGAATTAGCTCTCCCATTATTATTCGATGAAAATGTTTTTATTTCTATTATTAAAGAAAAGGGAACAAAGACGAGTTTAGTGGAGGGGGGAACACAACGAAACAAATGTCTTTTTGATTACAAAAGTGGAAAAAAGGTTTTTTTTTTTTTTTGGGTTGAAAATTCTAAGTCTTGTGAAAACCATAATACAATCCTCTAACGCACTAAAGTTCAAGATTCAACAAAAGGTGAATGACGACGATAAGACAGAAGAAAAGATGTCCTCCTTCTTACACAACTTGATTTCTTTTCTTTTCATGTCTTTTGGGTTTTGCCCAAGACACTTTTGAGACTTGGGTTGTGGAATATTTATTCAACGCGATCATGTCCTCCTCATAATGTACCCCAAGATTATACCGATTAGTCCCAACAGAAGAACGTACATGAACGGGATTCCACCACCACTCTGACTTCTCTTGCTTTCACGCTTCAACTGCTCCTGCAATTTCACATGTTTTTAATATCAGAGAGTTTCGTGTTTGGGAAAAAGGGAACATGTAATCTAAGATTGTGGAATTTACAGACTTGATTGCGGTTTTTGGTACTGTTTCTTCTACTAGTGGAGATATCCTAGGAGCAATTCTTAAGCGATCTCATATCTCAAATTACAGAATAATTAAAGCTTCTTACCAATTCTTGTTGAAGTTTCTTGTTCAGTTGAACGGCACAGTTCTTTTCCTCGGTGAGCCTTGTGATGAGAGCTCTGGCCTGAAATCACAAAAGCCGATAGGCATAAAAAAATCAGATGTAACAGAATGACCAATCCTGTCACCTAACTTCCATGGTAAGTTGCTCCAATCAGTATAGCCAGTAGGTCAGTTGCAGCTCAAGACCAATTCATAAACTAATTAGTAAAGAGCTTAAACCACAGCAGATGAAACTGATTAGTAAAGAGCCTAATAAGTTCATGATTTTCCCGTGGGGCAGCAGGCTGACAGCTATTACAAGCTTGTACAATAAGCGAGCAATTGAATTGCTAATAACTGGAATGATCTGAATAAAATAAAAGGAATAAAAGCTCCAGAAAAACCTTATAGATCCATAGGTTTGGATGGTAAACCAATGTAGGTCGCGTAATGGTATAATATAATAATACTAATGCAATTGCACTCTTTCTGTTGCCAAGGTAACTCAGCATCATGAAAACAGTAGATAAAAGATCAGAAGGGTTACTAAGGTACCTCAGATGAGTTATCCTGAGGTTCAAGCCTGTCAACGCTAAATCTTGGAACCTAAAATTAAACAAGAAAACGAAGAAAATCAACACAATTACCAAAGGAAACGCCTACCATAGCCCACACTTCTACTTATATAGGTTCTATTTTCTTGACTATTTAAGCTGATGTCTGTACTTACAGCCGTAAAATCAGAAGCATTCCCATTGTCCGAGACGGAAGCTCTTGGTGAAGAGCCCTCTTCCGATCCTTCCCGAACCGGTGATGGTGGTCGGGGTGGATCAACATAGACAACTCTCAATTTAGTTTCCTCAACTCGATGCCCCGCCTCTTTGCTAAACTGTAGTGTTCATCAGAAAAGAAAACAATGTGTTAAGTAACCAGAACCAATTTTCCAAAATATAAAAGGCTCAGAAATGATAAGAACCAATGTTTAAATCCCGTTAGAATAATATCAATACCATCTCAGGAGTAACTTCCCTGGCCGTGGCTCCGGGACTAGCCACAACACACTGAAGCAAGAACTTGTCCTTGCACTGCATATCAGACGGAGCTTCCTTTTGCGCTTGCATGGTCACTAATTCCAAGACAGAAACCGACAACAGTCAAACTCATAATCCCAAAAACTGGTAAATTCTCCATCTGGCAATTTTGCGATAAAACGATCTGTTACGAAGGGAAGAGCAAGAGACAGACCTAGAACTTCAGAAGATGATCTGGGAAGAACAACCCCAGTATTAGGCCTGACGCAATACTTCTTTGGATTCGTCGTTTTAACCTAAGAATCGACCATCCGTAAACCTAAGATAGACAAAATCTCCAAGATATAGAGAAAATCAAAACAAGTAATTCACCTTGAAGGCCACATAATTGTCGGTCTTGTTAGCCACATACAGAGAACAAGAGATCTGTTTCTTCAATTCAACTACATCAAAAATCACAAATCAACCAATAAAACACAGTAAAGAAATCGGAAAAGATAGATCTAGAAGAAGGAAGACAAGCGATAAATCATTAAAAATTCGGAAACATAAGCTTACAAGGGAATTGAAGGTCGATAGGATCGATGTCGAGAAGCTCGTTACTCATTCTGATGAGATCGGCGGAGAATTAACCGATTATTATCGAAAAACGAATTTCGTTCACCGGTAGAGAGAGAGAGAGAGTGGTGGTGGTGGTCGTCGATCGAGAACGGAGACAGAGACTTTTCCGTCTCGTTTTTAGACTGGAGACGATATATGCCCTTCCTCTGACTTAAGGTGCGTCAGTGCCAGAGCGTCTAACAAGGGGTATAATTGTCATTATAAGGACTACGTCAGCGTCTAACGAGGGGTATAATTATCATTCAACCGTAAGCGAAAACGAGGTTGGCGTTCTCAAATCTCTTTTGATCATCATGTCAAACAAAAACAAAATCTCTTGACTGAAAACTTGGGTTTTAATTTGCACTTTATTTTTGTTGGGTTTTTTTTACGTGAAAAAAATAATCCCTGGGGTTCTTTTTTGCAATTCCCCCCCCCTCCCCAAAACCCACAACACTGATTGCTAATCATGACTTTAGGACCTAATCTCCAACCCAACCCTTAAAAAATTATAGAAAAATATAGTTGCTGCTCGGTTAGAGTTGGATGGTGAAAACGATTGAAACGCACGATAAGAGAAATCGCTAGTAATCGCCAATTTTATCCGATTGATAGATAATCAGTTCAAAATCGTAAAACCTTTTTCAAATCAACAAAAATAGACTTCTAAAATTAAAAAACATAGACAAAACGTCAAAACAAAAGGCAGTCATAAAACAAAAAAAGCATGAAATAGGGAAGAGGCACAACGCAATATCGTGATAAACTAAAAGAGCCTGAAATAAGGAGGAACCACTATCGTCCACCACTATGAAATCTTGATGCAGTATGCAATTAGTCCAGCGAGACAAAAAGCAGTATCCACATAGTACAACCATGTCAGATTGCGCTCTACAAAAACGTGAATTTAGTTAGAGAGTTGGATTCAACGACGATGATAAAACACAATTACATTAAAAAAAAAAAATCAAATACAAGTGAAAGAAATTACCAAGTCTTGCCTGAGCAATGTAGTATTTTTTTCCAGTCAAAAAAAAAAATAATGTTAGTAAACTGGGAGCTTAAAAAATAAAACAATTACTAAGATATATTAAATGAATGCAATTGTGCTATCCTCAAAACCGGATAAACTGTAAACTAAAATTTAAAAGGAAAAAAAAAAAGTTTACCGGGGAAGCATTTGGATTGTATAAACGATTATAAAGGCGGACAAGGGCATTAATATCCTCAGGCACGTAAGGACTAGCAGGCCGTAACCACATCAACTTTTCTCCATCAATCGGACATATACAAGGTTCTCTAGGCTTTTGGTGTGACCAGAAGTATAAAAAACATTTCACTGGACGAAAAAGTAGGGGAAAAGGGGCCCACGCCCCATGGCCCATCAAAATTTTTTTTTTTTTTACATTTTTTTTTTTGGCCTAGAAAAAAAAAAATTTCTACCAAAAATGTCCAAAACAAAAAATTTCCCCAAAATTTTTTTTTTTTGCTCATGGGCCCCGGTATTTGTTGAGCCGGCCCTGGTCTAGCCCCGAAATCCTAAGGACTTCTTCGATTTGGTAAAATTGTGGACCCAAATCATCATGGCTGCCTTCGCTCTCGCAATACAGCTGAAGTGATCCAGTTTTGGCAGTGATTCATGTCGGATGATTAAAAGATGGGTGGAGACATTGAACCAACACCGTGGGAGATACACGGGTATAATATAAGACAACTCTAATACATATACACTAATGCAGCCTAAATTTTTTGGATTTAGTACATGGGAATAAAGAAAAAATGCACAAAAAATGACCAAGAAAAAATGTACCCTACATTGGTGTCAATTTTAAAAGAGAGCAATTTACATTTGTGGGTACAATATAAAATGGCTCAAATACATATACACTAATGCAGTCTGAATTTTTTGGATTTAGTATTGGAATAAAGAAAAAATACTCAAAAAATCTTGTTAGTGATAACTTATGCTAACGTCATCGTTTTAACATATGTCAGGCTGGCAAATTCCCGACTATGAAAAAATGAGACTATCATAGTAAATTATAATCCGATCTAAGCCACATCGACTAACATGACATGGTGGCCGATGCGCCGATGCACCCTCAATCCTGGTTTTGCGATATTAGAGTAAAAAACTTCTCATAAAAATACGAAAATGAAATGAAAGATAAGAGTTACAAATATTACAATAATGCCGTTTTTGGTACAAATCTAAAAGGTTTGTCAGTAAGGAATGGGTATCGGAGAAGGGCTATGAATGGATCGTATAACCAAATCGGAATCGGATAGATTAAGCGGCGGAAGTGAGAAAGCACTGTAAGTCGAACTCCCTCTTCTCATCTCTCTCATCGTCAACAACGCCGCGACCGTATTCCTAAATACCCCTTCTCCCACCACCGCCGAACGCAACGCCGCAGATCTCTCGTATCTCCCTTCCGCCTCTGCCGAATCAGATGCCGTAAACACCGCATCCATCGTTGTCTCCCACTCTTTTACTAGCCTTGACACCAGATCCGTCTTAAAAAATGGTTGACGAAGAACAATCTGGATAAACGGCGATCGTAATCCCCCTCCTGTTCTCTTATCGTACTTCTTCAAAATCTTCGCTAATCCTGTAGGAATTTTGTCTTTCTTCGATCACACACATTCGACTATCTCAAATTTGATTTGAAATATCGGTTAATTAAGAAACTCAAACTCACCGGTGTAATTGATGTTGCTGTAATTGACGAGAAGAACCATCTCGCCATGGAAATTGACAATATCTTTTCTGATATCACTAATCTCCTCTCTAAACATTTCTTCATTGCCTTCACATTTTTCAACCAATCTCTGAATCCGATATTGCAATTCCTGCAGACACACACACAATTTTAAAAACCAGATAGATATAATCTTCTATTTTTTGAACAACTAGATATAATCAAAACTAAATTCCACTCTATAGAAAATCTCTCCAAATGACCAGATCCATTTCACATTTATAGTCAAAATATTTAGCAAAAATTCACATACATATATTTTTAAGATTTTCCATAAGGTTTCTAAAAATATGCACAAACTATTTGTCCTGTACTTATCATCGATACACAAAATCACTCTCGTACGATGACCTTCTATATTAAACCAACGAAGCTACTAGATTAGACACTTAACAAAGAATATTTATTTAAGTCACACTCTATTGAAAATTGATTAAGTTACACCTCTATTGAAAATTTCCACAGATCGATATATCATTTATAGTTATAATCTTTAACAACCAATAAAAATGATTTATTTCTCTCCTACATTTTTAATAGGGGGGAAAGTTATACCAGTGATTGGCTAAAAACTGAACACATTGTAGCGTTGACTCGGTAAACTCGACAAGAATGATATCTCTGTTTATTATACCTTGTGGTGGATGATGAAATCTTCTTCTTGTTCGACGAAGAAAGCATTGAACTTGTCGATCTCGGCGTTCAACAAACCAACGAAAATAGATTCCGCCGGAGCCGGAGAAGAAATCAGATTCTTGAGTTCTTTGTAACGAAGAAACTTGTCACGCCACTCTGGCAACGATTCTTGTATCTGTTCTTTAATCCTCTTCCCGAACTTCATCAAAATATTAATTCAGAAACGATTTATATGTATATATCCTTGTTTCTAATTGAGAAAAAAGAAGAAGGAAAGAAATGTATTACAATGAGATCTGGAGGAAGAAGAAGAGGAGGTTAATATAGAGATATCTAAATATGTAATAGAATATGAAAAAGGATATGCTTACCTTTGGCGTGACGAATTGTTGTGAATGTGGCATGTAATAAAGAGATGAAGAAAAAATAAAAAAGGTCAGATTATTGTTGCTGTTGATGTAAGAAAAAAAGATAAAATCCTCAGCATATTCGGTCTCTAAGTTCTCTTTGAGTCTTATGTTTGTATTTTTTGACCGGACCATTTTATAGTATGTTTGGTATATTACATGTTTTTTGCTGATTTCATGTTATCTTTTTTCAAGGTATAAACTCTAGAATTTCAGGTTGATTCCTGATCTACAATATTTCACTTATTTATTTATGATTTAGTTTTTTTTTTTTAGAAATGCATGGGTGACCGTGAATCGCGTCCTTGAGAGACCGTCGTGCAGAAGGAAAGGAAGAAATTGCCGGGACGTTTGTGAGATTAGTAATGAAAGTGACCAAAATGACCCGGACCCGTGACCAGAATTCAGGGGTAAAAATGGTAATGGCCTAGATCCTCATAGAGTCATTAGACAAAGAGAATTCAAAGATTCCAAGAGAATCAAGCATCTGTGGTTTCTTTCTCTTAGCAAAGAACAAACAAAAAAGAGGGTTGAGGAAAAAACGAAAATGGAGGTTTAGCATGCATACCCAATTAAAATAGAGAGTCGTTAGTTTAAGGCCCAATACATATAACAAAACCTCATGAATACAAACCAAGTCTAAACTTATAAAAATTAAAATAGTCGATGAAGTATGAAAAAGTCGATATAGGTAACGTCTAAGTTTTAGGCGCTTTATACCCACCGTATTTAGGTTAAAAACGGGTGAATCATTTACGCAGTTGATTATACATTGATTACATTATACAAACCTATCAGTTGCAATTGTAGATGCACGAGTTTGTAGAAAAAAAGACAACTGCAGTTACAGTTATTATTATACGGTTTATACGTTTAGTATAGCTGTTCGAAATGTGTACGTATTTGTACAACAATTTTGACTGATTGACAACATCTTATATTTGAGAGAAGATGAATATAAAGTTTTATTGAAGACAAATATTTGAAAATTATGTTAATATTGAAGATAATTTATCTGGTAGAAAAATTATTACAGCAACCGTCCACCATTAATACAATATTTCTTTAAAACGATTTTTGAAAGTTATAAAACTATAAAAACAGTTTTCATGATTAGTGACTGATTGACAACATCTCAACATCTTATATTTGAGCGAAGATGAATACAGTATTTGGAGGAGAATCAATTAAACATTTTTTCTAGTGGTAAATTTTTTGATCCGGAAAACATTGCATGTTAGCCATTTGATAATCTGAACTTTTATGACTGTGTTGCGGGAAACTATGTACTCCCTTTGTTTCGTACTAGTTATGTTTCACAAAGAGTGTCATTGTAACACATTTCATACATATTAAGAAAATTATTAAAAGTTTCATATTACCCTTAATTAATACACTAAACAATATTCTCTCTCTATTTAATACATTAAAACAACAAAGTTAAAATTAGAATTTTATTCAAAATTCTGCATTGAAAATGTAAAACGACACTTTTTATGAAACAAAAATAAAACATTAAAACGACATTCTTTGTGAAACGGAGGGAGTTGTCGTTCAAAGTTGTTTTACGTAGATTAAAAAAACAATTCAATTTTCTGTTTTACCCATTATTAATGTATTATATACTATGATTACACTAATTACTAAACTAAAAGAGTAAAGATAAAATTGGAAATATTATCAAGTACTAGGAGGCCTAATTGACTAATTGGAAATCATACTTCCTCCGTTTCAACTAATTGAAATCAAACAACTAATTAGTTGTCATATATAATCATACTTCCTCTGTTTCAACTAATTGAAATCAAACAACTAATTAATATGAAACGGAGGAAGTATGACAACTAATTAGTATAAACGGGTAAAACAGAAAAGTTTAAATTGGAAATCATAGTATATCGTTTTAACTAATTGAAATCAAAATTAGATTAAACAACTAATAGTCTAAAACGACAACTAATTTAAATTTTAAAACGACAACTAATATGAAACGGAGGAAGTATCAAATAGTCTGTTCACTACCGAGATTAGTCGCCCGCTTTGACGAAACTCGAACCATTCAGTGCTAAATCTTGGAAAAACGAGATTATATATGACTCGGTGATTAATCGACTCGTTATAGTTGCTTACGTGTTACATTCAATAGGATACTCTTTCTAACAATATTATATTACATAATACATTGATACTTATGTAATATATATACTTTCCAGAAATACATTAAAGCTTTAACCGTAATTACCATATATGAGTTGATGCTATGGTGGTCAATCCTCCAATGTCACGATTTTTAACATGTTTAAAATCGAACTTCCATTAGGAGATGAAACAATGGATATTAATAGACTACCAGGAAAAAAGAGCTGTATTTACCATTTTCCTCTTTACATATTATTATTTTTTAAGTTTTTTGTTGTTGTTTGATTGTTTCTTAAAGTCTATGGTATGTTTCGTTCTAATGGTGATGACGCAGAGCATGCACCGAGTTTTCCGATCCGTTGACTATATAATCCGCCTTCTCGAAAGAACACCCTTTCGTTCTCTTTTGTTAAGTAATTTGTGTGTTTAGTTAAGTGGTTAATTTAGTAGTTTCTTCTTTAAACTGAAGGGGTAAAACATTAGATGAGATGCAGAGAGCTGCTTTTTTGTTTTTATTCTTTAAATGTCAACTCCTTTTCTTTAGTTGAATGTGTAGAATTGGCCTACAACAATATCATCGTATACATTGATTAATCCATTCTTTTTTTTTTTTTTTTTAAAAGCTACATGCCACTTTGTACCATAAACTTTACAGACTTTGATTAGAATAGTTAACAAAGTTTGAAGTTAAAAGGTTTGGTTTGCCTTGAAGGAGGACATCCGATTCACGTTTGAAAACTCATTCCATCCCACATAAAGAGCTAACCAAGATGCAGCCACAAAACCTTGGAGATAACCCATCCCAATTCCTCCTAATTAAACGCTAATTATCTGTATAAGAAATCCAATTAATTATGACACAATTTAACATTTTTTGTGGATTAAATAATTCGTTGAATTATAGTAGTTTTTTTTTTTTGCTAAGTTGAATGGTAGTAGTTATTATTGTATTTAAAAGTTGAAACGCAATTCAGGTTATTACATGCAATTACTTTACCAACTACTAAGTATCGAGTGTACGTTTCAGATTAACAAGTCGAGAAAGAATAGTTATAATTTCTAAGCATAATGGAAGAAGTCAAACAAAAAGTTATTTACTCCCCAGTTTTTTTGTAACTTGCAGACGAAAGAACAGAGAAGAAAGAATCAGTGTTCTGATTAATTTGTTCCATGGACAACATAAATATATGGCTAAATCATGTAAAAACAGCTAAAAAGAAATTAACTAACCCTTAGCAAACTAATGGCTTAAGCTTAACCGATTCTGAACCAAATATATTTATAAGTTAAATACCAATTGTTGGGGTTTGTCTCGTTTGTTTTATAACTTCTTGTCAACTTATTAACAAGAAGGAGAGGAATATAAACTCACAAAATAAAAATTCAGAAAACACACTTGTAAAGTTGTAATCATATCTGCTTCTTTTTGTTACCAGATGTCAAACATTTGATGCCGTCTTTTTTTATATATCGTTTTAGAGTTGAGCACACAAATTAAATTCTTTTATTAATTTGTCTATTATACTTTCGCAAATCAAATGTATTTACAATATTTATATATTATTTAAAACATTTTGTTATTTTAATTTAAGGTTATAATATGTATTTTCTGCAAAAGTTACATTAAAACCTGAAAATGACATTTATTTTTTTTTTTAAAACAATTATAAAACGACATATAAAAAAAACGAAGAGAGTATATAGAGAAGGTTAAAACTTAAAAGGGCATTCAAGGATATTTAATATGAAGGATCATATTCTACGTTTAAATTGTATGTACCAATCAATCTTGTTAATTTAATATGCATTTAGTCAAAATCGGATATAAATTCAAAATACCAATATCATACGGAAAAAAACCAGATGTGTGCGTATAAAAAAATCAAATTAGTAATGTTCAAAATGGCAAAGTTAAAATTTCGCCATTTACACCAATTTAATACTCTATAAAAACGTTGTATTTAAATTTAATTTATCCATTCGCACAAGTTAGAAGAAAACTTATACTGGTATATAGTTTCTCCATTTTTTTTGTGTGTGTGTGTGCGCGTGTCAGTCCTTTTGATAGACGAATTTTAGAGAGGATGTTCGTGTCAGTCAGTAGACAGGATCTACTAGCAAATCAAATGCCAAAAATGGGCTCACAGTTTGAGACAAACACGAAACAGTCAGTGATGAAAAGAATAATAAAAGAAGGGAAAACTATATTTAAAAAAAAAAACAAATATAAACTTCAAATGGTTACGTGGTACTCTTCTTATTCGTTCCTACACCATAGCCTAGAGCTGGCCATAAAAGCTGGACACAGTGGACCCGACCCAATGGTCCGACCCAAAATATTGGATCGGATCATTTCGGGTTATTCGGGTATATTTTTTTAGTAATTCGGGTTTAAAATCAATCCGAAACGACTCGAATTTATTTTCGGTTCCATATCGAATTTTATTTAATACAGACCCGAACCCGATAAGACCGGATCGAACCAAAATTTTCTCGAGTCCTAAACGGATTATATCCACTCCAATTTTGAGTACCCAAAAATCGAGAAACCGACCCGTAAACCCGATTGCCCAAAACTACCGTAGCCATTCAAAACTAATATTACTCTTGAGAATTTTCCAAGCAAACCCTTGAATCACAACCTTTTTGTGTAACATGGATTAATGATACTATGAAAACACTAATTCAAAGTAATTAGCCACCAAACAAAACATATATGGAATAATGATTTTAAATTGTAAGAAATAAATCCTAGCGAGTAGCCACCAAACTCTGTAATAAGACTGGTTGAACTATCACAACCACTTTAAATAACAACTTTGTTTTTTTTTGTAAATGAAATCACAACTTTGTTGATATCTATTGGGTGGTGATTATGAACATTGGTCATTGGGTTTGATTCTAATCATAAGTAAAGAATAAAGTATACGTGAAGAATAATTCTAAGTTGGTGGTAGCTCAAAACCCAGGGGCCAAATTTGATTCTACAGTGAAAATGGTATAGAATTAAGAGCAAAAATAAAGTTGATTTTTTTTCTTTTTAGATTTGACTTTTTTTTTTCTTCTAATAGTAGGCGAAAGAGAAAGAGATAGCGATGAAGTGGGCACTCTTTAGTTCTCTAGCTTCTAAAAAATGTAAAAACCAAGAATGGAATAATTCGATTATCTACAAAAAAGTGAAAAAAGCTTAGAAAAAAAAAACTTCACAATTCTTATATTCACTAATGAAAATTCAATGCTCTCTGATTTAGGCCAACACGACGTGAGGATAGTAGTGAAAGACTTGGCGTTAGAACATGTAAAAGTAGCCTCCTTTGCATTTAAAATAATAAAACAAAACGTAAAATTGATTTAGAATTCGATCAACCAAAACAAAACAAAAAGAATAATAATAACTGAAATGATTTAAAAATTTTGACAACCCGAATCACGCAAAGTCTGTTACCTTTCGTTTTCACCATTCATCGAACACTACAGAGGTATCATCGTCTTCGTTGGGTGCAGGAAGATTAAGATCTATCATCCCCTGTTTCACTGATACTTCTTTGTCGATTCGAACAATTTGATTTACAGACAATCCTTTTCCTGATCCGTTGTTGCTGCTTCCGTGAGATCTCTTATGACCACCAAGTGCTTGCCCTGAAGTGAAAACCCTAAAGCAGATAGGACATTGGTGAATTTTCTTCTCCGTGACTCCATTCTCGTACTCTGTTTTCTTCTGCTCTGTTTTCGTCGACGTCATTGTTGTGCAAGTCTTGTTCTTCTTGTGGCTTGCCCTGTGTCCCCCTAATGCTTGATACGATTTAAACACTTTACCACAAGTCTCGCACCTGAATCTCCCTCTTCCTCCTCTGTTCTTGCTCGATTTGTAATCTTCACATTCGTGATCTGTCTCATATTCCTCTTTCAAAGTTTGCTTTGTCATCGTCTTGTTCTTCTTCTGTTGCTTCCATTTGTCTCTGGAGAGCATAATGAGACAAAAGGCGAGATCTTCCTCCGTCGTTGTGTCAGAAGCTGAGCTGTGATGCTCTGGCTCGGTCACTGACTCACCGGGCTGGCTCGTTTTCAGCTTCTTAAAGTCGAAATCGAACGATCCGAGTTTCCGAGTTCGCTTGGATCGTCTCCGAGTTGGATTAATCCTCGATGACTCGGTTTCGCTTTCAACGTCGTCTTCAGCGAAATCAAACTCTACTTCGTCATCAACCATCTGAAGAAGATTACTCTTTGGATTATCAAACTCACCGCGATTTCCATGACCTTCTTCTTCCTCATCAGACGAATAAGAAGCGTCTGACTCGGTATCGTCGTCACTGAGTTGACTCGGCCTTTCCTCTTCTTCTCCTTCTTCTTCACCAGTTAATTCATAAAGCTCACGTTTGGCAGAAAGACTAAGCATGTGAGATCTCATGTGGCCACCTAAAGCTCTTCCATTGATGAAGCTCTTGAAGCAAAATCTACACTTGTATCTCTCCATCTTCAACACCAAATTACAGAAGAGAGAGAGAGAAAGAGCTTTTTGGGTTTATCTCTCTCTCAAGAGAGAGAAGAAGAAGTAGAGAAACTACAAAAGGAGAGTAGGTGACAAAAAGCATTCTTCTTCTGCAACCAACGAACTAAAGAAGAAGACGAAGAGAAAGAAGAAAACAAAAATTAAGCTTTCTCTTAAATTTATTAACTTTTAAATTTTTTAAATTTATTTTTAACTTCCCCTTCTTCTCTCACCCTATATTTATAAATTTCTTCAATTAATTCGATCTTGAAACGGAAAAAATGAAGAGTAAATTTTGTTATTCTGAATAATCTAATTAAAGCGTTTGCCATGAAAGGGTGAAGAAAAGACAATGTAACATGCGAGCTTTGCCCGTTTCTGCAAAAAAAAAAAAAAAAAAAAAAATTCTTGAAATTTCCCAAAATATCCTTCTCATCAATCGGATTAAAAATAGAAAATTTACTATTTTAACACCCCGAAATCTCAGACGCAACGCAAACGCAGCTTAGTTGTCTATTTTCGGCGCAACTTTAATTTCAATGCGCCAAAAATAATTAACTAAGTTACTATTTACTAAGGGTATTTTCGGTATTTCAAGACGGAAGTTTTTTTTTGGTTTGTTGTTGTTGTAACGAGTCGGACCAGAACAAAGCGTTGTCCAAAAATGAGGGGAAGAATGTTAACATTTTATGGCTGTCAAGTTTGTGACAACCACGTAGTATTCCAAAACGACGGTTTCACAAGTTATCCTCACCCACCAGTAACTTTATCTCTATAATGTAACAAAATTATAATTATTAATAAAATCAGATTCTGCTTGCCCTCTCCTTTTTACGAGTTTCGCCAACTGTCAGTGACGATATCTCTTTAGCAAGTTAAAGCCAGCAGGACTCTTATAAGTATTACCTACTTAATCTACTATAATCCTTAATTTAATTCCACTAATCACTCGAATTATAACGATTGTGAATGCAAAAAAAAAAAAAAAGTGAAAAGATAGGATTTCTCCCTTGATTTTGGATCTTCCAAGTTAGAAAACAATGAGAAAAAGTCAACAGTCCATAATTTTCGTTTTATCAATAACACTGCCACACGTTCTTGTTCAACAAAAACAAATACCAACTAACGTCTGTTTAGATAAACTTTAAACTTAAATTGAAGGTTAAAAAGACTGGATTAGACAATAGATGTGTCGTGCCCAAAAAAAAAAAACAATAGATGTGAGCTTAGTTGTTTTTGTAGAATCATATATATATCCGTTATTATAAGAGTAATAACCAAAAAGGATAATTTGTTAGGCTACCAAACTTTGGACCCACTAAAATTGATGCCTTTGGTTTAATACAAACCTAACCAACTCACTTTTATTTTTCTCGTAACACTGTATTAAACGTGATCAACGACACACACAACGATCATGTGATCTTTTTCAATTCGAAGATCAAATGATCCATATATAAGTGCAAAAACTTGTACAAATAGGGAGTTGGAGTCTCATTTGTAACAACAATTAGTGTGCATGATAGATCACAAATCTTTAAGCAAATTAAAAGTTCAACGTTCCACAACTTGTCGGTTACAAAAACACAACAATAAACGCACTCAAAGAACTTACTTAGCAAAGTAATTCGACACACACAAGGACTTTGGAAATGTTATTAATTCAATTTTGTGGAAGCAATTCGTCTACGCAAAGTGTAAAGTTGGGATTCTTCTTCAATGGCATGACTTAATGGTGGTGCCAAACCACTTACGCCACTCTCTCTCTTTAAGGAGAAACGCATCACTCCTTTTAATTTCCCGTTGACTTAACTGTCTCGTTAGACCTTCAAATTAATATTTGTTTTTGTTAACAAATTAATATTTATCAGCATGTAGCATTGGGGTTCTTAGATGGTAATGGTTTTTTTAAAAAACATGGATTAATCAAATTGGTTGATGAATGTGAATTGAAGTATATATAGCAATATACTCTTGATGAAGTCAACTGGCATGAGGCATAACATTTATAGTATAGATCAATTGAACTCATAGTCATAAAGATAAAACAAAGTATTTTGTTATTCATTATTCAATATATTATGATATATAGAGCGAAGAAACGAGCAAACTACAATCGAAAACAATATTTTTATCTAATTATATATGTACAATTCCTCCGTTTTGGTAGCACTAGAATAGCTAAATATATACGATGTACGTAATTGGATTTTTATCTAATTATTTATTTACGTGTAAAACTGATGTTAGATGAATCTTAGACTATATATGTCGGATATTTATATGGCATAAGTATAATAATAAAAAACGGATTATTTTAACAGAATAGTATACAGTATTTAAACTAATTGATAGAATGAATTAAAACAACGCGATGAGATTGTATTTTGTTTGACAAAAATGAGTTTTATATTAAAAAAAACAAATAGCTCTTCTTGGCGCTGCTTGTTCTCTCTCAAACTTGCAGAAGAAAAGCCCATTAATATATATAGGCCCATAAGAGTTAGGGAGCATTACGACTTTCGCCTAAAACCCTAAATCTTATTTTTCTTCTTCCGCCGAGATTTTTCTTAGTCCAAACCTCGCCTCCGATAGCACCAGCGATGGCGAAGAGCGAAGCAGCTAACAAAGATAAAATGAGAGAAGCAAAGAGCAAGAGCGTCTCTGTAAAATCTCAGAAACAAAAACCAGTCGTTAAGGAAGTGAAACCAGTAGTAAAGGAAGTGAAAAGCTTGAAAGAGGAAGACCTGCTCTTAGATTCCGGAACTGATTCCGATTACGACGGAGATGTATTCTCCTCCCCTTGCGTCGTAGATTTTTTTTTTTTTTTTTTTTTAATTGTGCATTTGGTTTATTTGTTTTTTCTTTCTGGGTTTTGTGTTTCGTAGAGTTTGTCCGGGTCTTTGAATTCCGATGATTTCGACTCCGATATTTTCGATTCCGAAGATGATGGTTCACTGGGAGATACAGAAGACGGAGACAGAGAATCATCCAAAGACGAGGTCCATGGTAATTACCTGCTTGTGCTTTTCCTCATCTTCAATTTGAGATTTTAGGGTTCGTGCTCTTTATGAGTGGGGGTTAAACCTTAATTAATAATTAGAAATTTAATAGACTGATCTCCTTAGTTTTATTATAGATTGATCGAAAATTCTTTTTGGAGTTTGTAATGAGCAGTTGTTGGGGAATAGGGTTTCTAGCTTTCTTATGGGAAAGGAAATTTCAAGTTAAGAGAGAGTAACTATGCTGCTAGGATCTGTTGGTGCAGGTCATGATGGTTCAGGTGATGATGAAGGTGAACAAGTAGATAGTGAAAATGGTGAGCAAGATGTGAGTGATGAAGGGTCTGAGCAAGATGAAGTCGCCGAAGAGAGCGATTCCTCAGAAGATGAGGTCTATGCTTTATCTATTCATTTTAGAATTGAAACTATCTTTCTCCATTTCCAAACGAAATTATACATAATATTTATTTTTAATCTGTAGGTTGCTCCAAGGAATACAGTTGGGGATGTTCCCTTGGAATGGTATAAGGATGAGAAACATATTGGTTATGACATCACTGGAAAGAAGATTACCAAGAAAGAAAAACAAGACAAACTCGACTCTTTTCTTGCAACTATGGACGACTCCAAAAATTGGTCTGTTTGAAAACTTTTCTGTTTATTGGTAGATTAGCTAGTTGGTACCAATATGCTGATGCAATTCGTGGGGCTTTAGGCGCAAAATATATGATGAATATAATGACGAGGAAGTGGAGCTGACTAAAGAGGAGAGCAAGCTCATTCGTAGAATGCTCAAAGGGGAAGCGCCACATGCTGACTTTGATCCATATGCGGTACGTATGTTGTTTATGTGTAGCCGTTTTCTACTAATATTATACCAATCACTTCAAACTGTGACCTTTCGATTCATTCTATTGGTGCCAGCCTTATGTCGATTGGTTTAAATGGGATGATGCAATACATCCACTCTCAAGTGCACCAGAACCCAAGCGAAGGTTCATCCCTTCAAAATGGGAGGCTAAAAAGGTTGTCAAGTATGTTAGAGCAATCCGGAAGGGGTTGATCAAGTTGGATAAGCCTGAAGAAGAGCCCAATGTATACCTTTTATGGGGTGATGATTCAAATTCAGATCAAAAGAACAAGCACTTAACTTATATTCCTCCACCGAAACTAAAATTGCCAGGTGCAAACTTTTTACTGACCAATCTGTTTATCTGTTTCTGTCTGGGAATTAAATTTTTGAAGGTCTTTAATCTGTACAATTTGGCTTTCCAGGACATGAGGAATCATACAATCCTTCTTTGGAATACATTCCAACAGAAGAAGAGAAAGCCTCTTATGAATTGATGTATGAAGAAGATCGTCCAAAATTCATTCCTAAAAGGTATGTAAAAGTATAGCTGAATATACTCTGAAATAGTTTTCTTTGGAATTTGTAAGCTTAAGCCTTATGGTAAATATATTTGTGCATAGGTTTACATCTCTGAGAAGCATCCCAGCATATGAGAATGCACTAAAAGAGTCCTTTGACCGTTGTTTGGATCTATACCTATGTCCGAGAGTTCGAAAGAAGAGAGTGAGGACTAATTTGATCATCTCATTTTCTGGTTTATTTTGTTTTCTGTATTCCATCTCACAGTGTGTTTCCTTTCTCCAGATAAACATCGATCCTGAATCTTTGAAGCCTAAGCTACCTAGTAGGAAGGATCTTAGACCTTATCCAAACTCCTGTTATCTTGAATATAAAGGCCATACAGGAGCTGTTACTTCCATATCCACTGAATGTTCTGGCCAGTGGATAGCCTCAGGTATTTCATTTAATGTTTTTTATTCAACTTTATTGAGCTCTTTTTTTCTCAAGACACCAATTTTGTATTCTTTTATTCTTTTGTTTCAAAGGTTCAACTGATGGTTCTGTTCGTCTATGGGAAGTGGAAACTGGTAGATGTCTTAAGATCTGGCAGTTTGATGAAGCTGTTAAGTGTGTGGCTTGGAATCCACTTTCCGACTTTCCAATTTTAGCCGTTGCCATGTGAGTTCGGATCTTGGGAGTTTGTTTTCTGATTTATTATAACTTTCGATTCTGAAACCATCACATCTCACATTTGCAGGGGACGAGATTTGGTTATCCTGAACACTGAACTTGGCACAGATGAGGAACAGAAATATATTAAAGAGCTGCTTCAATTAGGAGACCTTCCAGAACCAACAGCATCTGGTAAGTGTTTCAGAATAGCCACCAAAACTTTGTAAGAAATTGAGATGGAAATCCAAATGATTAAATCTCTTTTGTATATTTTGCACGATATTTTCATAGTTGCAGCAATTGTAAGCTGGCTTCCAGATGAGGTATATGGAGGGGTCAAGATAAGACATTTTAAGGTACACTTGGTAAATATCCTCTGTAACAGCGATCACAGGGGAAAAAAATTAACTGGTTTGGTTTACATATATTTTTCAGAACATATCGAATATTGACTGGCATCGTAAGGGAGACTATCTCTCGACAGTCATGGCTTCCGGCGAAACGCGAGGTGTTGTAATTCATCAAATCTCAAAAAAGCTTACACAAAAGCCATTCAAGATCCGCGGACTTCCAGTCTCTGCAGTTTTTCATCCCAGCCGTTCATACTATTTCATTGCGACAAAAAAGAACGTGCGTGTTTACAATCTGTTAATGACAGATGAGCCAGTCAAAAAGCTTGAGACTGGAATGAAAGAAATATCATCAATGGCGATTCATCCTGGTGGTGATAATCTGATAGTAGGAAGCAAAGAAGGGAAGATGTGTTGGTTTGACATGGATCTGTCTTCGAAACCGTACAAGACTCTCAAGAATCATCCTAAAGACATCACGAATGTGGCCTTTCACCGTTCGTATCCGTTGTTTGCTTCGTGCTCGGAGGATTCAACAGCTTATGTGTTCCATGGAAAGGTGTATAATGATCTGAACGAGAATCCTCTGATTGTGCCATTGGAGATTCTAAGAGGCCATTCGACTTCTTCAAATGGAGGTCAGTTTTTATGGTGTATTTGATTCTTTAAGTGTGTCCCATTATGCGTCATTAATATGTTTTGATTATTTATTGATGGCAGGAGTCTTGGATTGCAAGTTTCATCCGAGACAACCATGGCTATTCACTGCAGGCGGTGACTCAATTATCAAACTCTATTGCCACTAAATTGACTATTTTTGACAATTTTCATCTCCTTTTTTTGGGTTGTATTCACCTCTACTTTTTTGTATTTGAAAATTTTCCTTAAATTGATGTTGTATTTCTTCTGATGGTGGTAAGTTAAGTTATTAAATTTTTAGAAGATAACACTTTTTTTGTTGGTCCTGCGAGAGGAGAGAAATAACATATTTCCCCAAAAACAAAGCACAATATAGATCACACACTGTAAAAGAAACGAATAAAAGAAAAACCCCAACTTGCAAAATTACACACAAGACAAGACACCCAAAATGAACAATAATGAATATTAACCCCAAGATAGAAGAGAGAACCAATGAACCCTCATCGTCATCTACTTGGTTCTCTCTTACAATGTCAATAACCGTAGAGTTGCAGAAGAAACATCTCTGACAATGGAGAAGATGTCTAGTTATGCAGCCATAACATGATCAATTATGGCATTAGCGCTGCCTGCTGTTAAGAATGAACTCTCAAGCTCTCTGATTCACTGTGGATTTTGAATGCAATGGCAGGCCCATCCACTGGGTCAAGAGCGTTAATAACAGCAGCAAATATCTGCAAATTCCCACTTCATATGCTCGGCTTTGCAATCTAGTTTCGCGCTGCTTGGACTTTGACTGTCTTTGCAAAACCAGTTGTTCGATGAAATGAATATGTCCTGAGTCATTGAAAATCCAATATGTTGTGATTCCAAGCTTCTGATTCATTACTAGTTTTCAATTGTTCATTTGATCAATACACTAATGCTCTGTTTCCTGATGCAGTTGTTGATGCAGAAAATAAAGAGAAGAAGAAGACACGGGAATAACAAGTTCCCAAGGCCTAAATCACCGGCCAAGGTACGTCTTGGAGAACTAACAGCCAGCTCTCAGGGCTTATACTAGAAGGATGCAAGTGTACAAGAAACCAGAGGCAGATCAAAAGCTACACTGGAGAATTACAAGGGGTTGAAGAAGGAAGAAGATAAGTTCTTCTACAAACCCTATTCTACAGCTCTGTGATCTCTCATTGCTCTCTGCTTGTCACTCTCTTTTCTTCTAGATGCTTATTTGACGTTATATGTGCATGTGCAGGTCCAGCTCAGCCTCCTTGAGCTCACGCAATTCACCTTGGCTCAACAAACTTCTGCTGACCAGAATACGTTGCACCTGGACAGCACCAAAACGACACTTCATCAACGATGGGTCACATGTGCTTTTTCCTGTTGGGCCTGATCAATTCAACATTGGCCCAAAACTCAGCTACAACCCATTAACCTGAAAAACAGATCGATTCTCACATTCTCCACCTCGATCTCTTTTCAGACCAAACGCGAACTCTTCGCATCTCCTGTCTTTTTTCCCGACACAGCGCCGAAACCCTAGCTCTTCACCGAGCTAGATCTAGCTCCTTCTCCGAGCTAGATTCAGTCTCTGAGTACCCTCAAACGACTTCTCCCATCTTCAAACTTCACTACCGGCACCGGCTTGGTAAGAATATCCGCCGGATTCTTCTTTGTATCGATCTTTGAAACCACGAGATCCCCATCTGTAATCACATCCCTGATGAAGTAGTAACGCGTCTGGATGTGCTTCGTTCTCTCGTGAAAGACGCTGTTCTTGGAAAGACAGATAGCGCTCTGGGAGTCACAGAAGATCTCAACCGATTTCTGAGGAAAACCCAACTCGCATGTAATTCTCTTTAGCCACAAAGCTTCTTTAGTTGCTTCGGCTAAAGCCATGAACTCAGCTTCCGTCGTTGATAACGCTACAATATGTTGTAGGCATGAGCGCCAGCTCACAGTATTGCCTCCAACCTGGAAGACATAGCCCGTAATCGATCTCCTTCGATCCAGGTCAGTAGCGTAGTCACTGTCACAAAAACTTTTGATGTCAAATTCCTGTGATTTTGTAAATGTCAGCTTGCAATCTGAACTTCCCTTCAGGTATCTTAGAACCCATTTAACCGCTTGCCAGTGTTCCTTGTTAGGTGCACTCATGAAGCGACTGACCAGCCCCACTGCATGAGCTATATCAGGACGTGATCCAACCATGGCGTACATCAGACTACCGATAGCACTTGAATAATGTACTTTTCTCATCTGAACCTCAGTTTCAACTCTTTCTTCAATCTTGGTACTAGCTAGTTTGAAATGACATCCAATTGAAGTTTGAACTGTCTTCAAATCAGTAGCATCAAAACTCTTAAGAACTTTCTCAATGTAAGACTCCTGAGATAGATAGAGAATACCTTTACTTCTGTCTCTAATGATATCCATGCCTAGGATCCTCCTTGCAAGTCCTAGGTCCTTCATTTCAAACTCACGGCTTAATAAATCCTTAACCTTTTGAACCTCCTTCAACTCTTTAGCTGACACTAACATATCATCAACGTAAAGCAAAAGATATACAAAACTTCCATCACCACAGGTCTTGAAATACACACAACTATCCAACTGACTTCTTGAAAACTTTTGTGCTTTCATGAACTGATTAAACCTTAGATTCCACTGACGAGGAGACTGCTTGAGAGTTGAGACCATACAGAGATCTCTGTAATAAGCAGACCTTGTTACCCTTAGAATATCCCTCAGGTTGCTCCATAAGGATCCTTTCATCTAAATTACCATGTAGAAATGCAGTTTTTACATCTAACTGTTCCAACTCAAGGTCCATGTTAACCACCATAGACAGAACTAGTCTTATCGTAAGTGTGCTTAACAACAGGAGAAAACACCTCATGATAATCAATTCCCTCAATTTGAGAAAACCCTTTTGCAACAAGTCTTGCTTTAAACCTTGGTTCTTCCAATCCTGAGATTCCAGGCTTGAGCTTGAATACCCATTTGCACCCAATAGTTCTCTGTCTTTCTGGTCTATCAATGAGCTTCCATGTGTAATTCTTGTATAAAGAATCCATTTCTTCATCTGTAGCTCCCAATCACTTATCTCTATTAGTTCCTTTTATAGCTTCTTGAAATGATTTTGGTTCTTCAACCTCAATCAGTTCTGCTGCACTCAGAGCATAAGCTGCTACATAAGACTCATCTCCATCATCAAATATTTTAGTTCATTGCAAAACGGGTTAAATAGACAAATTATTACAAATTGACAATTTTATCTATAATCGTTAGTTAGCTATATATATTGTAAAATTCAGACAAAAATAATTTTTTTTAAAATTCAAAATAATTTCTTTTTAAAAAACCACTCTGCGCTATAATTAGCGCGTGTTAAATCTTAGTAATAATCCCATAATGCGGATACATGAAGTCGATATATCACAAATTAGGAACAAAATTATATGCAGCAATAGTAAGACGATGTTTGTAGCGATTAAATCTTCTGCTTTTTTTTTTACAGCTATTCTGTTTTTATTTATGTATACGTCAATCTATTACAGTTTCTTTAAACCAGCTTATTATTTAGGTGGAAAAATTAGAAAGACGAGCTTATTATTTCATAAGCTGGTGATGAATGTTGATCCGTAAATCACACAAAAAGGGGTAAAACAGTACTTTTAGTCGGAATCTCGTTTATTGATCTAAGTCGGCGATTACAACAGAGTTTAAGTAAGAAGGCAAAGACAAAAGACTTGAGATCGGTAATGAGCTTTCTCTTGTATTCTCTGTCTCTGCGGAAGTTGTGTATGTTTTGATGAATGAACCTTCTCCTCTATTTATATTGTCTTGAGGCGGCTCTAAATGTGAATATTCCCTTTTCCTTGCTCGATTAGGGAATGAAAATATTCCGGATTCCCCTCCGAGATAAGGATATATTCCTTATTCTTCGGCGGTCTGTTCGCAAGGAATATTTCCATTTCCGAGATCGGCGGGAAAGAGGAAATATTCCGATTTTATCTGTTGTAACGGATTGGGCTCGCGCTGGGCCTAGATTGTAGCCGAGATTGGGCTTTCAGCGAGATTCCGAGCTCTGCCCAACGTTTTCGGGCCGACTTGTCTTTGATCCGAACCATCGTAGACCGGTCTTGATTGAACCGATCTCGGTTCGAACCGAGTTAAACCAGGGGGTGCTAATCCCCCCTCTAACAATGAAGTCATGGTTAATGACTTTTTCACTATATATTAACAGTTCTATAGTGAAATTTAATTAACAATCCTTTATATATTAATTGAGAAGTACCGATAAAAAATTTTTTTGGCTTGACATGTGATTTATAATTGTGTCATGATGATTATGTATCATTACCGTAGAACATTTCATGATATATATATATAGTTTTTGTTAAAGATCTCATGATATTTTTGAAAAAAAGTTTCACTTACTAGAATAATTACATTCATGTCATTAAACTTATGTTTAACTTTATTAATATGCATAATCATATAATCTCTCAATATATTTTTATAAAAAATTACATTTATTATTAATTTTCCCGCCAAAACCGTGATATCACGTTTTCCAACAAAAACAAAAAAAATGTCTCACCAAAAAAAAATATTTTTTTTAATTAGATAATTAAATTGAAAAAAACAAAAACAATGTATTTTTTTTTGTTAACTTGTTGTCACTTATGATATTACTCATAATGAATAATCTAATAGCTCAGTCTGAGTCTACACTATTACTACGAGTTTTTGAAAAGAGCACCGTTAGAATTCTTGAGAACACTTCTCAAATCATCCATTTGTTTGATCATTTTTCTTTGTTTGTGAGGAACACCAATCTGAGATGTGGCGGTGATGGGTTTCTCAAACAGACCAAGGTCAAGTTGCATGACACTAGTACATCGGTTGCCATCAAAGGAATGGGACTCAAGAATTGCCAAGAGCGTTTCTTGAGGGACTGCAACTGTTTGGCGTTTGCTGTTACCAATATCTAAACTATTGGGTTTGGATGTGTGCTTTGGACCGGAAGGCTAGTAGATATCATAAATTACCCCCAATCAATTTGGTAATTTAAATATTTTTTATTTCACGCATGTATCACGCGGGACCTAATCTAGTATATATATAATTTGAAGGTTCTATAGTTGGAAACATAGGAGCTTCAAATTTTACAATAATGTTTATTTCTAATTTTGTTTTTGCTTGGAACAAAAGACTTGTGATTTGCTTTGTTTTTGCTTTTTATTTTCTTATATTTTGCTAAAAAATGTTTATTTCAAATTTTACAATAATTACAACATATTTATAGAGATATAGTTATTAATGAATTCTCATTAAAATTATTATAAGAACCAAGAGCAATAGCACAACATATGGGCACATCAATTTTAACTATACTAATTTTGGGTTTTGATGAACTGCCATTGATCGATTTGGAAACTGTTTCCATGGCCACATACAAATTTGCCAACTTTAGTAAGCTCGAAATAAGTGATTTTGGTATGGCTTACAAGGTATAAATGAGTAATTAGGGTTTAGTGTGTTTTTGAGTAACCAAATGTGTGGTAGTATGTTTTTGATATGTTAATTATTTCCTTATATAACAACGATAATAATGTTAAAAAAAAACAATGATAATAAGAAAAATCTGAATATGAGTGTTACAACAAATATATATATATATATATATATAAATTTAGTTGATATACACTTTTTATCAATGATTTATTATAATTTTTGTATTTTAATCATCAAGAGTAAGTTTTAGAAAGTAATAGGAAAGAAGATCAAGATACATGTATCATAGTGTCATTGATGCGTCATCACTTGGGTTCAAATCCGCATATTACGTACATGTTATTGACAAAAGAAATATATAATATATTTGTTAAGAATTTATATGTTAAACCAAATTTTAAATTTAACTTTAATATTCTAAAAGTTAACCCTTTTTTAGCCTATATGGTTTGATCACTTCCACTCATCTCTTTGGTGATATCTTAAACCTATGATTGTTGTCTCTATATATGTATTTATCTCCTTTTCGTACTGCACCTTCATTTCTCAGCTTTTATATCTCATTCTTCCTCTCTCATGTGTTGTGTACACATTTTAATTTCTTAATACTATATACAAAATCTCGATATTACGTTTTCGTATATTGGGCCTATCGTAATAAATTTTGATATAAAGGCCCACAGCTATATGTATAGAATTTTAAAATGCAGATGATTATGAAAAATATTCAATAAATAATTAAAACTTAAATCCTTCTTAAAACCTGCTCTTAGTTACATGTTATTATTTGCTATTTTAATTTATCGCTCCATCTTCTCTTTGTATATAAGATAGTATAGTACAAAAAACACGGGATGTAACGTCGGTTATTATTGAATTTCACGTCATTAATAAACCAAAAAATATCGAAGAATTTTAGCAGCTTGTTGCTTCCTTTTCTTCTTCTTTTTATCCAATGTATCATTAGCTGCCTTTGATGTCTTCCATTTTGAACTTTCACAAACTTTATATGTGTGTCTAGATGCATCATTTCCCCAATACAACATGCAATCATTAGGACACACATGAATGGTCTCATATGTAAATCCTAACTTACGAATAATCGTCTTCATATCGTTAAACGAATCAGGCAGATTTGCATGCTCGAAAGCTTCTTTCAAGAGGTCAATTATCATGGACATTCCTTTGTCACTTATCCTAAACATACACTTGATGTGATACAACTTAAGCATGAATGACAACTTGCTGAACGACTGACACCCTTCATATAGAGCTTCATTACAGTCCGATAATAGATCATCAAATGCCTCCTTTTGCTTCGAATGATCCTCTGTGGGAATACTTGCATATTCATTAAAACTATTGTTCATACTTGGAAAAGCATCTCCAAGTAGATTAATAGTCGGGTTTTCAACATGATCTACATTAGATTCCCATAAGTCGGGTTTTAAAATCAGTCTACGAATAAAGTAAAACAATTATCAACTATCACTACAAGAAAACAGGTGGAAATCCGACGGAAATTCCGACGGCAATAATTCCGTCGGAAATTTCCGACGGATTTCCGACGGATTTCCGACTAACTTCTCATCCGTCGGACATCCGTCGGAATTCCGTCGGAAATATCAACCCGTCGGAAATCCGTCGGAAATTCCGACGGATTTCCGACGACAATAATCCGTCGGACACTTTCCGACAGATTTCCGACGCCTTTTTGACGCTGCCGACATACTGCCGACGGATTTCCGACGACGTTCATCCGTCGCGGATTTCCGACGGATTTCCGACGGATTGCCGACGGATTTCCGACGGATTTCCGACGGATATCCGACAGCTGCCGACATGGCTGCCGACATGGTTGCCGACATCGATAATATCTACTTTATATCCGTCGGAAATCCGTCGGAAATCCGTCGGAAAAGGACAAAATTTTCCTTATAAAAACGTTTCCACGCTTCATTTATAAGCACAACCAAAAAAAATCTCTGTTATCTAATTCCTTACGAAAATGTCTTCTTCAAATCCTTATAATTATTTTCGATCATGGATGGACAAGCCTCATCAAATTCCGAACACGGGCCTAGTTACGGAGGAATTCAAAAAAGGTCTACAGGAATTCATGGCATTTGCGGGTATGCAGAAGAAAGCAAAAAAAAACCGGTAAAATCTATTGCCCTTGTACCAATTGTGGGAATCGTAGATTTATCGTGATAGATGAAGTATGGTCACACTTGTATTGTCATGGGTTTATGTCGGGTTACAAGATTTGGTATTATCATGGAGAAAATGATACAATGGTGGATAATTATGCTAGTACTAGTGAACATTATATTGGGGATAACACTAGCTTAGAAGAACCCGCAATGGAAGAACAAAGTACGGTAGGTCATGTTCAGATGGTGAACGATGCATATCGTGAAAATATACCATCGGTTGCTGAGTATGGAGATAGGGGAGAAGAACCTAATTTAGAAGCTCGGAGATTTTTTGATATGTTAGACGCTGCTAAACATCCGTTATATGATGGGTGTAGAGGTGAACATTCCCCTTTATCAACTGCAACAAGGATGATGGGTATAAAGACGGATTTCAATTTGAGTGAGGAGTGCGTGGATGCAATCGCTGATTTTGTGAAAGAAATTTTGCCAGAAGATAATCTTGCACCGGCATCATACTATGAGATACAGAAACTTGTTCAAGGTCTAGGATTGCCGTATCAAATGATAGATGTATGCATAGACAACTGTATGCTCTACTGGAGAGAGGACGCAGATCGTACGACATGTCGTTTTTGTCGCAAACCTCGGTATAAGGAAACAGGTGGAAGAGTGCCAGTGCCATATAAACGGATGTGGTATTTACCGTTAATAGAGAGATTGAAAAGGTTATATAAGTCAGAGCGCACAGCAGGAGCAATGAGATGGCATGCAGAGCATACAACAGATGGACAAATCGCCCATCCGTCAGATGCAGGAGCATGGAAACATTTTCAATCCATTTATCCCAGCTTTGCGTTTGAGGCAAGGAACGTATACCTTGGATTATGTACCGATGGTTTCAGCCCTTTTGGGAAGCACGGCAGAAAATATTCTTTGTGGCCAGTAATTGTAACACCTTACAATTTGCCGCCATCTTTGTGCATGCGAAGGGAGTTCTTGTTCCTTAGCATTCTCGTTCCTGGACCAGAGCATCCGAAGAGATCACTTGATGTGTTTTTGCAACCATTGATTTATGAGCTGCGAATGTTATGGGACCAAGGTATTGAAGCGTTTGATGTTTCTTGTCACCAAAATTTCATCATGCGGTCGGTACTTTTGTGGACTATTAGCGATTTTCCAGCATATGGCATGTTATCAGGATGGACAACGCACGGAAGGTTATCGTGCCCATACTGTCAAGATAACACTGATGCGTTCCAATTGAAGCACGGACGGAAAACGTCTTGGTTTGATTGTCATAGGCGATACCTACCTAGCGATCATCCTTATCGTCGGAGCACCACATTGTTTAGGAAGAACCGGAAAGTATTTGACGGTCCTCCTCCTGAGTTAGATGGTGAGTATTTGTTGACTCAGTTCAGAGATTTTGGTGCAGAGAGGACCGTTGATTGTGGTGGTAACGGACATCATCCTGTTGATGGTTGTGGCAACGTTCATAATTGGCACAAGAGGAGCATTTTCTGGGATTTGCCTTATTGGAAGAACCATCTTTTGAGGCATAATCTGGATGTCATGCACATTGAGAAGAATTTTTTCGACAACATTATGAACACCGTTCTCAATGTCAAAGGGAAGACGAAGGACAATCTGAAGTCTAGATTGGACTTGCCAGACATTTGTTCTCGTAGAGCACTACATGTGACAGGGAACGGGAAGCCTCCGGTCCCGGCTTTTCGTTTCGATGAACCTTCAAAGGCCGAGTTTTTTTACTGGATTACCGAAAGTGTTAGATTCCCGGACGGATACGCATCTAACCTTCGGAATTGCGTTGATCATGGAGAAGGGAAGTTTACTGGGATGAAGAGTCATGATTGTCATGTGGTGATGCAGCGCCTCCTTCCATTTGCCTTTGCATGTCTTCTACCACGTAATGTCCACGAAGCAATTGCAGGTACAATCATGAAATTATTTATTTACTACTTTATACAATATATACTTCATTATTTAATTATTCATTTGTTATATATTGCAGGGATTGGTGCCTTTTTCCGAGATATATGTTCTCGCTCTCTTACATCAGACGGTATCCGCAATCTTGGGGCTAATATACCTGTAATCCTTTGCAATTTGGAGAAGATATTTCCTCCTTCATTCTTTGATGTTATGGAACATTTAACAATTCATCTCCCTCGAGAAGCAGAGCTTGGGGGTCCGGTTCAGTACCGTTGGATGTATCCTTTCGAACGGTATATGTTACATCTAAAGAAGAAGGTGAAAAATTTGAGTAGAGTGGAGGGTTCTATCGTCGCACAGACCATCAATGAAGAAACCTCACATTTTGCCGAGTCCTACTTTCCATCACAAGTCAAAACAAAGAGTCGTAGAGCAGCTCGACATGATGACGGAGGCGTCCTACCTTTCTATCCGGTCGATGTACCTCATATATTTTTACAGATTGGACGACTTAGTGGAAAAGGCAAGAAGAGGAGACTTTCACCACAAGAGCGAGAGCATTTGCATATGTATATTCTCACAAACTGCGACGGAGTTGATGAATATGAGAGGTATTATATATTGAACATAATTATTAATTACGTATTGGGTTTTTGATTATATATATATGTACTAACGTGATAATTGTTTCAATCTCACAGGATGTATATGGCTTATCAACGTTTTTCATTTCCTGACAAAACAGAGGACGAGCTAATCGAGCTCAAACAGGAAGAGTTCGGACGTTGGTTAAGAGATTATGTAAGTCTTTTAATTGCCTTGTTTTTAGCATTCATCATATGTAATGAAAGATTTAATTATTTGAAGTATTTTTATTTTAATTGTGCAGGTGACGACAGAGAAGGCTAACGGACAAACATTTCCCACGTGGTTAGAAGAAATTGTGAGATTTCCACTAGCAACCGTGCAGTCACATGTGATGTATAGCACACGGGGGTACGCTTTTAAGATTCTTCGGGATGATAGGAGTGCGACAACATCAGATTACGGTGTATCAACTCAGTCAGGTGATCTTGTATACTATGGTGTCGTACGTGAGATTTTCGATGTTCAGTACCCGGGAATGCTCGGTCTAAGATGTGTTGCATTTTTATGCGACTGGAACGACCCATTAGTAGGAAGCGGTGTGCGACACGACCAATTTGGTGTTACATCATTACATAGCAGAAGAAAACTCCAGAGATACGAGCCATTTGTACTTGCATCACAAGCAGACCAGGTTTGTATTTCTTTTATGTTAATTTTTAATTAAGTTTTGTTGCATTCCCGTGGTTAAATTTGTACATGGTGTAGGTATGCTACATTCCCTATCCGCGGGTGACAAACAAGCAAGACCCGTGGGTTACAGTCACATCGATAAACCCGAGAGGTAGAGTTCATGGGATGTCTGATCATGAACCCCTCCAACAAAGCTCCGTAGGTTTGGGTTCAATCGAGCATTCCCTTGAGGTCGACATTGTCGTTGATTTCACCATACAGTCAGACGATCGAGTATTTGAGGATTCAGAAGAAGAATTTGACGAATTTGGGGAACCTTCCGATTCAGGAGAATCAGATTACTCATCATCGGATTGACAGTAGTTTTAATTATAAAATTTGCACCGTAAAATATGTACATATATTTGAACTAGAAGTGTAATGTGTAATATATCAGTTATGTCGAAGTTTTATAAAGTTAGACATTTGCTTAAGTGTAACAAAATTGGAATTTTGCAACAAAAAAAATATTATAACTTCTATATAAATTCTATATAACACATTTTCTTGATGTATATACAAGGTTACCTTTTTATATACATCATACAAGTGTTTGTAAACTTTTGCCAAAAAAAAAACCTATACCCTATACCCTAAACAAGATTTTTAAATATCCGTCGGAAACCCGTCGGAAATTTCCGACGGATTTCCGACGGATTGAGTTGAATCTGGGTTATATCCGAGGGATCGATTTTTTAGCCGATGCAACTGAATCCGTCGGAAATCCGTCGGAAATTTCCGACGGATTTCCGACGGATTTAGTTGCATCGGCTAAAAAATCGATCCCTCGGCTAAAAATCCGTCGGAAATCCGTCGGAAATTTCCGACGGATTTCCGACGGATATTTAAAAATCTTGTTTAGGGTATAGGGTATAGGTTTTTTTTTTTGGCAAAAGTTTACAAACACTTGTATGATGTATATAAAATAGGTTAACCTTGTATATACATCAAGAAAATGTGTTATATAGATTTTAAAAAATTTGATGGAAGTGTTTGTATAAGTTATAGTATAAGATATAGTTGATTTATGTGAAACGATATGTTTTGATGTTGTATAATTTTTAAACTAATGCAAACCCTTTAATATTGATGAACTTAATATATTTATTGAATGAAACATGTAAATAACATGTCCCTAAATCATATAAAGAAACCCTAAACCCTAAACCCCAAATATACCCTAAATCCGTCGGAAATCCGTCGGAAATTTCCGACGGATTTCCGACGGATATGAAAAATAGACACGTGTTTGTTGACTGACCAATCGAAAAACATGCAAGGAATATACCTTATCCGTCGGAAATCCGTCGGAAATTTCCGACGGATTTCCGACGGATACGAAAAAATAGACACGTGCATGTTGACTGAGTCCTTATCTTCTCCAATCCGTCGGAAAGCCGTCGGAAATTTCCGACGGATTTCCGACGGATTTAGATATTTTCGAGACCGCGGGAATATCAACCGCGTAAATGAACTTATTTCTTCGAAATCCGACGGATTTCCGACGGATTTCCGACGGCCATCGAATTATATCGAAGAAACGTAAGTTTTTTTCCTTATTTCTCTCTTCTTCCTCTCTCTCTTCCATCGCTTCTTCTTCCTCTTCTTCCACTTCTCTCAACACTTCAAAAATCTCTTCTTCTCCCTTTTATCTTCAATTAATCAACTCATCTTCTTCAATTCCTCAATTTTTCTCCAACAAAACCAATGTAAGTTTAATCAATTCCTTTAATTTTGTTTTATATCATTTTAGTTTTAGGGAATATATTAGTTAGGTTGTTAGAATTTTATCGAAAATGTGAATTGTTAAGTGGTTATAATAGAATTTGTTATTTAGAATAATATTAGTGTTATGGTTTATGTGTTTAGATTGTTGATTTAGAATTGTTAGATCTAGATATTGTTTAAAAATATATGTATATATTAAAATCGTTTTTAAAATATTCTTTAAGTAATAAAAACGTTTAGACAATATTTTTATATATTAAAAACGTTTTTAATATATTTGTTAAGTAATAAAAACGTTTTTCAAATATTTCTATATATTTAAAAAATTGTTAAAATATTTTTTTTAATTTGAAAAACATTTTTATAATATGTGTATATATTAAAATCCTTTATAATATTTTATAACTAATAAAAACGTTTTTCAAATATTTCTATATATTTAAAAAATTGTTAAAATATTTTTTTAATTTGAAAAACGTTTTTATAATATGTGTATATATTAAAATCCTTTATAATATTTTATAACTAATAAAAACGTTTTTCAAATATTTCTATATATTTAAGTTGATGTTAAAATATTTTTTTAATAATACAAACCTTTTTCAAATATTATTTTAAAAATAAAATCGTTTTAAATATTTTTTATAGTAATAAAACGTTTTCTAAATATTTTTATATATTAAAACTGATTTAAAAATATTTTAGCAAATTTTGAAATTTTTTGAAATATTTGAATTTTTAGTAAACTTTGAATTTTTCGGAAACATTGAATTTCCGGAAAATTTGAATTTTTCCTAAATTTTTTTCCGGAACTTTTGAATATATTGTTAATTTACTAACAAATTTACCGTTTTCCGCAGGGAGCACGACGATGTTCTTCAGTTGGGAGGCGGCAACCAAGGACGCCGTTCTCGGAGTTCTCGGTGTACGCCTCCTCCGGGACCAACGAGCTCGGGAACTCACATCCCAGATTCCCAGCAATCCGCTGCTCGGAGCCACATTGAGATCGAGGAGCTAGTCCGGCAGCCTAACCGGGGCCATTGCATTCGACTCGACCCGAAGTTTGAGGATGGCACTTGGTAAGAAATTTTTGGTACATTATTTCAATTTATTTAGATTTTTAAACTTAACATATTTATATCTTTTCATAATGTTTTCAGGTTTAAGCTGTCGACTCAGATCAACAAGGCGATATTACGGATGCTCCACAACATGTTGGACAAACCGTACGAGAGGTATTCGGAAATGCCTACCGAGGAGAAAGACGTGTGGCACCGGACTTTCGCGGTACGTGATTTATTGATATATTATTTAATTTGAATTTCATTTTGTCAATTTTTCTTTTTGATATGTAACAAATTTTTTTTTAAAATTGTAGCAAGAGTTCACGTGGGACTCTCATCATACGCGCAAAGTCATTGAAACCTTCGACAAGTATGCCGCAAACTCGTACTCGAAGCACATGTACGAGTGGAAACAGAAGTGGAAGCAGAACAAAGACAAGCCGAAGGACCTTGACGACGACGTCTGGAGAGGCTTCTGTGAGTACTTGAGTAGGCCTGCGACGAAAAAGACCTCCGAGCAACAGTCGAAGAACCGCACTAGCCAACGAGGCGGGAAAGGGGTCTACATCCACAACGCGGGCGCAAAGACCATCGAACGGGAAGCGATGGAAATGGTAAGTTTAATTTAAATTTTTTATTGTTAATTCTGTTTTTTTATTTATTTAACTTAACAAATTTTCACAGGCGAGAGCATCTGGTTCCGAACCCGATTATCTTCAACTCATCGAGAATAGACACACCAACAAGAAAACCGGTCAGATACAGGACTTGGGGATGCGGGATGTGGTCGAGAAGAGCAAGAAGGCGAAGCTGGATCGTGAACTATCAGCATCGCAGCTCAGTCTCGAAGGATCGACGTCCTCGACCGCTTTGTCCCGGGAAGAGATAAACCAGATTGTACTTGAGGTAAGTTTTAATTTCATTTCATTTTTTTTTAATTTTCGTTATTTATTAATTATCGGTTTTAATTATTCGCAGCAAACCCGGCAAGTGAAAGGTCGATTCGCTGGGTTAGGCACCCTTCCGACCCAGGAATCTTCTTCCTCGCTTCCTCGTTATCCTTCGGAGTACCGGGTAGAAATCGAGAGGCTCACCCAAACGGTGCAAGAGCGTGACCGGCAGGTTGAAGAGCTACGGACGGAGCAAAAGACTACCACCAAGAAGCTCTCCTGCTTGGAGAAGATGATGGAAAAATGCTTCCCGCATTTGTTTCGGGATAATAATCCCGACGACGGAGATTCTCCAACCGTTTAAATATTTGCTTTTAATGCTTTTTTTTGAACACTTTATTTTAATGTGTAATGACTTTTTTTATTTTGTTTAATGAATTTATATATTTATTATTTCTATTTTTAATTTATATTTCAAATTTCTATAATTTTAATATATAAATTTCCAAAAAATAAATAATTACATAAAATTCAAAATACCAATTCTGTCGGAAAACCGTCGGAATAAGTTACTGTAACATCTCGATTTCTTGTATATGCGGAGAGGCTTATAAGAATTGATTTGGCGTTATAGACACCAAAGTGCACTTAGCTTTTCCGATCACTTGCTCGAAAGAACTCCAGAGTTAAGCGTGCTTGAGCTGGAGTAGTCTAAGGATGGGTGACATTCCGGGAAGTTATTCGCGGTATCGTGTGAGTGAGGACAAAACACGGGGAAAGATCACGTGGTGATTGCAGGGTCAGTAAACAAGTATTACAAGCCTCCCGGATTAACGCACCGGCCGTCGGACAAGGGTGGGGCCCACGGGCCGAGATAAGGCATGGGGCCCACGGGCCGAGAGCAGGCATGGGGCCCACATGTATGGGTGGTCGGGGCGTTATAGTTACTGTCGTAAATCCTTCGGAACCTATTTCCGACGAAGAACCGACGGACTTCCGAGACAACTTCCGATCAAATTATCCGTCGAAAATAGTTACCGTCGGATGTCCGACGGCATTTATCCGTCGGAGTATCCGTCGGAAATCCGTCGGAGTATCCGTCGGAAATCCGTCGGAAATTTATCCGTCGGAAATCCGTCGGAAATTTCCGACGGATTTCCGACGGCATTTACGACTTAATATCCGTCGGAGTATCCGTCGGAAGTCCGTCGGTAATATATCCGTCGGAAATCCGTCGGAAATTTCCGACGGATTTCCGACGGATTTACGACTGAATATCCGTCGGAGTATCCGTCGGAAATCCGTCGGTAATATATCCGTCGGAAATCCGTCGGAAATTTCCGACGGATTTCCGACGGCATTTACGACTGAATATCCGTCGGAGTATCCGTCGGAAGTCCGTCGAATATCCGTCGGAACGTACGCGGTCGGAAATCCGTCGGAAATGTCTGACGGCGTTCCGACGGCATAAATCCGTCGGAAATTTCCGACGGATTCCGACGGAAACCACATTTCCGACGAACTGTAACCGACAGCTTAAATCCGTCGGAAATCCGTCGGAAAAGACCCTTTCCGACGGATTTCCGACGGATTTGACCGTCGGAAATAGCCCTGTTTTCTTGTAGTGTATTGACCAAATTTAACATAGAAAAGTTCATCCAATAATAAGAAGATTCCCATAAGAATTGGAAATCAAACAATCTAAAGTCTTAGATTACTTTTATTTAAGGCATAAACAATCAGAACTTTCCAAACCATCTCTTTCCTATAATTGAATCTGAAGATTAAGATGCACTTTCAGTTATCACAAACATTAAAAGGAACTTCATCACCCAGTTTTCACAAGTTTAAAAAGTTTTCGCACTTCCGTTTCATCACTCAGTGTCAATTTGTTTAAAACTAGATTTCACACGTTTCATCACCCAGAAATGAGTCGAATTCAACATTCATTCACATTTAAAAAGTTACAATCAATAGAATATTACCTTAACTTTCTCTGAAATTTTAAGGAATTCATACATGACGAACTGAGATCCAGAAAGGAGCTTTCAGAGTTATTTGAGAAATGAGTTTTCGGAGTTAGAGAGACGAATCAAATGGAGATCTGATTTCACACTATTGAGACTGA
Organism: Eutrema japonicum; assembly: GCA_030161315.1. Lineage (NCBI taxonomy): Eukaryota > Viridiplantae > Streptophyta > Magnoliopsida > Brassicales > Brassicaceae > Eutrema > Eutrema japonicum. The sequence goes on along the minus strand of BSQW01000010.1, from coordinate 46,290,774 downwards.
TGAACGATTTCAATCCAATTAGAGATGCAGAATAATGAAGAACCACATGATTTTCGATGAAATTGAGTGGTAGTAGATACTAAAGAAATGAAAATCTATTAGGATTAAATATTCCTTAAAATATGATTGATGAAAATCAATTATTATCTATATATAGTCTATTCTATACTAAGAGCGGATACAAAACACATTTGACGAGTACGATTTCCGAGTCTTTTTGGGTTTATTAGAGTGTGTCGAGAGGAGAGAAAGAAGATGACGTAGTCGTAGTAGCAATTCTTCTTTATTTCTATGGTTTTTCTTTATTGATCAATTGTATTAAACTAATGGTAGTAATAACAATTCTCTTGATGAAAGCAAAGCCCTCATTAATAAAATAGTTGAGTAACGTATAATGTATGGGTTCATCTTAAAAAGTCAACATATTTTTATTATTATTATAATCCATTATTTCATATAAAAGGTCTCTATATAGTATTTTGACTAACTACAACCTGACCAAAAAGAAATGTATTACTCTAAAAGTTAACGATTGATCGGTAAGTCTGGTCGGCCTTCCAATTCGCCGGAATAACACCTTGAGCGACGATTACTTTACGAGATTCGCGAGAAGTAAGCCTAATGTTGAACGGACCTCTCAGAGCACTGCCGGAATTTACTTTCCATATAGCGAATCTCATTTCTTGCATGGAGATAAACCCTTTTCCGGCCGGTTGAATCTCAACGGAGGCCAAATCTCCATCACCGTTTTCGTATTCCACAACAAATGCAATGTAGAACGGATTTGCTCCGACATCAATACGGAAAACTATACTAGTACCTTTATATAAACACGGAGCACTGGAAATAAAACAAATAAAAACTATTTCAGGTTTAACTGTTTTTTCGTGAGATAAATAGTGAAATAACATAATAGTTCAATAATACATTTTCGTTGAACAGAATTCTCTTTCAAAAATATAAAATCGTAAAAAAAAAATTAAAACTCTACGGAAATGAAAAAAGGTGGTTAAATATATTAGTAACAACCGAGAACCAAAAGGAAAACATACGGATTCTGGTTTATGTCCAATCCAAAGAAATTGGATTCGAATTTAGACATGTAAGAGAAACATCATAAAACTATAGGAGAATAACTTATCAGTACCGTCTGTAACCAACACGGAGAACACCAGCGGCTCGAAGTCGATAGGCTTGACCAGGTTTGGCTAAGGCACCAATGGCTCTGCCGCTAAGGTCGAAGTGGACTGGCTCGGAGGCGCAAGGACCACCGGGGCACTCGTCCGTTATCGTCACCGTTATTGGACTCCCTGAACACGCTGGATTCCCGGTGCACACAATCTATAATGTAAATTAATAGACATTTATATTTTACAATATAGTTGAGAAAATATATTTGTAACCGTACGTATGACATCATTCAGACTTGCATGCATGCTATGTATTTATAGTCTTTTCAAACCAAATCTAGTCCGACCACGACCCAAAATTAATTAATATTTTGTGTTAATATATATATATATATATATATATTTAAACAAAGAAATATGTCATTTTTATTGAATTTATTTATCTAAATACATGCATGGATCTTATGCTAAATATATATACATCAATTAATGTCTCATTTTGGATCGTTCTAGAAAAATTTCTTCTATAAACTTATACTTACCTGATAACATGCTCCACATCCTTTTCCATTGTTGAATAGTGAAGGGCCTCCGGCTGAAACCATGTGGATTGGCCACTGCCAAGCCATATCCACAAGCTCCTCCTATATATATATATATATAAACATCATCTAATTAAATCGAGATACTCGAAGAACAAAATTATATATATAAATGGTAATACGTACCTGTGCTACCAGCGCCATCAGCTTCACCGTACCAAGTAACACCGGCGTTACCCCAGCCTGCGGCATCTATAGTTTCATTTTGACAATAACAAAACTTTAGTGAGACTGCAAAAATAGCAAAGAGAGCAAGACATCTATGTGATGATGCTGATGCCATTGCCATTGATGATCCAATTTGTTTGCTTTAAACAAATTTCTATAATATTAAAAGTTATAAGTGAATTCGATTCATTAGATATGTGGATATTTTTAATGGTTTTTTTTTTTTAGTACTTCTCACGAATACATTCAGTGTTTTTGAAAATCGTATATGTGTATTCCAACTGTCTATAAGGAAAACAAATTTGAAATGAAGAACGTAATTAAAAGTGACATCAATTTTACCAGGAATGCATTAAGAAATTATTGATATAGTTGACCAAAAAACCCTTTAGAAATATTGTAAATATATAACTTTTCTTTTGGGTCAAGATCTTCTTATATAGATTTAATAACTTATAAGTTATATTGACATAATTTGTCAATTGACTACTACGTATAATTTTCAAAACCTGAAAACTGAAAAGTTTTTACGTTTTTTTTTTTTTTGGTAACTCAGGGTAAATCTTAAGTCTATAGAGGGGTTCAGACTAATCAATGGGAGAAAGAGAATTCATGGATAGGTTCATTCTCGGGTTTTCAAATGGACCGTAAGCAATAGGCACATATCCGTGTGGGTGTCCAAGAAAAATGTGACTTAATTTTGCACAGCAGGTGGATCGAACCGGAAGTGTGGTAGCACCCGACCCCATCTCCGTCCCCAACCACCCGACCACAAGACCTCAGACAAGTTTTTACGTTTGACTATTAAATCCAGGCCCGTGTCTATGTACAAATTAAAGAAACATCGGCCTATGGGCCCAATTTTTTAAAAGAAATTAAGGGCCCAATTTAATAATAATTATTAACATTACTAGTCATTAAAATTTAAGGATCCATATTTAATTTGAAAACAAAAACGTTTTTCTTTAGTAAAATTAGCAAATAAATTAATAACACAATAAAATATTAAGGCAACATACATAACCACCTAAATAATTAGACAAAAAAAATTTTTTTATCTTTTCAACTCCCCACTTCTTTTTTAAAGTATTTTAAAATTTTTACTCTTTTTTCTTCTTTCTCAACAACTACATAATCAAAAGGTATTTGTTAATTGTTAAGTTTTTTTTTTAATTATAATTTTGTTTCATCTAATATCAGATTTAGTTTGGTTTGTAATTTGTTATTTTTATTTTTATTTTTTTATTTGCGATGATAATTGTTATTATTTATGTGAATTTGAAACAATGGTTATTATGATTTGTTTTATATAAATTAGATTGTTTTATATGAATATAAGATGATAATTTGTTAATTAGGGCCTTTTTTTAGCACCGTTTACGGGCTTCATATCTCTGGGCATGACTCTGATTAAATCTAAAAATTTCTAAAGCAAGATGAAGGATTTAAACATAACATATATATATATATACCAATTATACCATGAATGCATTAAGAAATTATTGATATAGTTGACCAAAAAACCCTTTTGAAATATTGTAAATATATAACTTTTTTTTTGGGTCTATATTGTAAATATATAACTTCTTATAATATTTAATAACTTATAATTATATTGACATATCTTTTCAATTGATGGCTACTACGTATGGTTTTCTAAACCTGAAAATTGGAAAGTAATTTTTACGTTTGAGTATTAAATTTAAACCTTTCTAAAGCAAGATGAAGGTTTTAAACATAACATATATAATTGTTTGCCAATATAGTTGCACTCCACTCTACAAACACACACTGACGCACACATCCATGAAAACAATAAAATTAAACAAGACCAATAAACCAAACCTTATTAGTAATAGTCAACGTTTTTTTTTTGGGTAAAATTAGTAATAGTCAACGTTGTAGTGATGAAAGTTTAAAATTTAATAGCTAAACGGAAAAAAAATTTACTTCCCCATTTTTCAATTTTAGAAAATCTTGAGTAAGTCAATATGTAAACCTTATTAGTATATATATATTGACTACTCCAAATTTTCTAGAACTGAAAAAATTGGAAAGTAAATTTTTTTTACGATTGGCTATTGAATTTAAAACTTTGCGAAGCAAGATCAAGGATTTAAAACGTGACACTATAAGTTTTTTTTTTTATTGCAATATTCTCTATGATAAAAATAAGAGAGAGAGATTGAAATCAAGCAAAATTCTAGAAAGTTAGCCGAAATTACAAAATTTGTAAGCTAATGAAATTACTGTCTTTCGATTTATGTTCGTCAATGGTTCCTTGAAGTAACCAATTCACCATATATATGGAATTTTAACCAATGATAAATGACGGACATATTAAAGAGGAAAAACACAAATTTTTATTCACCTTACGGGCTTACACATTGGTTAAAAACCAATCTAACAGCATCTCCATTGGTTTAGATATCCATTTGGTTATCTCAACAATAAAATATGATTATTATATTGTGGTTGAATTATAGAATTAATTTTTAATTTTTAAACAAGAAATAAACCAATAAAAACAGACAAATGTAATAAGAGGTTCTCATGGGTATCTCAAAAATTCTCAAATGAGAACCGATCCTCATCTCTCTCTTTCTTTTTTCTTTTTTAATATTATTGTAAGGGTGAAATACCCTTAAAAACCCCTTGATGGGATGCTCTAACTAGCTACAACTATAACCCCCAATACAACGGGCACGTTAGCGAACACCTAATGTTGATATACTTTCACTCGACTCGTGAGTAAATTAATTTAATTCTAGTTAGACTTGAAAATTTACGTTCGATTTGTACGTCGCACCGGCCAGCCAACCGGCCGGAATAACATCGGAAGCCACAACGGTCTCGCCGGAGTCCAGAGAAGTCACTCGAAGAGACAATGGGGACCGCAATGGTGACGTCACGTCGATCTTCCACACGGCACCCCATAATTGGCTCATGGGAAGCCACGTGTCAGGATCTACCGTTTGTTTGAGCTCGACTCGGCCGATTTCACCGTCTCCGTCTTCATACTCAACCAAAGCCGCGAAGTAGTTAGCATTTGAACCTTCCTCCACTTGAAACGTCACCGTTTTGCCAATATATTTGCACTCAATTCTACAAAACAAATAAACGAAAATAATAATTAAACAAAACCAACAAATCAAACCTTAGTATATCAAAAATATTCTATTAATGTGACATATACTTTCTATAAAGAATCTGAAAAACTCCGGCATCGCGAAGCTGACTATCTTGGCCGGAAGTAGCCATTGCACCAAATGCTGTACCGCTCAAATCGAAATGGACTGACTCTGTAACGCATCCGGGACATTTGTCTGTAATCACTACCGTAACCGGGGTTTCCGAACACGCCGATTTTGAAGTGCATTTTATCTGTAGATATATCAACCAATTAACGTATATAATTAAGCTAAACTTTAATTTGTTTTCATTTATTAGTCTCTTCTGCTTAATTGTAATTAGTTGGAACCTGATAACATGCGCCACATCCTTTTCCCGACTTAAACAACGAAGCACCACCAGCTGATACCATGGCCGAAAACGGAGATTGTGCTACAGCATTTCCATATCCACAAGCTCCACCTTCATTATAATATAGTTAAACATTTTATATAGAAATTGTAGCCAATTAATATATATAGTTTGTTTATATATTATAATATATATACCATCGCTTCCATAGCCGGTGGGATTGCCGTACCATGTAGCTCCGGCTAGAGACCAATCGGAACCGCCGGTTGCTAAGGCTGAGATATTGAGGTTTTTGGGGCTAAAGCAATGAGTCAAGTTTAATAGAAGAAAAGTTAGACCAAAGAGTAAGTTCATGATCATGTAATATCGGTCGACGACGAGAATTGCCAATGATATGACTAACTAATAAGGAGCTTAGTAATGACTAGTGCTACTTATAGACTTAATAGTTATAGATCGATCGAAAATTCCGTGAAAGACTCTAATACGCCCAACTGTTTTGAGCCACGTGTCGCTCTGTCTAAAAAAGTATAATGACACGTGAAGTCCTTTTTTTTTGTTTTTTCTTCGAAGTAGGCCCTACGTGATGGTTAACGGTTAGGCCCACAGTTTCATGTGGTCGAATAATAGTATAATACGTTGTCGTATTGCGTAATTAATTATTCTTTGCCCTTAAATCAAGGTGATTTGGAATTATATTGTATCTTCATATAATCGTATATGGTGATTGATAGCGAAATCTGTACGTTTATGTAGCCGTTAATGGTGGTTTGCTTGGCCGTTGAATCTCAATCTCACGGTTGAAAACGATTCAATGCATAAATTTATAGAAAACTTATTAACCTAATGTGAGGAAGTGTTTGAAAACACTCGCAGGCTTTGAACGTAAAACTTGGCGTGAATTAGGTTCGTACGTTATGACCATTTAATGAAATCGACCTATTATATTATATCATAACAAAAAAAAAAAACGTCATGGTGGATGTGGTGGATCCCATGAATTAATCTTCGTAATGAATTGCATAATTTAATTCTGTAAAAAAAAAAATGTTACTTTTAGACGGAGACGAAAAATATCATTGGACCGGCCCGTTTAAATTAAACGGCCTATTAGGCCCATGGACTTTTTTCTTCTGGAGAAACAAAATAATATTTTCGTAGCTGTTATCTTGATTTTTAAATTATGTTTCACGGATTGAAGTACGACAAAGAGAAAAATAAAGTCATGGTATTTTACAATATAAATCTGTATACTTCTTGTGAGGCAATTATTAGACATCAGATCAACACACCCATCCTAATGTTATTTTTAATAATCTAATTCAAAGGATTATATCAAATGATTGATGTCTTTAATTAGGTAAATGCTCGTGAACCACACTACACTATTCTTTGTATAATGTTTTTTTTCATTACCACACCAAAATATATTCTTATTATATATGCGTGTTGCTGAAAAAAAGGTTCGGATAAGTATTTTTGTTCGATTGAAAAATGGAATGCCGTTTTACCATATTTGCTCATACAAAACATAGGAAGGATTCAATGAATCAGGTCAAAATTAGTTATTTACTTTAAATAATTAAAATAATAAGGGTAAATTTTTTTTAAAAAGAACAATAGCTATACTTAAGAAATATAAAACATCTAATTTTTTTAAACAATTTTTTTCTAAAACATCTATTATTAAAAAATAGAGGGAATATTCAATAGAAGAATCTTATTTACACAATTTAGTTGTATCATTGAATAGAAGAATCTTATTTACAAAATGGAAATAAAAACCATCATTTCTCACTTCGAAATGCGTTAATTGATCATGTATGGGAAAAATATTCAAATGGTGATGTTTAAATTAAAATGTGCTTTGTTTTGTTATTTTTTATGATATTGTAATGGTTAAATTTAAATAATATCACAATTTGTGAAAGTTTTGAAAGAAAAAAAATAATGAGTTAATTTGTAAATTTTATAGATAAAGTGTATTTTTAGCAATTAATAATAAAACAGTTAATGAAAAATATATTAAGAATATTTTTTTGCAGTAAAAAATGGAAGGATACATTGGAGAAAAATCCAAGTTCATTTTGTAGTTACTCCATTTTAAAAATAAAAATGAGGGAATACATTGGAGATGCTCTTAGTTTTTTGGCAGATTTGGATTTTTTTGTAGACAATTATGATCTGCAACGCATATGCAACTAACAAACCAATTAAAAATCAAATACGACTAAATTAAGATATAAGAAACAACATCCATGGATGGTTATTGATTAACAAATACATTAGGATAAGGTAGGATTCAGAACCTTGCTTTTCAACTTAGAAAATATATTTTGGTTGAGGTTATGCTAAATGCTTCAAATGTACATTAACCATTGTATTATTGCTTATTCCCTTTATCTTGGTCTGTTTTTCTGTTGATTTTTGTTTTCGGCAATAGTTATAATTCCACTATCTTTGGTTGAGTGGGAATTTTTTTTTTTTAAAGAGAATTATAAATTTAACATGAAAAATAATAACTGTAACTATGGAAATTGTTTTGGGTCTTCCCCTAGTTACTGTGCAACGGATTCATATATAGCTTGTAAATTTTCAACGAGTTTATGTGGTAAAAGACATGAGTTCAATATCTTTTAGTTACTCTTGTCATAAACTATTTTTTGTTTATGTATATGTTATGTATTTAGAATTTCATATGTATAATTAGTGTATTTTCATACTCTCACTGTGTATAAAAGCTGTACAATCCTTTAAAATATTCTTATTGTAAAAAAAAAAAAACTTAACTATTATTTTCCTAAATAAAGACAATCCATGAACTGTTTATTTTTCTCCTAAAGAAGAACAATCGGTATTCTCATTTATGTACTGTAATAGTCTCGCATGAACATGAACATATTTCCAAGCTAGAAAATGTAAATATCTGCGTTTGCTAGTTAAAATGTTTAATTCGTCACATTATAGCCACAACATTATAGCCACAAAAAAACATACACACACACACGACATTTTGTTTGGTTATGAGTTGAACATGACCCTAAGATTACCAACAATCTTAACAAATCTAATGCATGACAAGTATCTTCTGAGGTTTCACAATCACGGGCATAAATTTAATTGACAACTACCCATTTCTTAATCAATGGATTTGAGTGTCTATTTAAACCAATGTAAATAGTTCACATGTCTAAGAAAGTAGTAGATGACAAAAGAACAGATTAACAAAGATTTTTGCAAATGAAAACCATTTCCTTAAAATTCAACAGATACATAGAATCTACAATATTGTTGATACATAACTACATACAATCTTTATTACATACAACAGCAGTCTCTATATTTTCTCTCTATTTACATTTACATTTCTAGAAAATCCAACCGACACGGTAATCAGAAAGTCAAAGACCCTCAAAAGCAAAACGACAAAAAAAAAAAAACAGAGTTCTTCTTGACTACAACAAGATTCGGGAAAATTGATGGTGTTTAGGATCTTGAACAATTTGTCTGGATTTGATTTCCTCAGTGCAACGTAATGCCTTCTCGATCTGATAACCTCCTCCGATACTTACTTCTCTCTCAAGATGACAACAGTAACTCTCGAACACACTCACATTCACATGCAACTTAAATCCCATCAAGAACAAGAACTCCAATTCCAACTTGTTCAAATCTTCTGTCTCTAGTCCCCCTACTTTCGCAAAGTATGAGTTTCTATAATTCCTGTAAGAAACAGAACAACAACAAAAAATGAGTGACTTTTTATTTTTCCAAGATTTTGTTTGACTTTACAGAGGAAAACAAAAAAAGTATTTCGACGAATTCAATAAAATGTAAAACTTACATGTCTTCGACGTATTTGGAAGCGATCATTATGGTTGTGATGAGGAGACGATGTACATTAGTGAGACTGATTCTGAAACCTTGATTATTCTGACAGAACCGGTCAATGTATACATAAGCGACGACGTAAACCGATGGACCGGCTTTGGTATACCGGAAAATCCTCTCTAAATACGATTGGATGGTCATATCAGGAATTTCCCGGCAATCGAAGACACGTGTCTTACCAAAACCACCGTAGTAGCTCGGGCTGATCCTCTCGTTCCGAGCTAGAGTCCGTTCGATCAGTGACGAGAGAACAGAGATTACGAGTGGTGTGTTGGAATCTTCTTGGTAAGAGTATGAATAAAGGTCTAATCGGAGCTTCCTCGGAGAAATCGCCAGAGAGTTCGAAGACGCCATTACGGGAACAATGGCTTTTTTTTTTGGATCAGTGAGTGGTGAAAAAATTGAAATGAAATGAATAAAAGGAAAAGCTTTTGAGAGGCTTTTTATATACAGTAAGTTAGAGACGATGGAGAAGAGTAGCTTTCAGATTGTAGGGCTACTTCCTCTTCTTTTCTTCTTTTATTTTTATTTTATTTTTATTGTTATAAAAAAACTCAATTTTTATTTTGAATTGAATTTATAGTTACTAGCTATAGTCACACTGTGTGTACTGAATATTTAATAGTATTAAAACGTAGCTCGTGCGACTACGAAAGTTCAGGTTTTTTTTTTATAAAAAAACGTAACAATATTTATTCCAGATTTGAATCTCTTTCGTCCAGATAAAGCAATTTAATTCCCATCTACTATTTGAAAATAACGTTTTATTTCATTTGTTTAGAAACTCCTTGGTTTTAAATAGTTGGCATGTATTTTTCGTTAGGCGAACTATAAATGAACTTTAAACAAATGACTCGATGCCATATTTGAATTCATTTTCCGGAACGTAAACTATATATATAGTAATTTTTGTGACATATGAGTCAATTTTTAAACATACAGTACTTCAAGTCTTCAAATCAAACCGGCATAGATTATACAAATTCTCTAACCAATTGAAACAATGTAGTCAAATGATTTTCATAATTATTAAAGAATATTATCCAACATAGAAATTGGTAGGGATCATAGTTAATATATAAGAGACATAAACAATTATACTCATTGCCAATTGATTTTGAGTTGGAACCTCATATAACTTAACATGGTATCAGAACTCGATCCATTATCGACCCGATCCAAAATTGGTACAACGATCTATTGTCGAATATACCGAGATTGATAGGCAAAAAGCCATCATCTCGAAAGGGCGTATTAAAAATATTATCCTATATCGAAATTTGAAAATATCTTAGATAATATATAAGGGACATGTGTCAATTCACTCATTATCAATTAGTTTTGAATTAAAAGATTTAATTTAACAATAATTTATTAATATAAATAGTTATTTATATATATAGAGAGTGAGAAGGTACACTAAATCTAAATCAACCGGATTTTATAATACTAGTATGGAATTTTATCGAAAAGAGAATCGACATGGGTTTTTGGAGTCCTATGGAAGGTGGAGAGAAGTTACTAAAACAAGTACTTAATAGTATTATTATTAATGCTGGAAAACAAAAAAAAACAAATGTGTAAGTGAAACAGCTAAGCTTTTGGTTAGTTTTCTCATATTTTTATTCACATAATAGCAATTGAAAATTCAAATGAAGCTACTCCAAATTACTTGAGACAATTATATATAATACAAAATTAAAGGAATCTACTAAAACTATATAGTATAATTAAACAAAGGAGAGTACTCCGCCGACAGTCTGTAGAAGGCGGTGGAGAGAGATGTCAAACTCAACATCGGTGAAACTCTCTGGTGGAGCCGGAGGGTTTAGATGGGCCCCCACTCATGTTAGTTTTTTTAACAAATGGTTTTAACGCGTGTACTGTTTAAGACACACGTGTGACCTTCGTCAACGTCGACGTCGCGAGCTATCAAAGACCACAATGAGACTCACTCACACATGCGTGTGGAGGTTCCATCAAAAGACTACAACATTTTTTTTTTTTTTTTTTTTTAATTCAGAGGTAAATCCTAAATCCATAGAAAAGTATAGATTAATTCTTTGGGGATATACCATCAACGGGCTAAGTGTACACTTAAATTTGTAAATGAAGCTTAGACATTAGTCATATATCCCATTTAGCCAAATTAGCAAAAACTTAGTTACCAGCATAAATCGAACTCAGGAAAAATTATTGTTCATAGATTTCAAAATGGATCATTACTACCAGACCACAACATTTTTCTTTCTTTTTTCTTCTTTCAATGATTATTATAAATTTCTTCAATGAGGTAAACACTAATTTTGGTGGGCGTGTGATTTTTTGGTAATGTTTTTTTTGTTTACTTAAATCAATATTAGATGAAAATGTATTTTCATTAACTTTGAATTTACATTATAAAAACTAATTTTGGTGACAACAGATTTTTTATGATAATATTTTATTAAATATATCTCCAGATCAAAAATGAACGAAATTATATTAGTGATAAACTTTGAACTTACGATTAAAATCCCTCTAATTAACAGAAAAAGAGATTTTAATTACGATTAGATTCTTAAACCAATTAATACCTCTTTGTACTCCCTCCGTTCACTTATATAACCTTAAACATCACTTATATAAGTACTTTAAACATTATTTATATAAGAACATAAGAAGTATATTATTATTATTGTTAGTTATGTTTATTGTTTGGTTAAAAAGGAACCATGAATACGAATGCTTCTGGCCAAGAAAAGGGAAAAAAAATACGAATGCTAAGATAAATGTTTTTTAACCGCGATCTTCATTTCATACCAAAACGCAATAAATATGTAACCATTCAAATCTTTCATCCTTATCAAATATCCGCTCGACAACTGCAACTCAAACTACAAGAAAGTACAAGTTTTTGCTTCTAGGGTACAACAGAATAAAGAAAGTAAACTTGATGATCTATTTATTTCCATGTGGTAATAAATGAAAAAAAATATATACTATATTGAAATAGATGAAAGTAGAGGGACAAAATAAAGTACAAGTAATAAATAGAGAGAACAGAAACGAAGCTACCGCCACCGCACGAATACGTTTGATGATAAATGCAACGAGAAGGGACCCGAATTGATTTCCTTACACAAAATATCGTCCCGTCAAAATTATTTTACCACGTCATCATTGTCTGATTCAATTATTTTTCTTACTAGTGGGTTATATATTTTTGTTTATTGATATAGTTTTTAAATTGTATATAATAATAGTAATTTTTATTATATTTAGTATTTCACCATAAAAAATAATAATAATTTAGTATATCTAAAGTATATTATTATAAAAATGAAGATATAATAGTATAATTATTATGAGAATTATGGAATTAAGTTATTCTATGGTATTAGAGAATGTAATAGAAATAAGGATTATATTCAATCTAGTATTTAGAGTGATTTGTAATAAAATCACAAATCATATGTTATTCAGACATGAATTTTTAAAAATCTTTTAAAATTTCATGCTATTGAACTATTGATTTATAAATGAAATTTCAAATCAACTGTTATTGGAGATATTTTAAATAGTGGGTTTTCAGGGATTTTTAATTATTTGCAAATGTTTCAGGGACTTTTAATTATTTGCAAATGTTTCTTAGTTAAAAAAATAAAAATCTAAATCACATGGTTTTAGATAAGATTTCATAGTTATTTAAAAACAAATCATAACAACTTTCTTAATTCACTCAAATCATTTAAAAACTCAGTAAAACTCAAATCTTTCCAAATCATTCTAAATATTAGATTGAATATACCCATAAGTGAGTGATAACGTGTCATAAATTTAGAGTATGAGAAAATAATGTGATATCTTAAAATAGATGAATTTATTTATTTAGAGTAAAAATAAGTAAGTGATCATAAATTTATTTGTGTCTCCCCCACCTTATTTATTATATTTAACATCATATTTCTTATAGTTATATTCACATCTATGATATATCATTGTAGTTTTAAAAGCAACACTATAGTGTCATTATCGATCTTTGAAATAAATATGATATACGCTCCACTCAATAATCAACATAACGAGTATTTATTATGTGTTTTCACATGAAGATCGAATGGGATTTTGTGGTTATAAGAAAAAGATTGTGGTCCAATTTTGTTGTTGCCAACAATACACATTATACCTCATTTAAATCTATATAATGATACAACGACAACACTAATATGAAGCACTAAACTAAAATTTATCGTATATAATGATTTGAAAAATAGTAACCAATAAGTTACAAAAAAATTAGTAACCAATATAAAGATGCATGCATTATTTTGTTTTTAACCTTCATCAATTGTAGTTGTAGTTTTCATTAAGAAACATGAATTTGATCATGATTTTCATATTTATATAAATACAATGAAAAATAGATATACATTTGATAGAAAATAAAACAAGCGTAATTGTTTTATGTTATATATATATATATACGCAATCTTATATATATATACTATATTAGGTTCGGTATATACGCAAAGTTTATAATTAAAATTTTATAACTTATAAAAAAGAAATAAAACAAAAAGTGAAATCATCCGTTAAACTAAATAAAATAAGATTGGGAACGTTGATACGAAATCACTCGTCTATAGAGAAGCCTAACAAAGTAACAGTTATTTATTTATTTTAAATAGTTTGTGTTTTTAATTATTTGGTTTCTAATTAAATTTTGTCACATGTTTTCAAATATTTAGTTTTTCTTATTCATATTTGAATTATGTTTATTATTATTATCATTTTTTATTAACTTTATTTTTTATGATAGATTTTTTTCTCTTTTTTTATAATAATTTTACATTATAAGATTAGGAATCGGTTATAAAATTTTCTGAATATTTAATTTTTTTCTTTTTTTAGTAAGTTTGGATATTAGAATATATTTACATTTTTTATTTTTATTTATTAACTTTATTTTTTAAGATTAATAATTAATAATTAATTATAAATTTTTGTTATTGTTAATATTATGTGGATTATAAATTTTTTATTTTATTGTTAATATTATATGACCAAATATAATTGAAATTTTTGTTTACATGTATTAAAATTTAATCAATTGATTTATTATGTGTTACGATAATGTAAATTACTAATTTTAAAACATTAAACTTTATAGAATAAGATATATATAGAGCACTGATTGAGTGGAACACATTTATGAAATTTAGATTTTGGAGTCGATCGATATGTACGAAGGTAAGAATAAGTACTACAGTCTTTGTCGACTCTGACCGTACACAAATTGTCAGGCTCCATAACCTATGCCCGATAGATGTGTACGATACACAATGTATCATTACACATTTACACTCTCTGATTTTCATATCTGTCTCCATCTCGAGATTCGTGTTCGAGATCTACATAAAAAAAATGAAGAAGATGAATTGCTTTTAATGTCTACGTACTTAGAGTTATTAGGAAAAAAAAAAATTGAAAAATAGTTGTATTGTTTAGAACCGATCCTTAGATAAGAGTTTTTAGGATCGGTTCTTAGAGACAGCTGTTTCCTTATGATTGGCAAAAGAAAAAAAAATTAAATCAACAATTGTCATAAAAAAAACTCGGCAACGTTCTCTCTGCTTCTTCGTTTGTGTCTTCTGCGATTTGGTTTTTTTTTTATTTGAGTGGAGGAATGAGTCGATTCTTCATCTTCTTTCTACATTCCTATGGCGGAAATCTTGTTTGCTATCTCAATTTCAGGCGGAGAAGTTGGAGAAAAACCACGCGTGGTTCGTTGACACTCTGTCGATGTTCAAGTCACCGAGTGGGAAATCAAAAGATGCTTTGAATTCGGATGTAGTCAAAATCAAAGAGCACCAGTTGGTGATTAAGCCCGAGCTTAAAGAAAAAGCGCTTCGAATCAGCTCTTATCTGGTTAGTTTTTATTTTCCATTCCTAGATTTTAGGGGTTTCAATCGTACATATCCCTATTATTCGCTTCGTATGTTACCTGTGCTTGAGTTTCGAATTATTGCTCCGTTGATTAAGGCTTAATTCCACAATGATAGATGACATGAGTAGTTAAGTGATGCGCGCAATTGGATGTGGAGAAAACAAATGATCGTTTTTTCTCTTCTAAATTTCTGAAATCTGGACAGAATCTATGGAGCAGGAATATGGAACAACTGACTCGGTAGCTCAAGAATTCGTTTGGTTAGTAGCTTACGGGTATCAGCTTCCTTTAATGATTCTCAGTCTCTATTTTTGCATATAATTTCAGGTTTTGTTGAATGAATAGAATTTTGTGAAATGATCTATTGTTGCTAAAATAACTGCTTTCTTTGTTTCCGGTTTTTCGGTTAGGAGATTTCTTTTGAATCTCCTGATTGTTGTTTCTGTTATAAGTTACCAACAAACGAATTCAAGAAATATAACAATATGCTAGCATTCTTATTTTGTAATTTGTTACGTATGTATTATGGTGCTTGTTGCTATCATGGCCATATCAATAGCATGAAAAGATCAGTTTTATTAGTGGTGATGTGGCTACTTGTTTCTCCGAGTTATTTTTGGTAGTAAGTTGTGTAGCTCATTATAATGTAATTGTTCCTATCCTATATTTTCGCCAATGACTTTTAATTTGTAAGCAGTTAGGATTTCACTCATTTTTTCTTCAGCGTTCTTGCTAACACTTTTGCTATCCTTCTGTTCCAATGCTATTTATGAAGATATTGCTTCAGTATTACATAGAGCGTCAGTGCCTACTAAAATGTACAAAGCGTATTCTCATCCATGCTTGTAAGTCATGATTGTGTTTTTCCCTTTCTGGATTGAAAAAAATCAAAAATGTATTGGTTTGGTGCAGCGAATGTCAAAAGAAGAATCGAGCAGATGGTTAAGTTAAACGAGGCTTTACCTGCAATGGCTTGTCTTCTTCTGAGATTCCCATCTATCTTGGAATTACATTATCTAAGTTCAGAGAATCTCATCAATGGCACAAAAACCCGGTCTTCGTGTCTTAGGGCCCAACAAAGCAGGCATTGTGTTCCTCAGCCAGGTATATGTTCTTAAGCAAAATTCTCAATACAGCAAGAGATAATGAAAAATGTGCTTTTTCGTTTTGGCTATGGCAGGAACTTCTAGGAGCATTGCTTTCATGTTCTTTCTTCTGTTTGTTTCCTGTCGATAATAGAGGCTCAAATCGTCTTCCAAACATCAATCTCGACAAACTATTCGGGTATACATTTGCATACATCTACTGTGCATCTCTGCATTGTTGAGGTTAATTAACTAAGTAGATTTATGCTTAATTCTACTGGCTCTAGTAAAGATTTTATGTTCAATTTACAGTTTTCAATGGTCTAGGATCATATATTTTGTATGTTTTAAATTTTATGAAATGCAATATAATTTTTGTTTTATAAAATATATTATGTTTATAATTTTTTACAAAATAAATTATACTAAAAAAATAATTATCAAAATATTAATTATTTATTTTTAAGAACCCTTAATGAAATTCACCATTGGAGGAGCAAAATATTAAGGGTTCCTAAAGAGGTTCTAAACTTTCAATTAATCAAAATTTATTAATAAAAATTTGATAAGAACCCATGAGGGGTTCTTACCATTGGAGATGGTCTTAGGTACATATGTACGTACACACGTACGAAACTTCTTTCATCATTCATTTTTCTTCTTCGGTTTTCTCCATTAGTTACTACTAACGTAAACAAATAAATCAGATTTTGATAAAAACCCATATGAGCTTTTTTCCTGTTTTCATATATAAAAAGAAAAAAACTTTTGGAAAAATCTACAGAAACATCTTCAATCGATAATGGAGTTGGAGTGGGCCTAATTCAGCATTTAGTTGGCAGATATTTTGTTTATCTGGCTTTGATTTGGTCCTTTGATTTAGGGAATCAAAAAGTCAAAAACATTTATTTGCCTGTAAAATCACACATTTCAAATCAGATCTCTTCTCATATGACCTACCAATAAAGTAAACGATTACACAATAATTATTTTCGAGTAATGCAGCTAGGCTTTAGTTTGGGCTTTTGTGGGCTTGAAATTTGGGCCTTAAGCTAGTTATCTCCAAGCTCTGCCAATTTGCTTAAGAACACGCTTGTGAAAAGCTCTTATAATTACGCTGAGGTGGCATTAGTTTATTGGTTAGGACTATATAATGTGCGTGGCGAGAATAACCAACCCGTCTTATAAAATCGATATAGTCTGGTCAACTCCAAAGGTTTGAAAATCTCTTCGTCTCGTATCGTCGTCGTCGACATCAGAATTTCTAAGCCAAATCCAGGTGAGTTTTATTTGATTTTGTTGCTGTACGTTCTTATCTCCGGTATACTAGTGTGATTCAATGATATCGTGATTGAGGAATCTCTAGATCTGTTTTAAAGTTTGATGAGAGCTTAGATCTGATTATGAGATCTCGATGTTGAATCCGAGATCTGATACGATTTCTTCTTTTGCATGCTTGATTTTTACTTCGCATCTGAGAAATTTAGGCACAATTTTGCATGTTCATCGTTATATATGTTGAATTCGAGTCGATGTGTTGAGAATTTCGCATTGCTCATCTAAATTTTGTCCTGAATGCATCTAGTTTTACAATACCAGTGTTGAAATCGATTTTCTGGGTGGGTTTTGAGAATGTCGCATCATCATAGAATTTCTTTAATGCTCATCTTCGCAATGGAATCCGCTATTATATTGAAAACAAAAGCTCTCTTTTACTTCCTTCTCTAGGAAGACTTGTATTTGTTTTGGTTTGCGTTGACTCTTGATAGCAGGAATATTGCCATGTAATTACAACTCTTAGAGGTTAAAGGCTAAACCTGATTTTGTTTCGAGTTAAGTTGGTGGAGATCGGAAGTTTGTGTTTTTCAATTGTGTTAGTAATCGAGGAATCAGGTTATATTTAGATGTCTTTAGCCTTTTATGGGAGATATCTTGCATTAGATAATGCAGGACCATGGAAAACTAAACACAACTTCAACTAATGGTGTTTTAGATTTCTCCTTTTTTTTTCTTCACTAGTTCATGCTTATATAAGGTTTTCTGCTGAGGATTTTTCCAAATTTCCTAACTTTCTACACCATATCTGAGTTAGTAAAGAAGAGAAGAAATAATGGTGGGTAGTGGAGCTCCACAGAGAGGAAGTGCAGCTGCAGCTGCAAGCATGCGTAGGAGGAAGCCGAGCAGCTCCTCTAGTGGAGGAGGAGGAGCCTCTGGTGGTGCAGCCGGATCAATGCTTCAGTTCTACACCGATGACGCACCCGGTCTCAAGATCTCCCCCAATGTTGTCCTTGTCATGAGCATCGGGTTCATTGCTTTCGTCGCTGTCCTTCATGTCATGGGCAAGCTATACTTTGTCAAGTGATGAGAGAGAGGCTTGACAAACCCATAAAGGGATAATAGTTACAAGGAAATACCCCAAGTGACTGCCAGCGATCAGTATTAGACAGTGGTTTCAACTCATGTTTTAATTTTGTGGAGTACAAACTATCTATAAAAAAATCCAATTTCTTTACATCGAAAGTTTATTTCAAAGTATTTATATGATATTGAGCACCACCATATAATTTCGGAAGAATTCATCAACTTGAGTGCCATAGTTGTGGCTTAAGACAACTTAGTGGAGATTCACTAAGCTTATTCAGGGAATAAATGTCAAGTTAAACTTGGAGTTTATTGTACAACTAAGGAACAAACGAGAAACGTTGGAAACTAAATAGAAGTTCAGGGGCTTAAGTTGTAAAAAAAAAAAACAATTTGAAACGGGGCCCGATTTTTATATTCGGGTCATTGTTTGAAGGAGGTCGTCGTAGTTTTGGAGATCTTTTCTAATGGCAACCTTGGGAGAATCATCCTCAGGGATGGAAGACGCGCAACCACCGGAGATTCCACAATCTTTTCCATCGCAGCCTCTGAAGTCTTCGATTCCAAGTGCTAAGATCGCAACGACGACGGTGGAAAATGCTGCTTCCTGGATCGTTGATGCGATGCGTCAGGCGCTGGTGTACCAGAACACGATCTTGCAGACGTTGGATTCGACCATTGACGCCTCCAAGTCTCGGTTATCTCAAATTCGAGACACTTCCTTGGCTCACACGAGCCAAACCATCGTAAGCTTCTTTTTCGTTAGCGAATCTGAAATCCACACCGTTCGAGTGATTTTTTTAATCCTCTGACCAAATCGAGTGTTTGGGGATGTAGGATTCTCTTAAAGACATCGCTTCTGAGTATAACGTTTACGAGCATATGGTGTTTGGGAAGATTAAAGGTCTGTTCTACTCTTCTGGTTACCTCGTGTTTACTAATGTCATTGTGCCTTGTTTCTCTCGGCTCATATATTTGTGTATGCAGAGGGTGTAAACGTTGCTGCATCTCATCCGCTAATATCAGGCACTTTAGCTTTTGGGGTTGGGATTTTTGCTCTGAAAAGTATGTTTTCTGCATATTCTTTATCTCCCTAGAGTTCAATCTCTTAAGATATCATGCTATGCATTGTTTTACTGGCTGCTATTCTTGTTTGCAGAGACGAGAAGATTTGTATATTACAATACTTTACGCATGTTCTCAAGCGAAGAGGTCGGTGTTGTTTACAGCTTCGTTGAATCTATAAACTGGTCTGCCTGTGATTAAAGTTGTTCTACACTCTTGACCCTATATTTTGGATCCAGGCTTTGCTTTCGAGGGCAGACCTTAAATTAAAAGAGTTACGACAAACAATGGATCGTCTTATAGCCGAAAGCGAAAAGTTAGAGGTAAGCCTTTTCTATGCTTTCAGAAGTTGTTATTTTCAACATGAGGTTTACGTTTGTAGAGAAGAATTCCAATGCATGCAGTTACCTCTTGTTCATTTGTTTCAAAATCCCTTTACTGTGAAATAGAAAATGTCAGGCGTTTAGTATGAAGATTGAAAGGGTTCAGATTTCAAGCAGAGAACTCTCTATTTAGTATGTGTTAAGTGGATATGGATGAGGATGGTGCTGCTTTACATTCATTTGGATGGATGATTTTACTGGTGAAGCAATTTAGAGAAAGGATATTCTTGAGTCTAACTCTCTTTTTTTGCCAATGTACATAATTTGCTTTTTCTTGAATGTGGCAGATATATAGATAGCCTTAAATTTTTAGTCAATGGTCTTCAGAAATAGCAGTCTGTTGGAAGCCCTTATTGGATTATGGTTTTAGAATTCATCATGACTTTGGTTGTTTCAGAGAGTTGCAACTGTGGCAGAAGATGAGTTGATTAGAGGAAGGATGAAACTCAGGTTTAGATGATCCAGACAAAATATCATTATATTGGATATGTATCAACATGAATATTATGTTAACTCTCTCTATCTTCTTACCCAGACAAGCAGGCAAACAGATACAAGGTGTGGTCCGCTCAGCTTATAAGATTGAAAAGCAAGCAGCAGGTATGGTTTATAACTCTCTGTCTTAAACTCCCACAGTTTGTTCAACCAAAGATGTACAAAGGTTATCGACTTATACCACCATTGATTTGTATATACAGGTTTGAAAGATGTACTAAAAGAATTGCCCACGAGAGAAGCTTCTCGATTTCGTTCTCAAGTAAGGATACTCGTCTCTTTGCCCTTCTAGGTTATATAATATAGGAGCTGAACTAGTTTAGAATATATATATTTACTGTGTGATGGAGTTATCTCACTTGTTCAACCTCAGATATCAAACCGTGCTTCTGAAATAAAGCAAGAGAGAAACACTTTGACAAAGGAAGTGAACAAGATCAGCAACTATGGTATCTCCGTCTGAGGAACACCAAACTCCATTTTCTAGTTACGAATTTGATTACTATTTTGAGGAAAATTACAGATAATAATAATGTCTAAAACAACTCCATTTCTTTTTTGCGCCATACATACAAGTTCGTGATGATGTTGTTCGGAAAAATAGTAATCAGATTCGAAACCAAATCCAGTTGGAATCAGATTTTATTAATTCGAACCGAACCAAAAATCATCGCTGAATAAACCGGGATAAGGATTACGTGGTCTTCCCAGTTCGTTGTTCAATAATTATGGTCGGAACGTGAAGTCGCGAAAAGGATGCAAGTGGATAATATATTATAACTCTAAAAACTGACGCCGTTTATTGTAAGCGAAAATTATTGTACCGTTTTCTAATTTAGGATGATAAAAACTAGCCCTGGGCGTTCGGATGTCCATTCGGATTCGGTTCGGTTTATTCGGTTGTTCGGTTATTCGGGTGTAGAGGTTTAGGGTCCATTCAAATATTATTGATGTTCGGTTCGGGTTCGGTTCGGATGTGTTCGGATTCGGTTCGGTTTCCTAACTGTATGTAAAATCCGATTGTAACCGAATATCAATGGATTCGGTTTCGGTTCGGTTTTTTCCAACCGAAGTACATTTGATATTGTCTGACCTTTGTGATCCGAGACGAATTTGAAGCCTATAATCAGCTTCTTCAATCGCCAATATGCATCAATATAATGTGCAGTGATGACCATATAACTAGCACCTGTGGATATACACATGTTTACATAAACACACACATATTTATATAAATATATACATATTTACATGAACACATATTTACATCACCACATCTCTCACCGCTTCTCAAAAAAATTGTGATATACACATGTTTACATAAACACACACATATTTATATAAATATATACATATTTACATGAAACATATTTACATATTTTTGTATATTGTAAATATGTGTTCATGTAAATATGTATGTGTTTATGTAAATATGTGTGTGTTTATGTGTTTTATTTGTTTTATTTGAATCTTTGAAGTTGTGTTTGTTTTAGTTTGTTGTTTATTTTATGTTAATTGTTTGTGTTTTAGATTTGTAGGTTTTATGTTAGGTTTTAGTAGTTGGGAAAGGAATCGACGAAGAAGCTCAATCGACAGGAATCGATGAAGAAGTATTGGTTATAATCGATGGTTCGGTTATTGTTCGGTTATATGGTTTTAACCGAACCGAACCCATACCCGAAGTAACCTGAAATCAAAACCCAATCGGTTATATCACTACAACCGAAGTAGTCTATGGTTCGGTTTATTCGGTTCGGGTTCGGGTATGGACTTTGGTTGTGGATATTAAGCCCAGTGCTAATAAAAACGTAGGAGAAAAGGCAAACCAAAGTTTTTTAATAATTAACAATTAAATGAGGTTGATTGATTTTAGCAGAGTTTGACCCGTCCCCGCTAGGATCACGACACGTCATAATCACGTGACTCCCCCGAATCCAACCCCCAAGAACTAAGAAGAAGAAACAAAAAAAAAGGAGTGACGAGGGACTAAAACGGCGGATGGTGGTGGTGGTGGTGAAGTTGGACTTGTGATGGTTGTCTCATAACCTCCTTCTGCCGTCGAAGCTCCATGACTTTCCGGTGAGAGTTGGAGTGCTGAGTCAAAACGAAAGTAGGACTCGAAGCCGGTCTGTATTCCGGTACGAGTCTACCGGATTTGAACCGGACTCCACAGGCGTTGCACAGCGTCTTTGGTCCTAGTGGTCCAGTCCTCCATTGCGGCGTCTTCTCCGATGCACAGTGAATGCATCTCCTCATCCCTCCTTCCTCCGCTTCCGCCGTCGATTGTTCTTTCTTCGGTTTGAATTTCCCGGCGACGTGAATCTGCTGATCTGATTCCGGCATCGGTGCCCAAGTTCCGGCGAAAGCAGCTGGAGCTCTCGATCGTTTGCTTCTTGGTTTCCCGGGAAACGAGGTTTCAGTTTTGACGGAGGTCATAGTTCCTCCCAATGGATTTGCCGGAAAATCAGCGAAGGAATCGTTGACGAATTGCGAGAGCCATTCGAGGTGAGCTGCGTCGTCACTCTGCACAGACAACCAAAAATCAAAAACCAAATAGAATCACCCAAAGTGGAAGAGTATAACTTCGAAAATGGATCGGAGAGAGAGCATACGTACGGGAACGCAAATGTCGTGGAGGAAGGAATATTGATCGGCAGAGGAAGGGGGATGGTGGAGATTAGGGTTTTGAGGAGGAGGGAACGAAGAAGAGGAAGTGGCGGCGGTGGAAGTGGAAGAAGAGGCGGAGAAGATGTCTTCGTTGGAGAAGTCGAGAAGCTCGTCGATCCGAAGTAAGTCTGGTGGAGATAAGCCATAGACGTCCATTGTTAGTTATGATTGATCGAAAGTCTCTATCTCTCTCTCTCTAGAGTCTGTGACTGGTTACAGTCTTTAATAGGGAAGAATGATGAGAGAGAAGAAGAAGGCAAGAGAACGTGCAGAGAGAGTGACCATGCACCGTGAGTGACCGACTCGACCTATTCACTTCTAATTCTTTTATTATGATTATTTATCATATCCACCCTTTTTTTTATCTATATATAGAAAACAAATATAAAATTGAGTGAAAATAGAATATGCACTTAGCTATTGAAATGCTCAAACTTTATACTTGGATATCTTAAGTTAGTCTACATTTACTACTACATTTGGTAATTAAGTAGTATCACAAAACTACATGAATTTGTAAATTAACACTATTTTGTGCTGCTCAATACAGCATTTACCGCCACTTTACATATATATATATATATATATATATATATGATTGAGATATTATTATGAATCAAAGTTTAAACTGATTTACAGAGTTTGTAATCATATATTCTTAATTTATTGATAATGATGATTAACTACGATTAAAATTACTGTGAGAACACTTGATTTTGAAGAAAAAATATTTGATTAGCTTATTTTGTATGTATGTTTTAACATTTTCTCGCGCGTTTTCATTGAAATATAAAGCATACGGTATATATAATGAAGGTTAATTAGAGTTTTCAGCAACTCTGTTGGTGTATATTGGGAAAGTGCTTTGATACGTTTTAGAGTTTGGAGGACGGATCGATGATTCAAGTGGACTGGTAAATAATTCTACTCAATTCGATTTTGTTTTCTTATAATCTAAAAGTTGTGGATTTCCTGTTATATATAAGCCAATCAAGTTCGAGATACATCTGGTGAAAGTGCTACTTTTAACATTACACACGATCATCATTGATTTTAATTATTATTTTCGAAAACTCATTTTTGTATAACTTTATTTAGTTTCCTAATTATTTATCGATACAAAACTATTTTCCCATTTTAAGAAATTAATCAATCTGTTAAAATTCAAATTTCTTTTTAAAAACTATATTCGTTGTCAATTTATTAAGTTATTAACAAATTAGATTAGGTCATATCTGATACACGCATGTAATATATAAAATATTTAGATTTTAAATTGATAACCTACATAATTATGATCCGTATAATTATATTTTAAATTAAAACCATCGTTTATTTATCAAAAAATTACGTTTTGTTGAATTTCAAGTTATGAAAATTTAAAATTGATTCATATAACCCATAAACAATCGTTCTAATGAGTGAGAGAGTTCATAAGATTTAATAGTTTATATTATTTTTTATAGTTTCAATTTTTTATACTTTAATTTTTCGGTTTTATTAGTTTCTTTTTTTTAACATAATTTGTTTTTTGATTTATAGTTTCTATTTAAAAATAAAGAACTAAAAATCAAAAAAATATATTATTATATTGATACATATTATTATATAAATTCATAATGATATATGTCACGATCTGTTGACTTAGAATTATACGTGTCACTTTTACGTTGAACACGTTCAGTTTTATATAATAATATATTTTTAAAAGAATCTTCTAGCACTGAATTTGAACCATAAAAATATGATAGTGAAACAACTTTTTTCAAACTAGAACAGAGTTAACCGAGCCTGAGTTTATAATTCATATTTTGTTTTTTCTTATAATTAAAAAAAAAATGTTTTCAGTCATCATATTACGTCTCTTTCATTGCTTCTGTACTAATATTATGTACGTATTATGTAGTGGGCCTCCTTGTTTTTTTCTTTTTCCAAATAAATGATAATACGCATCTATCCGCATATGAAACTTTGCTATTTGGCTACCAAATCGTTTGTTATAAAGAATATATAGATTAAATTTTAGAATATATGTATACATCGACCTACGTACTACTACTCGTAATTAATTTGACAATTTGCTCCGCTCATGTGCATTGTCCAACTAACTAAGGCTTATACATCGATATATATATACTTATGAATGTTTATAATTAAGCTGAAAAAGAAAATTAAAGTAATTTCCTCTGTAGATAATATATGCTGCAGACGAATACTGTAAGAAGGCCAATTAGTCTTAATTAATTTATTTTACTTCGGCGGATAAATTATTGATTAACCTAATTTTACCTTCTCTCTCTTGTTCTTTCCCCCCCCCCCCCCCCCCCCCCCAAATATAGTATAAGATAAACACATGCTTTATGGTACGTGCCGACAATTTTAGTTACCTATCCATACACAAGTTTTAAAGATAAATTATTTTCATCTTTTACGAATATACATAAACGAATGAATAAAGGAAAATGTAATTTAATTAGCCACGCAGCTGCATGTGGGGGCCATAAAAATTTCGAAAGAAGAAGAATAAGATGACGAAAAAAACAAAACATAAACAAAGAGTATAGCGAATAATTAATCATTTAGAATTTTTTTTTTGTTGGAAATGAACCTCATATGTCATATGTAATTTTTTTTCTTTGTAGCTTAAAACGTTATATATATATATATATATATATATATATATATATATATATATATATATATATTTGGTAATTTAGGATAAATCCTAAATCTATGAAGAATCTCATATTAATTCATGAGGGGAATACAATCCACGGATAGGCCCATCTTCGGATTTTAAAATGAGTCGTAAACAAAGATCTATATCTGTGTGGGTGTCCAAAAACAATATGATTTTTGTTCTACACAGCAGGTTGATCGAACTCGAAACGTGATTGCGCCTAAAACTCGTTTCCTTACCACTCGACCACAAGATCCCGAAAACGTCATATGTAATCTTAGAATCTTAGTTTATGTGTTTGAGTATTTCCCTACAAAACGAGAAATAAAATAGTAATAATCATCGATTTACACGAAAAAGTAATATTTTCCCATATTTTAAGAATCTACACAAAACTAAATGAAATATGGGTTGAAATAAAGAGAGGGAGAAAGGAACGGGCCGTGTCGTGTGACGCTTGCTAGGGTTTATCACATTAAGATAAATTTTAATATATGTGAAATCATAATTAATTTAAAAAAAAAATTGTTACTAACAAAGTGACCTCCCACAAGGGCCCAACCCCACTGCACATTCAGCATTAATTAAACACGATGGCACGAAACGAGAGGTACCCATATGAGAGATATTTGTTTTTTACTATTTTATTTATGGGAAAATGCAAAATAACCCTTCAAGTTATAAAACAATGCAAGATCAACCTTCAAATTGAAAAACATGCAAAAACCTTCATCATATGAAAAACTAGCAACGTAAACCTCGGCATAAACATTTTTTTTTTTGACGGAAGTTAAAACACAATCGTTTTGTCTTAGAAAAAATTAAAACGACATGACATGAAAAAAACGGCATAATCTATTTGGATTACTTTTTCTCTCCAAAATCTAGGGTTATGTTGATCCGTAAATCACACAAAAAGGGTAAAACAGTACTTTCAATCGGAATCTCGTTTATTGATCTAAGTCGGCGGTTACAACAGATTTTAAGTAAGAAAGCAAAGACAAAAGACTTGAGATCGGTAATGAGCTCTCTCTTGTATTCTCTGTCTCTGCGGAAGTTGTGGATGATGTGAAGAATGAGGCTCCTCCTTTATTTATAGTGTCTTTGAGGCGGTCGAAAGGAAGATTTCCTTTTCCGAATTCAATTAGGAGAAGGAAATCTTCCGGTTTTCTCTCCGAGATAAGGATAAGTTCCTGATATCTCGAGGAGTCGACCGAAGAGAATATTTCCTTTTCCGAGATCGGTGGGAAAAAGGGAAATATCCCGGTTTCATCTGTTGTAACGGACTGGGCTTGTGATGGGCCTAGATCGGTAGCCGGGATGGGCTTTCAGCGAGATTCCGAGCTCGGCCCAACGTTTTTCGGGCCGACTTGTCTTTGATCCGAACCATCGTAAACCGGTCTTGATCGGACCGATCTCGGTTCGAACCGAGTTAAACCAGGGGGTGCTAATCCCCCCTCTAACAATTGGTCCCCCCCTCAGTTCGGCGAGGGAGTGTTCGAGTTCGGCGAATTTTTGGGGAGTATTCTTTAGCTCGGTTAAAACTGAGATCGGTGTGATCTGATTCTGTTTCGAGTTCGGTGGATTCCTTTTAGGATCGGGATTTGAGTCGATTTTGCGAACTTACGAGTTCGATAATCTGTTTCGCGATTGTTCTCAAGTTCGGAATATTCGACTCGTGGATCTTGATATATTTGAAGTCGTACATTATACGAACCTCTCGAATTTATCGTACACAGTGGTGCCGTAAACTGTACGGTCTTAGCCGGGTGAAGAGGATAAATTCGACTGAACCTGTTCGAGGTCGGCAATCCCTATCGTAGATCGGCTTACTGCTTTTGCGATTGTTGAGAAATCGGCTTACTTGTTTTTGCGACTGTTGAGAAATCGGCTTACTAGTTTTGCGACTGTTGAGAAGTCGGCTTAGATTTGCGAGGAAGGACGTTCGGCTTGACCCTAGAGTTTAGTTTAAGAGTACGTGGACAGCCCATCTTAATATGCTCTAGGTTTCCCACATTGAATCCGAGTGTGCGAGACGGACTTGGCTTATTTAGCTCGGATAATCTGAGAATTTGGTGCGAGACTGATCTCGGCTTTGAATGTGGAAAGTGTTTTATCCATTGCACCATGAGGATGCGTGCGAGCTAAGCTCGGCTTTATCAGATCGTCTGGCCAGGACGTTGATATGTAACCGTTGGTGGTTGAAAATGTGAACTGTTGAAGTTCGGCAAACGAGAAGTTTGATTTGGAAGATACGAACTGTTGGAGTTCGGCAAACGAAAAGTTTGACTTAGAAAATACAAACTGTTGGAGTTCGGCAAACTAAAAGTTTGACTTAGAAAATACGAACTGTTGGAGTTCGGCAAACATAAAGTTTGGCTTAGAAAATACGAACTGTTGGAGTTCGGCAAACATAAAGTTTGGCTTAGAAAATACGAACTGTTGGAGTTCGGCAAACATAAAGTTTGGCTTAGAAAATACGAACTGTTGGAGTTCGGCAAACATAAAGTTTGGCTTAGAAAATACGAACTGTTGGAGTTCGGCAAACATAAAGTTTGGCTTAGAAAATACGAACTGTTGGAGTTCGGCAAACATAAAGTTTGGCTTAGAAAATACGAACTGTTGGAGTTCGGCAAACATAAAGTTTGGCTTAGAAAATACGAACTGTTGGAGTTCGGCAAACATAAAGTTTGGCTTAGAAAATACGAACTGTTGGAGTTCGGCAAACATAAAGTTTGGCTTAGAAAATACGAACTGTTGGAGTTCGGCAAACATAAAGTTTGGCTTAGAAAATACGAACTGTTGGAGTTCGGCAAACATAAAGTTCGGCTTAGAAAATACGAACTGTTGGAGTTCGGCAAACATAAAGTTTGGCTTTGAAGGTACGAACTATTGGAGTTCGGTAGAATGCCTTGGTAAATTTTTATTAATGTTATAGCTGCGCCTTGTGAGGGCTGCCTACGTACCTTCGAAAGAAGGATCAAGCCATTCGTAGTTCATATTAGAATCGGGCGTATGTGTAGTAGCTCGGTGATCTTTTTTTTTTTTTTTTTTTTTTTTTTTTTTTTTTTTGGCGCTAGAAGGAGGGGGGTTGGAAGGCTCCTTCGACTGGAACTTCCCCCTTTTTGTACTTCATCATCAGGAACTCCTGTAGATGTCGGCACTCTTCGGTCGAATGATTTCCATACCGGTTATGGAAATTGCAGTACGGTGCGGATTCAGTGATGTCGGGTTCTTTTGGCTCATCCGACCGAACCCAAGCGTTTGACCAGGATTGCTGAGTTTGGACCGTATTGACGGGTTGTTTCGGGGGAACGTACAGTTTGTCCTTGGTGGCGGGCTGTTTCGTGATTGCGTATCGCCTATCTTTCTCGGACCTTTCCTCCTCCTCCATGATGAAGATATGCGCCCTGTGCAGGATGTCCTCCAATGTCTTTGGATTATTGCGTTTGATCTCCCTGTGGAAGTCCGATTCGTACCAGGTGGCTTTGTAAAGAGCCTCGATCGCGGCTTCGTCGTCGATCGTACAATGGGATACAACCGCTTTGAAACGTTCCATGAAGTTGCGTAGGGGCTCGTCCTGCTTCTGCTCGAGGGCCCAGAGTTCGGCGTTCTTTGTTTTCTGCTTGATAAACATGGTGAAGCGTTTGAGGAATTTGGTAGTGAGCTCGTTATAGCTGTTTACCGAACTTGGCTCGAGCGTTGAAAACCAATCGAGCGCGGCTCCGGATAAGTTCTCCACGAATAGTTGGCACATGGCTGCGTCCTTCTCGGTTTCCGAGCCGAAACGAAATCGGTTCATTGTGATGACAAACGAGGTCAAGAAGTTTTTAGGATCGGTAAACCCGTCGTATGGTGTGATCTTGACTCTTTCCAATCGTCGGACTGGAGTATTGACGACTTTGTCGGTAAACGGCGTCCTCTGTGACTCTTGAATTACTCGGTCGATCTCCGGCGCCGAACTCGTAGCCTGATGGACTTTGGTCCGCATATCTTGTAGTTGGGCCTGGATCTTGGCGAATTCCAAATTCACGGCGGCTTGGTCCGTGGTGTTGATTTCCGAACCGGTCGCGGAGGATCTTCTTGTCGGCGGGTCGATCGTGCCTGGGGGTTGAGCGTCGGTTAAGTCGGACAAGAGATTTCGGCGTAACGTGTTTTCGTTGGCGGGGGTGACCGGGTTTGGATCGAGGATACCGATCTGATTTCGGCGCTCAAAATGGGATGCTATGAGAGACGCGATCCGCTCTTCGTTCTTTTTGTTAATTTCGGCGAACTGCGCTGCCATAGCTTCTATGAAGACGGTCGGATCCGTGAATATCGAAGCGGCCGGAGGTTGTGGAAGAGTCCGAGATGGATTGACCTGATTGTTTTCTCCGACAGGTATGGTCGGAGGGGGTCTTCCTCCGGTTGTCTGTAGTTCGGTATCGATAGGATTGAGCTCGTCGATCCGTGGGTTTTGATCATCGGTTTCTGAGCTGTTGACGGGGGCTGCGGTGGTATCGACTGGAAGAACCATTGCCGAACTTCAATCAAACGATATCCAAAAGTACTGTTCTTATTTTTCCCCACAGACGGCGCCAATTGTTGATCCGTAAATCACACAAAAAGGGTAAAACAGTACTTTCAATCGGAATCTCGTTTATTGATCTAAGTCGGCGGTTACAACAGATTTTAAGTAAGAAAGCAAAGACAAAAGACTTGAGATCGGTAATGAGCTCTCTCTTGTATTCTCTGTCTCTGCGGAAGTTGTGGATGATGTGAAGAATGAGGCTCCTCCTTTATTTATAGTGTCTTTGAGGCGGTCGAAAGGAAGATTTCCTTTTCCGAATTCAATTAGGAGAAAGAAATCTTCCGGTTTTCTCTCCGAGATAAGGATAAGTTCCTGATATCTCGAGGAGTCGACCGAAGAGAATATTTCATTTTCCGAGATCGGTGGGAAAAAGGGAAATATCCCGGTTTCATCTGTTGTAACGGACTGGGCTTGTGATGGGCCTAGATCGGTAGCCGGGATGGGCTTTCAGCGAGATTCCGAGCTCGGCCCAACGTTTTTCGGGCCGACTTGTCTTTGATCCGAACCATCGTAAACCGGTCTTGATCGGACCGATCTCGGTTCGAACCGAGTTAAACCAGGGGGTGCTAATCCCCCCTCTAACAGGTTAGCGTTTCTCTTGTCTGCAACTTTAAGAGAGGTGAATTGACTATTTTGAAGAGATGGTGAATTATTCATTTTGAGTCGTACGATTTTAAGAAGCCCATAAACTCTTTTTGTCTTCGTGATTCTCATATTGAATCATACGGAGGAAATAAGGCTTGTGGGAAAGCACTTACAAATTTCCTTATTGTGGGTTTGATTGGAACTGTATAATTTGCTTAGTGTCATTTTGCAATTTTATTGGCTAATATTAACCACTGGATTCGTATAGGTATCGTTTGTTGCTGGGAATTGTGTTTATGATTCTAGGTTTGAGTAGTATAACGTAAAATCAGTTAGAATTTATGATAGCATTGTCCTTTGTTTTTATCGTTGAATTTGATTCCCATAATAATGAAATAAAACATGTTGTGTCGTTTTTACAGGGCAAAAACGATATCACATTTATATGTCATATCGTTTTTTTCAAAGATAAAACAATTGTTTTAAAATTTCTGTCAAAAAATAAACGTTGTTTACGCCGAGGTTCACGTTGCCGGTTTTCCATATAATGGAGGTTTTTTTGCATTTTTTAACTTTAGGGTTGATTTTGCATTTTTTGTAACTTGGAGTTTTTTTTTGTATTTTTCCCTTTATTTATTTAATTTTCACTTACTACCGACAGTGTCTTTTCTAGCTGGCACCTTCTACTTGGCTCCGAAGGTTCACTTTCGTAACTAAAATTTACTATTTATATCACTATTATTTACCATGCAAAATTAGATACTTGCAGCAATAAAGTATAATTATATTCCAAAAAACATAAAGAGATGGAGAAAGAGATAAAATTAGTTGCCCACATAGGCGTGGTCGAGTGGTAGTGAGGAGGTGGGATTGTTCCACCAACGGAGAACTCGGATTCTATTCCCCTTCTGCGTTGGTGTTCGAAACATTAATCACGACCATGTGTGGAATTTGACATTGAGCTTCGGCCCAGTTAAAAACTCGTGAGAAAACTCTGTCACTTGGACCAACTCACTCTAGATAATAGTCGAAAGATGTGAAATCTGACTGATTTGGCATGAGGTAGCCAGTCAAATGTAGACCGGACAGCCTAGATAAAAAAAAAAGAAGATAAAATTAGTTCAAACAAAGTACATCGACGTACGGTCGCACTATCTTCTCGTTAGTCCCTCTTTCTCAATCAGAGTCTCTTGTTTTGGTCTTATATTAAAAAATTATATTTGTAACATATTTATTTTAAAAAATTGACTTGCGGATTTGATGCCCCCGAGAAATGTTGTGGTCTCGTGACTCTAGTAGCGGAAGTAAGCAAGTGACCACTAAGAACGCTCATAACTCACATATATTAATATTATCATACATGTAACTATGAATATATATGACATTATTAATTATATACTAAAGTTTTTTTTTTGTTTATTCTTTTGATTTTTTTTGGTTTTCTTGAATCACGTGACGTGACAGAGGACGGTGATCCCAAAGTAAACAGCAAGAACACGTGCGGCCTCATGTGCCCATAATGACACCGAATATTATTTTATGAGTTTTTCTCAACAACACTCAATCATTTTTAAGTCAATTTTAGAAAGAAAAAGTTACACATATTACATATATATATGAAAGAAAAGAAGTCGTCTTTTTTGTTTAGATAATATAATCCCTTCTGACGAACAACATGTTAAAATGATAGACCATATGCTCTTCCTTTATCCCTCTTGTCCCCTTCTTAGATAGTTTTGATTTTTTTTTCCAAATTAGTTTTACTGCAACCTTTTTTACATATACAGAGTATCTAATTTATTTCACATTTTCAAGAAACATTCAAGAATAGTAGTGTCGAATATTGGTTTAACGTTTTTAGTTCTAGAGAGATTATTTTATTCAAACTCTTCACGGTAAGATAACTCTACCCAGCGATGAAAATTGATGAGTAGACGACTTAAATCGATACATATAAAAAAAATAGCATACATATTACAAATGAGATAACGTACAAGAGATGTGTCTTTGTGACAAAACAAAAGATAGCTGTTAAGCAATAATTTGTCAAATGAACTATAGATTCTGCCCCAAATGCTGTGAACCAATGAAGTTGAAGATAATGGTTTAGTTAGGAGAACAAGTGATTTACATATACATTATCTGTCTCAGCCAACAAAACATTAACTAGAAAGAAAACTCTAGAATATTGTTTTACAGAAAAGAAAAAAAATCTGCACTACCAAAAATGTACTGTTACAACTGAAATATGTCTCCCCACACCCCAAAGAATTACAAATTAAAGCTAAGCTTATTATTAAAAAAAAAAATATCGATATAAAATTTTCTGTTACCAATATTAATTTTCATTTAAAGGGCAATAGTCTTCTGATCTTAATATATTCCCCAATTATTTATAATTTATAACCACCAACCCAAAAATGATAGAGAAGAGAAGAAAACGATTTAACCAGGCCGTACCGTTAATATGATTATGGGCCGTGGAGCCTACTTTATGTTGAATGCGACAGCGACCATTGGGGATAGATATCCAAATAAATTGTGTCGGAGCAATTCATTTTTTTAATTTATTTACAACATATAATTTACTCTGCATATATATCTAGACAAATTTAAAGTTTATTTGTCATTTTACGGTTAGCAAAAAGTATATGGATTTAAGCATCCTCTGGTGCGTATTTGGTGTTACTTCTTCCAAAACTAAAACAAAATGTATAACCGAATTGATATGAAATTCAAGAAGAAAATCAAAAGTTACGACTTCTAAAACGTATAATTATGAATTATCCAACGAACTCTGGATTGAGTTGTGTTAGTATATTTCGCAAAACTCTAAACCAAAACCCAACCTAAATTCAATTTCAGCTCAGCATCATCATCACCTTGTGACAATCCACTGGGCCGTTAATATCGGCAGCCCATTTGTAATAGGCCTAGTTATATGTCCATTTTATAAGACCGCTTAAAAAGCAGAGTATATATATTTCATGTCTCTATATGATTCAACATTGATTCTATACATTTTGAGATTTCATGGCTAATCGAAAATTAAAGGAAAAAAGGTTGAAAGAAGATTTATATAGTCTAAACCTACAAATCAAGAAACCCCAGAACGAGAAGAGTACTCAAAGTCGAGTAGATAAGTCCTTCAGGCCGAATCATCGTACCATCGGCTAGATTGGTCGAAGTCTCCGATGCAAGTAAACCACTTAACGTGAAATTAGGGTTAGCTCCGTACAAAGACTGTACTCCAACGACGTCATCAATGTTCAAATTCACTTTCTTACTTCTGGGCTTTAAAGTTGGATACATTGCCGCGTCTTTCACTGAGCTATGGGCCAGCCCAAGCACGTGACCGATCTCGTGCACCGCCACAGATTCCAAATCAACGGCCACTGTCGATTTTTCCTCATCGAAATCGACGGCCCACGTCTCTGCTTTGTCTAGATGAAGCCTACCGTTCTCCGGCGAGAAAGTGTGTGCTAAAACGCCTAGAACACCGTCGAATGGCTCTCCGTCGCCGTGATCTCCGGCGAAGAATCCTATTTTGATGTCGGCGATGACGTAGTCCTCTGTTTCGATGAAGCTTACCGGGATCACCGAAGCCCACTTGCCGAAAGCGCGTCGGAACACGCGCCGTATTTCTGCTGGTGTTAGATAAGGGGTTAGGTTCTCCTGCGAGAAGGCGTACGTTAGATTCAGTGGAGCGTCTCTTGTCCACCTGGGCCTTCCGGGGAAATACACGTATTTTTGTCCTGTGTGAAACGCCGTCGTTTTGGCTTCCACGTAATCAGGATATCCACATCTTGGTAACCGAATGTGTGACAACGTGTCGGAATCTGGTTTCCCGGTTATCGGTAGACCGAGGTTTTTCTGGTAACGAGCGAGAGCTTTCTCGAATAAAACGCCGTCGGATTCGTTGTCGTTGTTGCGTTGGAGGTAACCGAACCGGTGAAGGTGACGTTTGATTTCCGGTATAGTGACGTCAGACCGGGGTGGCTTGATAGTAAATTGAGAGGGGTTTCGAGCTTCGAGGGTTTGTGGGCTATGGAGATTGAGATAGAGAAGGAAGAAGAGGAGGGAGGAGACGGTGATGGGTTTGCGATTGCATGGATGATGATGCATGGTTTTGGATATTGAAGTGGCGTGGAGGGAAAAGCTTTGCTATAAATATACAAAAACTATGTTGGTTTAATGGGTTTGGACCGTTTGGTTATTAAATAATTAATGGATCGTGTTTGGTTCAGTAGTAAGTTATTAACTAACCAAAACACACCAAATTTTGATTCGACAAGTTAAAATAATTATAAAGGAAAATATGTTAAGAACATTTCTTCTTAAGAACATTTTTTTTTTGTTTTAAGAAATCTGTTTGGTAAAATTATCAACGGTTGGATAAAGAAAAAGAGAACCAAAATTAGTCAATTAGATAGGAGGAGTAAGAGCAACAACTAAACCGGAGGGTATGATGGTAATTACAAGGAGAGGAAGTGTCGTTACCAACTCCTCTTCAAGAACAAAAAGGAGTGGCTTTGAGATGAAGTTATAAAGAAATGTCTGAGCTAGTTCGTTGGTGACAGTTTCTTCTTCACTCTCTCTTATTTGACGTGCATACCACTCTTTATGTCAATCATTGTCTCTAACGATTTTTGGTTGGCTTATTTTAGACCCTATCTCGTTAAAATAAAATACATATATTAATACATCAAGTTGAACACAGGTGAAACACTATTTTACTGTGTGAATATTGGAAAAATCCATTAACTGAATGAGAATTATCAAAATGGTTGTGACAGGAGAAATGGATTAATAATATACTAAAAAAAGGTTGAAGGGCTCATGGCCCAAATAATCTCGAAATAGATTTTCGACAAAGCCCATTAGGCACTGAGTGATTTTGTTCCTTGTGTGACTGTGAACCGTATAGAGATAATAATGGTTGGATTATGAAAAAAAAAAACCAAAAATCGTTGATTAATCAGTTGCTTTGGTGGCGTTGTAGGTGTTGACTAGCTGAGTCTGGACTTCGTTAGACACAGCACTGTGTTCTTTGTATTCCATCGTGAATTCTCCTTTTCCCTATCCAAATTATATAAAAAGAAAATTCTTAATAATGTTCATCATCATGATCATGATGATGATAATGATGATGGTACCTGTGTCATGGAGCGGAGAGAGGTGGAGTAGCCAAACATGTTGTTCAAAGGCACCTGTTAAAAAACAACATATTTATTTGTTAATTACGGTTTCAAGATTTAACAGATTATTAATAGTTAGAAGAAGAAAAAAATGTGCTTGTTATTGGCTCTCACATGAGTTTGGATTACTGAATCGTCACCCTCTTGATCATTTCCAACGATTATACCTTTCCTCCTGAAAGACACGAACAAGTTGGGTTATTATTACCAACAACAGTACCGTGAAACTCAGATATAGAACAAGTTGAGATAATGTGTTTGTTAGAGGTTTAGTGGTTTTACTTGTTGATGTCGCCAGCAACAGTACCCTGAAACTCTGTTGGTACTTTCAACTCAACCAACATGACAGGCTCTAGAATCACCGGTCTAGCCGCTGTGTAACACAGTCTGAACGCGTATATCGCAGCCATTTTAAACGCAAGTTCACTGGAATCTACGGCGTGTGAAGCTCCATCTGTCAATACTATTCTGAGATTCTCTACAGGGTGACCAATTAGTGAGCCCCTGCAATGGAATTGAAGATTACACAATCAGTAAACATGAGAGGAGCATCCAAAGGTTAAAAGCGAAAAAGACCACTCACGAGTTTGCAGCTTCTTTGAAACCTTTCTCAATTGCTGGAATAAAACCAGACGGAATCGCTTGTCCAACAATCATGTTTTCGAATTCAAACTTCTCTTTAGAGTCCGGTGGTAGCGGTTCCACATACCTAACAATTACAAGAATTAAGCACACATAGTTAGCATTGGTTTATAAGGAACATCATTTCGGGTCTACAAGTTTCTTGATACTCACCCAGTAACCCTACCGTACTGACCCGCTCCTCCACTTTGCTTCTTATGCAGATAATCGAACTCAGCCCGCTGAGTAATAGTTTCCCTAAAGTTGACACGCGGCTTGCCAACAGTCGCATCAACCTGTTTGAAATCACCAACAAAGCATAAATAAGGTTTTTTTTTGTCGAGAAGCGATAATGTGAGAACATTTTGTAAGCTTAAAGTCAGGCACCTTATATTCTCTCCGCATGCGTTCAACATAAATTTCCAAATGCAACTCTCCCATACCAGAAATAATCGTCTGTTCCATTAAGGATAAGTAGTCATCAATGTTGTATACTACAAGCTGAAATAAGAGAGATAGGAAATGAGAAGCAACAAAGTTCTTTAGATAATACCTGGCCACTCTCGGGATCCAATCCCACTCTGAAGGTAGGATCCTCTTTCTGGAATCGATTCAATGCTTTCGAGAACTACACCAGAAAATCGATTTCAATTGCAAATTACGGAAACATATGAAGTTGTTTTAGCTACAAAATCACAGAAGTTACCTGTCCGCCAGAATCTTTTGAAACCGGTTGAACAGCCAATGACATAACAGGTTCAGGAACACTCATTGATGTCATTGTGTACTTGACTGATCCATCCGTAAATGTATCACCTGATAATATAACGAGGTTAGGAATTGACCCCACAAGAAACACAATATCAGAATTTAATCTCCAAAGTATGTCCCACACCCAAAGAAGCAAATTATGTTGAATATAAACAAGTACAAAAGAATATTCTACCGTACCTGATGCACACTCGACCCCAAAGACAGCTACGATTTCTCCAGCGTGTGCCTCTTGAATATCCTGAAAAGTATAATAAACTTCTAGAATCCGACTGGACAGGGCACTAGAGTTGGTACCATAGTGGAATCTTCCGGAGAAAAATAAACTGCAACAGCATGACTAACCTCCATATCATTAGAATGCATACGGACCAAGCGTGGAACCTGCACCAAGAAACATTAAGTAGCCTACAAGTAAAATCAAGCAACGCAGGTGCTACTTGTAAGGGTATAAAAAAAAAGAACAAATGAAAAACTAGTCTGAATTTCAGACATTTTGCATCTATGATTCTGTTTACAAGAAGCAGATGAAAAAACGTGTTCATGTCCGGAATAAGAAAATTAAGCGTATTAAAGTGTGGTTTGGGTATAAAGATATGCACGGGACTTCATGGCACTGAAAAATCTCAAAGCCATACAAAGATCCATGGACTAACCTTTATTCTCTTTCCAGTATTAACATTTATGATAAAAGAACCCTTCTTAATCACACCTTCGTATACTCTTCATTACCAAAAGAACAAGAGTTAGCATTCAGCTATTCACAAATTCATCCCATCTATAAATAAGAGCAAGATCAAGCATTTACCTTAGATATGTCAGCTGACCAAAACGTCCCTCCTCTAATTTAAAAGCCAGCGCCACAAGAGGTCCATCTGGAGACCCGGTCAAGGTTACCTGAAACTCATTCATTTAGAACCGGTAAACCTTTATACCACAAAAAAGATTGCAAGTAAAGTACCCTCTCTTCATTATTGTTCTGGTCAAGAGCATAGTTGTTGACTTCAGTTGGACAAGGAAGATAACTAAGAACACCATCTAGTAGAGGTTGTACTCCCTGCACACAAAAAATACAATCTAAAACTCCATCCAGACTTGCACAGTATCATCTTTATTTCCAAAATTACCTTGTTTTTGAATGCACTACCCATAAATACAGGAACAAACTTTTGTGCAATGGTAGCTCTGCGAATAGCTTCCTGCACATAGGTACAGCAGGCCAAAAAAATTTAACAGTAACAAAACTGCAAGTAAAAGAACAATAATATCTTAAACGTAGCAATTCATGGACTTTACTCGCTAGAAATGAAAAGATAAGACACTGAATTTAAGAAAATGGCTAAGGCAAGTCAAAGAGTGTCATCGTGATTATATGCACATAACGGCAATAAGTTATCCCGCTGACTTTAACTTATTGTCTATTTTTTCAGAGCCATCTTACTCTGTTTCATGCAAAGAAATTGCTTTGAGCGTCATTGTCATTATATGCACATAATGCCAATAAGTTAAATAAAAAACATCATAGGACAAAGAACAAAACCTCAAGCTCAGCAGCAGATACAGGCTCATCATTTAGAAATTTCTCAGCGAGTAAGTCATCAACTTCAGAGACTATCTCTATCAATTCTCGCCTCTTCTCGGCAACCAAATCTTCCATATCAGCAGGAATATCGCCAGCCACAACATTCTCACTGCAATTTATAAACAATCAAAAAATATATATATATATCTGTGCCACACTACAGCATAAGCAATTCTAAGAAAACGTTATTTAACAC
Source organism: Eutrema japonicum (assembly GCA_030161315.1). Lineage (NCBI taxonomy): Eukaryota > Viridiplantae > Streptophyta > Magnoliopsida > Brassicales > Brassicaceae > Eutrema > Eutrema japonicum. The sequence continues at coordinate 46,251,312 of BSQW01000010.1, read as the reverse complement.
AAACCCGCTTGATCCAAGGAAGAAATAAGCTTTCACATGTATAAGGTCAATAAGACCCTTGAAATTTTCTTCTAGACCAATCGGCACTTGCACAGCTGCACTATGATGTCTGAGCTTGGCTCTTGCCTAGTAAGAAGAAAAGAAGTTATGTAACCAGTAAAGCTAACTCATTCCATACAAAAGTATACAAGGATCATAGGTAACATACTTGGTTCAAGACTTTCCATGGATCTGCTCCCATTCTATCAAGCTTGTTGATAAAGGCAACTCTCGGGACCTCGTATCTCCTCATTTGCCTGTCGACTGTAATAGACTGACTCTGCACACCACCAACACTGCATAGGACCAGGATCGCACCATCTAGTACACGTAAAGCTCTCTCCACTTCAATGGTGAAGTCGACGTGACCAGGAGTGTCAATAATATTAACCTGACAACAATTAAAAAACAAAACTGAGTAGGATACGATGCGATTAAGCAAAAGAAACCAAAAATCAAACACAAGTGCGATTAATCAGGCTCAATTGAATGAGCAAAACCACACGAATATGAGAATCGGAGGAAAAAATGTGTCTCTACTCACCTTGTAATCCTTCCAAGTACAGTAGGTGGCGGCGGATTGGATGGTGATACCTTTCTCTCGCTCTAAGTCCATGGAATCCATTTTAGCGCCGACGCCGTCTCTGCCTCGGACTTCGTGGATCTCATGGATCCGACCCGTGTAGAACAGAACACGCTCGGTCAGCGTAGTCTTCCCGGAGTCTATGTGAGCTGAGATCCCGATGTTGCGAAGCTTGTTCATAGATTCCTTCCACCATGGTTCCTTGTCATCCTTCGCCGCACGGGCAGCGCTGCCGGCGGAGAATTGGCGCAGCTGGAAATCACCGGCTAGAAGCGCGGCAGTCGGAGATGATGACCGTTTGTTAGACGAGAAGAGCCTCAAGAGGAGGTTAGGCGTCGGAGATGTCGGAAACCTCGCCATATCTTTGTAGGAACGAGAGGGTTTTAGACTTTTAGGAATTGGGTTTGAGTGAGCTTTTTACTCAACAAAATGTATTTTGCATTTTTATTTCGATTTAAAAAAAAGAAGATATTTTATAGACTTTTTTTTTTACGTCAACAAAATAATTATCACGCCCGGTGGGACTCGAACCCAGAATCTTTTAATTAGAAGTCAAACGCCTTATCCATTAGACCACGGGCGCTTCTTGTGCACGATAACTGTCTTCCTATTAAAATAATAAAATGACCAATTAAATCAAATACGAAATCGCGAAATTAAAAAAAGATTTCAGGATTACGAAATAGTTTCATCGATTATATATAGTGCATAATCACAACGATTGCTCAGAGACATAATTTTCTTCCATATCCAAAGAGATTCATTGACCTCATAAATTAAGTTCTGTAAAATGTAAAAATTCTAATGAACTTGTTCTTATAACAAACTTGCATCTGTAAAACCTAAGGGCAACAGAATCAGCTGGTACGAAAACTTCTCTGCACAAAAAAAAACCAGCTTAGAGCATAAGCAGCAGAGATAATATGATATGTTTCCTATAGAGGGACCATCTCGAGATCATTGTGTTGGCTTTTTGCAGATGATGGAGATGAAGACGAGGAAGACGATGATGAAGCTTCCCTCTTCTCTTCGGTGTTCATCGCTTGAACTGGAGGAGGATCCATAGTAGTTGATGATGAAGCATCTGCATCAGAAAGATGATTCTTCATCTCCCTGTGTTCTTGACACAAAGCACACCAATGCAAGCAACAGTGAACCATGCAATGATCACACGGCGCATTCTACAAGAAAATCAAAATGAGAGGAATCTGAGATCATAGCTGAAATATATGAGAATGATCTGATGTGGGATTTTACTTACCTTGAGATGATATTTCTTCTGGAGTTCTTGGCGGAACAAGCCTGAGTAGATTCCACACATCCACCAAGCAAAGAAGAGGCCTTCGCATATCACGATTGTTGTTTGAGGATCAATGTAGCCACTGAAGAGTGCGGTTACTGCTGCAACTGCCATTCCTCCCTCAACACATATTGCATGGCATACACATGGTTGGGTCCAAGGAATCTCTTCCCTCACAGCTTCAATGTTACGCCCAAACAGCACACACGGGCAAAAGAGACCAGTCCTGCCTGCAAAATCACACAGTGGAAGATTCCATTAAGAAAAGGATCATATCGAGTTACAAAACAAAGAGGAAGCCTTACAGCTCTCTGGATCTTCAGCACAGCCAAAAATGCCAGTGGTCCAGTTTTCATCAGAAGGGGGTTCATAGGTTTCAGGTAGAACTTGCATACATTCATGGCACTTGCGGACATTTAACTGTGAACAATTTCAAACAAAAAAGCGGTAAAGTGATTGTAATACATGACTTACATTCAGGTCAGTAGTATAAAAAATGTCACACTACAATGACTCCCATAATAAGAGAAAGAAGGATAGTGTCGAGTTTCTTCCTTGCATCACACATTCTCATATGGAAGCTAGCTTCAAAGGAACGTCACTAAGAGTCTAGCCTTGTTTTGATAGCTGCTTGATTATACACTAATCAGTGTTGTTTCAACAAATGGAGTCCCAAAAAGAAACTGCTAAGGTTAATGTCACAGCTCATACAAATCTTTTGGTATCACATTGAAACGTTCTAATGCACGACAAATCACGAAACCTCCTGCTTGAATGGTAGGAGAAATCTAAGATTGATCAAAGAAGTCAAATCATCAGAGAATAGCTACACTCATCCTCAATCAATCACCTAATCAAGCAACAAACAAGAACTCTATTATCAAAACCGTAAAAATCGACAAGTATTCCGATTAGGATACAGATCTGAAGGGATGATTGAAGGACCGAGATCGGAGTTGTATAGAAACGTGCGTTCGATAAATGCAGAGAGAGAGAGAGAGTTCACCTGAGGAACATCTATGGGCTGATTGAGTTCGCCGGGCGTGATATCTTCGACAGGAGCCTGCTCTTTCCTCAATTTCACGTAACGCGAAGCGGCGTTTCCCTCCGCCATCGAAACAGGTCAAGATTGTAAGCGAAGAAAGGTCTCTGAAGGTTTCGCGAATGCAAATCTAATTGCAGAGAATCGTCCCACGCGAAGAACTGGAATTTCTCTAGCAACGTTTTGTTTCGAAATCCGCGTGAGAAAGTCTCTCTAATCCATGTGAGAAAGTCTTTGATTTGATGAAATAATTGTTTTTTTTTTTAGAGGAAAAAAATCCTTAAAATGGACGCCACGTCGTCGTTTTAACCAGCTTCAATCTTCATGAAAGTGGATAACAACAAACCATGACCAATACATATCCAAATGATTTAAGGTAAAAAAATATTTACGGTGTAAAAATGCACAAAACTAATTGTTGTGTTATTGAAACTGATGAGAACAAGCAAAATACTACCCAAACAATTAAAACTATGATTATGCCCGTCTCTTCTCTATACAAAACACACAGGCAAAAGTTCATATATATACAAAGTTACGAGAATAGAAAAAGCAAACTATAAGCAAAAACAATCAATGTAGATTCTAGAGAAGACACAATGTTTGATACTAACAAAGCACGTTTTTCATTCTCTCTCCTTAACATAGGAAAATTTAAAAAAAAAACCATAAACTCAATGTAGATTATTCAAATTCTCCAACATATTCACTCTAAAAAAAGTGTAGCTTAATTAGCAACCCCCAGGCCCTCCAAAATAGACAGCAGAGTTCCAAGGTGTGTCACCAGGATTTGACACATATTTGGCATTATAACATTTTGGCTGATCGGCTTAAACCGTCACACCAACTGGTTTAATAAGTGCCCATGAACCATCCCTCAGCTTAATGTCATTGACACAAACCGCTCTTTTGAACCCTTCTTGTGCAAACCTCCCACTTCCCATGGGTGGGCTCTTCTCACCAATTGGGCTATACACTTCTCCTCCCCATGATGCATATGATGCTGCTTGAGCTAAGCCTTGTGATGTAAACAATTCTTTAGGCCAGTAACCGATTGCCTCTGTCTCGTAAAACAGCCACCAATTTCCTGTATTAGGTTCCTGTTTACAATATTATTGTTAAAGCTTGAATTAGGATGTTTTTTTTTTACGTTACCCGACTTATGATGACATTTATGTAAAATTGGTGGCGATCTTGTCTGGAAAATGCAGCAAAGGTTGTGCCAAGTGGATGTGTTCTGCTCACTTGGACGAAACCAGGACATTGGATATCGAAACATCCTCTCTTCTTGTAACCATCTGCCTGTTCATATGCAATGTGTTTGACGAAACACTTTCGAGCACAAATTTAACTAAACAACCAACTTACTGTCCAGTATGTATAGAAGGTAGAGTATGGAGTTCCGGTATAATGAGCAGGGTTGACCTGAGAATTTCGTCGAAATAAAAAATCTTCAAATTGTGAAAATGAAACATTTGTCACATTTTAAGTAGAGAGAAATGTTTTGGGTAACCTACCAACCGGCCTGGAAACTATTGGTCTGACTGGAGACCAAAACGCGTGCAAGACTAAATTGTTGAGGTGAAACGAGAGGACTCCATAGGTTAACGAGTCCACTAGCTTCAGTAACTGGGCCTCTGTATCCTATCCCTGCAGACTAAGTAAGTAGTAAAAGGAATTAAGGATCAGACAAACATTTGGATCATGCATATATATAAGGCAAATTAAAAGACTTACATGATGACCATTTGGAGGTTTACCGTTGGTTTCAGGACTTAGAGTTCCGAATCCCGTAACTTTCAGTTTTTGTGCGCTAAGGAGATCTTGCTTTGTACTTCTCTTGATGATCACTGTCCCGTGTGGGCACTCAAATCGAAGAGGAGCATTATTTCTTTTCGAAACCATATTTGGAACCACCTACATATACATATATATGTTTATGATACATTAATTCACACATATGTGTTTGTTGCATCTTATATATATAAAGATAATAATGGTAAAACCTGAATGGTGTGATTCTTCAGCAAAGGGTGATCAAAGGCGAGCTGCTTGTTAATGTCAACGCAGTCAAAGATATCACCACGGGCTGTCTGATTTAAAGAACCAACAAAACAAATTATTTTTATCAAGAACCAAAAACAAATCCTAAAGTTTACCTTTTTTGTTGGGTAACCGATAATGAGATAAACTCGAAGTATTAATAAATAATGTTTTTTCTAACGAACAATAGATGAAAAACAAATATACTTTTAAATAATTAACCGCGGGTTTAAAAAAAACAGACAGTTGTGAATCATATGTTTTTCTAAATGATGTATAAATCATGATCGTTTACTTTAATCTATGTCTCATCCACATGCTGGATTGGTAAGTAAAGAGGTTGGTTTCAGTTCCAACCGGCTCGAATAAATTACGATGAGTAAATACATTTTTGGATTGTAAATATATTCCAATTTTGGTAGTTTTGCAAAGTAATTATTCAAAGAAAATGAGGCTTGAAATCATAGAGACATGTCTAAATTAAAAATTAAAAAAAAAAAAAACAGGAAGAAGAATACACATGCACAGAATCACACACACATATTATATTTAGAGAAAGAGAGAGGACAAAAATATTACTGTGAAACTCTTAATTGCAGGCTTGTTAATAGCTTTAAGTTGCTTCTCAATCTCCTCCAGACCATATTCTTCTCCCAGTACTCTACTCCTCTTTGGGGCTGCATCTGCAACTATCGTAATTAACAGAGTCAGTACGAAAAACACAAGTGAAGAGGCTGTCATTTTTCAGTAACAATTTTTTTTTTGTTTCCTGCTCAACAATGGCGTTTGAGAAAAGGTAAATGCGGTTATAAATAAGAAATCAGTCGGTCGAAATCAATTTCACCATAAATACCTATGGTTAAAATACGTTACTGATTCCAGTAATTAATTACGTTTAGATTATACGTTAATTGAAAGATATATCAAAGATTCAAAACTGTCAAAGAAGGAAACAGAGTTCATAAAAGAAAGAAGATCATATCAACGGAATCAGAATTAAATTTGACTAAACCGTACATAGAAACATCTATAAATATTGATTATCAATACTAAATTTTAAATTAGAGTCATAATCATGATTTAGATTTTAAATTATTTTTAAAAAAATTAATTTCATGTAGAAATATATCTTACAATAACTAATTATCAGCATTAATATAAATATAAAATGATAATATTTATTTGAAATTTCGTTTTTAATATAATTTTATTTGATTTACCAATTTTTTTTAAACCAAATATTAATTAAAAAAATCAATCTTCATGTAAGTGGATAACAACAAAACAAACCATGACCAATCAATATCCAAATGATACAAATCAGACATCTTTAAGGTGTAAAATCAGACATCTCTTGCAAAAAAACTAAACAAGACATTCATGCAAAATTCGACAGGAACTATCACGACATCCAGTGCTTTGAAGCAATCAATTCACGGTCTGCACCAGAGCCTTGAGATGCGATTTTTTGAATCCGAGAAGAGAATTCCTCTGCCTGTTCAATGATTAAGTTACACAATTGTAGTAAACAAAGCGTAGAAGACAATTCGTTTACAAAACTTACTTTCTCATCAATCCACATTAAGGAACTGAGTTGATTGTTCAAGATCCTGACAACTACATCAAGTGGACTCATCCCATCAACTGCTTCAAGTTCTCCACCCTATTTCACACACACACAAACAAGGTTTATGATGTATGTCCACAGGACAAATAAAAGTTACACTAGTATGTGATATGTTATCGCGTACCTGGTTTGCATTTACGGATTGTATTATCGATCTGATTTGTTCAGTCATATGCTCTAATTCTCTTTCCACTAGCTCAGACTGTTCATACCTGAAATGAAAACAAATCTATCTTGTAAAGCATATATCAGGTTAGGATGCGAGGTGCGTTTGATGAATAATGAAATAAAACCATAGACATGGGAATGAATGATGTGATCTTCACATCAATCAATTGGAATAATATGATTGCAGAAAGGTGATGGTAGTGGAAAGAGTTGAGAGTTCTCACATTGCATCCCTTGTTGATGCTGCTTCATCGTCCAGAAGTGATTTCCGCTCGTCATTATATATACGCTCAGCCTCTTCCTCCATGCTTTGCAAAGCTTTGTCAACCTTAAACAAAAGTAGAGGAATTCAGATGATTAACACAGTGACTTTGGTATTGACTTACTCATTTTCTAATCAAACATATATGCAGTCAGGCAGATTAGAATTAACCACAAATGATTCACACTGCATGTTACAACCTGACTCTTCATTTACACATTCACATAAGATGATAATAGTTTTTCTGCATACCTCTTGTTGATGAGTCTCGATTAATTCCAGCTGTCGTTCCAAACTAGATTGCGTTTCAACCACTTTTGCAACTTCAATCTGTTTGTTGAGCAAGGACACAAAAAGAATGAGCTAACTATACAGTAGCTTAACATACAAAATCAGATGTATGGTTAGAAAAAATTCTTTGAAGATTCAAAAAGAAAAGAGACTCTATGATAGAACAAAGTAATCCCACCTCAAGCCTCAAAAGAACATCACGGTTCTGCAAGATCCGCTTATCCCAGTCTGCAATTGCATTTGCCTCTTTCCGGAATCTCCCTGTACGCTCTTGTAGCTCAGTATTCCACTCCTTGATAATCTTCAAAACGCCAAGGAAAAACATTTGAATATTATGTAAATATAACATAGCAAAAAAGATAAATTATAAAAGGGCAAATATATACATCTACCTCCTCAACAGTTTTGCCAGTTATTTCAGATGGCAACTTGGGAGTACCAGCCACTGGAGCTGCAACAGTTGTGCTTGTCCTATTACATACAAGAAACACATAACACGGAAATATCAGCTATAAGTAAAAACATCCTGAGACCATGAAACAAAAATAAAGTATATAAATTTCCAAGGAAAACAACTAAAGTGAGCTTACCCACTACTCGAAGCCACAACAAGAGATGTCTGTGTTGTAATAGCAGAACTGGTAGCAGGAGCACCCGTAGAAGTAGAAGATGGAAGATCTGAACAAAATACTTCTTTCAGAGAAAAGCATAGCTTGTGAACCACAAAACAAATCGTGAAGGCACGTATATATATGCAGAAGGCAAGCCATAGCATAATAACGAGTATATAGATTAAGGTAGAGCAAGTACATCTGTCTTCTCTAATCCTAAATAATGACTTTCGAAATTCGTATTCCTATTCACTGGAGCAAATGGGATAGGCAAACAAATCCTGAGACAGAGAGAAAATGCTTACTGAATGAGAGTGCAGCACTAGTAGTCTGTGGTTGAGAAGATGATGCAGGTGCTGATGTCTGGGGTACAGCAAAACCAGTAAAAGAGCTAGTAGTTCCAGCGGCAGAAGTCGAGCTAGCAAAACTAAATCCTGTAGCAGCAGAAGTAGCCGGGGTGCTGTTGGTTGAAGATGAAGCCACACCAAAAGAAGGGAAAGTTGTTGTAGGAGCTGCAGCTGAAGAAGATGGTGCACTAGTGGCAGCGGGAGTCGAAGAAGAAGTAGTAGTGGTGGTGGTTGCAATAGAAAACACTGCTGGGGAAGTGCTAGATGCAGGGGCTGAGCTTGCGGTTGAAAGGTTACCAAATGAGAACGAGGATGATGATGAAGCCGTTTGTGAAGGAGCAGAAGCAGAGTTAGTAGAAACGGAGAAAGGAGAAGCCGAGGTAGGCGTGGGATTGGTTGTAGAGGAAGTGATGGTGGATACTCCAAACGGGGATGGTGAAGAAGCTGCTGCGCCTGACGAGGATGACCCAAAGCGAGAAGGTGTTGAACCGGCTGACGAAGACGACCCGAAGATGGACGGTGACGTACCGGTGGCTCCAAAGAGTGACACAGAGGAGCCAGAGGCTGGTGACGGCGCCGCGCCAAAGATGGACGGTGAGGAGCCAGAGGCTGATGAGGACGCGCCAAATATGGAAGGTGTGGAGCCAGTGCCTGAAGAGGGCGCGCCAAATAGGGGGGCGGTTGAACCAGCGGCCGATGAGGATGCCCCGAAGAGAGGGGAATTCGAGCCGGCGGCAGATGAGGGAGCGGCGAATAAGGATGAGGAAGATCCAAAAAGGGATGTTGGAGCACTGGCTGGCGCTCCGAATAGCGATAAAGTTGGGGTTGAGGATGAGGTTCCGAACGGAGATGGTGCTGAAACAGTCGCAGAAGAAACAGTCGCAGAAGAAACAGTACCAGGCTGAGAAGCCGATGAAGTCACGAATCCGAAAGGAGAAGAACCAGGAGCAGTCGCAGAAGCATTAGTAGATGATCCAAACAGTGAGGGAGCAGAACCAGATGAAGAAGCGGCTGATCCAAATCCGAACGATGGAGAGGGAGCAGAAGAGGATCCAAACCCGAAACCGGTGGATGCGGGGTTTCCAAACCCAAATGATGGAGTTGCGGAGGAAACAGGATTCGATACAGTGGATCCGAAGCCAAATACCGGAGCTCCGGCGGAGCTAGGGTTTGAAGATTGGTTGAAGGAGAAAGCTAGAGGGGATGCGGTGGATGAAGCAGAGGAGGAACCAGTAACGGAGGAAGATCCGAACGACGACGGAAACCCCGACATTGCGAATCTCTCTTAGTCTCCGATTTTCCCTCTTCTCTGCTTCGCTATTCTTCGCCGGCGTTTTCAAAATTTGAGGGGTTTTTGCAGAAAATCCTCTTTTGCAGAGAGAGGCTTTATGGTTAATGAGTTGGAGCATATGGTCAACGCAACCGGATTATGGTCAAATGAGAGGAACAAACAAAAAAAGAAAGTTTAAAACTGAGTCAGCATATTTCGGCAATCTCGGCCCAGCCCAATAAAATACGATGGATCCTCTTACTCGTTAGACCATGGTTTGCTTCATTTTCTCCAATGGTTTTACTTCAAAACCAATATTTTTAGTATATTTCATCTCTATTTTACTACTAATTGTTAAATACCCTTTATTTTTCTAATTTCTAATTTACAAAAATCTACAACACGAGCTTCTTGTCTTTAAAAATTTATGAAGAATTTAATCAAGTAAATGGAAAGAATATGATAAAGAATTAGATCAATGTCATCTTGAAACAAACCATGCTTCAATTCCTCTTTTGTAGCTATTGTCCCCATAGCTTTGATTTAAGACAATCGATTCATGATTTTCTTGTCGATGCTTTGAGTCAAATCGCTGAGCTATAATTGAAAGTTCGTTGTGTCTTCGTTTATTTCTTTTCCCCCAAATTGTATGCACTGTGATTTGGAAGACATGACATATAGTTAAAGCTTTTCTTGCAGTATTTTCAATTGCTACTGTAACATCCCGGTTTCTTGTATATGCGGAGAGGCTTATAAGAATTGATTTGGCTACCTATGTCACCAAAGTGCACTTACCTTTTCCGATCACTTGCCCGAAAGAACTCCAGAGTTAAGGGTGCTTGGGCTGGAGTAGTCTAAGGATGGGTGACCTTCCAGGAAGTGATTCGCGGTAGCGTGTGAGTGAGGACAAAACACGGGGAAAGGTCACGTGGTGATTGCAGGGTCAGCAAACAAGTATTACAAGCCTCCCGGACTAACGCACCGGCCGTCGGACGAGGGTGGGGCCCACGGGCCGGGAGATGTCGTTGGGGCCCACAGGTAGGGGCGGTCGGGGCGTTATAAGTGGTATCAGAGCCGAACCCAAACACGTGTGTGGAGTCAGGTGGGCCCACACCGTCTAGGGTGACGATCCTGGTGCGCAACGAGGACGTTGCGCTCTATGAGTGGGGGGTGATTGTAACATCCCGGTTTCTTGTATATGCGGAGAGGCTTATAAGAATTGATTTGGCTACCTATGTCACCAAAGTGCACTTACCTTTTCCGATCACTTGCCCGAAAGAACTCCAGAGTTAAGGGTGCTTGGGCTGGAGTAGTCTAAGGATGGGTGACCTTCCGGGAAGTGATTCGCGGTAGCGTGTGAGTGAGGACAAAACACGAGGAAAGGTCACGTGGTGATTGCAGGGTCAGTAAACAAGTATTACAAGCCTCCCGGACTAACGCACCGGCCGTCGGACAAGGGTGGGGCCCACGGGCCGGGAGATGTCGTTGGGGCCCACAGGTAGGGGCGGTCGGGGCGTTATAGCTACAAACACAAACGGTTGTGGCGTGTGAAATACACTTTTTGTTTACAATTTACACTTTGTTTACGCTATGGTACAATAACTATGGCTTCTTCTCGGGACAATTTCAACACTTCGTTTTTTTACAAAACTCCTAACAAAAAAAATATCATATCAACCAAAGTCAATCATCGCTAGCCCATAAACCGTGAAAACCCATTGGAAACGTCAAATTCCTCGGAACCGCTAACCTCGCCACGACTGCATCGGATTCACCGATCTTCTTAGCATCCAAAATCACAAGGTAACATCTCTCCACTGAAACCGCGTACTATATATAGAAAATAGTATATAACAAATCGTATCAAAAATATTCGTACAAATGCATCTTATAACTAATAAATCGAAGTATATATACATATACGTACCTCGACAACGATAATGTAACCATCGTCTTCATCTTCTTCGTTGGAGCTTATAGGGACAAACATGGGCTCACCAACGAATCTCCTAGCTCCGGTAGACCAAGTACGGACAATATTCGAGTCTAAGTCGAACTTCACGACCATGTCGAAAGGGAAATGAGGAAGCTCACGTCGAGTTCCCGAAGAGGCTGCACAGTACATGTACTTGTTCTTTTCTCCGGACAAGGATGAGTTTATAACCGGAAAATCTGACGGCTTGTTCCAACCATTTAAAGGCTCTACGTCACAGCTCTGGCAGTTTCCGACTGCGTCCAAGGTCATAGACACCTACGTTAATTACTTGTTTTTAGTTATCTCAACTTCGTATTTGGTTTGAAAACATTAAAAAATCCTCATAGCCGTTTCACAATGAAAACAATTTTTTAGGCGAAAATCAGGTCATGTAAACTTATTACCTTAACTAGATGAGGGAGTAGTTTGTCGTCTCCGTGGTTCAGATTCATAACAGAAGGATCCAGCTTGTTGCTTTGCCAATCGTATCCTGTAAGAAAGGAAAGGAAAGGAAAGAAAAAAAATGCTCAATAGCTATATTTTGAACACCTAAAAACCCTAACGTTTGGAAGAAGTTATGTCGAAATCGTCTGATAGCTATCATGAAGTAATGAATGCCGTGAGAGGTTTTTATTTGGTAACTTACCAAACATTTTCTGAAAATCAAACCAACGGTATGAGCAAGCAGAAGCTTGTATCTGAATCATTAAATCGCCGTTATCCTCTCTAGTCTCATAAGCGTTTCCGGAGTGAATTAGCCATAACTGAGAAGATACTTCGACAGGTACTCTCCAGTTTCTACCTCGCATAGATTTCTCGGAAAACCTTGGGAGGAGATAAATCGGGGAACTCTCGTTGCTTGGGTTCAACGATAACGCTGATACCATCGGTGACATCCCACACATCGCCGCCATGGAACCTGATAATATATATCCATATCAGATTCCTTGCAATGCATGTATTATTCATCGATCGTGTAAATCACTTGTAAGTTGTAACAGAAGTAAGTTAGTTTATTACCAATTGGATCAAGCTTGACTCTGTTGGCAAATAGTATGTAGTGAGTATCTGTGAAGGCCCAATCATGAATCATCATATGATCGTCGATCTTGAATTCTCTCGTTTGTATCATCTTGAATTCCGAATCATACTCTGTAAATAATCATTTTCCATTACAATTATTAAAAAAAAAAACAAAAAAATTGGCATAATTTTTGTAATAAATTTACAAATTAGTTACCACAAAAGGTGAAGTTGCTACGAGGTAAAAGCATATCTTCGGCGTTGCAAGTCACCGTCAAAAGTCTTTTTCTTCGACCGTCGATTTTGTAATGTGACAAGAACCGTTTTGGTGGCATCTTAAATACACCTACATAAATAAAAATAAATTTAATTCTATATATACTTTCGGAGTATTACATTTAATTAATTTTACGCCGCTGTCTGAATAACGGACTACATACTTTAATTAATTAACTTTACTTTAAGATACTTAGTAAAACATTACCTTGAAGTATGGGTTTCAACAAATCTGCGGCTGTGTCCCATATATCATGACCAGCAAAATCTCTGTCGGAAGAATCATCATCATCATCACAGCCGTTGATCGTAACGTTAAATCTCCCGACGGTATCCAACGATCCAGATTCAATCTCGTAAGGCTCACCACCTTCCCATAAACAAAGCAACCGCCCAGCCCATTTCAAAACGCTTGTATTAGCCACGTTTTTCATCACTTTCGTGTTTCCAAATTTCTTCCCACCTTTTAAAACCGAGAACGGACCTCTATGAGTGAATCGCCACGTGTCAGTCACTGGATCGTGCTCTTCTTCTTTAGCTTCCGTCTTAACGTACTTCGCCGTGAACGTTGCTTCCCGTTTGTTACCGTCGATGTGAAACGCACGGAGATAACCGTGACCGTCGAGTGGATGGACCGTTGACCCATGGTCGTCGGTAAAAAGTCCTGGACCAGCTAAGTAATATGTACCGGAAGGAAAATCAATCGGTATTGAGCCTTTGATTGGTTTAATTACGACCGGTTCGATTGTCTCGGAACGCTGCGACACGAATAATGACTGGTAGTCACGAAAAGCTGACGACGTCGACTCGTCTAGGATGGTTCCGGTACGTCCTAACCCGGTTTCTGGTATAGATATTGATATGGCGGCGCGTGGCGGTGCAAGCGGTGGCGGAGCTTGGTGATGATGAATCGGTGGAGAATTAGCCGGTGGAAGAAATATTTTCGGCGGGATAGGTAGAGACATTTTGGTCAACATTTTTTTGGGTAATATATATGCAAATTATAGTATGTAGTTTTCTTTCATACACGCAAAGCATTTGTCATGTATAGAGTTTATACCCAAACAAGAAAAAGAAATATATATATATAGTGTGAAAAAACGGATACGTGGATGTGTGCATGTTCAGCAACTATGGTGGGGTAGAAAATGTTGGGTGATTTTGTGGAAGACATGAACAAATTTGTACATGAATACAAATTCGAAATTGGCAGACATAATACTAAGCCATGCCTTTTTGTTTTAATATACAAATTTAAATTCAATTCGTGAGATTAGAAACTTGGAAGTTAATATTATTGCATACCGTTAACTAATAGAAATCCTTTTAGTTGTTGCTCATGAAACTTGCAGAATTATTGCTAATATTCACTCATAATATTGAATTATTGTTTATAAGAAATACCTGTACTAACAATATGGAAGAGTGCAGCAGACAACAGGAACCGAGAAGCGATCACCGACACTCCACAACTTGATCCTAACGATAGATATGGACATTTTATGTTGTATGCATATGTCTTGTGGATAATTATGTTGTCATCAATTAATAAACTTTTTTTTTTTTTTTTGGTTAAATGTTAAATTTTATACCATTTTAGTTTTTGACAGAAATTACAGAGATACAACAAAGAAAACAGATCGACCAAAAATAAACTAAAGAAACAAAATAAAATAACGACAAAGGATGCAACAGAAAACGCGATACGGCAAAGGAACGGCTAGGAAGAGAAGAAATAAACACCAAAACGAATCCAGACGAAAAAGCAGCAATCACACGCCAAGGCGCGGACCATCCCGTTTTTGCCGCAGTTCAGAAGAACTGGAATCCTCATCGTTGTTGCCACGAGCATTCTCCCGAGGCAAGCCCTCAAACCTCATGGGAGGATAACCTACAGCTTCTCCGAGAACTGACGCGATCTCCGGAGTGCTAAACGGACTTACAAGCCAGCGTCGACAAGGGAGCCCAAGAGGACAATCGGGTAATCGCCGCCGACCGCCATTCCCGTGAATGCCAAAACATCCTCGGGAACCAACTCCCACAGTGACAAGCAAGCCGAAGAACAAACCGCCGCCTCTATTTAACGCCCCAATCCGCCCAAGATCTACACCGAACTACCATCGGAGCCAACACTAACCGAAGCCCGAAACACGAACACGCAAACTGCCGAACCAAGCCGGGAAATAAAAACACACACCTGCAGGGATCGAAGGCCACACCAATGACCAAAGACAACACCGGACAACTCCGACAACCTAAGAGATCATCCGCTGAGCCACCCGTCAATAGCCACCACTAAGAGCCGCCGCCTGTGGAGCCACGCAAGCCAAGAGAAGACGAGAGCCACCACTCCGAGGTTAACCACAAACCTAAACCACATCACCAAGAGAAACCGATCATACCCGTCCTCAAGGTCCAACTTTGTTACCGCCGGGAGCCGAGGAGCTCAGATTTTCGTCACCGCCCACTCCTCCGCCTCAGATCCATGGCGAAAAGAGGCTCGGGATGGACCTTACTTAGTGGAGAAGGCTGGTTGTCACCACCACCACACCACCGGAGCAAGCCAGAGAACACGTCGTCGGCACGAGAGCTCGAGAAACAAAGCCGAGGGACCGCCGGAGAGAGAAACGCCGAAGAGCAAAAAGGAGGAAAGAAATTTGCGAACGGAGAGACGAGGCAGACGATGGAGAGGAAGTCGACCACACGGGAAGATTTCCTTCCACCACCGCGACCACAGCGACGCCGCTGAGTTCCCGCCACCATAGACCGAGGACCCGCCGCCGAGAACCCCTTCCAAGTCGCTACATCCAGCCGACGGACTAGATCTATAAAAATAAAGAAGGAAAAGCAAAGGTGGGCCGGCGCCGGCGCTCAGGAAGCCACCGACGCCAGAGGAAGATGCTCAGATCTGAAAACTTTTGACGGCGGAGGAGGGGAAGAGAAGTTTTGCGAAGAGAGAGATAGGGATCTATAAACTTTTTTTTTGACAAGTAATAATCAATACTTGTATAAAATCTCCACTAACATATTGATTAATTTTATGCGTTAATCTCATTGGCTAAATCAACTAATATTAGTTTTAATGAAGCTTCGAATCGACCCACTTTCGGTTACAATACAATACTTTTAATTTGAGAGTGAAACATTATAATAAAGAAACTCATTATGGGTTCGGGTTTCAACGTTAAAATCATATAACCCTCATTCATATGTCTTTAGTTTGGAGAACATTTATAGACAAGTCTTCGGAACAATGATCTTCAATAAACCATGTCAAACCATAGGTCGCCCATATTTTATAAATTATAAGTATATGCCATGGTATCAATTTACATGTTTTAATTTTCAAACTTAATTATAATTTTATGAAATTCTGGTTAAGGAGTAGGACTTGATAAAATATGTGGAGTTGGTCATTGTTTGGTGATGGAAACTATAAGAAGCATATTGAAAAGTTGCGATGCGGGAAAATTAATTTCGTTTAAAAATCTTGTATCTCCGTTGCTTTGTAGAATCTAGAAAATGTATTCAATCTAGCATTGTGTGATCCGAAGTTCGAACATATCCATGTCAATAAAATCCTATATATATTGTGTGTGGTTTTTTTCGTTTTCTTTCATGGTGATGTTTGTAATCTAAATCTTAACAAAAATATTGTAAACTATTAACTTTGGTCGTACTACTGATTTTGTAACCAATTTATAACATAAAAACTATGTTATTAGACGAAAGGTGATAATTAGAAGACGTCCCGATTATTTCTAACATCAGATTCAAATTCAAGATGGCGTGAATAAAACAGTTTTTTTCCAATCCGTATGTTAAAATGTCGTATTTCGTGTTCCATAGATTTGGAATTTACCATGAGTTACCAAAAAAAAAGGAGAATAAAAAATATGTGTGTTCTTGTTCAAAACAAACGAATGTTTATATGAAAATATTTCAGAAATCAGAAACGGTGATTCAAGTGTTTCGTTAGACCTGTTGATCATGCTCTCATGAATTATATCTCTCTACACACGAACGAATCCATTTAAAATCACATAAATATTAAGAGAAATCTGAATAAGTAGTGCAAATTTTGCTTATGATATACGGCAATGAAATGAATGTGTGATACGGCGTTGAAACATAGAAGGTGGATCCGTCGGTCCATTTGAAAATCCGAAAAGGGTATATCCGTGGATTGTCTTTCCCCCATGGATTAGGCTGGACCACTCCATAGACCTGGAATTTACCATAAGTTACCCAAAAAAAAAGAAGAAGAATTAAAAATATGCGTGTTCTTGTTCAAAACAAACGAATGTTTATATGAAAATATTTCAGAAATCAGAAACGGTGATTCAAGTGTTTCGTTAGACCTGTTGATCATGCTCTCATGAATTATATCTCTCTACACACGAACGAATCCATTTAAAATCACATAAATATTAAGAGAAATCTGAATAAGTAGTGCAAATTTTGCTTATGATATACGGCAATGAAATGGATGTGTGATACGGCGTTGAAACATAGAAGATGGATTTGTCGGTCCATTTGAAAATCCGAAAAGGGACCTATCCATGGATTGTCTTTCCCCCATAGATTAGTCTGGACCACTCCATAGACCTGGAATTTACCATGAGTAACCCAACAAAAAAAAAAGAATAAAAAATATGTGTGTTCTTGTTCAAAACAAACGAATGTTTATATGAAAATATTTCAGAAATCAGAAACGGTGATTCAAGTGTTTCGTTAGACCTGTTGATCATGCTCTCATGAATTATATCTCTCTACACACGAACAAATCCATTTAAAATCACATAAATATTAAGAAAAATATGAATAAGTAGTGCAAATTTTGCTTATGATATACGGCAATGAAATGGATGTGTGATACGGCGTTGAAACATAGAAGATGGATCCGTCGGTCCATTTGAAAATCCGAAAATGGGTTTATCCGTGGATTGTCTTTCCCCTATAGATTAGTCTGGACCACTCCATAGACCTGGAATTTACCATGAGTTACCAAAAAAAAAAAAAAAAAAGAATAAAAAATATGTGTGTACTTATTCAAAACAAACGAATGTTTATATGAAAATATTTCAGAAATCAGAAACGGTGATTCAAATGTTTCGTTAGACCTGTTGATCATGCTCTCATGAATTATATCTTTCTACACACGATCGAATCCATTTAAAATCACATAAATATTAAGAGAAATCTGAATAAATAGTGCAAATTTTGCTTATGATATATGGCAATGAAATGGATGTGTGATACAGCTTTGAAACATATGGTGGATCCGTCGTACCACAAAAGCACTCGAGGAGGTGTGAGTGAATGGAGGAGTAATGGTGGGAGATTAGTGCTAGCAACAATATTTTAATTAAAAAGAAATAGAGAATTATTATGATTATAAGTTTGATTAAATGTTTAATATTTGACAACGATGAGAATTAAAGGTGATTGACATGGGTCCCATGTGTCTGCTCTCATCATCTGAGCCGTCGATGCCGAATCTGCTGACGTCATACATTCACAACCCACTTGTCTGTATTTTGGAAGCTTTGTGATTATTTCCACAAATGGACTTTCATAGAATTATCTTTTAGTATTTCCCCATATGATAATTTTTCTTTGGTATAATAAATTCTCCCAATATGATAGAACCCAAATGATGTGTTTATGTAACAGGCAACATGTTGTATCGGAGTTGAAATTTGAAGGTTTGAATTATTGAAGCCCACAACACAAGCCCACACAAGAATGTCCAACACAAGCTTATGTGTATTAGGGTTTGAGCAAATGGATTAGTATAAGTAGCAATGTTTGGTATCGAGCAAATGGATTAGTATAAGTCTTCTTCTTTGTAAAATTAAGATCAATCGATGTTGTGTTTGTGATCTTGGTGACAAACTAAAATCTTCTTCACCTCTCTTTAGTTATCGAACAAATGGATTAGTATAAATCTTCTTTTTTGTAAAATTAAGATCAATCGATGTTGTGTTTGTGATCTTTTTTTTTTACTAAAATTTTCTTCACCTCTCTTTAGTTTCTTATCTATCTAAATAAAGCTCAATGAGCTATTAATGTTTTATGTGTTAATAAGCTTTCTAGAATCAAATTGTGCTACAAATTACCAAATGTATGTGATCAATTTAAATTCCAATGACGACCAACTTCAGAACCAGATTTTTTACGTCATTCTTCCGTAAGTCAAAATCCAAAATGTCACTTAATTACAACATATAAAATGACCAAAAATAGTTGAAATCACAATATAAAAACTCGAGAACTTTAAGCATATGCTTAATGACGAATTCTCAAATCCGTTTCACCACTATGCCACCCCATATGAACTTTTCAATATTTTATTGGATTGTTTAAGTTTTTTTTTCATAACATTTATTTGAATATAGAGATATATATTTATCGATTGACAAAAAAAAACAAACAAAAGAGATATCCAAAAAATAATTATAAAGCGGATATGTTTTGTAATAATTAAAATATAATTTAGGGTTTTTATTTATTTATTGGCTTTAGCTAACGAAAAATAGTTTATTGAGAAAATGAAAAGTTCTATTTTGCAAAAGAAATAGGGAAAGCGAAAGAAAAAAAAAAACTAGAACGACGTCGTTGTATCGCTTTCCTTTTCAGCCTTTTGGTTAATTTCTCGGTTTTCCAGAACCGGTCCCTGCCTTAGTGCCTCCAAGTCCAAGCGGCAAACCGGTTTACAATGAAAATTGTCTCAAGAGAATTCACCGCCAAAAGTCCTTTCCACGTAGTCGACGATGGAGTACGAACGGCGACTTGAAGCGGCGGCCAAAGTCATACTCGCGGAGGATTCACAAGCAAGCCACGCGCCTCCGGATTGCAGAGCATTCGGGGTCACGGCGACTCTAAAACCTCACCAAGTCGAAGGAATCTCCTGGCTTATACGGAAATATCTATTCGGCGTCAATGTCGTTCTCGGTAGGTCTTCGATTGTGGATGCTTCTTCGTGCAAGTTTTAGGATACAAATCGGAAGTCAAAGTAACCGATTCAATCAGTTTTCTGATTTCATGTATGTTTGATTCTAATTGCAGGAGACGAGGTAGTGCCATCGTTTTTGAAATGCTGTATTGGTCTCTTTGTGATTGAATTTATGTTTAGTCTAATCGAAGGATTGGGCAGATGGGGTTGGGAAAGACTCTCCAGGCGATTTCTTTCCTGAGTTATTTGAAGTTTCATCAAGGGTTGCGAGGGCCATTTCGTGAGTCAAGGCTTATTACGTTTTCTAATTTCTCTGATTAATATGTTCTTTAAGACAACTTCTGATGTCATATGGGTTAATGTTCTACTTAATTTTTCAGTGGTGCTGTGTCCCTTAAGCGTGACGGATGGTTGGGTGTCAGAGATAAATAGGTTCACTCCAAAACTGGAAGTTCTTAGATATGTTGGTGATAAGGATTGCCGTCGGACTTTCCGTAAGTCGATGTATGATCATGTCAAGAAGAGCTCCAAGGTGAGTTTTAACTGAGTCATTGAAATAGCATATAGTGAAAAGTTAAAAATGTCTTTCTTGGGTTTAGCAGTCTGTATTTTTTTTTTTTTCAGGGATCTTTATTACCCTTTGATGTGTTGTTGACAACATATGATATAGCGTTGGTGGATCAAGACTTTCTTTCTCAGATTCAGTGGCAGTATGCTATAATTGATGAAGCTCAAAGACTCAAGAATCCCAACAGTGTATGGTTCACTTATGCCTCGCTAGACCAATTCATTGAGTTGTGAAATGAATGATAGATCACTGGTTGCTAGATACTGTAGGAATTCAAAATTAACTTCCATTCACCTCTTTGCTGTGCTAGCCATTTTGTATACGGATTTAGTATACCTTGATAGAAACCATCTCTTTAGGCTTATATAAGTAAAACCCGTTTGGTTGTACGCAACCTGGCTATAAGAGCATGTGATCCTGGGCACTTATCTAAGAAAAAAGTTGGTTATGTCACAGGTTCTGTACAATGTCTTACTTGAACAATTTCTCATTCCACGGCGTCTCTTGATTACTGGCACACCTATTCAGAACAATCTTATCGAACTTTGGGCTCTGATGCATTTTTGCATGCCACTAGTTTTTGGGACCCTGGACCAGTTCCTTTTCGCATTCAACGAGACCGGGGAGTTTTTATCAGGTTCGCTTGCTCTAGCCATATAGTGCTCTGCGCTCCCTAACATTTTTGTGTTGATATTCATTCAGAAGATGTAAAAAGGGATCAACTAACTAACATATGCATTCCCTCTGTTGTCAAAACAGCTCTTGATGCATCAAATATCAAGGAAACATATAAGAGTTTGAAGTTTATCTTAGGTGCCTTTATGCTACGGCGTACAAAATCTTTGCTGATTGAGTCTGGGAATCTGGTGCTGCCACCTCTCACGGAGCTAACTGTGTAAAGTCTTGTACTTTGTATGGCCAATCCTTTCCAGTAAAAGTATATGCAGGTGCTCTATTTATATCTTATTGTTATGTCTTTTTTTTATTCATGATAGAATGGTTCCGCTCGTCAGTCTTCAAAAGAAGATATATACCTCAATTTTGAGGAAAGAGCTTCCAGGGCTTCTCGCACTGTCTTCTGGAGCATCCAATCATACGTCTTTGCAAAATATTGTGAGTTAGTATCTCATGTTTATTATCAAGCGGCTCAACTTATTTCATAAAATGCTGTTGTTTTACTCAGTGAAAGATATGCAATTTGTTTATTTATTTCTCCTTATGTTTCCTTGAGCAGGTGATACAGCTCAGAAAAGCATGTAGCCACCCTTACTTATTTCCAGGTATTGAACCAGAACCTTTTGAAGAGGGCGAACACCTTGTTCAGGTATTCCAAATGGTTTCTAACTATCCAAACAATCCTCGCTATATGTTTTCATTGAATAAAAGTTCTGCTCACTAACAATGGCATTCTGACAGGCGAGTGGTAAGCTTTTAGTTTTGGATCAACTGCTCAAGAGGCTCCATGATATTGGACATCGTGTCCTCCTATTTTCCCAAATGACCTCTACACTTGACATTTTGCAGGTTTCGTCATAGAGCTATTTTATTTTCTGTAATGTATGTGCAGCATAGATTTACACTGACATGTAGCTTATACCAAATACAGGATTTTATGGAGCTTCGTAGATATTCTTATGAGCGTCTTGATGGATCAGTACGGGCTGAAGAACGTTTTGCTGCCATAAAGAGTTTCAGTACGAAAACAGAAAGAGGATTGGATTCTGAAGCTGATGCAAGCAATGCCTTTGTTTTCATGATCTCAACGAGAGCAGGGGGAGTCGGTTTGAATCTTGTTGCTGCTGACACTGTTCGTCATTTCTGGCTTTTTTCCTTATTATTTATTGCGGAAATGGAATATATCGACATAGAGAAAAATACGTATGATTTGTTTCTAGTGCTTATTCGAGTGTTTTCTAATATGCAGGTTATATTTTATGAACAAGATTGGAACCCGCAGGTGGATAAGCAAGCTTTGCAACGAGCTCATCGGATTGGACAAATCAGTCATGTGCTGTCTATAAATCTCGTTACTGAACATACTGTGGAAGAGGTCTGTCGTAGTGTTTCCAATCACAAAGTCATCATAATGTATTATCAAAATCTAAATGCGTGTCTATTCAGGTTATTTTGAGGAGGGCAGAGAGGAAGTTGCAGCTTAGTCATAATGTTGTGGGAGATACTATGGAAGAGAAAGAAGAAGATCGTGGTGACTTGCGGTCTCTAGTGTTTGGTTTACAAAGGTTTGATCCTGGGGAGATTCACGATGAAGAATCTGATAACCTGAAAATGGTAGAAATCAGTTCTCTTGCTGAGAAAGTTGTTGCAATACGTCAAAACGTTGAGCCTGATAAGGAAGCAAGAAAGTTTGAAATAAATTCGAGTGACACTTTGAGAGGAAATTCATCATCTGCAAGTGTAAATTCCGAGCTTGATGAAGCTTCTTACCTTTCATGGGTTGAGAGATTGAAGGAAGCATCACGATCAAGCAAGGATGACAAATTTCTGGAGTTAGGAAACAGAAAGAACGTATCTGAGGAAAGACATCTGAGAGTTGAGGCTGCCAGGAAAAAGGCAGAAGAGAAGAAGTTAGCCACTTGGAATGCACATGGTTATCAGTCTTTGTCTGTGGAAGAGCCAATTTTTCCTGAGGATGTTGACTCTAGTTCAGATGCAGGATCTGTTCAATTTGTTTATGGAGACTGCACGCATCCATCAACTGTCCCTCATGAGCTAGCAATCATATTCAGGTCAACTTTATTCTAATTGTTCTACTAAAAAACTAGATCTCAACTAGCTATAAAACTTCCAAATATTTGATTTATGGCAGCTGTGTTGATGACTCTGGAAACTGGGGACGTGGCGGAATGTTTGATGCTCTGTCAAAACTTTCTAATACCGTACCTGATGCGTATCACCGAGCATCTGAATTCAAAGACCTTCATCTTGGAGACCTGCATCTTATCAAAGTTGATGGTTTGTAACTTATTGTCTTCCATTTCCCTTCCGGGTTTTCTAATAACCTCATTCAGTTCTCATCCTTCTCGTTTATTCTCTGTTGTGCAGACAATGACGACCAACAAAACGCAGAAGAAAGCCAACCTCTTTGGGTGGCACTTGCAGTTTCACAATCTTACAAACCGAGGCGTAAAGTTCGTCGTAGTAGCATTTCAATTCCAGACCTTGAACGTTGCTTGGCCAAAGCTTCATTTTCTGCTTCTCAGAAATCAGGTATAAAAACGTCATTGCTTTCTTCAGCTCTTTGCCTTTATTCCCAAAGAGCTTAACGTTTGCTTTTTATTTATTTCATTCTGGTGATGTCCTCTCTTCAAAAGCTTCACTCCACATGCCACGTATTGGTTACCAAGACGGATCAGATCGATCTCAATGGTACACTGTTGAGCGTCTTCTTCGCAAATACTCCTCCATCTTTGCCGTGAAAATATTTGTGTAAGTTTCTGTATGTATTTCGTCCTCTATTGGAAAAAATCCGAATGCAAACTCATCACCGACATTTTTGTTGCTTTCTTGCAGGTACTATTACCGTCGATCTCCCTGATGCCTCCCAGCTCAAATCTCCACTTCGTGTGCTACTTACTCTGTGCTAACAATGTACAAGAGTGTTGTAATACGTGTTGTTGTAATATATTTGGGCCAGTACTGGGCCATTAGATCGGCCCATATAGATATATAATTAAAATATACAGAGCCTAATCTTCTTATATCTTGATCTCTGAGCCGAAGTACACGTGTTGCGTCTACACTGCGTCTTGTTCCACGCTCGTCAAAATTATTTGTGCCTGCGGTTATAAATCGTTTTTTTTCTTTCTATTTCTTATTCTCTTAGGTTTCTTTTCCCCGCGGGTTAGGAAATGATACCATTGAAGGTGGCTCGCTGTGCGTATGTTTCGTTTTGATCCAACATTCCTAAAGCTCCAGGTACCTTTTCTTGCCTCCTGAATTCTGATTTTTGAATTTTTAGTTGATTCTTCTCCCTGAATCGGTTCTTCGCACACTTGTTGGCGATTTTTTGATTTTTAGTTTGGATCCGGTCATCAATCTTGTTGTTTATTTGCCATCGATGAAGAATTTAGGGTTTGACGTTGATGGAAAACTTGCTGCCCGTTTTCTTATCCAGAATCGAGACTCTTCCCGCTGGATTTCAATCGTTCACGTTTTTTCATTTTTTTGTAATTTCGTCTGGGTTTGGTAATTTTGTGTCAAGAGTTACCTTCGACAATCAGCTTAACTCGGCGCTTGGTTTTTGTTGCTCTTCTTTTATACAAATCACATTCGCCTTAAGAACATGAAAGCTGATTTCTTTTGAAATTGATCATTTTGGGAAAGCAGTCAGTCTTTGAGATTCTTCTTTACTTGATGTTCAGTGGCAGGAGTATAGGAAGAACTTCAGTTGTTTTTCAGAAAGAGAAATTTTGGTCTGGAAAATTCATCTGTTGCTTTTATCTGATTCTGTGTTTGTGTATGTTGTTAGAAATTGATCAGAATGGGAGAAGCGGGTCAATCCAGAGAGGGAGAATCTATCACGCCTCTAGTTGTAAGTAATGTGTGGCCTGATGACTTCCTTTTCTCACTTTATAGATATAATTTCAGAACCTATTCTTGCTTTATGCGTATCTTAATGGGACTCTGTTTGGAATGGAGTCAACTTACCGTTTTCTTGGTAATAATGTTTTCTGTATCCATGTATTGGTTCAGCTAGGTATAAGAGGTCATTAGTAATTGGTTGGTTCTCTATGCATGAGACTGCCGTACTAACAGCACTAATTTCTTTTTGAGTACAGGGGGGTGAAACTGGGGACAATGTGGCTGCACCACAACTGTTTCATTCTTTGCCAGCTCTTAATGAAGCTGCTTCTTATATAAACCAAGCAACGTCTTACTTGGGGAGCTGTTTTTCTGATTATTCAGGTACCCTTTCTTTCTCTCTGTTAATGTCTAGTCAGGGTGAAATTCCACGTTCATCTACAAGGCCTTCATAATGGAAAAATATTGGCTTAGCAGATATTTTATGGCTTTAGGATCTTATTTCTTTCACTATATAGCGACCTCGTCCCATAACATTAATTCAGGCTTTCGCTTAGACTCTGTTCTTCCAATGTTTTCTTCAGTAGAATATGGTGGTAAGGATTCATGTAATTCTATTTCCCATCGCCATGAGTTGATACGATCAACATCAGGAGTTGACGGGAATTCCCCAGTAAGTATATGCATTTCTCCTGGTGAAAGGTGCTCAACTTCTTCAGAGGCATCTACGTCTACAGCCAACAGCCCATCAAGGGAATCTACAGAGACTCCGTCGCAGGCAACTAATGCAATAGTGACATCGAATCGGTTAGGTTTAAATGGAATTTCGATATTTCAAGGGTATGTACTCTTTGTTTGACTGATACAATTTCCCCATACTAAGAGAAATGAAAAATGCTAATACTATGAAAATGTGAAACTGAAGCATTACAATAATCTCTTTAGTCTTTACACTACTTATACTTGTTAAGTTTTCACCATTTAGGTGATTGATATATTTGATTTTTATCAGGCTCATTGAACGGGCACGGAGGACTGTCCGTGGCTCCGCAGATGACATAGGATGGTTACAGCGCGACCCGGAGATGCCTCCTGTTGAAGATGGAACTGACAGATTCAATAAAATTCTGGATGACATTGGGTATGGATTGGTCGTAGTTGCATGTTTTATGTACTTGGGTCTTTGTAATATGCTGTTTAACATCCTGATTTTACTAAATGGCTGCGTTGATCGGTTTTTCATTTCCAGGCATGGTGTTCACAGGCTTCCAAATACAGTGGTGTACTTGTTGGTTCCAGGTAGCAATTCTTATTCTTACCTGCCAGCCACTTAGACTACATTACTGTATGTTGTTGGACTCATAGAATTTGTTTTAAAAAACGAATTTTTCAGGTCTTTTCAGCAATCATGGACCCCTATATTTTGTGGATACAAAAACGAAATTCTCAAAGATGGGTTTGGCTTGTCATATTGCTAAGATTCACAGCGAGGTAATCGTAACTAACTCAACTTAGCACAGTTACGTTTGGTGTATAGCATACTGATATACGGAAAAATGTTTATATATCAGTCTTCGGTTGAGAAAAATGCGAGAGAGATAAAGGAATACATAGAGGAACTCTGTTGGGGATCTAATAAAAAGGTTCTACTCCTTGGGCATAGCAAAGGAGGTATAGATGCAGCTGCTGCTTTATCTCTATACTGGCCGGATCTAAAGGATAAGGTCGCTGGGTTGGTATTGGCACAGAGTCCATATGGTGGAAGCCCAATAGCTACAGATATCCTTCGTGAAGGACAACTTGGGGATTATGTCAATTTGAGAAAGCTCATGGAGATTCTGATATCCAAAGTTATAAAGGTTTGCAACAAGTCTCTTCTTGACCTACCAAAATAATTTCAGATGCACTATACTGGTCTCTTGTTAGGTAGAATTGAACTGGCAAATATTTTTAAAATGACATTTTCCATGAAGTAATTTTCCGATTGTCATTTGGAAAAACTATTCATCACAACTAGCACTGGTTGATATTTACACAAAGGCTTATTTGCTAGTAGTAGAGTTTTAGTTTTAGTAACAAAAAAACTGTGGAGATTTTAGTCATAAAATATATAGATTTGCTAGATTTGATCATTTTATTTTTTTGCGGTGCTATGGGTTTTCTCTCTAACGTATTGCTAATCCTTTAAACCTTGTGAAGGGTGACATCCAAGCTTTGGAAGATTTAACCTACGAGAGAAGAAAAGAGTTCTTGAAGAATCATCCACTTCCCCGAGAGCTCCCCACTGTTTCATTCCGCACAGAAGCGAGCATAAGCCCAGCGGTTCTAGCCACTTTATCACATGTGGCACACGCTGAACTTCCTCTCACAAACCAAGCCACAAAACTCCCAGTGGTAATGCCACTTGGTGCTGCAATGGCTGCTTGCGCTCAGCTGCTTCAAGTCAGATATGGGGAAAAGAGTGATGGGCTGGTGACTTGCTGCGACGCAGAGGTTCCTGGTTCTGTGGTGGTTAGACCCAAGCGTAAACTAGACCATGCCTGGATGGTTTACTCTTCCTTGAACGAGGTTCCTTTAGAAGCTGATGCTGCTCAAGTTTGCGAAGCTCTCTTGACTTTGCTTGTTCAATTTGAGGAAGAGAAGCAACGTAAACTCGCCACGAAGAACGATTGATATATCCAAAAACTAGATGATTTTCTTTTTACAATTTCGTCTTGAGACTATAAATTGTTTTATTTTTTAATCATTATGTCTTTTGAGTTTGTTTTCTTTTATTGTTGATAATTTAAATTCTACGACTTGTTTTGTACTTATTTGTTCTGGTATTACCGATGATTTGATTTAACTGTTAATAAAAGTCGTTGTTTAATGAGATGAGATGAGATTTATAAACAACTTTTTGTGATTGTTGAGAAGATGGTTTCAGATTCTCTCGGCGGCCATATATCCTCTAATAAGCGGTATGTTATTTATTTCCCAAATTACCCCTCAGATGTTCACAAAATTACGCCATCGTACTTGAATTAACTTCATCTCTCTCTCTTCTCTCTTTTTTTTGTTCTTTGAGTGCTGTGTTTCGCGAGAGTGCTTTGGGTGGGGACTTAACCGTTTGTAGCATCAGTCGAGCAAAGATCAGACAAGGTCTATGTGTAAGAGAGGATTAGAGTTTGGTTGAGTTTGAAGACCGGTGAGATTAGGTTTTTTTCTTATTCTGGGGAGCTGAGCAATTGATTTATTCTCGGTTGAAGCAATCACGTAGCTTGGTAGTGGTAGATCGTTTAGGGTTTTCTCATTGGGTGAAATTTTGGATTAATTTGGGTTTGTATTCGAGTTGTTTGTCAAGAGTTTCCTCCACTCAATCTGATGTGAGAGAAGCTTCTTTTTTTTTTCCATTTCTTTTCCTGTTGGCGATTCTAGGGTTTTTGAATGGCGAGCACAGGCGAGCCGGACCGTAAAAAGCGTCACTTTAGCTCCATATCCCCCACAGAAGCGGCAGCCGCCGTTAAGAAACAGCCCTTCTTTTGGCCCTCCTCCGAGGACAAGGTTCTTTCTTTGATCTCCCTTGTGCATGCCCTTACATATATGTCTATTCTCTAACTAATCTAATCAATAATTTTTGTTAGATTTTGAGCTTTTAGATTCATAAACCTGCTTTGGCCGTCTATAATTTGACCAACCTCGAATTTCGTCTGAACTTTCCTTTTTGATTTTGAAACGTTCTATATCCATTCCGTAGTAGAGCAGCACTGTCTTGCTCTAGTTGTTGCTGTTTTCTTTGTAGCTCGGTTGAGGGTTTGTGAATTTGTTTTAACTTCGAAGAATTCATTGGCGTCTGTTTTGTTATTGCGTTTAAGATACTAACCATGACTTTACTCGCTATTTTTGTTGGAATAGGGATTCTGTCTCTTAAGAATTTTTTGTTTTGTTTTGTTTGATACAGCTTGATACTGCAGTCCTTCAGTTCCAAAATCTGAAGTTATCACAAAAGCTAGAGGCTCAGCAGCTTGATTGTTCTATTCTTGAGGATAGGCTTTCTCAGATCAAGGATAAACAATTGCCACACAGTTCCAGTTTGAAGACTGTTCATAAGTCTTGGGCAAAGGTAACACTCAATTTACTTCGGTTTCTAACATAATTTAACCCACTTCCTCCTGCCCGCCCTGCCAAAAAAAAAATACCGTAATTAACTAAGAACTGATTACAAAATTCAGCTGTAATTCTGGTTCTTTTTTCTAAAAGATCTAATTAGTGCTTTTGTAGCAGCTAACAGCTGCAGTGGAATCATGCTCCATTCGCGTGAGTGATTCAAGCAGTGGAGCTCATAGGTTTGTAAACAAGGAGGGTATGAACTGCTTGGCACACCTCTTATTCGTTCTGTTAATCCTGGGACCTAGTTTAAATTTGGTGTTATATGATACAAATATGACTTGTTGAAAGGACACCTTAAAATTTTCTATGCAGATGGGTCTTCTCCGGCCGTTAAAGACGATTTCATCAACCGGCTACTCGAAACTGGTGCCACTGAGAGCTCCTCATCCAATATCTGCTCGAATCGGATGGAAGAAAATAGAGGGAAAATGTCAAGTCAGTTCAAGCAATCCTTGTATAACCTAGCAGCTGCGACCAGTGATTTGAGGTGTCTTAAGGATGAATTATATCCCACAGTTCTCAGAACTGGTCTTGATAAAGGTATTACTTCCACTGCAATTGATTTTCAGCTCTTTTCCTGGCCCTTATTACTATTTTAATATTAACCCAGGTCTTATATGGAATTGCTTTTCTTTCTAGATTTGTGTGGCCAGCTAACGCTGAATGAATTGGAATCAGATATTAAAAGTTTCAGAGTGGTTCTAGATGATGTACTTGTGAAGTTCAAATCACTTTCGAGAGAATTGCAGAGTTATCGCGATGCTGATGCTAAAGTTAGAGCAGACCTTAAACGAATAAGAGGTAGCTACTTGGTCTCTTCTCGTTCAAATATTGACTGTTAAATGTACTCTTTACATGGACATCATATCTATGCATCAAATATAAGGTTTGCCTCGACAGAAAAAGGTCAATCTAAATACATGAAAGCTACTGAAATCATATCCCGCTTTTGATTGATGAGGATACGTGTAAGTCGAGAGATAAAATTGTGAAGCTCCCAATTCCACGTCTGAGTATAATGTTCGACACTGCGCTGGTGTTTTGTAGTGTTTAAATAGGCAGGATAGGATTTGGATTATATAGATTAAGAGAGAGATATATTAAGACTGGAAGAAAACATCTTTGCTAGAGCCAGATGTTAACAAGACATGTAGTTATGGAAAATGCACCATTAGTGACCTAAAGGGTGCACAAACCCTTCTGAGACATGAACCTTTAATTTATTTTATTCCATTTGAGTTACCCTTGTTCATATATTTCAATACATTCTAGGGGATAGAAAAGCTGGTAATTCTTTGAGAATGACCTACATATACAAAAACGAAGCATCTTAAAATTTGAAAATCAATTACCTTTTTTACCTTACGATTTTAAGATTTCCATCCGGAAATAGTTTGTAGCCAGTTAAGAGATTCATGTTGAGCTATAGAACTGGTTTACATGCCCGCTCAAAGATTAGTGCTTTTTGATTGCTATATGAGCTGACATTATACTTGGTGTATTTGAAGGGGAGCTAGAGGATGAGGTTGTGGAGCTTCAACAATGTAATGGCGACTTGTCAGCACTGAGAGCAGAAAGGGATGCAACAACAGGGGCGTTCTTCCCAGTGTTGAGTCCTGGAAATAAGCTTGCTACCAGCGATAAGCCAAGGGATAAACAAAGGGATCTGCAAGACATGGAATTGGTTCTGAAAGAGTTAACGGTATATTTTTTTTCTTTTTGGGTTTGTGTTTTCATTGGTAATGCTTGGAGTTTTGGTTTGATAGCAGCCTGGATTTTTTAGGTCCTGGCTTCAAGCAGGCTACAAGAGCTAAAAGATCTTCATGAGGAGAGGACAAAGATTCTTGAAAAAATGAGCATTTTACAGGTCAGTTTATGATCCAATTAGAGTATCTACCTGTATTAGTCTATTTCTGTTGTTCTGCAAGAGTTTTGATGTAAGGAAAACTTGTGGAATGTAACTTCTTCCTATTGGTAAAACTGATATACAACTTTTCTAACAGAACAAGTCAAAGTCTGTGAGGTGCATCTCATCTTCTCAAGCCTGCCTTTCTTTGAAAAACCAGCTGGAAAAATCCAAAAAAGCAGTTTTGCAGTATATGGCTTTACTTGAGAAACTGCAGGTTATACCTTGATTGCGATTTTCATTTTGTATTTATCTTTATAAATTTTATGATGTATATATATGGTTATGAAGCTTTTCTCCATTCGAAAATTTCAGGTTGAAAAAGATAGTATAGTCTGGAGGGAAAGGGAAATGAATATAAAAAATGAACTAGTTGATGTTTCTCGAAGAACTTCTGCTGTTGCTGATTCTAGAATCGCTTCTTTAGATGTGGAGATACAGAAACAACTGGATGAAAAAATGCGAATCAAGACTAGGTTGGGAAATATTTCAAGAGAGCGAGGTAACAAATTGGTTACTTTGACTTCCAATTCTCTTATCTCCCATCCACCCGTTTCACTTTGGAATCTAATTAAGTGATCCGTATGTCAGGTAGAAAAGAAATCTTTGCAGATATGAAGGCATTAATTTCTTCGTTCCCAGAGGAAATGAGTTCCATGCAAAGTCAATTAGACAATTATAAAGAGACTGCTGGAGGCATTCATTCTCTGCGTGCTGATGTCCAGTCCCTCTCCGGGGTTCTATGTAGGAAGGTGGACAATAATCTTGAACAATGTATGATGTATGCTATTACAGTTTATGTTTTGCTTACTTACGAAGCCTAATTGGTGAACAGACAAAAGAGTGTGAAGCATTGCATCAGAGATCAGCTGATTATGCTTCTCAGCTAGGTGACCTGAATGCTACGGTATGATGCATTATGTTTACCTTTTTCAGTGTACTACCCATCACTTATATGTTGACGGTGTTGATATTGGTTAACGTTACTTGCACTATGTAAACCTTGTTTGAGAACATATTTCTTGGAAAAAGTAATGCGAAAAGACGTATTAGCAATTTTAAATCTTCTTAAATGTCGTAGTAGCTTTTGGTTGGCGAAGATGTAGTTGCTATGTTCTTTACTTCTCAAGTAATTTGAGCCTGTCATGCAGGTTCGTGATTTGAAGAACAGTCACGAGGAGTTGAAGTTATTTCTGGACATGTATAAACGGGAGTCCATTGATTCGAGGTAAGCACAATTATATGTAACAAATCCAGTGATCGATATCCAAGATTTAAATTCTTTGAGACAATTTTCCTTACCTTTCCCTTCTATGTGGACGAATATATAGTATAACAAGCACTGTTATTAATCTTTCCTTTGGACTGAACTGTCTGACCTTACTGAAAGTTTGTTGTTACTTTTCTTGCGTTTCTGAAGAAAAGTATGCTCACTTTGCCAATTTATCCTTCACAGCTTTTAATATCTGATCTATTTTTAGAGTTTCATCAGATGAAATTCTGTTTTGGATGTGTTAATATTTGTTCATCTTCTTTTCTTGGCTGAACACTCATTATTAGAATGCGCTTGGTGCCTTGCCTTAAGCATCACTGTGGATATTGTGCTGTGGCAGGGACATAGCTGAAGCCAAAGAACAGGAGTACAGGGCTTGGGCTCATGTTCAAAGTTTGAAATCCTCCCTTGATGAGCAGAATCTAGAGTTGCGCGTTAAGGCAGCAAATGAAGCTGAAGCAGTTTCCCAACAAATGTTGGCTGCTGCGGAAGCTGAGATTGCTGATTTAAGACAGAAAATGGATGATTGTAAACGGTGAATAAATATAACATTACTTATGCTGCATATAGCATTCCTCTGTAATTTAGAAGATGCGTTGCATATTCATTGACATTCCATAGGATTCTTTGAGGCATTTTTTTTTTTGACAAGGATAGGTCTTTTCTGTTTCAGGGATGTCGCAAAGCATTCTGATATCTTGAAATCTAAACATGAAGAACATGGAACATATCTTTCTGAAATACAGGTTTGCTTATGAAATTTCTTGTTTCTTTGTTTCTAACATATTTTAAAAACCTTGATGTTGGGTATCGATTTACAGTAACTATCTTCTTTTAGACAATTGGAAGTGCCTACGAGGACATCGTTCCGCAAAACCAACAGCTTTTGCTTCAAGTTACAGAGAGAGATGACTATAACATCAAGGTATTGAGTCCAAACTCTTCTTCTTCCTCTATCAGAGTTAAACTTAGTTGGAGATTGATGAATTGTGTTAATGGGCATGTACCAATTTTCTGCTGTTATATACTGGATGTTTTGCAAGAATATCATGATATTCCGTTGTTATACACTGTGAGATATCTTTTTTTGATCGTCCGTTGCTGTTTCAGCTTTTCTTGGAAGGCATAACTTCAAGGCAGATGCAAGATGCTCTGCTTATCGATAAGTACATCATGGATAAGGATATTCAGCAAGCCAGTGCATCTGCCAGTTTCCTCGCCAAGAAATCATCAAGAATTGAAGATCAGGTATATTTTGATGCCATATCTGTGTGGCTGTATAATCGTGTAAACCATTCCTTATTGCGACTTTAACTTGAAAGTGGTTATTTCTTGCAGTTGAGGTTCTGCACAGATCAGTTTCAGAAACTAGCCGAAGATAGATATCAAAAGTCTGTCACTCTAGAAAATCTGCAAAAGAGAGGTGCAGACATTGGGAATGGCTTGGAACAAGCAAGGTCAAGGCTGGAGGAGTCGCATTCTAAAGTGGAGCAAAGCCGGGTGGATTATGGGGCATTGGAACTGGAGCTGGAAATCGAAAGGTAAATGAATGGCTTCCTCCTACTTGTCCATCCTTGAGAGTCATATAAACAAACAAGTGTTGGTGCATATATCAGGTTCGATAGGAGAAGGATAGAGGAGGAAACGGAAACAGCCAAAAAGAAAGTTTCTCGTCTTGGGTCTCTCATAGAAGGATCGTCGGCCATTCAAAAGCTCCGACAAGAAGTCAGTGAATTCAAAGAAATTTTGAAGTGTAAGGCATGCAACGATCGCCCAAAAGAGGTAAATAAAGACTCACTGCTCAAATCATCATCATCTTTGAATGTTTAAATCAAGTGCTTGCTGTGCTGTGCTGTGCTGATTTGGGTTTTGGTCTTTATCTTGTTAATAAAAAAAAAGGTGGTGATCACGAAATGCTACCATTTGTTTTGCAACCCATGTGTGCAAAAGATTACAGGAACTCGGCAAAGAAAGTGTCCAACTTGCTCAGCAAGTTTCGGACCCAACGATATCAAGCCCATCTACATATGATGCACATGGAACAAGCAATGAAAATCACTTTCTTCTTCTTCTTTTTTTTTGGCTTTCTCAAACTCTTTCAAAAGAGAAATAGATTTAATTATATAGTTTATAAACCCCAAATATACTTTTAGCTCATTTATATATATATAGAGTACATTTATTCCAATCTATTCATTTCCGCATATACTCCAAACTGAAATAAACTAAATCAGAAGAAAAGAAAACAAATATTTAAAGAATTATTTTTAAGACTAGACAATTTGAAATAATCAAGATTATTCGTTATTGCTCCGAGTGGTTTTCGGGTCTTGTTAATTCAAAAGGCGATAAATTTTTACGTGTTAATGTTTATTTAAAAAACATATTTCGTTTTATAAATTCACAATTACATATCTTTATGTGCTAATATTGAAAACACTAATATTTTGAGATCAGCTGATTATGCTTCTCAGCTAGGTGACCTGAATGCTACAATATGATGCATTACATTTACCTTTTTCAATCTACTGCCCATCATCTACGGTGTTCAACTTTGGTCGAAAATATATATTTTGGAACAAGTGTTGCAAGAGACGGATTAGCTATGTAAATTCTGCTTAAATACCATAGTAGTTTATAAGTGTGAAGATGTGAACGTGATGAGCTGGTTTCAAGAACTAACTCATGTCTATAAAGATTAAACATGGGTTGAGTTAAGAACTTGGGACCACAAGGAAAAGCGTTTGCATTAAATGGTCAAGAAGGACACTTTGTCATCTTGTGACTAAGGCTTGTTTGGCCAAAGCAAACGTGATTGAAGCTCACTTTGGCGTTTGGGCAGCTGCACTAGGTTTAAGGATGTCTCCTCATATATAAATGTAGAGGTAGACATGAGAGAGAGTGAGCTAAGAGAGTTACAACACAATGTAGACATAGGTAAAGAGTGAGAACCAAGAGAGGCTCTTGTAAGAGGGTTTTAGGATGGTTTGTGGATCTCTTTTGTAACCTATGTGCTCTAGTGGATTCCGAGGTGAGTCTCGGCGAGATGTAGCGACCCTGTTATGGGCGTGAACTCGTTAAGTCTTGTGTGTGCTCCCTTCTCCCTTCTCTTTCTCTCTATACTCTGTTTTGTACTTCCTGTTACAGCCTCTGTAGTATGTCAGCAACTGCTTCAGGTCTTGGTTTGTTGGGGTCTAAGCTTGTAAAGGTGACGCCTTTGAGCCTCTGGATTCTCAACAGAGTGGTATCAGAGCCAGGTTCTGTGTTTCGTGGTTCTCTCAAGCCAAGAATCATGCTTTGACAAGAAGTGATGCGGAAGAGTGTGTTTGTCATAGAGGCTGTGTTTTGTGGAAGCAGGAACTCGTGGCTTAGGTGGAGATTCTAGGCATGAGTGAAGCTTTGAGGATGACTGAGATTTCCGTAAGGAAAGTCTCAGATCTAGAAGAAGCAAAACCAGAAAGAGAGAAAGAAGATCCAGATCTGTAGAGAAAAGGATCTAGAGAAAGAAGGAAAGTGAAGAAAAGGAGGAAAGGTTGGATCTTTGGAAGGCTGGAGCAGTAGGGCTCCTTTGCCTTAAGCATCCACGTTCTTTTCTTTGGTAGAGCTCTGTTGTGGGAGACAAGACATGTCTCAGGTGAAGCAACAAAATCAGGAGCTCTTGGTAAATGGTGCAGAGGAGATGAAGTTGCTGTAAGGTTCTTCATTGGTGAGCATCATTTGTGTTTTCTCAGGTGTTGAGAAAGGGAGACTTGAGTGTCTCAGGCTGAATGCCAAGCTATATCTCTTGGTGAACAGCACGAATCTGAGGGGAAGGAGTTGTAAGACTCATTCTGGTGAAGCAAGAAACATCTCATTCGAAGCATGTCATGCATCAAGAAGGTTTGAGCAATTGCAGGTTTTCTGTTGAAACTGCAGGGTTTCTGATGCAGTTGCTGGTGCAGTCTTCTGATGCAGTTGCAGAGTTACGGTTACAGCTACAGGGTTTCGGATTTGATTGCAGGGTCTTCTGGTTCAGTTGCTGGGTTTTCTGGTGCAGGTACAGGTGTTCTGGTTCAGCTACAGGTTTTCTGTCATAGTTGCAGGGTTACTGTTGTAGCTACAGGGTCATCTGATGCAGTTGCAGGTTTACTGGTTCAGCTACAGGTTTTCTGGTCCAGTTACAGAGTTAGTAACAAGGAGCAACAGAAGAAGCAAAGGAGAAGCTTTGGTTATGGTGTGTAACTGAGTGAGGAATTGAGATGTGATATTGCGGGTACTACAAGGAGTGATTCAGAACAGAAGTTTGAATCGGATGAGGTGATTTCAAGGTTATAAAATCAGGTTTCCTCTAAGCTCTTCAAGGTACAAGTTATGCAACACAGTGAGAAGAATTTCAGATTACTCACAAGTTTAAGTGTTGCAAGCACAAGAGAAATTCATAGATAGAAGCAGGTTGCATATGATCGAAGATGGATGATCTTGATCATTGCTGAAGAAGCCGGTTAAAGGTTGGTGTAAGCTGAAGGTCTTTTACAAGAATCAGCTGGAATTTGATTGTGTAACACATGAGTTCAAGTTGTGTGACTCAAAGTGTGTACATCAGAATCGAAACATCAACTTCAAGACTCAAGTTTGGGACTAATTAAGTCTGATTCCGCTGCGATCACAAGGTATCTTGTGATGCTCTGTATTGAAGTTTCAGGTTGCTTTAGTTCTGCATATTATTGGCATTAAAAGCTTGTTGCAACACAAAGGGGTTTGTACTGGTTTTGCTATGGATTGGACAAGATTCAGTGATGGGTTTCATTCTGTTTTTTGGGGGTAATTCAGTGCGGCAAGGACAGGTTCAGGCTGTGTTAAAGCTTTCGTGTTTATGGCTGTTTGAATATCAGTAAGGGTATTCTGGATTCAGTCTAAAGGGTGTTGCAGGATGGTTATAAAGCAATTGAAGTGTTCTGTTTTGGTTAAAATACAGGAATGGTTTTGAAGACTTCAGTGGCTTTTGGGTTGAGTTTTGGAGGGGTTTCTGCTGCAGGTTCTGTCTCAGGTTTTGTCTCAGTGGGTGGCTATCAGTTCAGTGAAGATGTGGTCCTACAGTAGGTGGATCATCATGGAACGTGAAGCTACAAGGTTGTTGTTTCAGAGGGAATGCAGTGAGGTTGTATGACTTTGTTGCAGTCTGAAATGTTCTGTCTGATACAGAAGGTAAATCACTCAGCTAGTGTGAGCTGGAGTGTAAGGCCGAAAGGTGTATGAGCTGTTGTTTCAGGAGTGTATGCTCTTGACATGGAGTCAGTAGCACAGATTCATGTTTGTGCAGATTTGTGTTCTGTATAACACATGGAAAGTCTGTTGGAGTGAATCTGAGAGAACAAGGTGTTCCTGTCTCAGGTGGAGCAATGTTTCACAGGAAATTCTCAGAGAATATTTTGCATTTGGTTCAGATCTTCAAGCAATGGAGAAGAATCTGATGGTCTTAAAGCCTAAGACATTGGAGATGTCATGTGTCATGAGGAGTGTCTCTCAATGTTTGTTGTGCAACAGGATATACTACAATCGTGTATCGAAAGTCTTCCTAGCTAAGGGAGTTAGGTGGCGTGTTCTGTTTATTTCAGCGGTACAAGATCAGTATGTGTTGTGTTTTGGCTGCAAGAGAATGCTAAGTTATGGTTTGTGGTTTCTGTGATGGAAGCGTGGTTTGATGGTGTATCGGCATAAGTTGTTGCATTGTTATATCATGGTGAATGCTCTAAGTAAGGAGAGACAGTGTTGCTGAAGCTCAGTAAGGTTCTTTGGTGGGTCTTCGGGTACAGGAATCAGTTTGGAGTGGCTGCTAGAAGAAAGGGGTTGTGTCACAAGTTCTGACACACATTCTGAAGCAAGATGCCATGGTAATTCATCTGATACATCAGAACGTGTGAGTGGATCAAAGAGACAGTGAATAGTGCTTTGAATCGGATTGGTGAAGTTGAGCTTTCAAAGACAGAGTAACATCCAAATGGTTATGGTTCCTGGTGGAGCAGTTTATTTTTTGGAGGTTGTTTCGGGTGTCTAGCTCAAACTGATCTGAGTATGGTTAGCTCAAAACAGGAGAGTTAACAGGATGCAAAATTCATTGTTTAACATGATTCATGGAAGTTCAGTGTGCAAAGAAGACAAGGAAGCCAAGAACGGGTATTATCAACGGGTATTCAGCTGAAGCAGGTTGTAATCTGATGGTAAAAGGCAGTTTACAGGTTTGGTTTTGAAGCTGATTGTTGGTAAGGAGTCTCAGAAATGAACTGCAGGTTTCATAACAGAGTTGCAGGTTTCTGGATTGAAGGAGTTGCAGGTTTCTGGAATAATTTCAGAGAAGGCACATGTGGGTTTGAGATGAAGACATTGAAGTGGTTCAGTGGGTTCTCTAAAGGAGAAACAGAAAGAGACAAGTGCAGGTGATGCAGGTTTTGTCTCAAGGCTGTTGATTTCATGAATGTGAAGGTGCTGTGTATCTAGCTTGATATACAACTCATCTCAAAGCTGGTGTTAGCAACGAAAAGGAGTCCTAGAGAGGATGCAAGTGCAGAGAAGCAAGCTGCATTTGGAAGACAACAACTAAGGAGTTTCTAGTTGTTTGTCGCACCATGAGGAGTTTATGTATGTATCTTCTCAGGGACAGGTGCTTGCATGTCATTCAGTGAAGTTTCTTCAAGTATCTGGCGATGATAGGGATGAAGAAGGCTTTGGTTTAAGTCTGGAAACTGAATGAAGCAAGGTTCAGGTCGTCTGGTGGAGTCTGCATGTGTAGCAGGCTGCTGGTACAGCAGGAAGTGCATCAGGTATTCTAGAATTGATGTGTAAAGGCTGTACAGGATTGTCTCAGGTATAGCACAAGGCTTTGTTGCTATGAGACATGTTTAAGGGTAATCTCAGGTTATGCAGTGGTTCTTAAGAAGCTGCAGAGATTGTCTACAAAGATGAATCAAAAGGGTTTCAGGTTCTGAAACAAAGGTGGTTCAGTTTTCTGCATTTGATTCAAGTAAATTCAAAGGGTTTTGGTCTCAATGCGCATGAGGAAATCCTAGAAGCTAGCAAAGGAATCAAGGTTCTGCAGATGGATAATTGTTTGTTCAGTCACTGCAACAGGTCTATGGTTTTGGACAGAAGCTGTAGAGGATATTGTGTGATTGGAGGAGTCACAAGTGGTGAAGCTTGTGGTGATTTCTGTTGAGTTAACAAGCTGGAGGTATTTCTGAACTTGTTAATGGAGTTTGTTGAGCGGCTGTATCAGGTATTCAAGTGTTGAATGCTTCAGGAAGTGTCACAGAAGAGTTGAGCTAAATACAAGATTGTATTGAAGCTGGTTTTCACAACTCTAAGTGAGCTGAAGATGTGCTGATGGCTCAGGTTCAGCATTGTGATTAGTCACAGCTGAAGTGCATTGAACGGGATGTTAAATGCAACAAGGATCAAGCTGGTTTATGGTGTTTAAACGGCTAAGGATCAAGGCTGAGTAAGTATACTCAGGAACCGAGACTGGAATCCAAGGAACTAGAAGAAGGTACTCTCTCTCAAGCATGTGCAGGTTGTTTGTGTGATCATCTTGTTCACAGGTGGAGATTTGTGAAGATGTGAACGTGATGAGCTGGTTTCAAGAACTAACTCATGTCTATAAAGATTAAACATGGGTTGAGTTAAGAACTTGGGACCACAAGGAAAAGCGTTTGCATTAAATGGTCAAGAAGGACACTTTGTCATCTTGTGACTAAGGCTTGTTTGGCCAAAGCAAACGTGATTGAAGCTCACTTTGGCGTTTGGGCAGCTGCACTAGGTTTAAGGATGTCTCCTCATATATAAATGTAGAGGTAGACATGAGAGAGAGTGAGCTAAGAGAGTTACAACACAATGTAGACATAGGTAAAGAGTGAGAACCAAGAGAGGCTCTTGTAAGAGGGTTTTAGGATGGTTTGTGGATCTCTTTTGTAACCTATGTGCTCTAGTGGATTCCGAGGTGAGTCTCGGCGAGATGTAGCGACCCTGTTATGGGCGTGAACTCGTTAAGTCTTGTGTGTGCTCCCTTCTCCCTTCTCTTTCTCTCTATACTCTGTTTTGTACTACTTCCTGTTACAGCCTCTGTAGTATGTCAGCAACTGCTTCAGGTCTTGGTTTGTTGGGGTCTAAGCTTGTAAAGGTGACGCCTTTGAGCCTCTGGATTCTCAACAATAAGGTTGGTGAAGAGGTAGTTGTTATGTTCTTTACTATTAAGTAATTTGAGTCTGTCATGCAGGTTCGTGATCTGAACAACACTCATGGGGAGTTGAAGTTGTTTCTGGTTATTTATAAACGTGAGTCCACTGATCCGAGGTAAGCACTATTATATGTAGCAAATCCTTTCCCTTCTATTATATAGTATAACAAGCAATGTTATGTGATCTTTGGATTGTGTCAGTGGGCATGGACCAATTTCTGTTGTTATATACTTGCCGTGTATGTTTTGCAAGAATGTTGTGAAATAAAGGTTCTTGAGGGATTAATTGTTTCTTGGATTATGACTATGATATGTCTTCTTTTCTCGTCCATTGTTGTTTCGGCTTTGCTTATTGATCCTTTATACTACTAAAGACTCACTGCCCTCCATTCGTTCGATTTTAGCAAAGATGCTCAAATCATGATTTTCTTATTTTTGTTTTAATCTACTGCGTCCGTGCTGATTGGTTTTTGTTTGAGTGTTCTGTTTTTCTCTGTAATTAAGGCTTGTAAAATTGGGTTACCACTCTATCTAAATATACTCAGTTTCTTAATCTATTGGCTTAATTCAAATGAACATTTCTTTTTTTTTTTTTGAAGTCTGTCCTACCATTTTAACCTTTTAAATATCAATGTTGAACCGAATTTCTAGCCTGGTCCGATGTTTCAATCTATGTGAATTGTAATATAACATATGAATTCAAGCGGACTATTAAAGTATGAAGCATCATAGATAAATATAAAATCAAGACTCTGTCATGTAATATAATAAATAAATTTAAAAATGTTTATTAGAATCGATATTTGTTGAACTTTTTTTAACAAATAATGTTTTTTCTCATCCTAACTTGAGTTTTTCTATTTTTTTTATTTGAAGTCATTATAAACCATTAGTAAGGATAATTTGGTCAATTAGCTTAAAAATGTATTTTCCAAAAACTTAAAATTGGTGTAATTTTAAACATGTAAACCCATTTTAAGATATTTTTCTGAATTTACTCTTATTTAAATGCTCGTCACAAATTTAACTCGAAAACTGATAGAAACTGTTAAAAAAAGCACTGATGAAAAGTGTTTTAAACATTTTCTAATACTGGATATAAAAGAAAGATTTTAATTATTTTATTCATTGTCGATTATAGAATGTACTATCAAAGCATATTAATTAATCTTATTACATTTTAAATTAACTGTTTAGTCTTTTGTTTTCGCTTCAAAAAAAGTATTTTTTAAATTTATCTTTATAAATAGAGTTTATCAAGTAGGAAATTTTTTTTGTAGAGAATCTGATTTAGAAAAAGTTCATCAGTAAAAAAATCTTTAATACGTGTAAAAATTTTTGAACAACATTTAATTTGGAAATTTCCTTTCTATTGGTTTTTTGGGGGGTCAGAAATTGCTATTGTTTTTTTTT